>CP092874.1:74049631-74086649 GCA_030710605.1 Cordylochernes scorpioides
TATGTTTATAAAAGAAACATTCGTGCTTTTAAATCATTTCATTTTATATGTATAGATGGCGCGTTATTGCTTTGTGACAATTTCTATTGTTGAGAGTCATAGGTAGAAACATGAGAAGTCTGTGAGAAAACACACTGTCGCAAATAAATTTATGAAGTTCCTGGAGGATTTTGTGAAATCTAAAACACCGTTTCTGAGGATGAGTCATAGGACTTACCCATAATAAATATTTCCTTGATATTTCCTAAATCCAGGATTGACGCAAATTTGAAAGCTTTCAAGGATTCTTTCACAGAATGTTGTGGAAATCTATGGAGTACTATTTATTAATATGAAAAGGTTATTGTGTGTGTGTGTGTGTTATTATTATTAACCCTAGTACACATGGTACAGGCCATGATAATCATGGTGGGTAAAAGTTGGCGACTACTTTTACTGTAAGTACACCACATGTCTACACATGTGTAAAGCAGTTCGACTTTGCACTTACAAATGTACCAGAGCCCCCGTATGGTTACTTGCACTCGCTGGTGGGGTTGGATAAGGTTGAACATATAATAAAGGGCAGTATAAAATGATTTTATTTGTTTTATTTTTAAAAAATACTGCCACCCCTATAAATCTATATATATATATAAATGAATGTATGTGTGTTTGTGTGTCTGTCCTTTATGCCTGACCAAACCACTCATTGGAAACGCCATGAAACTTTGGAAAGTTATTTAGTATAGTACTGGGAAGGTTTCTGAAAACCGTCATTGCGACGATGATAACAAGTTTTTTTATCTATAAGTTTTATTATCACTAAGTTTATTATCTTAAAGATTATTTATCAAAAGTAAGATTATCTCAGGATGACACGGCAATTTATTTGAGACAAGAATAATGATACAATTCCAAGGCAAAGATACTATTCCTTTAACTTCCAATTACCGAGGGAACCAATTAATATTGATTTTATTCAACTTATCGAGTATTTTTCAAGGGACCGGGAAAAATGTTCACTTTATCGAGAGATTCAAATTTACGAGTTTCAAATTATCAAAATATATCTATTATTTTTTTTATAAGTTTATAGAGAATTGTTTTAACAAATGTTCGTTAGACAAACCTATACTCGGGTAAAACCCGGGCGAAGCCGGGTACATCCGCTAGTAGATGATATATTCATAACACTAAAGCTATTGATTAAAATTGAAAATTTTATAGAATTTTCTTTAATGAAATGTTTCTGGTATCCATCTTGTGATAAAAAAATAAAGAGAGATTGTAGCTTATAATACAATATAATGCGGTTTATGATTGTAGAACGACATTTGAAAATTATCCCGCATGTGTTTCTCAAAATCAAAAGAAACACATGCGGGATAAATTTCAAATGTCGTTCTAAGATCTTAGCTTATTATTAATAACTAGCCAAATGACCCGGGCAACGCCCGGGTTTTACCCGATTAAATGTTTTTATTCAAATACTGTTCGTTACAATTATAAATTGGCGCCGTGGATGTCACTCTTGTGAAACGTCCCGCTCCAAACTTTGTGTCTGAGAAGCGATATTTTTATAGAAAGATGATCTGTTTTCTGCTCGAATGAATGTTTTTTCTGTTAGAATTTTGTTCCTGCGTACAAAAATAATGAACTGGTTTCACCCGTGGTCTCTGCCTTTTGGAATTTTTCCCGATATAATTTTGTATCTGATAATCAAACATGATACAGCAATATCGTCATCATCATTTTCTGACTAAAAATATATAGTTTTAATAATTGATTTATATATATTTTGATTAACCTATCGTCTTGCCCCGTATTTTTTTACCTATGTATGGAAATTTTGGTTTGAATTAGTGAACTACTGCGAATTTGTATATCGGACATATAAACAAACATACAAACATTCATTTTTATATATATAGAAGATATCTGAAAAGATTTCACAACTAATTCATTCACAAATGGCTGTTTTATATGGCGAGTTCTTTTATTTAAAAATGTTTCAAAACTTTTATCTATCCATTCTGCGCAAATCACATAGACACGAATCAATAAATATACTACAACACCAGTTTAGGAAAATTCAGACAAAGCTAACTGGTATATCATGACTTCAGGCTATGACCCTCATCAGTACTGGGACAACTTACATTTTCTGACGTTTTAAAGAGAGGAATTATAAAATCGACCAGAAGTGCTAAAATACAAGAGAAGGAATCACCAGACATCATCTTGAAGAAGGAACAAAAGTTAACGGTGACTCTTGGATTTCCACCCTTCAGTGTAGCATATAAAAGCAGAATCGTTCAATACAGTATTAGAGCTCTAAAGAAGCGGTCTGATAGATTAAATTGGCGAAACCGCTGGGAGGGTTCACCACTGATGAGCCAACTCCTCCCAATATTTTTTCATCGCAGTAAAGACAGTAGAAGTTTGTTTTTTTTTTAGGTTTAAAAATAACTTTCGTGATTTAATTCTTCTATTTCTCATATATACCTATATATTATTACAGACTAGTGATCAAATTCCTCTTCTAAATTCATCATAAAATGTCATCCATGTACGCATTTCGGGCTGTGTGCCCTTGTCAGCGTGGTGCAGGCTTTAAGACTCCCTAAGGCGTGTTTATACTCCTCCATATGAAACAAGAGAAAGGAATGCTAAAGCCTTAAATTCGGCAAGCTTTCGGACTTTTACGTCCTTCGACAGGCAACTTACCAAGAAACTATTGTTATACATGCAACATACATATATATGTAAATATTTACGTGTATATATATTATATAATCTAAAATTCAATTATATATTTTTAAACATATATTTTATTATTTAATATTTACTTTTCTCAAAAATCGGTCTTCTATTAATATTAACATATATAAATAATTTAAAACTTTTTTTTTTATATATATATATATTCCTTCCTACCATTTGTACCATAGTTCTTATAAGTCGCGCTTCATTGCTCGCCTGTTGAAGGGTTTTTACCCGAAAGCTTGCACCTATGCATCAATAAAAGAAACTCGTCTTCCTTCACCATGTTTTTTCGTTTAATATATTTTATTTTCATTCATTGACTGTTCCACATTTTTTTACCATAGATTTAGAATATAACACTTTGAATATTTGTTGTAAATATGTATAGTTGACCTACCTATTTTTTTAAAATCATGAATATAGAATTCATTTTATAAATTCTATATTACTGTGTGATAAAATAATTTTATGTTCAATTAAAAAGGCATATATTGGATCAAAATATCATTTATTTTACCAATATTTCAGTTGGTTGAACGCCAACCTTTATCAAGGTATTATAACATTTTAAAGTGTGTCAACAACAAACTCAGCGCCACATTGTTGGCACACTTTAAAATGTTATAATACCTTGATAAAGGTTGGCGTTCAGCCAACTGAAATATTGGTGAAATAAATGATATTATGATCCAACATATGCCTTTTTAATTAAAGAGTTATCTATGGATTGCTCTATTTTTAAAATAATTGTATGTGTAATTTTCTTCAAGTAATTCTCAAAATAAAAACTACTTGATAAGTAAATAATTTATTTCCTATTTTCACGACTGCACCTTCAATTCCTTATATTTTTCAAAAACAAAACAAAATATTATTATATATATATATATATATATATATATATTAAAAATAAAGAAGGCATCTCCTGACAACAAGCACATGTGCTTTTTAGATGGCAGAGCGCCATCTAGTGGAGCAAAAATAAACTACACGTCTAAAAAGCACATGTGCTTGTGGTCAGGAGATGCCTTCTTTATTTTTAATATCAACACCTGACCCACTTATCTTTTATTTTTTTCTATTGTTTTTTCATATATATATATATATGAAAATATAGTACAAATGTGATATTGTACTGGGATAAGGTGCATAATTATGAAAAAAGGCATCTTCTTATCGTGCAACTGAAAGTTGCTGATGGCTTGCGCCATCTATCGGAATAAATATCAACTATTCTCGTTGATTTTTAATTATTCCAGAATTGGCCAAATACCCATTCTTGATTAATCAAGAAAAGCTAACCATGGACGCGTTTCGGGCTGTTGGCCCTCATCAGCGTGGTGCAAGCTGTACCTAAACGACCAAAAAACTGGTCATTCAAGGCATCCTGACAAATCATGAAACGTGTAGTTATATTCTAGTATCTTAGAAAGTTGCCCTGTAGGAGGACGTCCGAGTCCGAAAGCTTGCCGAATTTACAGCATCAATAAAAGAAAAACGTCGCTGTAAACTTTTATTCCTTCTTCAGTAATAAAATATTTTATTGATAATGTAGTAGAGCCGACATTGTAATTTTGCATGGAAGAAATATAAAACGGGAGAATATTATTATTATTGTTTATTTAAGTAACCCAGGTTCCTGGAGCGTACAGAAGTCGCCAACTACCCGGGATGTCCTTCTGACCTAAGTCTTCTTGGATTTATATACAATGCCAGTGGAAGTCCAATTAATGAGGTGTCGCCAGGCAGATTTCTTTCTTGGGAGATTTTCTAGGGATGCTGGACATATGTTGGTGATACCTAGGAGAGTGGCTGTCTGGAATCTTTGGTATTGGAAGGTTGGGCAAGTGAAGAGGAGGTGGTCTACGGTTTGGTCTTCATCTTGGCAGTGGGGGCAAGTTGGGAGAATATGAAAAACAAGAAAACAGCAAATGTGATCTTCACACACATGAGTTACCTTCCTCCTACCAATTAACAAAGGTCTTATTCTATAAGACAATTTTAACAATTAAAATAATTTTATTGACATCTTGTCAATACATTCAAAAGTACACAGTCTGTACTATTTTATAAAGATAATTATATGTATGTATAACACTATGTACAATAAACATGACGCCTCTGCCAGCGCTGCAGAGTTTGGTGGAAAATCACCAGCGGGTCTCCAGCGACACCACGTATTTCGTGATCTACGAAGAATACGCATCTATAAAATGAACAAAACAAATCGTAATAAAATACTGATCAACCAACATTTTTACAGTAAAATTTCATTGTTTATTTATTTATTTATTTATTTATTTCAACACACAAACGCGATATCCCGGCTAGGGATAATTGCGTCGATTTACATTTTTTAAACAGAAACAGTTATAAAATTTTTACAAAAAAAAAGTAATCGAAATAAAAAGAGAAAATATATATATATATATTAGGAACCTGAACCTTTCAGGTTTGAAAGAAAATCATGAATATATTTACAAAAATAGTTAAACTTATGATAATTCTCTCTGCTATTTACAAATTGATATAGATCTACAACATTATTTATTGTCTGTTGTCTAGCGGTGAAGAAGAGTGGACATTCCAGCAGTAGGTGTCTCGAGTCCTGGAATTCGTTGCCACAATGACAGCTAGAGTCTTCAATCGCGCCAATTTTTGATAAAAATTCCTTAAAATTTCCATGGTTCGTTATAAATTTCATTGTATTTTTAGTACAATTAGTAAAAAGATAATTCATTAAAATAATGCAAAAGTAAAAAATTCATATTCTTTAAAATCTACCTAAAAATAGCTTCCTATGTAAATCCCGTCAAAATAAACCTCTATATAGATATCGTCTAGTTTTGACGTATATTTTGACGAGAGAGGCTCTCTATGCTTTTATAGCTTCCTATAGATGGAAATTTTGCCGGGAAGCAATCGATCTATAAAAACATAGGGCGCCTCTCCTATCAAATTAAACGTCTAGACAGATGGCGTCTAGTTTTGACGTCTATTTTGACGGAAGAGGCGCCCAGTTCTTTTATAACTTCCTATATAACGACCTATAAATCCACTTTTCTCTAGTCGACGTCAATGAAAGATATATTGAACATTATTTGCTAAAAGGTGTAAAAAGACATGAAGACAATATTCAATATGCAATAATATCTAGAAAATATGTCAATATAACATATACAGAGGGCCAACAACCCGAAACGCGTCCGTGGTTAGCTTTTTTGATTAATCAAGAATGGGTATTTGGCCAATTCTGGAATAATTAAAAATCAACGAGAATAGTTGATATTTATTCCGATAGATGGCGCAAGCCATCAGCAACTTTTAGTTGCACGATAAGGAGATGCCTTTTTCAAAATATACTATAACGCCTAAGCAACATGAAAAAAAAATGAGCACTCTTTTTTACGTTAACTCTTTACTTTTAGAATTTTGTGTGATTATTATAATAATTTTAACATATGTAGTAGTTCTTTAATAACTAGAAAAGTTGGAGTTTAAAAATACACAGAGATCCGTGAAATATTTGTAATAATTTTAATGGTCTGGTTGAGAAACGCTGCTATTGTAAACTGTGTACCAAACAATCGACAAGATGTAAAATATCACGTTTATTAGAATTACTTAAATCCATACCATATGCTGAATGTTGACGAATAATGCTTGATATTATCATCCTAAAACTGGGGATCGGTGGAAGGATGATCTAAACTGTTAAATTTCAACCGCTACGACCCAGGTTAGATTCCCGCAATGGGCACTTTTTTGCTGATTAAAAAAAAAAATGCTCCAATGGCCCCCGATTCTTGAAAAAGTCCAACCCCACCAGAGAGTGCATGTAACCATTTGGGGCTCTGGCATTTGTAAGTGCAAAGTCGAACTGCTTTTCACAGGTGTAGACATGTGGTGCACTTACAGTAAAAGCAGTCGCCTAATTCTACCCACCATGTTTATCATGACCTGTACCACGTGTACTAGAGGTAAGCAAAAAAAAAAAATCTTAAAACTGGCCTCGAAACTTTAGCTACCATATTTGGAAGTTAATTATAAGGCGATAACGTACCATCTATATAAGACATGGAAGCATTGAAGAACGAATGTTTATTTTAAATAAAAAACAAATTCCATCGCAGTAAGGACAGTAGAAGTTTGTTTTATATTTGAAAAGAAACATCCGTGCTTCAATGCTTCCATTTATTATACAGTAGAACCTTCCTTTAGTGGACACCTCTCTATAAAGAACAGTTCTTTTTGATAATTCCGTTACCATTCTCAACCTGCAACCCCAAAACACAATTATTGACTGTATTGACTCATCCATTAATGAGCTCTACTCTTCCCCGGCAGACACCATCAAAAGTGTCAAGCTTGATACCTTAATATGTTTGAGTGGAGATAAGAAAGAAGAAGAAGATTCTGTTACCTATTCTACTACAATACGAATTATTGTAAATAGTTTCACACGCAATTATCCAGATCGGACATAGCGTATCTTATTTGCAACTGGTAATAAATAAATAAAGGACAGTTTTCATTTGCAAAATTACCATTTTTACCATTTAACAACTTCCGGTAAGAGGACATTTCTCGCTAAATAATACTTTGGCTTTGCAATTAGGTGTCCTTTACAGGGAGGTAGTTCTACTGTATTGGAAAAGTTGTTAATAGTAAATTCCATAAACCTAACTTCTTAAAAGCCTTCATTAAAAAAGGGCAGAATGTATCCATGTCCAGATTATTTCAATATCTTAAACTCAAAAAAATATTTTTCTTCTTAAAATAATTCCGCTAATTATCCTACAACTAAAAAATCTCAGAATAATCTTAATTTCACTTGAGCAATCAATTCATAAATATAATATAAAGAGCTTTAAACTATTCAAACTATAACCCTCTCTTCTTTTTTACGGAAAGCAAAAAATATAATTCAATTGAGGAATATTAAATTCCAATCTTCCATTTCCACAATCAAACGATGTTTAATACGTAACAAAGAAAATATATTCCAGATGTTCTTACCTCCAATCAAAACTTTGGAAATGCTCTATTTATCTGATCTATAATTTATAATCAACCAATAATTTTATATACAGATTATCCTTATGCAACGGTGAATTTAGTCTCGATTTTCCACACTACATGTTCTACTGTACGGCAATGGAAGAAGAAAGAGAAATTCTTCGTCAAGGGACCGGCTATAATAGCAATTCGCCTTATGTTTTAATGGCAAAAGTCGTAAAATCCAGACCCTTTGCATTCGCTTTTTATAAATACTGGAAATCAGCTCAATCAAAATATTTAGCACAGACACCGGATCCAACTCGTTAATTGGTCGAGGCCAATACCCAATATTTGTATATAACTACGATGCTAATTTGTTATTTATTTATTTTGTCCTACAGAGAGAATCCTGTATGGCACGTGTGCCCAATAAAGGCTATTGTTGTTGTTGTTGTATATACAGATTATCTTAAGAGATACACCAAGGCCCAGCTTCGAGCCTCAAGATTGTGCAGAGATATCTGCAGAAAATTTTTGCAGAATCAATTCTTTTCTGAAATGAAAGAAACTGAAGAGTTTTATCCATAGTACACGTGGTACAGGTCATGATATCCATGGTGGGTTGAAGTAGGCGACTTCTTTTACTGTAAGTGAACCACATGTCTACACATGTGAAAAGCAGTTCGACTTTGCACTTACAAATGTGTCAGAGCCCCATTTGGTTACTTGCACTCGCTAGTGGGGTTGGACTTTTGCAAGAATGGGGGGCCATTAGAGCATTTATTTTTTATTTTTTTAATCATAAAAAAATTCCCAATGCAGGAATCGAACCCGGGTCATAGCGGTCGAAAACCAAGGGTTTAGACCATCTTTCCACCAACGCCCCAACTGAAGAGTACACCAAATGAGTATAAAAAGAGAGAGAAAGAAGTTAGAATATACAAATCTATATGGAAAATATGTACATATTTACTATTTTGATACATTATTATATGGTGCCCCGTGGAACTTATTTAACAGACAACCCTCGTACATTGATCATAGGTATTCTCCTACACTCTCTCCTTTTTATATAATTTGAGAAAAAAGTGCTACATCTCTTTCTAATCTATTACACTATCATCTAATAACAAAAAAAGGAACATTTTTTTCAACTAATTTGATATATTCTTCAACATACCAACTTACAGATGAATATACTGCATTTTTGTCGAAGATAAACAGGTCTTTAAAACCAAATAAAAAATGAAAATAAAGAAGAAAATGATTAACTAAGACCTTCCCCCTGTGAACTAGATTCGATATCCTAATCCAAATATCATGTCAATTTCAACTCTTCAGATTTTCCAGAAGAATGATTTGTTAAAATAATGGGAGGCAAATCATGGAATAAGTATCAACATCATTTTTCAATATGAAGAGCTATATGTAAAGTTAGAACGACATTTGAATATATACCGCATGTGTTTCTTTTGAATGAAAAATCGAAATTCATTTTAAGGAGAAATAACGATTATTTCTAATCTTAGGGATGAAGTATGAAACGATAAATTGCGAAGAGTAATGATAAACGGAAAAATAAAAGTGTCCAGGGAAGGGAATCGAACCCACAGTGTCCCGCTTACCGGGCAGATGCCATGTCCACTAGGCTACCCTGCACATTTCATTTTTCATTCAAAAGAAACCCATGAGGGATAATTTTAAATGTCGTTCTACAATCATAAGCCGCATTATATTGTATTATAGAATATGTAAAGTTACTTGATCACATGTCAAGACTCTGATATCAACCTACGCGAAAAATCCGAAAGGTAAATAAAACATAGTACAGCATATTCATCCCTGCCCCTCCCTGAGCCCTCCTACCGTATTGTTAGACCGTCAATGTAAGTAATTGACAGAAGACCATTTGTCTTCAATCTAGGCATTGTACGCACACACACTATTTACAATCATCATCATTACCATCCGAAAATCTTCTAATATAGATATACCCATTTGTTTAATATACCCTTCATATTTAAAAAATTCTAATTTTACTAATAACTATAATAAATTTTTATATATAAATTTTGTTAATTTGTTTATAACGATATTTTAAAAAATTAAATAAATTTCTGATAATAATTAAATATATATATTCTTAAGTTTTAGTTTTGGAAATGTGCAAAAAAGAAAGTTTGAGTTTTAACTTTCGTCCCCCAGGGGTCGGTGGTCGCTTTGACGCATGCGCGGAATGACGATCGTCTGCGCGGCAGTTCGTGGCCAACAGACGATGCGGTGGTGTCTATGGATACTGTGGGTCCCGAGCCTAGGGGCAGCCCTGGGTAAGTACACTTCCAGTACTAGAGTATTTTACACAGTGTGTACCATCTCCGTTTAATATTGTCTTAGCGGACACATTTCCTTATTTTCAATTTAAATGTTCGTATACGAATAATAAATCTATGCCAAAAAACATTCGTATATGCAAATTCAATATATATTAATCGTAATTTAAATAGTTTCCTTTATGTTAGTTTTAATTTGTTTATTTTTATTACAATGATGATTTATATTTGAAATTACCGAGACTTTTATTCTTAAAACCCGTAGTAAAAGATTGAGGTATTAGACAAACTATATTGTCTTTTGTAAAGAAGTTGCAGAAATATTGTTGGAAAATAACTATCAAAAGGTAATTTTAGGTAGATATTTATAAATCTAAGACTTTGACATGTGTCACACATGTTCTACGTTGAAAGGATGTGCTTCATCCTTGGCGTTTAACTCCTGGGTTATTGCGGGATTAATATTATAATTATAAATTCGCGCTGATGTGAAAAATGATAAGATAATGTGAAATCGATGTCAGAGTTTTAAAAGACATTTAGATGGTTAGTAATCAAATTCGAATTATGCCTTGGTGTACGACATGTGAATCGATTTTTTTTTCTAAATGTATACAATGCTGAAACTTGTATTCATGTGAAATATGTAAAGTGCATGTATGAATTCTATCATATCCATGTTTACGGTTCAGACTGCGACTAGATAACTCTGAGTTGTTTTTCGTTGTGGCACACATTTAAATTTATAGAAATAGAGCATACAGGAGCGATGTTCACAACAAAAGTAGATACCGCTGAGTTGTGCGCACATGTGTAGTGTGAATTGAGGTGATGCTGGTGGTAAGAACGCTATGTAGACAGCATGTATACAGCACTTGGGTTGTGTCACTCAAGTGAATTGATGAGACCGTTTCATGTCGGTACATGACACCTTAGACAGTCCCGGTGTTTGTTTATCTTTCCTGGTGGAAGAACGGCTGAAAGCGGGTTAGTGATCCATTGACCTCGAGGTCAGCCAAGGACGTGACCTTCTCCCCACTTTCTTCCAACTCTCTCCTCTCTCCTCACTCTCTTCTTCCTGATACCGGCCGCAGCAAGTCTTGTGCTGTGGAGGGCGGGCGCAGAGCTTGTAGCTCGCGATGCTGTTTAGGGCTGTTGTAGCTTTGAAAGATCCACAAGTCGGGTAGATTTAGAAGATCCTGATGATTCTACAAAATTCATGTTTCTTTGGAATGGCCAGAGTTATGGTAGCACGAGAGAGAGGGAGATAGGAAGGCAGGTGGTGATTCCAGTAAATCGAGACTGTTCGGTGCCCTTGTAGCTTATAAAACCAATTCAAAGATATTGAATCGTGGGGAGAAGGTTGCTTGTGTTCTTTTGGTCAATGACTTTTTGTATCCTGAGACATTAGAGCTCTTGTAATTTAGGCGTGGTTCTGGGAGTATAACCAATGGCTATGACTCATGGACTCTTTAACAAAACTATTTTAGTTTTAGAATAGGCAATGTGCTGGTAGCATAATGAATAGCTCGACTCTTGTAGAAAAACGAGCTCGGAGCAGTAAATGAGCACACATCGTGAAAAGAAATCTTTGTAGTGTTTAAAAGCGATTAAAATGTCTGTAGAGCTTGGAGAGCCACAAGTTTGGTATCACACCTTCTGATTGGGGCTTGTAACGTTCTATCTGCACAGAGTTCTTGAAGTTTTAAAAAACAGAGGTCTACTGGTAGTATGATAAGCCAGCTAGGGACGTGTGGCGAAAGTATCTAACTTAAAAGAGCTCTTGTGTAGCGCAAAAACACAGTTTCTAGATATCTGAAAGCGATGCCTTGTAACACGGTTAGTTTCACAAATTTCCCAGTAATTCAAATATCTTCCGCAACCAATTTATTCTGATGGTATATAAAATAGCATACCTTTTACTTAATTTTAATGACTCTTACCTACCTTGTTTTAAAAAAACCAATCCTTATAATCTATTTTTTAAACATCTTTCGATCTTTAATCAGACGTCATTATCTTTGAGTTTCTTTCTAAAGAGAAAATAAGCATCACATAGATTAAATGACATTAAAACAAAAAAAAAAAATACAAACATTTTAATTGTATTATAAATTATAACTCTATAATAAACATTAAAGAATATTTCAGTTGTATAACTTTCTGTTTATTGTTTTGTCAACATATATGTAAATAATGTATATTTACACAAATGTATATAATCCTACCGTAAGCAAACATGTAAAAACTGTCTCTACACTGATTTCTGTAAGCATACGAGAGTATAAATGTTGTTTTCATATGTTAATTTGTTTACTTTTTCTAATGAACCGCTGTGGTTTTGAATACTTATATATTTTACTGCGTGTTACGGAATGTATGTAAATATTTTATTATGTATTTTATAAATTCAATTGCCGTTCATCGATAAAATTTGTAATAATTAATTTACTGGCAATGTGTTTCTTTTCAAAAATATCATCGAATGGTCTGTAGAGATAATATTCGACAATTTTTTGAAAAGAAACACATTGCCAGTAAATTCATTTAAAAATGTATTTTTTTTTATTCTTCAAATATAAATATCTTGATATTATTCGAATGTCTATTAAAATACTTTGGATGGTTTATCAAAATTCACGTCATGAATTCATTCTTTTGTTAGACAATGTAGAAAACATTTTACTTTCCCTAAATTTCTAAATGTTTATACATTTTATATAACGCATTTAATTTTGTATAAAAATATTCTTCAAATTTTTCCGCAAACATTCACCGAGCCATTCGACTCCTTTTTCATTATTATTATTATTACAGTATTTATTCTATGAATTACAAGTGACTAAGTTTAATTAAATTTGACCGAATTACCATATTTAAAATGCAAACAAACAATTACGTTGTTTCTTTATAATCATAAATGCATTAGTATTCCACGCACAATACTAAGCTATAGAATGTAAAAGACGAACATAATATTGTATAGCATTAGACACCGAAATTCTCGAAATTGGTTTTAAAATGAGAATACAAACGTTAGAATGGCATTTTATTATATCAATAACCCCACTTACATAAATATCAGGAAGACAACTAATACACGGATGATGATGATAGACCAGTAGGATAAATTAATTCTTTAATGATAATATCTTAGAAGAAATCAATCCGAGGAGCCAGCGTCATCTTGGTAAAATAAAAATTACCTAACTTAATCCAACCTTCATTAAAAGTCCACCTTCATTGAAATACTAGGAGTATCCAAGTTTTTAGAGAATCCCTCAGAATAGATTGTATCTGGTTATTACTTGAAAAATACATAGAATGTACTTAAAGATGTTAAATCGAAATAATGCATTGACAAAAATTTGACCAACTTCATTAATTGATGATCTCTCAATATATATTGATGTGTGTGTTGATTTTTCCCTGGAATATCTTTATAAATCCTGTTTACTTTCTTCAATTAAAGAGATATTAGGGACTTGAATTATTAACTCTATGTATTTCGAGGATGTCTTAGTGCTTGCCTGTTTACCTTTTGCCTTTGTCATAAAAATAATTTGGCAGATTGTCTATTCTCCGTGTTCACCAAGAAGTCACACCACTACTAAGATGTACTTCCAGATTGTAATCAACAGCGATTGTGACAATTTACCCATTCCATGATGTTTGATCGACTAAATGTCTACATTGCCTTCTTCTAGTCTTATCTGGCGACAAAAAATGACTTAAATTAAGATTAGTGTAGATCTCTATAAAAGTGGAATCCGTTTATAGCTTCTGGGGAAGGGCAATCATGGCTAAGTTAAGATTGTATCAGCACCTCCCTTCCCTTCTATTGTAGTTGCAGGGTGGGCAGCCTCTTTATTAGGTAATTGTTAGACTATTGTTAGGCGTGGCGGAACGGACCTCCCGAAAAGCAGAGCCACGCCAAATTGCCCAGCTATTACCAATATCCCCGCTTTCCAATAATAGATACTACTACTGAAATTGTTGAATTAGATAATGCTGTTGAAATGTCTGTTATAGAAGCTCTTTTGTTCTTCCTAGAATTCTTGTTTCGTCTTCGAGTAATCGATTAGAATTGGAAGTTGCTCAAATTAGGTACTGTGTCGAATTCCTTATTGCGACTACATCTGATGTTAACGACAACTTTTGTGGGGAAAAAATAGAGTCAAATTCTAACATTTAAAATGGCAGCAAGCTCGCTTAAAGCTGGTAAACAGCGATCAAAATTGGTACTCAAATATTTAAATTTATTTGATAAATAGCCAAAAATAGCAAACGGCCCTAATTACTATTTTAACTTTAACAACTTGTGAAATTATATTAAATTTAAATATACCATTTTTTTGCTGACTCTTATGTGAAAACTTATTTTCAAAAAGGCAATATATAATAAATATATTTTTTAAAATTCACATTTTAGTATTCTTTTATTTTTTAAATTTCTTATATAATTATTTAAAATTCATTTTTACACAGTTATCAGTTTATTTTTCTCAAAAAAGGAATTTCCTAGGAATTTAAGTAAACAATTTAAAATGAATTTAGAATCGTCCGATTTTGTCTAATGGAAATTGGAATTACAATATACTAACTAATTAATAGTATCTCAAAACTTGGCAATAGTAAATAATTCAAGTTCTATAATTCTAGATTTATTGTTGAGGAAAATATATGGTGGTTTTTTTAGAATTTCTCTTTGATGAGTACGAAAAGAAAACTGCTTTTACAGATCCTTTACGATTTATTTTGATAAGGATAAATTGTTCTATGTTTTTCAAACCTGTAACGGTTTGTGTAATATATAAAATGTATATATAGTTTTGACCAAGGACTTGGTTGTTGTGTGATGTAATCAATATATAGCGTGAGATATTCATGTTTTTAGTTCTTATGATAATTCTGACACAATAAAATATTATACAAATATATAACAGTATCATACAATCTCTTTTAATGAAAAATACACTACCTAAGATTATTGAATATTAGGTAGAATAGTACATAACAGTGGCGACGAGGATTAAAAGAAAATGGATTGTAAGTTATCAAGTATATTGAAGAATTTAACCCTAATAATGGCAACTCTTTTGCAAGCTATTTGGAAAGAATAGAATGTTATTTTGTTGCAAATGAGGTGACCAAAGAAGAGAAAAAGAGAACAATATTTCTTACCTTGTGTGGTAAAGAAACTTATAGATACTTTTGGTATTTAGATCGATTATAGAAAAATGTCAATCTTGAAGGATTATAATTGAATAAATAAATAAGAAATCTAATCTTCAAAAAAGAGGTTGCCTGGCCAGCATTCATATTTCTGTAAAAAATACACTTCGGCCAGTTAGTTTTCTTAACGTTTCATCAAAAATCTTTTGTCTTCATCAAGAGAAATTAAAATAAAGCATTTGGCAAGGCGTTAAAAAATTTAAATTAGAACGATTTTTAACGCTTTGCCAAATTCTTTATTTTTATTTATTTCTCCTTACGAAGACAAAAGATTTTGTTGAAACGTTGATAAAATTAAACTCTAACTGGCCGAAGTGTCTATGTTAAAGAAATTTAACGTAATTAAGAATAAAGGTTTGAGTTAAAAATGATTTACTTTTGCATTGTTAAAAACTTTTTTTCCGACATTTCGAGGATTGCTGTCGTCTTTTTCAAGGAAAACTATTTTGATAATGCTTACTCTCTGTAGCCAAGAATAATCTGATATTCAAAAAGCGTAGAATGCGTCGATATTTTGAATACAATGAATTTGAACTAAATAAATAAAATGAAAAGTATGTAACAAAGAGGTATAGGATAAAAGTTTATCAAGTGGGCGAAATTCAAAATATCAACGATTCAATGCTACTTGGAACTTAAGTTTTAAGTCAGGTGTTCTTCAACAGACCGTATAATAACTAACAATTAGACAATTAAAATAATTTTATTGATATATTGTCAATACATGCAAAATTGCACAGTCTGCACTATTTTATAAAGATTATATATATGCATAACACTATGTACAAAAAACATGGCGCCTCTGCCAGCGCTGCAGAGTTTGTTGGAGAATCGCCAGCGGGTCTCCAGCGACACCACGAATTTCGCGATCTACGAAGAATAGAAACAGAAAAATTCAAAAACATCAGAAGATATTTGGATAAACTGATGCCAATATCTGTATTAGGATTTTTGTGTTCTAAAGTAGGCAAAAGAATATTGATTATGATAATAATCATCATGATTCTAGTGTTAAAGCCAACGGTAGTCAATTGACACAGCTTTCACAAAAAAACCTAAAAAAAAATATATATATATTAAATATTTGAAAAGACATCCGAATTTTACAGGTTACCCTAGGTTTTATCTCTTAGGGATATTAGCCGTTAGTTGTATGATTAAAATGAGCTGTTTTAACGACATAAGGTGATTGCGCGACTTGTAAAGAATTTCCGTATTCCTCAATGGCTTGATTTTGATTATGTGATGATGATTCTATTTTTAACGCAAAAGAAAGTCTAAAACTGGCGTTCCACTGTTGGATACTTGTGGGAACGTACACATTTCACAAATTGGCCTCAGATTGACAACTGGGAGCTTGTAGTTCCCGGTTTTAAACGTTAAAATCAGCTGTGTTTCCTGACGTACGGGTGTGAAAGACTTGACAGAATGTCCGCGTTCCTGAGAATGACCTTATTTTGACAAACTTGGGGCTTGTTGCCTTCTCACTAGGTTGTAATATCAGCTGTTTATTTGGCATACGATTATGGAAAACCTTTTAGAAACTCAGAGATTCTCGGAAGTCTCAAGGGTGACAATCCTGAGGGAGATGCACCCTCTCCGCTTCTGCAAGAGTTCCTGGCGATTGCTTCATCTCTAAGTTCCTGTCTTAGCAACATCCACTAGTGCCCCTCCGTATCGCCTCGGGAGGAAGCAAGGGCTCAACGCAATATCTTCCGAACAACCTACTTGCAACCGGCTTTAGATTTATCACTGAACAATAGCTTACAATAGCCTTTATATTCTTCATACCATCATTTATTTTGAAACGAGAGGAAAAATTCTAAACTTTATTAATATCAATACATCTGCTAAAGACACACCTAATTTCAGAGCCAAAGTGTCCTTTAAAGAGAGGTATCCTCTTACCTGAGAGTTGCTAAATAGTAAAAATGATAATTTTGTAAATGAAAACTGTCCTTTGTGGAGGAGTGTCCACTAAAGGGAGGTTCTACTGTATAAGAAATGGAAGCATTGAAGCACGGATGTTTCTATTACCAGTTTCTCTACCACGATTATCATTTCTGATAAAAGGTTTATTATCATTTTTATACCTAACGAATCCGTGTCAATCTTAAAATTTATAATTGATGGTTGGACGGCACATTCTATCCTATTTTGAATTTCATATAAAATTTGATCTGCCCCTCCACGATATGAATTTTTCTGTGAAGTCGCGAATTTATAATGGCAAAAATCTTGTCTGAATTCTCTAAAGACGTCTATTTTGAATTTAATATCAGGATGTGATGTCGGTATTTTTATCCTTTTCTGATTGCATCGAATGTACATCAATTTACAAATAGAAAATTTAAGACAAGCTTTCTAAGACAAACTTATTTCTGAAAATGTTCCCAACAGATTTCTACATTGTATATATGATGCAATTACATTATTATCAGTCGCAATCCTCTTTAAGCAAAAGATTATCGTGACTTGGTGAGAGGAATCATTTATGAAAAAGAATAAAAAATGGTCTAACTTCATTGAAATTTCAGAATTATTTTCCATTTACAAATATAAGATTACCATTTTCCATAAAGAATGGAGTATATTTGATTGGGCAATCTATTGTTTAACAAGAATGGGAAAGTTACTGGTCAAATACTTCTATGGGAATAATCATCTCTTCACATATTTACCTATACAGTAGAACCTCCCTATAAAGGACATCTAATTGCAATGCCAAAGTGTCCTTTAGGGAGAGGTGTCCTCTTACCGGAGAGTTTCTAAATTGTAAAAATAGTAATTTTGCAAATGAAAACTGTCCTTTGTGGAGAGGTGTCCGCTAAAGGAAGTTTCTACTGTATTAGGCTCTGGGAATAATGATCTATATACATATTTACCTATACAGTAGAACCTCCCTGTAAAGGACATCTAATTGAAATGACAAAGTGTCCTTTAGGTAGAAGTCTCCTCTTACCAGAGAGTTGCTAAATAGTAAAAATGGTAATTTTGCAAATATAAACTGTCCTTTGTTGGAGAGGTGTTCGCTAAAGGGAGGTTCTACTGTATTAGGCTCTGGAAATAATGAAATATTTTCACATATTTACCTATATAGGTAGCCACTACATATATATATATAGTGGCTGACCAACGGGGCAATGGCAACCCCCCTTTCCATGGAGCTTGGACAAGACACCACCACCACTTATATTGGCATGAAATTCATAATAATTCGGAAGACATAGGTGATCTTTGGGAGCTATATACTTCTTAGACATTATCCACGGTTACACATTTCGGATTTCGAGGATAGTTTTGTTTTCTCTATCGTATTTTGGTGGCTGCGATGTTGTGGGCCAGGTCGCCGGGGGAAGAAAGGAGGAAGGCCAAGAATATCCTGGGGACAGACAGAACAAGCCTGGGGCCTTCCTTGTACCCACAGCTTCCTCCATCTCGAATAGTATTCCTACTTCTCAACAGTACTAGCTAGCAGCAAGGTAGTTTGATTCTTCTAGTAGAAATCCTTCTAATACAAATACTTTGTTTGTCCATCCAACCCTTTTTTTCTTCGTTGGACTGACTAAAAGTAATTAAAAATTTCTGCAATTATGTTGGTAATATATTTCTTATGATATGTTACCGAATATTGGAAAATTTATCAATAGATTTCAATTTGGAAGTTATCTAGGATTTGGTGTTTGAATCTAAATATGGAAATCTATATATATAAAAATGAATGTTTGTATGTTTGTTGGTCTGTTGGTATGTCCGGTATACAAATTCGCAGTAGTTCACTAATTCAAACCAAAATTTCCATACATAGGTAAAAAATAACGGGGGTGACGATAGGCTATTTTAAAAAATATATAAATCAATGATTAAAACTATATATTCAAATTATTCAACTTAGCTCACGAGCAGCGCCCTCTATCAATACTAAAAGGTTATAAATACGTTTAAACCAATCGTGATGAAACTTTGGGAAGATGTTTAGTATACTACCGGGATGGTTTCTGGCTAATTACTCTTTAGAAATAACCTTTCGTTGCATTTTTATTTACAATAAAACGTAAATTCACTCGCAATCAGCGCCCCCTCGCGGCAGACGTATGGCCTTAAATAGCCTCGCATGAGCTTATTTGTAACGTCAAGCTTAGCATATAGGTTAGGTACACAGCTTCGTACCCCCGCAACCTAGGTTCGAGGCTCAGCGTGGGTGTTTTTTTTTTTTTCATTTCTTTTATATTATTGTAGCAAATTATTAAAAATATTATTTTATTTAAAATGTACGTTTTATATATATAAAAATATATATATAAAATATTTAAAAATATATATATATAAAAATATATATATAAAAATGAATGTTTGTATGTTTGTTTGTTGGTATGTCCGGTATACAAATTCGCAGTAGTTCACTAATTCAAACCAAAATTACCGTACATAGGTAAAAAATAACGGGGGTGACGATAGGCTATTTTAAAAAATATATAAATCAATTATTAAAACTATATATTCAAATTATTCAACTTAGCTCACGAGCAGCGCCCTCTATCAATACTAAAAGGTTATAAATACGTTTAAAATCTAAATCTTCTCAATATTTTATTAATAATAGTTCGCTTAATAACAAATATAATATAAATATTTATATAATAACTGCTCTAATTTGAAATATTTGGTAGGTTTTATTTATTTATATATTTTCAATTTAGATATAACTGATCTAATTCGCCGTTTAAATTACTAATATAGTTCGCTTAATAACACATATAATATAAATATTTATATAATAACTGCTCTAATTTGAAATATTTGGTAGGTTTTATTTATTTATATATTTTAATTTTTAGATATAACTGATCTAATTCGACGTTTGAAATAACTGCTCTTGAAATATTTGGTATGTTTTATTTATTTATATATTTTCATTTTTAGATATAACTGATCTAATTCGCCGTTTAAAATAACTGCTCTAATTCGAAATATTTGGTATGTTTTATTTGTGTTCACTATATTTCTATTTATTTGAGGTATTATAATTTCCATGTTTCAAAAACCTATTTCAAAAAGGTCGTTAGAAATATGTAAGGCCTGAAATAGCTTTACATGCGAATATTTATGATGCCAAGCGTGGCTTAATGGTTAGGTGTATGGCTTCGTATTTCCACAACCTTGGTTCGAAACTTAGCCTGGGTGCTTTTTTTAAAAATATTATTGAAGCCAAGTTTTTTTTTACAGTACCAAAATTTCCATATATAGGTAAACAAATACGAGGAAAACGATAGGCTATTTTAAATTATATATAAATTAAATATTAAAACTATATATATTCAAATTATTCTACTTAGCTCACGAACAGCGCCCTCTATCAAGGTTATAAATACGTTTAAAATCGATATCTTCTCAAAATTTTATTAATAATAGTGTTCGCTTAATAATTAGAATACTTGATCTAAATCGAGATATTTATAGACGCTCGCTCGATTTGAAGATTTACACATGTATATATCGTAACTAATCTAACTGTAAAGTTTGGAGCGGGACGTTTCACAAAAGTGACGTCCACGGTGCCAATTTATAATTGTAACGAATAGTATTTGAATAAAAACATTTAATCGGGTAAAACCCGGGCGTTGCCCGGGTCATTCGTCTAGTATTTTATATAATGAGCAAAGAGAGGGTAGTTAATGTTATAAATCCAAACGTAGTATTTTGTAAATATTAAAATTTTCTACTTTGTAATTGTAAACCTGCATATTACTTTCTAGGATTCTATGTAAAAGACATATATTGGATCAAAATATATTTATTTACCAATATATCAGTTGTCTGAACGCCAACCTTTTCCATATATATATTCAAATAAATAGAATAATAATTGTTATGACGCGTTGTTCCATTGATCAATTGTTGCATACGCTTAATCGCAGCATAATGTAAGCAATAAAATAAGTCATTATAAGGGAAAAATTAACTTTAAATATCCTATATCGGTTATTGGGATCAAATCTGAATTTTGATGCATTTGGAAAAGAAAATAATGATATTGTTATGGAATTGGGCGAGTATAACGTAAGTTAAATCAGGAAATCAGGATTGTTCAATCAAATGTATCACATAGTAATCACAAATTCGCTCAAGTACATTAAGACCCTTCGTTCAAAAAAAAAAGGTTTATTACCATAATAAATGAAAGAATTGGTAGTGAACTCATGTTATTGTTGTCGTGCCCAATGAAGAGCCTCAGATGTCTCCATACATCTCTATCACAGCAGCAGCAATGTCCACTATCTTGGGTGTGTAAAGCTGCTGTTCTGGGTCTATGTCAATTTTCTGCAAGGCTGCGGCCATTGCTGGACATGAGAATATGTGGGTAGGTGTTAGTTCCACACCAGGACAGTCGTTGCATATCCTATAGGTTCTTGTGTCATCTGGATGTTTTGGTATTCCTTTGAAGTGTTTTGTTCTGAGTCTTGTTATAGTTTTTAATTATTCTCTCAGAGTTTATTTCGCATATTTGATCTTTTCTTATTTTTTTAGTTATCTCTTGTATTTTGCCAAAGCATCAGCGTCAAATACTGACATTTGTGTTTTCCTTTGGCTCAACTTTCTGGCTTCCTTAGTGAACTCATCATTGTTTAATATCAAGCGTAACAAAACGAAGGCAATCAAATGGAGATTCTTTGCAGTGCAAATCTTGAATGCTTTATAGAAAGGATCAACCAAGATTTTCTTGATTGAAATGTTGCATGTGAAGAAACTGGTTTGAGGATGTGTGTTGGGAAGATTCCTGTTGATAATTACATGAGTGGGCGACGGAATTTTGGATGACACACTATAGTAATGGCCTTATTTTGTTCCCTAAACGTCACATTCACCCGGACACATATTTATTATGACAATTTTTGTATTTTCTCCCACATTTTCCTTAATAGTTATTTATTACCAGTTTCAAATAAGACACGCTATATCCAATCTGGATAATTGCGTGTGAAACTATTTACAATAATTCATATTGTAGTAGAGTATGTAACAGAATTACCAAAAGAAAATAAATAATTAAGAAAAAGAGCATTAAATAAACATATGCATTAAACAAAAAATCAACAAAATAAACAAATAGAAGAAACCACAAGGTAGTTATTTACAATATGTTAAGCAATGATGGAAAATTTGATTTAATGAATTATTCTGTAATAATTAGTATCGTGGAGAGAGAAAGTTGATCAAGTTGAGCTATTTACAATAAGTTATATTCTAAAGTAACTTATTAATTATATATTTCCTTAATATTGTTTTTTTTTATATTAAACAGTTTAACATGATCCGCGCAGGAGGTCGTTGTATTTGAAAAAAATGAGGCAAAATTTAGGTAAATAAATATCTCTCAAATCACATTTGAAAAGTTACTCAAATTGTTTATTAAATAGGATAGAAATTGTATTTATTCACTTGCGTTAACATTTTTACACAAATAATGTTATTTAAATTTATATATAAAATATTTTATACAAATTTAACTAATGGATCGCCTTTTGACTCAAATGATATTTAAAGTTTTATATATTGAAGAAGAAATCAAAGTTTACGGCGACAAGTTTGATTCCTTCTTCAAGATGATGTCGGCGATTCCTTCTCTAGTTTTACATATGTTCTTCAGAATATTTTTTATATATATTTAAATATATATAATATTATATATTAAAATATAATATATAAATATAAAATATAATATAAAATATAATATATTATATAATTGTATTTATGTATTTTTTTGGAAGTCCCATTAAAAAGAATTACATAAAATTATATTTAGGAATAAAATGGAAAAGTAATTGTAAGTTTGATATAAAGGTTGTGGTATCATATCCACCTTTTGATATCTCTTTTTCTGTCGCAAGGGTTGAAGGAAAGGTACTAACTCATTCCGTAATAGGCTTCGTGACTGACAAGCAACTTAATTAGCTATAGCTATGTACTTTTAAGCTTTCTTTAGACCGCAAATTAAGCCTACGTTTATATCTTTTTACAACGCAACTTGCACTACTTTTTATAAGGTTGAAGAGTTCCAATTATCATCTTTTCCTGTAGAATAATTGATGCTACTGAATAATTAGGCAATTTATCTAGCCGTAAGAGATTTATAATGGTCGCACCTCTGTAGTCAAAAGATTTATTTTCAACTATTTGTTTGCAATCATTCTTCCATTCTTTTCATTAGAAAATTCTCGATTGGAATAACATACCCGATTTATCAAGATCTTTGCTCATTAAATCTAAATATATATTTTCCCCTTTTTCAGCAATTTTTTGAGTCGTTTAAGAAAAATAGGGTGTCTAAATTCGTTTTTTTTTTTTTGCACTATATATAAATTAAAAAATGAGATTTCTGTTGATTTTTGAATATTAGAGTTATATAGAATTATTACTTGATGCTAATTATTTTGAGAATAGAGAATATTGTTGAGCATTTGCTTGTTCCCGGAATTCATGAGCATGTGACATTGCTCTGCGGTCGTGGGAAAGATAATAATAACAGTTTATATCATTAATGCTTTAATTTTCTTATTAAAATAATTAAAACCTAACTTGAGAAAAATAATGCCTGATTTAAGGCGTAAGAATAAAAAAAATGTAAAACTTATTTACATAATTTACAAAAGGCTTGAGCCGGCCATCGGGAAACAACAACAATGAGTTTTTATAGGGGAAGCATGACCTAGAATTAGCAGAGTACTTTAATCTATGAAATATAATTTTAAATAAAATAAAATATATTTCAATATAACATATATTTTTAATATTTTCAAATATTTTGAACTTCCGTGTGTGAGAGAGATCATTTTAGTTTTCACACCTCCTAAATTGGGACTTATATAATTGAGACTTTAATATATTTTATTCTTCCACACTTAGTCTATGATTGTATATTGGACTTAGAATAGTTTCAAAATTTTGTTTTTATGTTCCAAATTTCTTAATTTAGATAACGCAAATGAAAAATCGTTCTTTTGATAAAAACATTTTGTTTAGGTGTTTTAAATTTGTTTTTTAGGATAAAAACATGCCTCATCCAACTTTTTTTCAAGAATTGGGCTGCTTAAGATTATGTATGTTATATAAAAAAGATGAATGATATTTTCTGCTTGAATTTAGATCATGTTGAAGATTATGGTATGGAAATGCAGTCGTGGTTGAAATCTTGAAAGTACGATATTAAAAATAATTTTGATCAGTAATTTAATTGAACTAAAGGAATATATAAAAGAACATAATTTGATAAAAGTAATGCCTGGCTTAAGGCGAGTAGAATAAGGAAAACAAAGGATTATTTACATAATGTACAAAAGTTTTGAGCCGGCCATCGGGATAAAACAACAACGAGTTTTTATATGCAAAGCGTGACCTCTGGCGGTCTATTTAACAATATTTGAATCTATGATATATATTTTAAATAAAATAATATTTTTATATAACATGTATATGTTTATATCTAACATTTGCATTCACTTAATTGTAATCTCTAAGAAAGGAATCAAATAAACGTAATGTGATCTAGAAATGTTTCATAAAAGAGAGAAGTGCCCTGAAATCTAGGCAAGTCTGAAATGTACCCTGCGGTCTAGAAAAGTCTGAGATGTATTTCGCAGTCTAGAACAGTCTGGGAAGTCTCCTGCAGTCTGGGAAATGCCCTGCAGTCTAGAACAGTCTGGGAAGTGTCCTGCAGTCTAGAACAGTCTGGGAACTGTCCTGCAGTCTAGAACAGTCTGGGAAGTGTCCTGCAGTCTAAAACAGTCTGGGAAGTGTCCTGCAGTCTGGGAAGTGTCCTGCAGTCTAGAACAGTCTGGGAAGTGTTCTGCAGTCTGGGAAGTGTCCTGCAGTCTAGAACAATCTGGGAAGTGTCCTGGAGTCTAGAGCAATCTGGGAAGTGTCATACAGTCTGGGAAGTGTCCTGCAGTCTGGGAACTGTCCTGCAGTCTGGGAAGTGTCCTGCAGTCTAGAACAGTCTGGGAAGTGTCCGGGGGAAGTCTGACCGCTGGGGAAGGAAGTGGCGCCAACAGGAAATGACAAGAGGAGGAAGCAAGTGTGTTGGGGAGATAACATTTTTGGGAGAAAATTGAATCATGTCAACTTAAAAGCTGGCGCGCTAGTTTTGTTGGCAATTACAACAAAGGAAAGTGTTAGAAGCCAAACCGATGGCTCCTCAAATTGCCGAAGAGGTATTTTGTCCATGTTTGGTAAGAAGCCAATCCCTGCTGTCATCGTGGAATGCTGCTGCGGCTTCTTATCTGCGTTACGAAAGTCATTTCTGCACCCGGATATATTTTAACAGCGATATTTTTTATCCCCCCCCCCTCCCCGTCTATCAGATTTTATTCCCCCCCGTTCTATTTATTGACAAGCTATTTGGCTTACTTTTTTTCTTCTGTTTATTCTCGAGAACTTGAACGCCCTGGCCATCCTGGCGTTTGCCAAGACACGCATCTTATAGGTACTTCCTCGGCGTGGAACTGAGAAGGGTCCAAGAAGATCCCCTCCTTGTCTGGAGGAGAACCCTCTCAAGATGGGGAAGCCTTCCTTTCTGAAGAAATTTGTACACATACACAACTATATATATTTACCTACACTTTATATACCCTTTATTTACTATTTTATTATATATTTTTTTCCACCTTTGTAAAAATTGGTTAGAAGAATCGATAAAAATGTTTAAATTGTCAATTGTCGAGAACTTGAAACTTTTGGTATTACAAAATTATTTTCATAAACTTATTATTGAACCATTGAATTATATAAATACTAGACGGGTGACCCGGGCTTCGCCCCGGGATTGACCCGTGTGCATATCTACCCGAGTGATATATATTTAGATAAGATTTTTTTTATAATTGTTTATTATTAGCATTATCTATTTGTTTGCATCAGCATAATTTAATCTAATCTTGATAGAGGGCGCTGTTCGTGAGCTAAGTAGAATCATTTGAATATATAGTTTTAATAATTGATTTATATATTTTTTAAAATAGCCTATCGTCTTCCCCGTATTTTTTTTACCTATGTATGGAAATTTTGGTTTGAATTAGTGAACTACTGCGAATTTGTATACCGGACATACAAACAAACAAACATACAAACATTGATTTTTTATATATATATAGATATACGTGCTATATATATATTTTTTTAAATTCGACTAAAATATTTGACTTGGTAGCCTTTTCATTAGAACAAATATCGAAAAATAGAAAATAATTTTATAATAAAAGAAAACCTAGATAGGGAACCAAAAGTCCTACGTTTTAAATACGTTTGGTGTTAAATCTTCTTTTCTTTAATATTCTTTTTTTAAATCGTTGAAAGTTTTAAAATCAAGTTCAGCGATTGCTTTTGGTACTCCTTATAAAGAACTTCATTTTAAACCACAATTTGTTACCATTACATTATTATTAATCACTTCATTATTACCACATTTTGGTAATTTCGTTCCTAAATACAATTTTTATTGTAGAATTGAATATGGGAGAATCTTCAAATTTGTTTTCATTTCAGAATTGTATTTATTTGACTCTCGAGACTAGAAAATCTTTCAATAAAATAATCCCTTGCATCAATTTTGAGTAAAATTAAGCAGGCCTCCAGGAAAAAGCTAGAGAATAATAAAAATGTTTTGAAAAGACACTTTCTCTGGAGGCCTGATTAATTTTACTCAATAGAAATTCTTCTATATGCGAATCGAACATAACAAGATCAATGATTTTTCAAATAAAACCATCTTTATGCAAATGAGACAGTCGTCTTTTTAAACAAATATTTTTAAAAAAGGAATATTTATAGTCGTTTCTTAATTTAAGACCAAACGAGATTTTAAATTGCTTTAAAATCTCGTTTGGTCTTAAATTAAGAAACGACTATAATTATTCCTTTTTTTAAATATTTGTTTGAAAAAACGACTGTTCCATTTGCATAAAGATGGTTTTATTTGAAAAATCATTGATCTTGTTATGTTCGATTTGCATATAGAAGATAGTTTATAATTTGTGCTTTTTTTTAAATGAAAGATATGCTTGATAAATATATTTTCCAAATGTATAAAATGTTGCACTAAATAAGATCACATATTTTTTGAAGTTATAATTTAAAAGCTATTCAAAATATCTAGTTAAATTGTTTAATTTGTTTTCAAATCTTATTTAAAAATGTTTTTTTTTTTTTTTTAAACCTTGAATAAATTCATAGAATAAATGGGGGGGTCGGTGGAAGGCTGGTTAAACCGTTTGGTTTACGACCACTACGACCCGGGTTCGATCCCCGCATTGGACACTTTTTTCTGTTTAAAAAAAAAAAATGCTCCAATGGCCCCCCGATTCTTGCAAAAGTCCAACCCCACCAGCGAGTGCAAGTAAGCAAACGGGGCTCTGGCACATTTGTAAGTGCAAAGTCGACCTGCTTTCACATGTGTAGACATGTGGTGCGCTTACAGTAAAAAGCAGTCGCTAACTACCCACCATGATTATCATGGCCTGTACCACGTGTACTAGGGATAAGCAAAAAAAAAAAAAAAATAGAATAAATGGGGGTTGATAATTTGGCGTTCATTCACAAAATATTTATTCTTTAGGATTTGTAAATAGTCGAATAAAAATTTTCATAAATGTTGTATATTTTCTTAATAAGGAATGAATACAGATCATTAATAATTTAGTTACTTTTAATATCACGTATAAATTTCTGGGAATATAAATGTAATAAATACAAATAATATTTATCATAATTATTCACTAGATATCTTTAATTATAATTTAACTATTATATATTTATATAATATATCTGCCATATATACTTAGTCATGGGTTAATAAATTACTAACATATATTTTGAAAATGCGTCTATTTATAATAAAATGAAGTATTAATTTTATATTTCATTTTATGCATATAAGTTACAGGAAAATCCATAAAGAATACAAATGTATTTTATATTTCTGATGAACATTAAGCCCACGTATTTGCCGTAAAACTTTCCCCCAAAAGTCTAATGAGTCTAAAAATAAATATTCGTCTGTTTGGAAATATTTGTATCAACGTTTTTTTTTTTTTTTTTCTGGCGACTTAATGATGTTGACCTCTTATTGTGGAGGGAAAACTTCCAAAAATACTCGGCTACCCTGCAGAGATTAAGTTATCATACATCCGGGGATATGGGCAGTCTATTATCCGTCCTTAAGTATGATTATTGCCGATTTTCTTAAATAGAGCACCCAATTTATAAAAATATTAGTATAGAAGTAATTTATCTTCCATAAAATTTATTATAAATCGCCATCAATTTTGTTTCAGATATTATTGAAAGACGTTTAAAAAGAAATATTAAATTATAAATATTGGTTATAAATCGAAATGTTTTAAAGAAAAATTATATTGATATATCTAAATTCTCTCTTTCTTTTAAATTTATTTATTATTTTATCATAGTATCCCCTCTTTTTAGGTTGATAAATTTGTAATAAGATTTTAAAACCGGGTTTTGAATATTTATGAAAAAAAAGCGAGGTTTTTAAAATTCATTTAATAACAACTTCCCGCTTTTTGACATACGATAATTGATTGAGAATTTCTTTAAATTTCGTCACTTTGTAAAAACTAAGTTGGCAGGAGTTTCCAATTGGACAAAAAGTAAAAATTACTTTCATCTCGGGTTAGAGAAAGGTTAAGATTTCCATATTGATAAGGTGGTAAATTTCTCGGTTTATAATGGAAGATTCGAATTTGACCCCGCATGGAATCAACATTTTGATTCAATATGACATAAAAGCTTATGATACATTAACGCGCCATCTGTTATAAATTTCGAAACTATTATAGACGGGTATGATTCTTTTTGAAAATAAAAAAATAAAAAAATAAAAATAAAATAAAATTAAAATTAAATTAAAATAAAATTAAAATAAAATAAAAATTAAATAAAAATTAAATTAAAATTAAAATTAAATTAAAATTAAAATTAAAATAAATTAAAATAAAATAAAATAAAATAAAATAAAATAAAAATATAATAAAATAAAAATAAATAAATAATAAAAATAAAAATTCTACTGTCCTTGCTGCAATGGAAAAATTAATGGGAGGGCCTGGCTCATCAGCGGTGAACCCTCCCAGCGCTTTCGCCAGTTTAATCTACCATACCGCTGTTACATTGCATTTTTCGATCTTCCTTTTATAGTGATACTGTTACTAGACTCTTGGAATGGGTATTTTATACCCATGGTTCACCACTGATGAGCCAGGCCCTCCCATTAATTTTTTCATTGTTGTAAGGACAGTATAAATTGTTTATTTTCAAAAAGAATCAATCGTGTCTAAAATAGTTTCGAATTTAGATAAAAGCTTATATCCATAGTTGCTTGAATACTATTTCTAAGATTCTATCCTTCAGTGCAGCGTATAAAAGCAGAATCGTCCAATACAGTATTAGAGCTTTAAGAAGCGGTCGGTAGAATAAATTGGCAAAATCGCTGGGAGGGTTCACCACTGATGAGCCAATCCCTCCCAATATATATATATTTTTTTGCATCGCAGTAAGGACAGTAGAATTTTATGTTTAAAAGAAACATTCATATGATACACTAGCGCGCCATCTGTTATCAAAATTCAAAACTATTTTAAAGGCGTAAGATTATTTTTAAAATTAAACAATTTCTACTGCCCTTACTGCAATGGAAAAAATTAATGGGAGGGCCTGGCTCATCAGTGGTGAACCCTCCCAGCGGTTTCGCCAGTTTAAAAGGAAGTTCCAAAAATGCAATATAACAGCGGTATGGTAGATTAAACTGGCGAAACCGCTGGGAGGGTTCACCACTCATGAGCCAGGCCCTGCCATTAATTTTTCCATTGCAGTAAGGGCAGTAGAAATTGTTTAATTTTAAAAAGAATCTTACGCCTTTGAAATAGTTTTGAATTTGGAAACATTGATGCTTAAATACTTCCATATCTTATATATAGATATGGCACGCTATCATCTTATGATTAATGCACATAATGTTCAACGATAGTTTTTGTATAAATTAGTCTATTTCTATATAAAGGTGGCGTGATCGTAGCCGACCAATAGGAGGGCGCCATTCCAAAAAAAAGCAAACCGTGACAGAGGCGACGAAGAATGACGCTCGTAACTGTATATAGAATACGTTAAATTTTCATTATATGATGGAGATTATCTCTGTAAGACTGATCTTTTTTGCAAGCATACACCCAGTGTATGAAAAAGTAAAAGTTGTATAAGCTTATGATTTTGCTTTGTTTTAAAAATGAATCGATGTTGGTTCCATATGTTTGAATTGAATATTACACCTTAGTTCTATATATTTTATTGCTTAAAAAGGAACACAACAAAACAAAAAAAAAATAAACTTACAATTGAAAATGATTTGATAACTAAGAAAAAAACAATTTTAAAAATTATTATGATAAAAAAAATGAATATGTCTGCCAGAAAAATGCTTCTATGAATTAAAAAATAAGAATAATTACAAAATTTAACATATAAACTTCAAACACCCAGCTTTCACATGTTACTAAATCCACATGTTTCTGTTTAAAAATCAAAGATCTAGAGCAGATTACAATCTTCACATTTGAAAGCTCGCTAGTTTCACATTTCAAGCACATCCAGGTGGGCAGTATGTAAAAGCTCTTTGACATTTATTGCCCCGACCTACAGAGAACAAGAAGTTATAAAATACCTATGGTTATGTATTCCATAAGTTTATAGTCAGGACTCTGCCATATTAATGAGGCTATGGAAAACCCAGGTTTATGGTTCCATTGTCCCATAGTATATGACTGACCCATATGAAATCTAATTGGATTTTGAAATAAAGATTCTTATGTATTGAAAAAAAGACATTCTAAACCTAGATCAAATACTTTAAAGATCTTTGGAAACAAATATTTCTTTCAAATATATTACGTTTGTTAAAAATAAATCATATATATTGTGATACATTAATGCGCCATCTGTTATGAAAATTCGAAACTATTATAGACGCGTATGATTCTTTTAAAATTAAACAATTTCTACTGCCCTCACTGCAATCCCATTAATTTTTCCATTGCAGTGAGGGCAGTAGAAATTGTTTAATGTTTAAAAGAATCATACGCGTCTATAATAGTTTCGAATTTTCATATATATATTAAAAATAAAAGAGACATATCCTGACCATGAGCACATGTGCTTTTTAGATGACAGAGCGCCATCTAGTGGAGCAGAAATCAACTAAACATTGATTTAACCTGTTCCCTGATATTTGGCCTACCCATTCTATATACAGTTACGAGCGTCATCATCTCTGTCACCGTTTGCTTTTTTTTTTTAATGGCGCCCTCCTATTGGTTGGCTACGATGGCGCCGCCACTACGCGAGACACTTTGTTTTTGACTTTGCCCCCCCACTCGCTTTTTGGTTTTTGTAACTATTGTGTTGGAGCGGGTCGCTCCTTAAATAAATGCATATATTAGTTAATAACTAAATGGAATCCTCTTTCTTTTTCCCAGTAAGAGACGCCTACGGAAGCCAACAGTACATAGACAGATAAAGCACATAGGCTATAGTTATTAACTAATATATGCATTTATTTAAGGCGCCAATTTATAATTGTAACAAATAGTATTTGAATCAAAACATTCAATCGGGTAAAACACGGGCGTTGCCCGGGTCATTCGGCTAGTATATATATATATATATGTCTCATGAATTGATATACTTATTCTAGATTAATTACTTTGAATATCGTCTGAGTTTCCATCAATGAATAGTTTTGTTTAAAAAAAAAATAATTTACATTGACAATTCTTCTTCAGAAGTTACTCTATTTTCATCAATATTTTTACGATGCTCAAGCATTTCACAAATTCTTTCATTATTCTTGCAAAATGTAAAGTTATACAATTAATCAACAAAGCTATATGGGTAAATATTTTCGTCTTAAAAGGATAATGGAAGAATAAAGAATATATTGAATACAAAGTTTTATTTTAATTTTTGAAGTGATTCAATTAAAAAAAAAAGTTCAATGAGTCTATAACAAAGTTTACGGCAAAAGGTTCGTTTTTCGAATTGAAGTTTTTCAATTATTTGAGTAGCCTCTCTCAACTTTAATATTAGTTTAACCAAAGTAACAAAACGAGGCCTATGATACTTTGCAAGAACAAAAGTCTTAACTATACTTTCTTCATGGGTAGACTTATGTGTGCTTCAGTAAAAACAGCCGAAAACTTCTACTTATTTTTAAAACAAAAAATGTACCATGTATGTATTTGATAAAATAAAAAAGTGCTAATAATAGAGAAGAAATTCAGATATATTTTAAGAAAGTATCTATACATGCATACATGTTTATTTTAAGTATATTTAAAGAGTTTTTACTTAGCGATTTGTATTTTTTTAAATGCTATGAGCTCTATATTTGAAGAACTTTTAAAGATTTAAAATCAAATGTAAATAAGCAAGTAACGATAACTTATTAGAGAAGCATGTAAAAAAAGTGAATAAATATTTAAATTGAATAAACATATGAAAGAATGCTGATGCCTCTTCGATATCTTCAATACCAAAGGAATATAGACTATGAGTTTATCTATCAAATCGTGGACTACAAAGCTCGTAGATTTAAACAGAAGAATAAATTCCATTAATAGAAATACGTTTCGTCTGCAGATTAGGTAATTATCTTGCCGTTAAACAAAATCTTCTTATAAATTATTCAAGATGTTTAGCGTCCCTGGAAAGTCTTGAAAGACTAGCTGTAATAATTAGATTTTATTTTGAGAACTCTTATTTCGCTTTTATTTTATATATTAAAAACTAATAGATTAAATCTTAATAAAGAAAAAAAAAGGCATCCCCTTATCGTGCATGTGGATAAGGTGCATAAATTAAGAAAGAAAAAAAAAAGGCATCTCCTTATCGTTGCATGCATTATTATAGGCTAAAATGTTGTAAAATTAACTATGCATATATATTAAATCCTAGCTCATTTGCGAAGTTAGACAAACTGTTTTGAATTCAAGACTGAATATTTTCCTAAACCGGTGAATGGCCTCTGTTTTTTGCCGCATCCAAATTTGCCCGTGTACATCCAGATTGCCCAATATCTCCCCTCCTTCTGCAGGAATGCGAATAGCTCCTAAAGAAGATTTTATTGTTAGAAAATAGTGTTTCTTGTATTCTCTATATCCTTGTTGATTGTCTTGATTTGCACTCTATGATTACTTGATCTTAATAAGCTGATACTCTTAGCGATTATGTTATAAAGAAGGCTGCCACATAACTTGTGTCACTTCCGGCCCATGGCAGAATATTTATGGAGAGACGCCCGTGGTCTACCGCGCCAGAATTCTAATCAGACTGACCTCCGGCCTCAAGAGAAATAAGTAGGACACGCCAGGTTTCCGCCAGAGTTCAGGAATACATCCCTCCCTTCTTTCAACTTTCCTGAAGAGCAGGGGCATTCTGAGGGTCCCTGAAGAGCAGGGTGCAAACCAAGAGCTCTTCAAGCAGCATGACGACTTTTGCCGAAAGAAATGGATAGTGCATCCTTCAACATCCCACCCAATTCTTAAGATATAACTCTTGATAGAATTATGTAATTCTATTAAATATAGTTCTTTAATTAAAACGGCATATATCGGATCAAAATATTATTATTTTACCAATATTTCTGTTGGCTGAACGCCAACCTTTGTCAAGGTATTATAACATATTAATATGTTATAATACACATTACATTAATATGTTATAATACCTTGATAAAGGTTGGCGTTCAGCCAACTGAAATATTGGTAAAATAAAATATTTTGATCCAATATATTCCTTTTTAATTAAAGATTTATTTATGGATTGCTCTATTTTCAAAACGATATAGTTCTTTGTCGAATTCTTCATTCAACACGTAATGATAAGATTTTAAATTAACGTTTTCAAACTCTAAAACAAATTTCTCGAATTTCTGATACATTATATAGGAAATATATAAATTATTTTCAATTTTAAAATGGAATAAGATGAAAATTGTACTATAAAAAAATATTTTAATCCATTGTGTGTGATTGCTAGCCGATATACTTATTAATAAATAAATTAAGCAAGTTTAAGTTTTAAATATTGGAATTAAAATCGCATTTTAAAATGTGTTATTCTCAGCCTTTCATTGCGTACAAAAATAAATCTGTGCTGAAAATTTTAATATAAAGTTTTATTTTACTACTTTTCAAATTCTAAATAATTTGACAAAAAAATATTGTGCAATTTGTAGATATGATGAAAGACCGAGAATAAAAATGTATTTTTTTTACAAGGTCTTTTGAATTTGTTCCGATTGAATTTGGCAAGGCAGGGATTTTTTTTTTAAATCAAAGAACACAGCCCCCTTGGGACCTATCACTTTATACAAATCTAGAAATTAGTTAAGAAAATTGGTTACGCAAGTATAATCAATTAAATAAATAAAATAAAACCATAGCTCTACAACATAATTTTAAAAAAATTGTTGTAGAGCTATGGTAATAAATTTATATAAGAAATATAAAATATAATAAAGAAATATTTAAATTATGCAAAATTTTAAATACTAATAAAAGGCAAGAAACGGTTTAAGATTAAGATTCAATTTTTCTATAGAGAAGATGAAATAAACTTAGCAGAGAGAAAGCAGAAAATGTAAATAAACAACTATGATTCTATAATAGTTATCAACCAATGTATATAATCCTCTTTTTTAAAATATGTTTGCATATAAAAAAGTATCTTGTATGCATTAATTCCTTTAATTGAATGTGGATGCATTTTAAAAGTCTGATAAAATATATTCAATATGATATTTTAAAAATACAGAATCTAATCTCAATAAGCCATTACTACCATGAATAATTTACATGAAGCTCAAGTTACATGGCAATTTATTATTCTATTAGTATCTTTTAATTTATTATTTTTTTACAACCTCCTTTTTTTTCATGCGGTCATAATATTTAATAATAATTTTAAAGTTGTATACCTCTATGAAGTTATTTTTATATATTCGTTTTAGAAATAATTGATTTGAAAAAGTGTTTGATATTTTAAAAACATAATTCTTATTTATAAGTGGCATGATCATGCCTTTTTAAGTTGAGATAAATCTAATAAAACTATAGTGCATAAAAAAAACACCATATACATTCATATCTATTTTAATAAATGCAAGCATTTTTCCGGGTTCTGCGCTCCTATCGTCTTCGCATGAATTTGTATGTTTATTTTTAAAAATATATTCTGCTATATTTTTATAAACAATATATAGTACAAAACTTAATAAATGTTATTTTATATATGTATTTTAAATTTTTAAAAAATGTTTGTTTTATATAAAACATTTTTAAAAATATTTGAATAAAAAATATGTCCAATATTGAGTTTATTTTAATATGTTTTAATTTTAAGTAGGGTTATATATTTTGGAATATTTTAAAAGCCATAAAATTCGATTTAAATATGTTATATATAGGATACTTTTAAAATTAAGATTTCCTTATGATTTATTTATAGCCATTAAATTGATTTTCAAAAAGAAATATCTAGGTCACACGGTATGTAATTTTGACACTCAAAAATCCCGTTAATAACTATAAAGCCACCATTTTTCAATAAAAATTAGGCGCCAATTTTCCTTGATCGCTTATAGCCAAAAATTGGGAAATTGATTTTTTTCAGAAGATGAAGCAGAAGGTGAGTAGTTTCTCGCAACCATCCATCCCCTAGGATGAACAAGGTAATGATGCTCCTTTAACATGATCGATGCGGCACTGCTGGAAACAATGGCGGCAATATTACTCTAGAAGTTCGTCTGCTTCATTTCTCTGTGATGACGTTGCAATAATTTGAATGTAATCAATTTGCGAAATATAAATGTGAAAAGAATATGATATTTATTGTAAATTATAGATTACTATAATCTATCTATCAATCATTCTGAAAATAATTTTTATAGGGAAGTTAAATATTATGGGTTAAGCATTATGAGGAAGTTTATGAGAATTATGGCTGAAATTATTATACGTAATTTATATAAAAAATTTGCCTAAAATGATTTTATAAACGTTGTTTACCCCATAAAGTTATTTAAACGCTAGTCAATAAATTTACTTAATGCGATAAAATATTAATTTTGAATATTTATTTTTCCATGTAATAAAATATTAAAGCAAAAATAAATATTGGAAACAATTTTCATGACGTATATAATTTAAACTGTAACTCTTGTTTAGCATTAATAGTAAGTATCAATTGTGGACATGCATCTATTAGATGGATATATTTTAATATACAGGGTGATCCAAAAGTCCCGCACAACTTTAAAAATTAATAACTCCCCGAATATTTGCGCTAGAGCAATGCGGTAAACACCATTGTATTCAGGATGCAATGGGATTTTTTATGGCAAATAATGAAAATTCGAAATTGAGTTTAGTTACAATTTTATTCGCCAGATGGCGCTCTACCAGAATCAGAGATTCAGCGGCCAATTGTTTGATAAATTGAAAAATATAAACTGATCGACACGTATTTTTCCTTTTGAATACCAGGAAAGAACTCTAATAATATCAAATCACAAATTAATAAAACACCACTTCGCCAAAAGTATGAAGAATGGTTAACGATTTTCAGAAATAAAATAGAGATAT
>CP092874.1:74086749-74147027 GCA_030710605.1 Cordylochernes scorpioides
ATTCCGTAATTACTATTTATTGCTAAATGTGTCAATTCCCTAAGATATTCCGAAATTGATTCTTCTTCCTGTTGAATTCTCTCCCAAAATCTGTATAGCTGTGGTATCACTTTCCTCTTTGGATCCAAATGCAGCTTGATTCTTTGAATGATAGTATCATAGGGTTGTTCTTTCATTAGGCCCGGGAAGAAAAGGTCGTTTCCCAGCTTCAAAGTTTCAGAATCTAGTAGCGAGGTAAAAACCGGCACTTTCCTCTCCTCCTTCAGATCATTTGCCATAAAGGAAGCCACAAATTTTTGTACAAAAAGATCGAAGGTATCCTCCACTGGGCTATAGCATCTAAAAGGTACTATTAACGTTGAACTTGTCATGCTGAACTTTTCTACTCCTTTTTTTCTTGATCCAGATAGTTTCAAAGATGTAGTAGCTATACTTGCGTAGACGCCGTTTTCCTCAGCTTTTTACTGGCTCTGTAGATCCCGCATCCTCTTCGCCACTTTTGTTGTGTCGTAATTAGAAGTACAACAACTCAAACTTGACCATGACTCTTTATTTAGCTCTTATTCTTCCCCTGGCCAACAACCAATGTTCAATTTAAATACACATATATTTTTACACAATGAGGCTTCGAAGAATGCAAATAATCTTCATCTATTTACATACACAACAGATAAGAAGAGATAACTTTAGTATATTTTTCAATTCCGAAGAAATGTATTTGACCTTTATTTGTTCAATTCTGAGACAATCATTATTAAACTATTTATAGTTATCCGCGCGCGTTCATGCAAACATATTCCAGAAATAAATATATAATAGAAAAAATATATTCCAGAAATAAATCAAGTTACAAAAAGAAAAATATTCTAGAAATAAATCAAGTTAACAAGCAAAGTATTCCAGAAATAAATCGAAGTGCAACGCAAAATATTTCAAAATGAATCAATGTATAACACAGGAAAAAAATGTTTTATAAATAAATCAAGGTATCAGGCTAAATTGTTACCTATAAAAAAGTAAATTGTTCCCGAAATTCTCTAAAGCAATGTCACATGTCGTATATGTGATTAGATTTACTCCTTGATCTTTCCCTATACTTTCTCTTTCCCTCACATTTTGACATTGTATTTACTGACAAGGACTGTTACTTCATTTTTTACCTAATCAATAAATAGTTTTTGATCACCTTGATGACTTGCAGAATTGCATTATGAAACGAGCCGATTTTATTATTTTATTTAACAGTTGCAAAGACACGCCATATCCACAATTAGGATAATTGCGTGTAAATCTGAAATTATATACAAATCAATTCATCGTAAATTTAACATAGTTATACATTGAGAAGCACGCAAATTACACATTCGATGTCAAATTTTGCATATATTAATTAGAAATAGTAGCTTGAAATATGTACACCGTATAATCATGAAATGTGTACACAAAATTGCCATTTACAACAGTTGGAACAATGTGTAGACCAATTAAATTAATCGCCAACAGTCAATACTTTCGCCTCAAAATGTACAGCCCTGCAGAATCTATTAAACTTGATGCATTGATCTTTATTATAAATAGCTTGTTTGGTATTTGGTAGGTAAAGTTGGTTTTCTTCCCTTAGATCAGAAGTTGGACAGTTTATTAGAAGGTGTTCAGGGTTTTGTTCTACATTTCCACAAGTGCACGCAGGTGAACCAATTTTACCAATTCTAAACAAATATGTGTTGAAGTTAGCATGTCCAGTAAAAAATTGGACATTATAGAAGTTAGGTTGAACATATATATAGGAATTCTTGAAGTCCTGAAGAATCCCTTGAAATTATCATTAGCACTTCAATAGTATTCCTCAAATTTCTGTAAAATTCTGAGCCGATGAGATCCAATAATAGGGTATGTATATTTCCTTTAGAGGTATTTAAAATCTGAACATTAATTTATTAATTTATAATAGAGTTTATTTTGTTAGTTTCGTTCAGATATTTCACCCAATATATGTTATACCCCTTAGAGTTTCCCTGTGTATGTTAGGTATGATCTAAACCATTGATTTAGACAGTTGGGGAAATGTTAGACGCCGCGTCTAAGACCACGCCTGCAAACCCCACGTGACCACACTACGCTCTCCCTTAAGTTGCCCTTAAAGTATCCTATGTCACCTGCCGTGATCGTCTAGTGGTTAGGACATTGCGTTGTGGCCGCAATAACCCAGGTTCGAATCCTGGTCACGGCACTTTTTTTTTTACTTAAGAAAATTGTGCCGATTTACAAATATTATTTTATTATTTTTTTTTATGTGAATACAGTATTTTTGAGACAAATGTTTAACTGCACACCTGACTTTGGCGAATATTGCAATATATGGATAGACTTTGATGCCTCACCTTGAGTACAGACTGGACCTGACACCCTCAGACTTCTACTTGTTTGGAAGATTAAAGAGTTTTTTTACGCGGTTAAAACTTTTGAAAACGATGCCATTTTACTCCAAGCTGTTAGAGGGTGGTTCAGAGAGTTGGATAAGGCGTTTTACCAAAGTGAATTTTCAAGTTGGCAAGATCGCTGGATCAAATATGTAAAGAAGGAAGATGAATATATTGAATGATATGAACGATAAGGAAGAGTAAGGAGAAAAGATTTTTATTCAATTAAACTTGTGACAAGCTTTCGGGCAGTCACGCCCTTCAACAGGTAATAAAAAGAACAATTGACTATTAAAATAGGAAACAAACTGAGCTTTAAACAAAATGATACATCTGCAGCCTGGCCGCGAGGAAAACGTGAGGTGTGGGGGGGGGGAGGGGGTTTATCCGGTTTTTAAGTTAATACATATATCATGATATTGGTTAGGTAAAATCTATATGTCGATTAATACTGTCATTAGAAATGGATAAAATGGCCTCTATGATTAATCTCTGGTGTTTACTGGAATGTTATTGTACAAGGTGGTGGAGAATCTAAATTGAAAGAATGGCCAGTATTATGGGTGTGGTTGTATATGAAGGATCTGCCGTCTTTATTATTGATGCATCTACCATGTTCGATCATCCTGATGGCCACGGACCTACCTGTCTCACCTATGTAGGTTGCACTACAATCGTTACATGAGACTGAATAGACCGAGCCACCTGAAGATCGAACAGTGGTAGGTCTCTGTATGCGGGTAATGGGATGTCTAAGAATGGTGGCCAGACTTCTATTATTTTTAAAATAAGTATTGATACCGTGGGATTTAAGCATGCGGGATATGGTAGCGGATTGTGATGAAAAAGGCCAAAATACAGGTATTTCTATGGGCTGCAAGGGGTTTCAACTTAGCAGAGTTGTATTGGTATTTGTGTATGAAATGGAGAGGGTATTGTGAGAGGGCAAGCTGTTTTTTGATGTTGGAGAATTCTATTGACCTAATTTATATTGAATGATCCTTAGGGGTTCTTATATATAGAGTTTCAATATTATAGCTAGTCAATAAAAATATATTAGACTTACGAAACCGCTGAGCGTTCACCCCTCATGAGCTAGGTCCTCCAATTATTTAATAGAAAATTATTTATTTAAAAGAATTATAGGCGTCATAAATAATTAAAATTTACAAAAATAAGTTATTACCTATTGTTCAATATTTATTGACCTTATCTTGTACAATTCAGAAATGACAATTTATTTTTAAAAAGTACCAATATAAGAATAACAATAGAATGAAATATGCTAATGAATATTTAAAAAGAAAGAAACTTCATAGAATCAAACCTACTATCTTATATTTAATATAGAACATCATTGTTCAATGCAATCGCTGAACTAAAAATACTGCACGCTGATTGGCTAATTAATCGACACTGATTGACTGATTGAAGTCAGGTGATAATAGATAACCAATTATTTATCAAATAAGGTGTTATACCAAATGTACCTAAATAAAACACACAAAGTCTTATATATTCTATAGTAGATGATATTTGAAATCATTTAACTTATAGTTTTGAAAATAATTTTGAAGCCATTCTCTGAGGTATATCAAGCTAATAATCATCAAATGAAAATACTGAACGTAGAAAATGTTGGATGCTAGCGGTCTGAACCCGAGCCACAGTCGACATGTTAGAGGGGGGCCTCAGTGAACTCTCTCTCCGAGCAGTTTATCCAGCTTAATATACTAACTCTTTATATACTATTGTATTATTGGCCATTAGTAATGTATTATTTAGTGTCTTTTATTTCCCTCTCACGCACAAAATGTTCCATAAATATATCAAGGTATAACGCAAACAGTATTCTAGGTATCAGGTAAAATATTTCAAAATAAATCAAGGTATCTGGTAAAACATTCCAGAACTTTATGTAATATACTAGCCTGAAAATCTGCCTTGAGACTTTACCAGCTTAAACACATTTTTGGCAATTCAACGATATTATAAATCTCCTCGTAGATGTTATGAAATCTAAGCTGCACTGTACTGATGAGGGTTAAAGTGCGACACTGTGGTATACAGGTGTAGTCTTTTTGTTTGAATTTTCCAGAACAGGTGTTGTAGCTTTTTATATATCATCACCATTAAGTTTTGTTCTGGGATGATGAACAAAATGCGCTGTATTAATTTCTGTAATCAAAATGAATTGTTTAATGAATTTTGAAGAGAGAGGTTCCACTTTGGTACATACAAGGTATATCCCATAAGTTCCCGGACTGGGTCCATAAAAAAAAGGTAAGATTTAAAAAAAAAAATTTATTAAAACTTTTCAAAGTAATCCCCCCTTGCCTCAACGCACCAGCGCCATCGTTTCTCCCAATTGTCGAAACAGTTTTTATAAGCCTCTTTTGGAATGCTCTTCAATGCTAACGGCGATTTTTTCTATTATGTCATCCCTGGTGTCAAAATGTCTTCCTTTTAGAACTGCTTTAAGTTTGGGGAACAGGAAAAAGTCATTTGGTGCGATGTCTGGGAAATAGGGTGGTTGAAGTAGGATTTGTGTCCCGTTTTTTCGCCAAAAAGCTAGTCATCAAGTGCGCTGTGTGAGGGCGAGCATTGTCATGGTGTAGGATCCAGCCACCATTAGTCCATTTTTCTGGCCTTTTTTTTTTTTTCGAATCGCTTCCCTTAGACGGCGAAGAATGCCCAAATACATTTCCTTAATAACTGTTTGGCCCTGCAGGAAGATACTCGTGATGAACAATGCCCTTTTTATCCGAAAAAGCGACCAGCAACACCTGTTTCTGGATTTTTTGGGTCTAGGCTCACCCTAGCCTCTCCACTCGGCAGATTGAGGTTTGGTTTCAGGGTCATAGCCATAGACCCATGTCTCGTCGCCTGTGATTATCTTGTCTTTCCATTCTGGATCCGTTCTTGTCATTTCCATCATGTCCTCACAGGTTGCAAGCCGACACAGTTTTTTGCTCATTGGTGAGGAATCTTGGGATGAATTTTGCAGGAGTCTTTTTGAGCTTCAAATCTTCGGTTACGATCCTTCCAATCGTTGTTTTAGAGATGCCTGTGTGTCTTGCTCTAGCTCCAGCAAAGTGGTTCGAGGATTTTCTTTTATCAAATCGGTGATTTTTTGCACATTTTCATCAGTCCTTTGAAATTTTGGGCGTCCTTGACGAGGATCATCTTCAATGGAAATTCTGCCAGCTTTAAATCTAGAATGCCATTCAAAAACAGTTGTTCTCTTTGGGGCGTCATTGGGGAATGCTTTATTAAGCATTTCAAAAGTTTCGGTTGCTGATATTTGAAGTTTCACACAAAATTCTATGCAAATCCTCTGCTTCAATTTTTGTTCCATCGTAAAATCGCCGCAGCGCTAGGTGTGACCTTTAAATAAATTAGAATAACCTTGGCGCGCGCGCAAAGTACCGCCTCGATATTGGTACCACCGTGTAGCCAGATATTTTTTTCTATAATAAACAGTCAAATTCATTTACATTTTTCATTTATTTATTTTTTTATGGACCCAGTCCGGGAACTTATGGGACATACCTTGTATATTAAGGTATCAACCAAAATATATTCCAGAAATAAACCAAGTTATCAGGAAAAACGTATTCCAAAAAAATAAATCAAGGTACTATGCAAATATATTCAGGAAATAAATCAAGGTATCACGAAAAATATATCGAAATAAATCAATATATAACACAAAAACATTCCAAAAATATATCAAGGTAACAGGCAAAAATTATTCCATAAATAAATCAAGGTATTACAAAAAGAAAATTCCAGAAATATATCAAGGTGACACGCAAACATATTCCAGAAATACTGAAAAAATAGGCAAAACATATTCTAGAAATAATTCAAGTTAACAAGCAAAATATTCCTAGAATAAATAAAAGGACAATGCAAAAATAATAAAAAAAATAAATCAAGGTATAACACAGAAAAAATATATTCTAGAAATAAATCAAGGTATCAGGCTAAAATCAGGCTTACTTAGAAGAAGAAAAGTAAATTGCTTCCGAAATTCTCTAAAATGATGTCATGTGCTGTATATATGTGATTAGATTTACTCCTTGATCTTTCCCTATACTTTCTTTTTTTACACATTTTGAAATTATATTTACTGACAAAGACTGTTACTTTATTTTATAAATCGCAGGATTGCATTCTAAATCGAGCTAATGAAATCCAATAATAGGGAACGTATTTACTTTAAGGGTATTTGAAATCTGAACCTTAATTTATTAATTTATAATAGAGTTTGATTTTGTTAGTTTCGTACAGATATTCATAGAATATTTCACCCAATATTTGTTTCTACCCCTTAGATTTTCTCTGTGTATGTTAGGTAGGGTCTAAACCACTGATTTAGATAGTTATTTAAAATATATTTATTTCACCTTTATACTATCACTATATATATAAAAGTCAATGTCTGTCTGTCTGTTTCGCGATAAACTCAAAAACTACTGAACCAATTGGTACCATTTTTTGCATGTCGCTTTTTATAAACCTGAGGAAAATTTTGATTAGTATTTTTGGCTATTTTTTTTTTTTTTCATTTGAAGCACTTTTTTTTTTTACGCGGAGTAATCCGGAATTGAATGAATACCCAAATATGGCCATTTTTTCATAAGCATCGGTGGTTCAGTGGTAGAATGCTCGCCTGCCACGCGGGCGGCCCGGGTTCGATTCCCGGCCGTTGCATTTTTTTTTTTACAATTTTTTAAATACCTAAACACTAATATAATACAATTTTTGCCATCACACACACTTTTTTCCTGTAGTTTATGTGTTACTTCTGTATTGTTATTCTATGGCACTTCTAATATTTATTATTGATGTACTTTCAGTATGAAGGAAATTGCAATGGGGGAATTCTCGGGCGAAGCCGGGTCATACGTCTAGTAATGAATAAAATTTGAAGAGAGAATGAAGGCATGGCTCATCAATGGAGAACGAAGTAGCCCAGTGGTATTATTGAAAATAGGCAGATTCTGACCGCTCACATTAGCATTTTGGATGGCAGAGCTCCATCTCTCTAATAGAATACAAATCAAATTAGGTTATAATATACAATAATATACAATAGATGGAAATTTTGCCGGGAGGATAATGATCTAAAGAGACAAAGGTCGCCTCTCCCATCAAAAAGACGTCAAATACTGACGCCATCTATTGACCGTCACCGCAAACTAGCGGCTTCGGGTCGGTGACAAAGCCAATAGATAGCGTCAGGTTTTGACGTTTATTTTGACAGGAGAAGCGTCCTATGCTTCTATGGATCAATTTCCTTCCGGAAATTTTTCCATCTATATTTTAGCCATAGAATTGGCCCAGCCACATTGCCAGCTAAACACCTCTTTGGCAGATTGTCAAGATTCCAAATAGTCCATGTGGATCTGATGGAATAAAGTCCGCCCTAGGCTGACGAGGGTCATTAGCCCGAAACCATGGTTTCTAGGTGGACGCTTTCCAGTTTACCAAAGCTGGTTTTGTGGCTTTGTCACCGACCTAGGCATTTTTATAACCCCAATAACACAAACAATAGTCAAACATATAAATCTATTTGCATCATACCGTACTCCCCTAATAGCGTAACAATAGCCCGAGAAAATTAGAAAATACGGCGCAATAGTCAGAAATCCCATAACAAAAAACAATAGCCATAACTCACCAATATACAACAGTCAAGCAATATACTCAATAGAATGCAACCAATGCAATAGTATGTACATAGGCGAAACCAGCAGACAAGTAATAGACAGGACAAACGAGCACACCAGATCCATAAATAAAAAGATAAAAAATCCCTTTTATACCAACACACAAAAATACAGGTCACACCTTCAACCTAAATAACCCAAAAACTTTCTACATCAACATAAACAACAAACAGAAAAGACTGTACTTAGAAGCTTTTTTATCATTAAAACACGCAAGCATCAATAGACACATTGAAATTCCAGAATCATATACAGAACTCATAAATAGCAATTAAAAAATGTACACTTCCCCATATTTAATGCAATAGCTCCTATTTCGTAACACTTTTCCATAGCTAATTCAAATCTCATATGTTAAATTATTATATAATAGTTTTTACCTTAGGTTTAGAAAGATGTAAATATTCTGGATAAACATTAATAATATTTCAATACTTAGCATATATAAAGAAATTAATAGTTCTCTTATAAAAATTTTTGTAAATATGTAAACATATTAGGTAAATATATAATAGCTGCTAACGATTCACTACCATTTGCGTTGCTCCTGTAGAAGGGCCACCATACCCGAAAGCTTGAGCATTATTAAACGTTTTAAAGAAAGAAACGCAACCTCGGAGGCTTTCTTATTTTGTCCTAAAGATTTCACAGAGGTTATAATATTGGAATTTACAAAAGTTATAATGAACCCAACGTATGAAGAGGTGAATCGTTATATGATCATAATTCACAGGAAATCTTTAACATTGGCCAAATGGAGGAAGCATCTCGCCTTTAACCGAATTTGCTTGGAACACAACTTTATCCCGCCCTCACTCAGAGTAAAAGACCCGGTAGGGAATCCATTTTCAGCAAAGATCATAAATGAAACCCGGATAGGATTACTGAAATCTCGAATTAAAGGATGCCATTCATTTATACGACTCACATCAAAAACTATCAAAGATTTAATATCCATCACATCCCAAAAAGTACATCCGGATATAATGTTGAATCTCATAACCAGAACAACTCAAGACATCAAGATATTAAACGTAGAAATGGATAAAAGACAATAAAAAATTACGATACTGGTCAATGAAATATAAAATAGAGCTCAATTCAGAAAAACAGCAGCCAAAAATCGTCAACCTATCCAGCACCGAACTTACAGAGGATGAAACTAAATTCTTATCAAAAGGATTGAAGCATAGAAACATGAGAACAAGTGATAATCTAAAAATCATCGCCGGTTTAGAGGCCTCTATCAACGGGCTGAACCATCAGGAAAAAACCAAAATCAGGAATATCGTAACAACCACATTGAGCAAGACCCAAATTGTCCAAAATCAAACCCCGAGAACAGAACCATAGCCAGAAGACTTAGAGATAAAAGCGAAATAGTCATAACTAGATCCGACAAAGGCGCCCAAACAGTCATTATGGATACAACAGAGTATATCGAGAAGATGCACACCACCATGAATGATCATAGATATTACGAACCAGCTTCTGAATTAGAAAAAATAGAAATTTACAACAGATTCAAAAAGGAACTAAGAAACCTGCAAAGACAAAAAACAATAACTGATGAAGAACTTAAGAACTTCATATCCAAGATGAATACCGAAACATACATATACGGATTGCCAAAACTCCACAAACCGGGCATACCATAAGGACAATAGTTGCCTTTTATCTCTCCCCAGCAGCTCCCTTGGCGAAATTCCTAAATTTGTTCCTAACGCCCATACTCAGAGATAGCAATAACCACACTACCATCAATTCCATTCCAACATTTATACAAGAAATATGGCATACCCCTACAAGGATAATCATACTATGGTTTCTTTCGACGTTGTAAACTTATACCCCAGTTTGCCCCACCCCTTAATTATCGAATCCACCAAAAACCTCCTCTCGCAACACGGCATCGACAATAGCACCTCCGACAAAATCACTAAATTGATAAATCTAAGTTTAAAAATAAACATATTACCTTTAACTCTAAACACTACAAACAGACCAATGGCTCCCCAATGGGAAGTCCTTTATCCTCCCCACTAGCCGAAATAGTCATGAGACACATAGACCAAACAATAATCAGTCGTTTCCCTAACATAATACAAACCTGGAAAAGATATATAGATGACATTTTTGCATTTGCCAAACAGATAAAATCAATAATATATTAACTGAAATAAATAGGCCTCCATAATGAATTAAACTTTACCATAGAAAAAGAAAACAATCATTCCTTACCATTCCTTGACATCCTCATTACTAAAAACAACTCACAGTACACTTCCACAGTATATTACAAGCCTACATTCCAACCCAATTTCATACAATATTCATCATACTGCCCACTAAGTCACAAAATCAACACAGTAAAAACCCTAACAAAACGGATACACACACATTGCTCCAACAACAAGTAAAGCAATAGAAACTAAAAATATAATTCAATATCTTACCACAGCCGGATACCAAAAAATTCATATTAAGGCATTTTTATAACCCCAATAACACAAACAATAGTCAAACATATAAATCTATTTGCATCATACCGTACTCCCCTAATAGCGTAACAATAGCCCGAGAAATTAGAAAATACGGTATAAAAACATATTACGAAAACACACCCAACATAGGCGCAATAGTCAGAAATCCCATAACAAAAAACAATAGCCATAACTCACCAATATACAACAGTCAAGCAATATACTCAATAGAATGCAACCAATGCAATAGTATGTACATAGGCGAAACCAGCAGACAAGTAATAGACAGGACAAACGAGCACACCAGATCATAAATAAAAAAGATAAAAAAACCCTTTTATACCAACACACACAAAATACAGGTCACACCTTCAACCTAAATAACCCAAAAACTTTCTACACCAACATAAACAACAAACAGAAAAGACTGTACTTAGAAGCTTTTTTATCATTAAAACACGCAAGCATCAATAGACACATTGAAATTCCAGAATCATATACAGAACTCATAAATAGCAATTAAAAAATGCTACACTTCCCCATATTTAATGCAATAGCTCCTATTTCGTAACACTTTTCCATAGCTAATTCAAATCTCATATGTTAAATTATTATATAATAGTTTTTACCTTAAGTTTAGAAAGATGTAAATATTCTGGATAAACATTAATAATATTTCAATACTTAGCATATATCAAGAAATTAATAGTTCTCTTATAAAAAAAATTGTAAATATGTAAACATATTAGGTAAATATATAACAGCTGCTGACGATTCACTACCATTTGCGTTGCTCCTGTAGAAGGGCCACCATACCCGAAAGCTTTGAGCACTATTAAACGTTTTAAAGAAAGAAACGCAACCTCGGAGGCTTTATTATTTTGTCCTAAATATATATATATATATATTGAGGAGAGAAATAATCACACGACGAGTTGTTAGAGCAATCATCCAGGCAGCCAGCCGAGAGAGAGCGAGACGTTATCTGCTGAACGACTGTTTTCCCTGTGTACACAAACCGGGGGGCTAACCAGGATAGTCGCCAGGTGGTGACGCCCCCCTCAGGAATGTGGCCAAAAATGGTCGTTAGTTAGTTGTCTAAAGTGTCTCGCTTTAACGGCCCATTTCTCTCTCGTTGGCTGTTGGTTTGTTTTATTAATCCTGGAAGAGCATATATTATGACATATGGCCCCCGTTGAAGAAGGCTGAACATGGTTTAAGTATATTTAAAGCTGGAGAAGCCAGGAATATAGAAAATAATTTTACAGTTAAAATTAGTTAAGGTAATGGTGACATAGTTTTATGTAAATAAAATATTGTATAGTACACAAGTAAATATTATTTGCAAGCAGTTTTACAACACTGGGGAGTTTGACATTTAAGGAAATCTTTGAAAATATCAAGGTTATAAAAGGCTATATACAACAAAATCTAATGTACTATAAGGGAAGTGATATGGAGGAGTGTGAACAACGAGAAGAAGAGTCACATACATATGGTGAAATTCTGAAGATCATTAAGACTGGGGAACTCTACACTTTAAGATATTTTTCAGGCGGACATGGCAAGGGGAAACTTGTCATGGGCTTTCTATGCTATAAGTGTAGAGTACGAGAAATGAGATTGAGGTTGACAATTGTGTGAGCCTCAGGACTGAGGTAAATATAAAACTACATACAATGTTAGAACCTCGGCGAACAGAGCGAGGGGAGACTTGCCCTGGGCCAATCTAACTTATCTATGCAGTTACTTGGGTAGCGAGTCCGAGGGGAAAAGTCCCGTGTGTAGGTGAGGAAGTCGAACGGACTTATATTTAATTTGCGGAAAGTATGCGCGCACAGTGCCAAAAATTGGGACGAGGACTGCGTTGTCCGTTACAAGTGACAAGCTGCTCGGACACGAGGTGTTTGAACCGTCGTGGGAGCTTGTGCAAGGCGATGATTTCGCGGTGGGTTGAAAGTAAGACCCATGTCTGCGCGAAATGATGACGGACCGGACAAAATCAGCGACGATGTTTAACGTACCTCCGTGGGAAATATCGGAGGTAGGCTATATCGTGCTGGTTTGGACAATGGACAAACATAGATTTGAAGACAGGGTCCATGTGGCGAACGTGTGGCGCGAGAAGAAGAAGCGAACTGTGTCGTTCGATGCAGATTGTTCAAGTGCAAACAAAAAGGGGTTGATAAATATCTAGCAGTTAGTCAATCTGCACCCTGTGACGAACACACCATTGGCTAGATGGTGTGGGTCGGTGGATAGGCTAGAGATGAACTACGAAATAAATTATCATAAATGAAGGGCGAAGGTTAGGATTTTGAAATGACAATATAGAAGTTCGATAATTGATTAATCAATAATTCTCTATAAAGGTCCTGAGCTGGTATAAAGTTAACAGAGTTGTAAGAATGAGAGGGGCATTAAGGGGAAGATAGATAAGAGTCACCAAGGGTTGGTTGTAGGCAAGGCTCACGTGGTGGTTGGAATTCTTCGACGCCTGAATTACAGGGTGAATTTTGAATCGATTAGGGAAAGAATTATTTTCGTGAGCCGTGCTTACAAGTAGGAGAGGTCTATACAAAAGTTTAGGTGCTGGAGGCATATTTTTATAAATAAATTGATTATGGAAAATCTATTGTTAATAGTAAAAATCGTTAAAGCATTAATAGGTAGAATTCCAATTTTTTTTAAGAGTTTTTTTTTTTAAGAGTTACGTTAAAAATGGAAATTATTTAATTAAAATAACGATTGTTAAATTCTACTGGTAAGGTAACTAATTAAATGAGTTACAAATATTTAGATAAATAGTATGGAGCATAAAATCATTGTTAATAGGCATGGAGAGAATAAATGGAGCTAATTATGTAAATATTGGGACAATTTACAAGGAATGACTTATTTAAAGAATGAATGGAAGGGGTAAAACAATTTCACTTACAGGTTATGCTGGTTTAGAGAGCAGGTAAGTTCATTGAGATTCGGGAGAGTTCTGTCTGTGACACTGAGCGTACCAGTGTTGTACATCACAGTAGCGGCAGGGATATGGCGGAGTCTTGTTCATGATGGAGGAAGGTGTCCTGCCCTGGCACGGTGGTCGTTCTTGGGTAGATCTAGTGCTGGAAGAAGTGTGTGGCAGCTCCATCTCCGTCGTAGGCGAATACTTCTTCGGGATCACGGTTCAAAGGTTGGCGAAGAAGGGGTTGAGGGCTCGAAGAGGAGTGGTTACAGTTGAGTTGGGTTTGGCCGATCATCGTGGCTTGGCTTCTTGTTTCTTCATACTCCGGTATATGAGGGATTTGCTTCCCGGCCAGGTCTTTATCCTGTCGACTTTTCAATGTGGCAATATAGTGGTAAATGTGTTGAGGAGAGAAATAATCACACGACGAGTTGTTAGAGCAATCATCCAGGCAGCCAGCCGAGAGAGAGCGAGACGTTTTCTGCTGAACGACTGTTTTCCCTGTGTACACAACCGGGGGGGCTAACCAGGATAGTCGCCAGGTGGTGACGCCCCCCTCAGGAATGTGGCCAAAAAATGGTCGCTAGTTAGTTGTCTAAAGTGTCTCGCTTTAGCGGCCCATTTCTCTCTCGTTGGCTGTTGGTTTGTTTTATTAATCCTGGAAGAGCATATATTATGACATATATATATATAGAGATATAATATAAATTATATATAAATGAATGTTTGTATGTCTGTCTGTTTGTATGTCCGGTATACAAATTCGCAGTAGTTCACTAATTCAAACCAAAATTTCCATACATAGGTAAAAAAATACGGGGAAGACGATAGGCTATTTTAAAAAATATATAAATCAATTATTAAAACTATATATTTTTAGTCAGAAAATGATGATGACGATATTGCTGTATCATGTTTGATTATTAGATACATCGTTATATCGAGAAAAATTCCAAAAAGCAGAGACCACGGGTGAAACCAGTTCATTATTTTGTACGCAGGAACAAAATTCTAACAGAAAAACATTCATTCGAGCAGAAAACAAAAGCCAGATCATCTTTCTATAAAAATATCGCTTCTCAGACACAAAGTTTAGAGCGGGACGTTTCACAAAAGTGACATCCACGGTGCCAATTATAATTGTAACGAATATTATTTGAATAAAAACATTTAATCGGGAATGCCCGGGTCATTCGGCTAGTTTATATATATAAATATTTTTAAAATTTAAATTTTCGTTGGCTAAAAAAAAAAGTGCCGTGACCAGGATTCGAACCTGGGTTATTGCGGCCACAACGCAATGTCCTAACCACTAGACGATCACGGCAGGTGACTTAGGCTACTTATAGGACAACTTAAGGAGAGCGTGGCGTAGTCACGTGGGACCTAAAGGCGTGGCCATAGACACGTCGACTAACAGGCCAGCCAACTATCTAATCTAGAGATGTAGATCCTACCATACAGTGACACTCTAAAGAGTTGAATATATATTGGATGAAATATTCTAGAGCTTTCTGGAACACACTAACCAAATCTAACTTTGTTATCAATCGGGTGAGTCAATCTTCGCGCATATACTTAACTTAAATCTTATAAATGTTTCGCTGAATTTGAGTTCTTCTTCTCCAGGTGACGTTTTAGAATAAAACAAAGCCTTAAATTAGAGTATAAAATTTACTACAAACAACAAAACAAAAGAATTTTACAATACACACCACTGAAAACGATTTTTAATTTACATCACAAAACAAAATTATTAACAACACACTGTTGCCGACATAAAAACTAATCAATTAAAATATCTACAAATTAATAAAGCACAATAACAATAAAGAATAAGAATAAATAAAAATTATAATAATGATTTTAACCAAACACAGTCCTAAGACTGTTTTTTTCTCTTCATTCAAGCTATGGCTATAGTGTATAGTATTAAATCATTACTCTTTAGTTGATCTTTTCAGTTGATATACAAATGTGAACGAGATATTTAAAATCGAGGGTTATCGGAGGCTCTGGTGAATTTTTTTTCAGTCATAGCTCTGTTTTCAGTTGAATTTTCATTCAGATTTTTACCAATATTGTGAAAAGTTAAGTAGGAATAAAACAAACACACCTCATTCCATTTTCAGAAACTTTTAAAAAAGATTTCATGTCTGTTTCAAATCTTGTTATTATTTTAAAACATAATTCAAGATAACATATAAACCAAAAGATTCCAAAACATGGTCAATGCCAAATGACAAGATAATAATTCAAAATGTCATACATATCAGGAAGTATGATAAGTTAATTATAAGGCAATAACGCCGTTTTTTTATATAAGAAATACCACAATTAAGCACAAACGTTTCTTTTTTAAATAAACTAATTTTCTTCCGTCATTACTGAGATAAAAATAGTTGAAGGGCTTGCCTCATCAGTGTTGAACCCTCCCAGTGATTTCGCCAATTTAATCTACCAGACCGCTTTTAGGAGCTCTAATACTGTATTGAACGATTCTGCTTATATATGCAACAATGAAGGATGTAATCTTAATTATTGTATTTGGGAAAAATATTGACAAAAGCTTTCAAAACAGTAGAATTACATATAAATATTTGCATTGAGCAATGCTCTTCTGCAAACAATAAAATCAAGGCCAGTTAGGCGTAAATATTTATGCTTTGTCTTTATTGTTTGAGGAATAACATTGCTCGATGCAAATATTTATATGTAATTCTACTGTTCTGAAAGCCTATGTCAATATTTTGCTTTAATTCCATAAAAATAAGATTCCATCCTTCATTGTCGCACATATAGGCCGTCCAATACAGTATTAGAACTCTAAAAAGCGATCTGGTGGATTAAATTTGTGAATCCACTGGAAGTGTCTAATACAGATGAGCCACTGTTTTTCATTGCAGAGATGACGGCAGAAAATTTGTTCTATTTATTTATTTTTTTTTTGCTTATCCCTAGTACACGTGGTACAGGCCATGATAATCATGGTGGGTAGTTAGCGACTGCTTTTACTGTAAGTGCACCACATGTCTACACATGTGAAAAGCAGTTCGACTTTGCACTTACTAATGCCAGAGCCCCGTTTGGTTACTTGCACTCGCTGGTGGGGTTGGACTTTTACAAGAATCGGGGGCCATTGGCGCATTTTTTTTTCTTTAAACAGAAAAAAGGTGTCCAATGCGGGAATCGAACCCGGGTCCTAGTGGTCGAAAACCAAACGGTTTGACCAGCCTTCCACCGACCCCCAGTAAATATAAAAGAAATAGTTATAAAAGAAACATCCGTGCTTAATTGTAGTATTTCTTATATGGTAAGTAGTAAGAAAACTGTAGAAATATACTTTTAAATCTAGAGATAACACAATAGAATTGTGTGTATTAAATAATATTGTCACTGTATAATACCCAGCATCTTCATATTTTTTTTTTATCTAATACACTCCAGGAATCCGGGTTACCTCAAAAGAGAGACTATATAATATTTGCATAGTTTCAATATCTCTATTTTTCAAATTTGTTATGTAAATTTTCTTATAATAATTTTTATATTTTTGAAAATAGAGCAATCCATAAATACATCTTTAATTAAAAAGGCATATATTGGATCAAAATATCATTTATTTTACCAATATTTCATTTGGCTGAACGCCAACCTTTTTCAAGGTATTAAAACATATTAATATGTTATAATACCTTGAAAAAGGTTGGCGTTCAGCCAGCAGAAATATTGGTAAAATAAATGATATTTTGGTCCTATATATGCCTTTTTAATTATTTTTTTTTGCATAAATAGATAGCCAAAATTGACTTTATAAAAGAAGCTTGTTTTGGCATGCATAGTGAATAAAGCTTAGATAGAGAACTTCACTTCCCGTGATTGTTATTGGTAGCGCTAACCCCCCCCCCCCCCCCCCCCCCCCCCCCCCCCCCCCTAGTATCCATTTGACAAGGGAAATCCGTGACAATATTAATTATGAAAAATAAATGTTTTATATTAAATACACTAAGAAGGAAATGGGTTTCAAGGCTTATAGCGTAGTTCTGTTCCAAAATCACTTTGTTAGGTACCGCTCAAAAAGAGCAACCTAGTTTATGATGATTGCAACAATGAATAATATGTGAAGGTTATTCACATATTAAACAAAATGTTAACGCGGGATTCAATCCCGGTTTATGACTGTCGGGAATCAAGGGTGTTACCCACTTGTCCACCAATATAGCGTAGTTAAGCAAGTAAATGTACAGAGTCAAAAATACACAATTGCCGGGGTGTATTTAGTGAGTAGGTAAAAAATAGCTAACCTTTTTTTATTTCACTCTCACGTAAATTCACATTAAAGTTTTAAATTCTTCATTCATTTGAGTTATAAAAATATACCAAAGCAGCACTTACCTTGTTTAGATATACTTATCCTTAGAATCAAGCAAAAATTTCATTCTACAGTTCATTACAAAAAAAAAAAAAAAAGAAATAGAACCATTAAATCCAAAATATATTTATACTTCAAACTTTATGTCAAAATACTGTATGTATATATATATATATATACATAAAAATAGAATTAAATAAAAAAATAATATATTTATAAATATCAATATTTCATGGACAAAAAAAAAGGTGCCGTGACCAGGATTCGAACCTGGGTTATTGCGGCCACAACGCAATGTCCTAACCACTAGACGATCACGGCAGGTGACATAGGGTACTTATAGGGCAACTTAGGAGAGCGTAGCGTGGTCACGTGGGGTTTAAAGGCGTGGCCATAGACACGGCGTCTATCATTTCCCCAACTGTCTAAACCAGAGATGTAGATCTTACCATACAGTGACACTCTAAAGAGTTAAATATTTATTGGATGAAATATTCAAGAGCTTTCTGGACCAAACTAACACAACCGAACTTTGTTATTGATCGGGTGAGCTTTACTTTCGGATACTTTTAGGGCAACTTGAAGAGAGCGTAGCGTGGTCACGTGGTGTTTAAAGGCGTGGCCATAGACACAGCGTCTAACAGGTCTACTAATTAGAACATCGGCATAGACCTGTATACCTAAGCATTATATAAAGATTGGCGAAACAAGAAATTTCAGGACAAATCTAACAGACATCAAGTTCTATTTACATATCAGGTAAATCGGTACTAAGACTTGTATACCCTCCTCATTCGAACTCTTCCATGACATTCGATCCATAGAATGGTATCAAACGTTACTCTTTGGCGCTTCTTTCTTTAGTTGATCTACAAATGTAGTACGAAGTCTCGTCTTTTTTTTATCAACCACCATTACTTCGATGTAGACTGTATCTTTATTAAACTTCAAGGTAGTCAATTTTATTAAATACATGAAAATATATTTTCAGTTCTTGTCAGTTAAAATGTGCAAATAAAGTATAGGGAAAAATAACAGGGGGTAAATCTAACAAAATATAAGTGACGTAACATAACTTTAAGGAATTTAGGAAACAATTTCTCTTTATCTTCTAAAATATAATTGCTTCTGCGGAGGAGAAATTCAAGACTCGAAACATCTACTTCTGAAATGCCCGATTTTTCGGGATTAAAGGGAAAGAAAATTTCTTGGCATCAGACAGCTACATGAATTCGTAGATGGGAAAAGAACATATAAAAATTTAAATCAATTTTGTAGATATATATAACTATCTTTTGAACTGGGAAAGAAAAGGAAGGAAATTTTGAGGGAATTGCTTTTGTATGTTTGTCTTTTTTCTCCTTGACCTTTCTCCTTGTATATAGCCAATTTGTTACGATGTTAGAAATGTATTGACGCAAATACCCTTTAGTTTGGGATATCGCGTTATGAGATGGTAATAAAGTTGAGTTAATTACTCATAAAAAAGAGAGAGTACAATTATGAAAGATTCTCTTTAACAATGAAGGCTTCAAAATTAACAACAAAAAATGTTTAGGTGAATTTATTTGCCATATCAGAATACTAAAATTTTATCTCTTATCTATTATCGAAAAACATTATCTGATAAGGGATGATCAAAATCTAAAATATTTCAAATGCAAATCTTTAAACTCAAATCAGAGATATTGATCAGCTCATTCAAATTTCAAAAAGGATATTTTTTCTCAGTTTGATGAATGCACATGACAAGTTCTAAAGAATGGATTGCTACCACAAGACATTCAGTGGACAAAACTAAGGTAATTTAGGTAACTTTCATTTATTTCTGAAATATTTTTGTGAGGAAACATATAAAAACCATCACTAAGATTTTTATTATTATCCCTAGTACACGTGGTACAGGCCATGATGTTCATGGTGGGTAGAATTTGGCGACTGCTTTTACTGTAAGTTCACCATATGAAAACATGTGAAAAGCAGTTCGACTTTTGCACTTACAAATGTGCCAGAGCCCCGTTTAGTTACTTGCACTCGTTGGTGGGGTTATACTTTTGCAAGAATCGGGGGCCATTGGAGCTTTTTTTTTATTATAATAAAAAAAAAGAGTCCAATGCGGGATTCGATCCCGGGTCGTAGCGGTCGAAAACCAATGGTTTAGACCATCCTTCCACCGATCCCCTTCACTAAGATTAAACCTTCTATTGCCAGAGATATGAAGACTGAAACAATTCAATAGTTTAATAGACAGGTAGATTAAAATGACAAAAACTGCTGTTCACCACTAAGGAGCCAGATTCCTTCCAATGTTTTTTCCTTAGAGCAAGACTACACTACTCCTGGTTGTGGACACTCTTTAGAAATTAGGTTATGACAGGTCAAGTCATTTTTTATTTTTATTTTGAATAAGGGCGTCGCTCATGAAGGATCTTGTTCATCAGATTGGCCGCTCGTGGAGCATCTTGTTCATCAGATTGGCCGCTCATGGAGGTCTTGTTCATCAGATTGGCCGCTCGTGGAGGATCTTGTTCATCAGATTGGCCGCTCGTGGAGGATCTTGTTCATCAGATTGGCCGCTCATGGAGGATCTTGTTCATCAGATTGGCCGCTCGTGAAGGATCTTGTTCATCAGATTGGCCGCTCATGGAGAATCTTGTTCATCAGATTGGCCGCTCGTGGAGGATCTTGTTCATCAGATTGGCCGCTCATGGAGGATCTTGTTCATCAGATTGGCCGCTCGTGGAGGATCTTGTTCATCAGATTGGCCGCTCGTGGAGGTCTTGTTCATCAGATTGGCCGCTCATGAAAGGTTTACAAAACTCTTGTTTAAACATAGAGCATCATGGTTTATTTTTCACATTAGCAACATTTGAATATCTTATTTTTCCTGCGGAGAAACTGAACAAACTGCTCTTCACCTTATCTACGACTGTCCGAACTTTACAGAAGTGAGACATCGATTGTTTCTTGATCTAAATGATTTAACTCTCTAACATCAGCCACTTTTTCTATATAAACTTTATGACCTCCGTCGATTAATACATGTATATTTGTAAATATTTGATTCTAAGTTTTTTTTAAAGTTGATTCTAATGCTACAAAATATATGGCTACTTCGTTAACTAATAGGCAAGAGCAATCTTTTGATGTATTTTTAAAAATTCTAATATCTATTACTTGTATATATAAGACCTTTTTACCTTCAAAATGAACCTACATTAAAAAATATATATAAATCCATAAAATATATATTTTAAAATGACATATACGTAATATATTTAAAAAAAAAAAAAGTGCCGTGACCAGGATTCGAACCTGGGTTATTGCGGCCACAACGCAATGTCCTAACCACTAGACGATCACGGCCGTTGACATAGGCTACATAGAAGGTAAATTAAAGGGAGCGTGGTGTGGTCACGTGGTATAACCCTAGAATTAGACTGACACTTTTCAGACGTAATGGAGGAAACAGCAGTGGTACTGTGTCTTAGAACTTACTCCCTGAGAAACTTCTTGTTACAATAACTCAAATTTCTTTATTGTTTCTCTCAAATCAAATCCTATAGGTAGTAAAATATATTGATAAGTCCTCCTACCAGACAAGGTTCCCTTGTTGTTTATCATACATGGGAATATATATATATATATTGCGTATGATATTGTTTTTTACAGCACAATACAACAATGTTGGCAAGTTTCTCTAGAGTGGAATGTCGAGGTGACGAATCCACTCCAGGGCCTCCTCTGTGCACCGGTGGATACATGGGAAGAGAGAGCATAAAGGTTTACTTTTGTATTAGTATCATTTATTGGAAAACGGCTGAAGAGAAGAGGAAGCTATATACATAATCTAATTGATGTAAATAATTATAAGTGAATAATCTTTGTCAGGATTAGAATGAAGAATCCTGTATGGGACTTTGATCCCAGTAAAAGGCTTGTTGCTGCTGTTGTATATAGTCACAGTGTAGAAAATACTACACTATACCTACTACTTATAGGTTTCTCTCTGTATTCTTAGTTCTCTTCTCTTCAATTACTCTGTAAACTAGCGAATCCTTTATAGGACGAGAGGTCCTCAATAAAGGCTTTTGTTGTTGTTGTATTAGTATCATTTAAATATCTTATTGTTCCTGCGGAGAAACTGAACAAACTGCTCTTCACCTTATCTACGACTGTCCGAACTTTACAGAAGTGAGACATCGATTGTTTCTTGATCTAAATGATTCAACTCTCTTACATCAGCCACTTTGTCTATATAAATTTTATGAACTCTGTCGATTAATACATGTAAATTTGTAAATATTTTATTCTAAGTTTTTTAAAGTTGATTCTAATACTACCAAAAAGAGAATACAGTGGTAAGCTCCCTAGCGGTGTTTCAAATTCTTCAAAATTTTGTGGTTTCCAATATTGGAAGAAACCAACCTATATATACATTGTAGACATGTAGATCTTGCACTACTAAGGTACCTCTTGAGCCTTTTTTTTTGTTCCTGGCATCCTCTGGCTTAGTGATAAGGTTTGTCATTTGCAAGATTGGGAAGCCGCTGAAGAGAATCAATGTATTTATCGAAGTCAGCAATTCAGTGCCAAATAAGGATGAGGGTAGATCCTACGATTGCAATAGAGGAGTTTAATGACATCTAATGATATCTGGAGGTGTTCTATGGAATTAATGGTTCCAGTTTGATTAATGATGATGATTGCCAATCAGAATGTTTGATAATTTGATTACAACATATGGCAATTAGGAGAGGATGGTAGTTTAAACTGATGTTTCTAGTAACCATGTCTCGGGTTTGAAATCTGCGCTTTGAAACATTTTTCTATATCTTTCTTCGCTGACTCCCAGTTCCTTCAAAGTACAAATTCACCAATTGGTGTAACTAACCAAATTGAGCTATGGAACCTTGTAAGTAGGACTATGTCTACGTGTAGACATGTGATGTAACTACTCACATAACCTATAGTGGTTGTTGTAGTAGTATTAAATATACTAAAGAATAAATCCGCCTTTGCCGGTCCCAAGCCCGGATGAAAAAGGAGGAAGGGGAGCAGTAACAAGCAAACTAAAAAACCTAGGCTCAGTTGGCCCAGCTGATAGTACCCTGTAAGAGCTCCTAATCCAGGAATACAAGATGAGCAGCGTTTGTACTGTCTATTAGGAGCGGCTGCACATGGCGTCTGTTCCTCATGTCAGAGGCGGCCATTTCTTTGGGAGCTAAGTCGGCCTGCTACTTTCACCCAATCATGATGGTTGTCAACTCATCCATTGATGTGCACTACTCATCCCCGACAGACACCATCAAAAGTCTCAAGCTTTACAAGCTTGACACCATAATATGATTGAGTGGAGATAAGAAAGAAGAAGAAGAAGAAGAGGAAATGACTATTTAAAAATTATTGTCTAGTATGTGATACAAGTACGAAGCTAGAAGGTAAGACATAGGGTGGGATTGCAGTATAAACAGCCGTTATTATCGTTCAATCTTGATATTCATACTAGTACTGCGTTATTGTAATAAAATTCTTGGAACATATTGTAGCAAAATATTTATTATTTTATTAACAGAGTATCAATTTTTACGTTTATAGTTTTATGCTCTGTAAACTTCCCTCATTGCTTATCTTTTGTTTATCATTCATAGTTTGATCTTGTCTCAAATAAATTGCTGTGTCATGCTGAAGTTTGTCTTTCCTAATTTTCCACGTGGAAATTTGGTGGAGATGCTAGGTAAATTAGGGAAGACAAAAAGAATATCGCCGAGAAGACCTAGAGGCCATGGGTGCTGTGATCTACATTTTCAGAGACTGACTCCAGGATTCCACCGCCGTGTCAAAGCCAAGACTTCCCTCTAAGATGACGATGTCTCTATAGATGATACGGCGACAAAGCCGCCCTTCACGCCGCAAGAAAAAGGACGCAAAGGTACTAGGGACAAAGTTCCAAGACTTCGATGGAATCCTTGGCAGAAGCACCTCGGATCCATGTCAGTAACTACAATAATTGCAAGCTGTGGGTTACAGCTTCCATAAGGAAGGAGCTATGTAGCAAGGTATTAACAGAGTATCATTTTTTATTTTTATATTTTTATACTCTGTGAACTTCCCTCATTCCTTATATTTTTTATCATTCATAGTTTGTTCTTGCCTTAAATAAATTGCTATGACATCCTGAAGTTTGTCTTTCATGAATTTCCATGTGGCAATATTTTGAAATATAAAGAGAGAGAACATGTATGACTCGTCAAAATAATTCTAAAATATATATGATTTTTAAAAAAACTTTTTTTTTTTCAATTTGAAAAAATAAGCAATTTTAAGTTGCAAAGTTAAATCCAAACAAAAGAAAGCTAATTCAGAAATTTGGTTTAATGCCTCATGGTCTAAAGCCCTGATTGCCTTACATTTGTGACTCAAAGCAAAGAAAGAATAAAAATACTATACAAAAAAGAAGGTTATTTTAGAACTAAGCATTGTTTTAACCTTCTTAATGTCAAAGGGGAATAAAAAAAACTGTAATTGTCATCAGGTCTGTGCTTCTGTCACAATTTCCTCTGGTCCACATGGCTGGAAATTACCCACTGACTCAACTCCTGGAGGTTTTTGGCATTGTCCGCCCACTCCCAATCGGCGGGACAAAAAGATTTGCACACGATTATCCACACACATTATAGTTTGAACTAACAAAACCAAAAATAATGCTCTCAGACTTAAAAACAGCCCCACTCATCAATATAGACGCAAAAACTACTGACCACCAATTGATTATATTACAAACTCAGGTTTAAAAAAGTTACAGCACCAGCTTTGGCTTGTTCAGAAAACCTACCTGTAAACCATGGTTTTGTGAATTATGACAGCCATAGGTATAGAGTTGCTTCCTATAGTATCCTTAAATTGAAATCTCCAAATAACACAAGAGAGATGTACCCACATTTCCCGAAGATCACTTCTTGTTCAAAAGATGCACCTTGCTAGTGTAAAAGCGCAACTCTTCATCCATATATAGACATATGAAACACACACAGTATAATGAGGTGCACTCCTCTACTCATAATGACTATAATGCTCCATGTAAACTTTATATTAAAAGAATAACAATAATAACTCAAGAAAACCAGGACTGTTTCAATGAAATTACGGAAGTTGTCAAAATGTTGGGATCAACAAACATTTTTTATATTTAAGTATAAAAGAACTTCCAAATCTCTACCTACCAAGAATTATCAAGACATCTACACAAGTGTTGTTACTTATTCAAAGTACACATTAGTAGATGCCGTGACAAAAAGTGCGTCAAAATTCTATAATAGTAAAAAAATCAACGATTAGTTGATATCTATTCCGATATAGGGTTCAAGTCATTAGCAACTTTCATTTGCATGATAAGCAGATGCTTTTCTCTTACTTCAAACAAGAAGTGTTGTTACTTATCCTCAAAGAAAGATAACTTTCCTCTATCGAACATAAAGATGGAGCTAATCTATGTCGAGGTGTGCAGATAAAGCCTATCGAATTAAAAAAAAGGCGACTTAATCTCCCAACGAGTCAGCCGTATTGTCTCGCGGCCTCGCAAGGCTTCACGAAGGAGGCCAAGGGCGGGTGTTGACTCTAGCCTGGTGGACGGCCTTCCACCCATCATCTCCTGGACCCAAGCTTTATATAACTCCCAACGATGGATTCATGCCGAGTCCAGATACCATCTCGATTACTGGAAAGTCCACAGCTTTCTTCAAGGCCACGGTAATGGCCTCACGATAAACTTTCCACAGGATCCGTCATGGCAACTTTCTTCCCCAGGTTATCTGATTTGTTGAACAGGTTCTTTATAGACATCCTGTTCTTTCCTTTGTGCTTGGGGTGTTTTTTAAACAGTTCGTTAGCTTTTTCTCGTGTTGGGAGTTTTTTTTTACGCAACTCGTGTTTAACCTTTCATCATTCTTCTCTGAAATGCTGAAGAATAGGCCCTAGCTCTCGATAGATGACCAACCCGGGTAGTTGGTGTTCTGCGCTCCACAGGACCGGGTTATCTCTTTCCCTCTAGATAACGGACAAAGATATCAATGCTAGTATATTAGAGAGAGAATGCTGTAAAAATATTTTACTAGCAATGTCAAAATATTATACAGTAGAACTCCTCAAATTCGGAAAGCTTGGGGCGCAAGGTATTCCGAATTTGAGGATTTTCCGAATTTGAGAGAGTTAGATTTGTGAATATTTATGTGGCATAAATAGGCATTTAGATGACTGAGACAAAGATTTTGAAGCATATGAACAATTTTAGGTTGAATATTATATGTACATTACATAATTTTAATTACGATTTTTAATCAAATGTTCCTTGACTTTTATGAGTTTTGAGCATGAAACCGATGAAAAATAGTAAAATATTTTATTATGTATGTAATGCAATTGATGGCTAAGTAAGTTATGGCTTGGCAAAGAAGTTGCTGATTGTTGTCTGTTTCTTTGGCTTGTTTAACAAAGCTTCTTCTTCTCTCATAAGCATAGTTCGAAGACTATTGATGGTGTTGTAGCTTGCAAGCATTTCTGGTTCAGTGCGCTTTTCCAAATATTTTAATGCAACATCCAAACTTTTCAACGCTTCGCATCTGGGAACATCCGGCTCCAAACTGTCTTCAGAAGTTGAGGAACTATCATCAGAACTGCTGATTTCCATTTTATCACTCAAAACAGCTTCAACTATATCATCATTGCTAAGAACATTGTGACCTGGATCATCAAGGTCTATATCGATCCATTCATTAATGCTTTCTTGATTTACTTCAATTCTAGCTCTTTGAAATAATTTCTCCAGCCGTCTAATTTCTTGTTCATCTTCATCAGATTCATCCTCGGATAATTGTAATGCATCACCTGCTGTTTCCAAATCTGAATTATTTTTGTGTTCAAGCAAAAACTTCCATCCATTTCTTATTGTAGAAGATTTTAATTCATCCCAAGAATTTCCAAAATTGAATATCGCTTTCTTGATGTCGTACTTTTTTAAATTAGAAAAAGTTTGTTCACCCACAGAGTTATTTGGCTGATCTGCATCACTTGAAAATACTAAACAACTTTCTAACTGTCTTCATTTATACAACCTTTTAAAGGCAACAATAACTCCCTGGTCCATAGGCTGCAATACAGATGTTGTATTAGGTGGTAAAAACTTGCATTTAATGTTGCCGTCATTACTGATCAGCTCTGTTGGATGAGCAGGAAAATTGTCAACTAGTAGTAACGCTTTTACTTGATCTGGAGCAACTCTTAACTTATTTTCTTGAAAATTGCGAACTTCGTTTATGAACCGTTTAAAAAACCATTCACTAAAAATGCTTTGATTAAACCAAGCCTTGTGTGAAGAATAGTAATGGACAGGCAATCGATCAATGATGTTTTTGATTGCTCTTGGACGTTTTGATTTTCCAACAACAGCCAAAACATTTTTATGTGAAGCGTCTGCATTTGCACAAAGTAAAACAGAGAGTCGATCTTTGGATTGCTTATAACCACTAGCGCTGTTTGCATTTTTGACTTGAGAATTATCGGGTAATGACTTCCAGTAAACTCCTGTTTCGTCAGCATTATAAATTTGGAACTGTTCATACTTTTCGTCAGTCATTAGTTTGTGAAAATCATCTTTAAAGCTATTAGCTGCATCTTCGTCAGCACTCAATGCTTCCCCGACAACTTTTTTATTTTTCAAATTATGTCTGGCTTTGTATCGTGACCACCATCCACCACTAGCTTTAAAAGTGGGATTATTCAATTTTGATGCAAAATGACTGGCAGCTGTTTGGAGTTCAATACCACGAATAGGAACCCCTGATAGTCTCTGACTTTCGTACCAGATGTTAACTGCTTTATCAACATTTTCGTATAACGGATTTTTTACTTGAGAAAACTTTTTGACATCTTTTTCGGTAGAATCAACAAACTTTGTAAGTTTAAGCTCAGACTTTTTTATATCATAAACAGTTGTCTTAGAAATTTTATACTTTTGCATTATCGTTGTATAGCTTAATCCTTTTTTAATGTCACTAAGAACATCTAACTTTTCACCAAGCTTAAGAATTCGGTACTTGCCTCGTTTTTGCCGCTCCTCTTTGGATGCCATTTTGTTGAAGAACAAACTTGTAAATGAAAAAAATTGAGAGTTGAATAAAAGAATTTGAAACTTACAATGTCTGAAAATGTTTGATAATTTGAACTTTAGGTGAATCAACTTTGCAATAAAAAATGCGTGAATGGCTTATGAAGTAATAATGCTGCCTTCTTATTGGACAATATCCTAAACTAAGCACAAAGGTCAAATGAAACTGTTGATTTATTTAAGCTTTTAAAAAAGGGGATAAACCCCTAATTAGCGATTATAAATAATCGGTAAAAGTAAATTAATTAAACACTTAAATTAAAAATAAATTACTAATAAAAATTAAATTAAATAAAATAAAAGCAAAGCAGAAGTAAAAGTAAATAAAATAAAATAATGTTGAAATATCAACAAAATAAAATCATGTGAAAATTGATTTTTTGTATGTAAAAAAAACATTACAATACTTTCCGAATTTGGGAGTTTCCGAATTTCAGAATTTCCGAATTTGAGGAGTTCTACTGTATTTAAATTTTCATTACTAGTTTATTGAAATATTAAGGTTTATCGAATAAAAAATATCTCTAGACACCTATTTGTTACTGTTTATCTCCATTATAAAGTTCGGTTTACTGAAGTTCTAACTGTAATGCCATTAAATGGACTTCCATTTAAACAATTGATATCTCTTTGATTCAAAGACTGGATATTTCCCTTCATATCTGGTGAACATATCTATCTCTTTCAAATATTTTTATTTCAGAAATCATTAAATTATATCTCTTTTTATTTATTAACCCAGGATCCCTGAGAGATTTTTTCGCCAACTATCCGATATTGCAGAAATAATAATATTGTGTCCCAATGGTTGTACCTTGCCACACGTTTATACCCTTTTAACCATTTTTGGACATCTTCACCATCCTCCCCGGAGAAAATGGAAGGGTTCCTTGGCAGATGTTGAACAACGTAGTTGCTTACCTGGGTACCTTCCTTCTTTACATTCATTGAGGTTTCTTCTGGTTCAGCAGAATCAATTTTTTTTTATTTCTTAATGGTTATCGGTCCAGTCTCTCCACCAGTTGTAAATCACCTTTAAAATATTTCTTTGCTTGCTTGTTCAAGATTCCCTAGAGGTAGATAGTTTGGTTAATTTGTTAATATTTGTCGACTGGTCGTGGTGACGTTATCAATAAATACTTTCACCGCTCCAGATATACAAAGACCTAATTTCTACGCTAAAATATTATATAAGTCTAGGAACGTAAAATATAAATCTTCATTATTGACCTTTTTTCAATTGTTTTGAATTTAAGCCACTTATTACACACACACACATGTAATTTTTCGAATATTATAAACTCCACATCAGACAATTGCGATAATATTTGTAAACATTTGATAAAATCTCAAAATATATTAATCTCATGTGTGACGAGATCATCATTTGTGATGAAGAGAATTTATAAGTTGAAAGATAACTTATTTTAAATTAAATATTTCAGTGGAAAGTGATTTTCCTATTTACTTTGAATTAATGCCTGGAATTCCATAAATATAGAAATACAAAAGAATTAGACAATATATATGCCAATTAATATTGAAAAAAAAAATGTAAAAGAAAAATATAAATATGTAAAATATATTTCAAATAAAAAACATAAATTCCTTGCCATCAGCTTTTGTTTGGGTCCAGTATTTGAAGCCTAATCCTGGAAAGTATCAAGCTATAAGAATCTTCTTCTTTCTTATCTCCACTCAATCATATTAGGGTATCAAGCTTTGACAACCATCATGACTGGGTGAAGTAGAATGCGTCTGCCTTTGTCATTAAGACTGGGAGCACTACTCAGTAACAGGCCGACTTAGCTCCAAAAGAAATTGCCGCCTCTGACATGAGGAAGAGATGCCATGTGCAGCTGCTCCTAACATGGAGTACAAACACTGCTCATCCTGTATCCCTGGATTATGAGTCCTTACAGGGAACTATCAGCCGGGCCAGCTGAACCCAGGTTTTTTAGCAAGCTTGTTACTGCTCCCCCTCCACCTTTTTTTTATCCGGGCTTGGGACCGGCAAAGGCGGAGTTAGCTATAAGAATAAAACATATTAATGAACTATAACTATCGTGGACTTTCATCATTTTATCTTCGTAAAACTTGGAATTCCATCCTCTCGAAGACTTATTTGCAACCTGTGCTTGAAAAATCTGAAAAAAAAATCCTATGTTTATATATATAAATACTCAAACATCACTTTTATTTCCAAACTTCACTGATTGTGCACTCATCCACAGATTGTTAATTTCTTTATGAACAATATCATGTTTAAATTTTGATTATCACAATGTTTGTTGAATAGGGATTAGGTAAAATCATCATGAGTGAATTTTTAACAACGAGAGTTGAAATTTTTAAATCAAATTTTAAAAAAATATTTAAATCAGAACAACATCGGTATAAAGCATTCCATAATAATAATTTGACACAGCTTTCCTTTAAATAATTATATTTTTATTCCTAAATTTTATTCCTCATTTTATCGAGAACCTCTTTAGATATCCAGCTACATAGTGGAATAGCTATCTCTGGGCTGATAGATTGAACTGTCAAAACAGCTAGAGGGTTCGCTACTGATGAGTCATGCCTTTCTAATACAGTTAAAACTAAAGAGACAAAGTTCACCTCTCCCGTCAAAACAGACGTCAAAACCAGACGCCATCCATTGACCGTCGCCGCAAACTAGCGGCCTCAGGTCGGTAACAAAGCCACAACACCACCCTAGGCTGACGAGGGCCATTAGCCCGAAACCATGGTCTCTAGGTGGACGCTTTTTAGTTTGCCAAAGATGGTGTTGTGGCTTTGTTACCGACCCGAGGCCGCTAGTTTGCGGTGACGATGGCGTTTGGATTTGACGTCTGTTTTGACGGGAGATGCGACCTTTGTCTCTTTAGATCAATATTAACCTGGGAAAATATCCATTTACAGTTAAATTTGTCTATAGTGCCCCCTCTTTGGACTCACCAAAATAGGGTGCTATAGATAGGGGGTACTATAGACAGGTCACTTTTAATGTAAAATGTTTACATTTTAATGTTTAAAATCGGGCGCTATAGAGAGGAAGGTGCTATTTAGAGGGGGCGCTATAGACAGGTTTAACTGTATTAAGAAAATGCATCTCCTTATCGTTGCTGATGGCTTGCCCTATCTATTATAATAAATATCAACTATCCGTTGATTTTTAATTATTCCAGAATCAATAGTTTTACAACGAATAGGTATATTGTTTCTGATAAAATGCTTCACGATTTTGCGTATCATCCTTTGCGCAGGGACCATTCTAATCTTCTCTGCATCGTTCCAATTTTGGTGTATGTACCGCCGAACAAGATGGCGCAAGACATCAGCAACTTTCAGTTGCACGAAAAGGAGATTCCTTTTTCTTAATTTATCCACCATATCCCAGTAAAATTTCACTTTTGTACTATTTTTCTCACTTTCTAAATACAGTTAAACCTGTCTATAGCGCCCCCTCTGGGGACTCACAAAAATAGGGTGCTATAGAGTGCTATGTGAATCGCATCGTGCTACATATTTAAAATCGGGCGCTATAGAGAGGGAGGCGCTATTTAGAGGGGGGCGCTATAGACAGGTTTAACTGTAATGTTTGTTGGACTCACAGTAAGAGAGAGATTTTTTCTTAAATCTTCGATGAACGAAATTCAACATTAAAACTGAACATGTTGATTCATATTCATAATTTTCGTCCACTAGGTCAAAAAATGTTGATAACAGCTTGACGCGTCGACTTATTTACGTATTTCAAACTACATATCGATCATAGGTGTGCTTTTTATTTTTAAACAAACATTGTTAACTTTTTAATTTTTCTGTTGATATTCTTCCAACTACAGTTAAACCTGTCTATAGCGCCCCTCTTGGGACTCACAAAAATAGGGTGCTATAGAGAGGGGGTGCTAAAGACAGGTCACTTTTAATGTAAATCGCATCGTACTACGTATTTAAAATAGGGCGCTATAGAGAGGGAGACGCTATTTAGAGGGGGCACTATAGACAGGTTTAACTGTATTTACTCTCAAAATAGTGGTAGGCTTTAAAATGATTTGTAGTTGAATAATATTTTAATTATTTTTAAACTTTTGGGATGAGACAGAGTCAATTTATAACTGCGCGTGTGTCTTCAGATGGTGTTGAATGTTGCAAGATTAACTAGAGAGGGGAGCCTTCAAGAGATTGAGAAAAAGGGTATTTCCTGATCGTGCAACTAAAAGTTGCTGATGGCTTGCACCATCTATCGGAATAAATATCAACTAAATCGTTGATTTTTAATTATTACAGAATTGGCCAAATACCCATTCTTGATTAATCAAGAAAAGTTAACAACGTACGCGGGTCGGGCTGTTGGGACCTCGTCAACGTGGTGCAAGCTGTACCTCAACGACCAAAAAAAGGTGGTCTTTGGGCCTCTTCAAGAGATTGTTAGGATGATTTAAAGGAAAGAATTCGAAACATTTTCTGAAGATGAATCGACGGAGCTTCCATTGACGTACATGAGGGAGGTGCTGGGGGTATGAGTAACCCTTGCCACGATGAGTCAGGCCCCAACCCTTTATCCTTGTATGGACCTTTCTCGATTTAAGACTGCTAGAATTTAAGGCCAAACCGCATTTAAAACCAATATTGGGAAGGCTTCGCTTATCATTGGTGAACCTTATAAGTGGTTTTACCAGTTTAATTCGTCATACAGCTTCAATATTGTATTTGTGTTGTGTTGGTCTATTCTGCTTATATTTACGGTGTCCTAGAGAAATTCTTTATTAATATATTTAAGGAAAATATGTACCCAAGAGATTTGAGGACAATATATATCAGAATGAATTACACTTCATATACTTTGGTCATAAATACGATCAATTTGAATAATATAAAGTTAGATTGATGACTTTAAAATGGTAGCCTTAAATGTCATATGTCTAAGTTCCTATCAGTTTTCAGACAATATTTGTTTTTGGGAAGGAAAATTGTCACATATTTGTTCAAAGTTTTGAGATAGTATGTAAATATGGTAGAAAATATTGCGACGTGGAAAATTAGGGAAGACCAACTTCGGGATGAGACAACAATTTATTTCAGGCAAGAACAAACTATGAACGAAAAACAAAAGATAAGCAAAAGAGGGAAGTGTACAGAGTATAGCAAAATATAAACATGAAAAATAATACTCTGCTAATAAAATAATGAATACTTTTTAGAATATATAAAAGGAAGTTTTTTTTTTTTTTTTTTTGGCCAAGAGATTCGTGCAATAAATGATATTTTTCAATTGTTTCCTAGCGTGATGTTACAGAATCCCCGCACAGGTTCGAATCCTGTCGGCTGCGCCAATTCTGTAACATCACGCTAGGAAACAATTGAAAAATCTCATTTATTGCACGAATCTCTTGGCCAAAAAAAAAAATTCCTTTTATATATTCTAAAAAGTATTCATTATTTTATTAGCAGAGTATTATTTTTCATGTTTATATTTTGCTATACTCTGTACACTTCCCTCTTTTGCTTATCGTTTGTTTTTCGTTCATAGTTTGTTCTTGCCTGAAATAAATTGTCTCATCCCGAAGTTGGTCTTCCCTAATTTTCCACGTGGCAATATTTTCTACCATATTTACATAATATCTCAAAACTTTAAACAAATATGTGACAATTTTCCTTCCCAAAAACAAATATTGTCTGAAAACTGATAGGAAATTAGACATGTCATTTAAGGCTACCATTTTAAAGTCATCAATCCAACTTTATATTATTCAAATTGATCGTATTTATGACCAAAGTATATGAAGTGTATAAACTTCAACTTGATATATATTGTCCTCAAATCTCTTGGGTACATATTTTCCTTAAATACCTAAACCGGGGGTCGGTTAAAGGATGGTCTAAACCGTTGGTTTTCGACCTCTACAACCCAGGTTCGATTCCCGCATTGGGCACTTTTTTTCTGATTAAAAAAAAAAAATGCTCCAATGACCCCCGATCCTTGCAAAAGTCCAACCCCATCAGCGAGTGCAAGTAACCAAACGGGGCTCTGGCACATTTGTAAGTGCAATGTCGAAATGCTTTTCACGTGTGTAGACATGTGGTGCACTTACAGTATAAGTAGTCGCTTACTTCTACCCACCATGATCATCATGCCCTGTACCACGTATACTAGGGATAAGCAAAAAAAAAAAGTGCCTTAACCAAGAATTTCTCTATGGAACCGAATATATAATCAGAATAGACCAATACAACATTAGAACTATATGGCGAATTAAACTGATGAAACCACTTATAAGGTTCACCAATGATGAGCCAAGCCTTCCCAATATTTTTTTAATCACGAAAGGAATAATAAAAAGTTTTATCTGTTTTTTTTTTAATCGCGAGAGATGAATAGTTTTACTTCTAAAATATATAATGTTGCGGCTGGATGATATTCATCTACCAAAAGAAACATTTCTCAATTTGAAATGCATTAAAACAATGCATATCGGTTTATCACTACGGTTTAAAAGTGGCAATAAATAAAGTGTCACAACACCAATTTTGGAAAATTCAACAAAGCCAACCTATATGACATGGTTTTGGGCTATGGCCCTCATCTGTACAGGCTTCTTTCATAGGATGTCATGAAACTGAAGCTACCCCTGTACTGATAAAGGCAACAACCCGAAATTATGGTATACAAGTTGGCTAACTACCCGAATTTACCAAAAGCTGAGGCTGTGGCAAATCCATAGATTCGATTATATGCGGTTTATGCAGAAAAGATGAAGTAAACAGATTGCTTTGGCGAATATTTTAAACAGGAAAATTACTATCTTCACAAATGGTGAAGATGTTTTCTTGAACTTGGTTATGAATAATGTGAAACTACTCGATTCCCGACAGCCATGAACCGGATAGAATCCCGAATTGTACACTTTTTTTCTGTGAAGAACCTGTTCATATCTCTCAATGAATATAACATAAGCTAGATTGCTCTTTTTGAGCGATACCTAATAAAGTTATTTTGGAACAGAGAACAATTTCGTATTTAAAACAGAATCAGATTTAGGCAAGAAATTTCAGGTCCCCAGCTTGGTCTTAATTCGAGAATAGACTTTACACAAAATACAGAATCGATTGAAATTTTGCCAGAAGGATATTGTATTCGATAAAAATGAAGAGCACCTCTCACCTAAAATAAGATGCAAAACTATACGCTATCTCTCAACAGTGTCTGAAAATGTTCAGAATCGGGGCAATCACAAAGCCACAACAATAGCTTTTATAGAACAACATTGGAAAATTATCCCGCATGTGTTTCATTTGAACGAAAAATCGAAATTTATTTTATGGAGAAATAACGATTATTTCTAACCTTAGTGATGAAGTATGAAAGGATGAATTGTGAAGAGTAATGATAAACGGAAAAATAAAGTGTCCAGGGATGGGATGGGGTAATGGGGTTCGATTCCCATTCCTGGACACTTTATTTTTCCGTTTATCATTACTCTTCACAATTCATCCTTTCATACTTCATCCCTAAGGTTAGAAATAATCGTTATTTCTCCTTAAAATAAATTTCGATTTTTTGTTCAAAACAAACACATGCGGGATAATTTTCAAATGTTGTTCTACAATCATAAAAGCCGCATTATATTCTATTATAAATAGCTTTTATAAATTCAGAACTCTCACCTTGAAACCGTGGTTGTGGGATAATCATGGAATGACAATCATGGAATTAAATCCCACCCTCGATTGACGTGGACCATATCCGGAAACCAAGGTCTCCGGGTGGGTTCTCTAAATATGATAAAACTGGTGTTGCAACTTTGTCACCGACCCGAGTCTGATGGTTTTCAAGAAGAGAAAACATTTATGCGCGCGCAAGTTTATTTTAAGAATAAAACACACTTCTACTGTCTTTACTGCGATTAAAAATATATTGGGAGGGCTTGGCTCATCAGTGGTGAACCCTCTCAGCGGTTTGGCCAATTTAACCTACCAGACCGTTTTTTAGAGCTCTAACACTATTGGTCCATTCTGCTTCTATACGCGGTACTGAAGGGAGGAATCTTATAAATGGTATTCAACCAAACTATGTAAATAAGCTTTTAGGATAGTAGAATTACATATACAGTGGTACCTCGACATACGAGCGCCCCAACATATGAGTTTTTCGAGATACGAGCCGACGAGCAAGTGATTTTTTGCTTTGAGTTACGAGCGAAATTCGAGATGCGAGTTCGGTTTGGTAGTGTTGAAGATATTAATCTGTGATTTTAAATGGGAATTTTGTATGGGGAAATTTGCTTCGAGATACGAGTAATTCAAGATACGAGCAAGGTTGCGGAACGAATTAAACTCGTATGTCGAGGTACCACTGTATATTCTGATAGTTTGTGTAGAAAGGTTGAGATATGGCGCATAGTTTTGCGTTTATTTTGAAGTGAGAGGTGCTCTTTATTTTATAGACTAAAATATCAGTGTAGTTTTAAAAGAAGAGGATAAGGTTGAAGGACATGCCTCTACTGAAATGAATGAACCTCATTTGGATCATCTATGAGTAGAACGTAGAGAAAAACACCATGGAATTTGACATTTAGAAGGAAACGCCAACTTATGAAATACAACTATGGGCTAAGGAACACTACAGAGGTGGGCATCTCTGCGCAGAGAAAATATAAAATAATATCACTACCTATAGTGGACTTTGTTTCACTTATATCAGAATACAATACCTTTGCAGTATTTATATTACAGTTTTCAGCCGGATTTAAGAATAAAATTTCTCCTTTCATCGCCTATGTCTTTCACTTTCTATTAATACAAATGCTGCTTCAACAGTTTTTAAATTCTCTATTTTTTTTAAAAGACAAAAAGTCATCCTAAAGGTTTTTGTATGCATGTATCATATGTAAATACCCGTGTTTTTTATTTTTATCAGCTTGTGTGTTTTTTTCGAAATGATCATACATATTACTTTTTCTTGTTAAATATAGAGCAATACATTTATGATAATTAAAATAAGGGCATATTTTGGATCAAAATATTTATTAAATTTCAATATTTCGACGAGGCTGTTCGCCTATCTTTACCAACATATGCTATATAAAACAACACTTCTCGTGCGCGCATCACGCGGATAATAAGCTTACAAGGAGTTTGAATTTTTCCGAGAAGAAGATAGGCGAACAGCTTCGTCGAAATATTGAAATTTAATAAATATTTTGATCCAAAATATGCCCTTATTTTAATTACTTATTTTATAAAAAATTACAAAAATCAGTAACTATAAAAAAAAATTGACTTAACACATTGACTTCTAGGCAACCCATATGGTCCTCATATTCAAAAGACAATCTTCCAAGAATGGTTCTATCAAATCCTGACAGGGTATTGTAAGAAAGGAGGCGAAGGCTCGAGATACATTTCAAGGTCCCTTGCAAGAAGACCTTCGGCGTCAAATGAGGACAAGGGATGTTTGGACAGCTCTTCTCCCTTCTGCTGATTAAGGTATTTACACACCGGTAGCGCCCCTAGCGGATTCCTTCAGAGCCATTGTGCTCCTGGTTTAAAGTTTACTTTTCAGATTTCTCAAATGTTTGAAGTTACTTGACCGCTAAATTTGAACAACGTCAAGTTTTTGCGGTAAAAACTTTGTTTCTGGTATCATGGCGCTTGTTTGGAATAATTTGTTTCTCTCTTTTCAGGAACTTAAAATGATTTCTGTTAGAAAAAAAAATATTGATATAAAGAAAATAATGAATTTTGTATAGAATTAAATGGAAAAAACCACACTAACAGAAGAAATGGTAATAATTTATTATATATATGTATGTAAATATGCTATAATACATTGACAAAGGTTGGCGTTCAGCCAACGGAAATATTGGTAAATAAATTATATTTTGATCTAATACAGTAGAACTTGGATAATTCGAACTTCTTTAATTCGAAAACCTCTTTAATTCGAATATTTATCTTGGTCCCTAGAATTTCCTATATAAATAATGTAAAAAAAATAAATATAATAAAAAATAATATGTATATAGTATATACATACAATTATTGCACATAATCTAAATATACGGTAAAAATGTAAATTTACAGCAACTAATGTTATTCTTAATAAAGGAATTGATCGAAATTGTGAGATTTTTATTGTTTTAAGCCTTTTTATTCAAAACATCTTTAATTCGAATTTTTGGATGATTCGAATTTTTTTTATGGTCCCTTGGGGTTCGAATTATCCAAGTTCGACTGTATATGCCTTTTTAATTTATATACAGTTAAACCTGTCTATAACGTTCCCTCTTGGGACTCACCAAAATAGGGTGCTATAGAGAGGGGATGCTATAGAAAGGTCACTTTTAATGTAAATCTCGCAACGTACTATGTATTTAAAATCGGGCGTTATAGAGAGGGAGGCGCTATTTAGAGGGGGCGCTATAGATAAGTTTAACTGTATATTTATGTGCTAATGTGAGTGAATATATGCAAATAAATCCGTAATTTTTATTTGCCTTGTAACCTTTATAAAACTGATGCCACACACACACACAAGCCTTTATTAGGGACTTGCCCCATACAGATTCTCCCAATTGGGTAAGGTAATAATCATCTTGTGTTATTTACATAGGTAGTGAAATAGATATTGAACTGGCTTTACTCTTCGTCTCAAAGTCATTCACTTGTTGACTGGTCCTTACATAATTATAATCTAAAAAATTTATAATAAGCTATTGCCTTAGATTTGTTTGCTGATATTTTTGAAAGCAATACGTAGGGTGAAGTGTTGGTATATTTAATTTGTTGATATAGGGCCTTCCTCTCTGCATCAAGGGATTTACAATTAAGCAGGTAATGGGGGAGTTCTTAAGTAATTTCCTTGTCACACAGTGTACATATTAAGTTTTTGGTCTCAAGCGTCAGAACGTGTTTTTTTTTTAATTTTTTTTTTTTGAAGACTGTAAATAGTTATAAAACTAATACCGTTTAATCGTGTTTAACACAGAATCCTGGATCTTACAGAAGTCAACAACTATTGCCTTGTTATTAATGAAAATAAAATATTGTACAAGAAACTTAACCCTGAAAACTTCATTTATTTTATAATATATATATAATTATCTTTTTTTTTTTTAATAGTGCAGACTGTGCACCTTGCGTGTATTGGCAAGATGTCAATAAAATTATTTTAATTGTCAATTGTCTAAAAAGTTTTAAAAATTTCTTCCTAACAGTATGGCTAGATGGAGTCGATATTGGAGAATCTAACACTGACCGCTTGTTTAAAGCCATGTCAATATTGTATCAAAGTATTTATTATTTTATTAACAGAGTATCAATTTTTATATTTATATTTTGCTACTATATTAACTTTCCTCATCGCTTAACTTATACAGTTAAACCTGTCTATAGCGCCCCCTCTTGGGACTCACTAAAATAGGGTGCTATAGACAGGTCATTTTTAATGTGAATCGCATCGTACTGCGTATTTAAAATCGGGCGGTATAGAGAGGAAGGCGCTATTTAGAGGTGGCGCTATAGACAGGTATAACTGTATTTTATCAGATACTAGCGGATGTGTACCCGGCTTCGCCCGGGTTTTATCCGAGTGAAAGTTTGCCTAACGAATATTATATATTATGAAGTATAATGAACAATGTTAAAGATTAGTTTTAATTATTAATCAAGATTGTGTGTGAATATGTGAGAAAGATGTAATATCGTTGTTGTTTTCTTGGCCGACTGTTTTACATATGGTGTTATCTTAAAATTGCTTGTTTTGAATATTTTTTTAGATTGAGATTATTAGCTAGTATGTAAAAAAATTAACTCTGTTGAATTTTTTTTTGTATTTATATATAAATAAAATTAACTCTGTTGATTTTTTTTGTATTTAATCGATAACACCGAAGTTACGCATGTTAATGTTAGGAAATATATTTTGATGTTAAGCAAAACCTGCTCCATCTCGTTTTACATAAATGTTGAAAATTTGGTTGAAATTGATGCATTGTAACGAAAGTTTTTAGTGAACAACACTTATGAAATTTGCATTTTATTAATATAGATAGTTTGTTCTTGCTTTAAATAAGTTGCTGAGTCATTCTGAAGTTTGTCCTTCCTAATTTTCCATATGGCAATATTGTGGTGTCGCAAGTTTTGTAAGCATGAAAATTAAAATAGAAAACCGAGAAGGAATAAGAAATTACACAAAATATTTTAAAATATTTTTCACACAGAAATAATATAATATATTCTTCTCTCAATATATAATAAATATTTAAAATAAGTAAACAATAATGTGTATATAAAAATAGTGTTTATTATTAATTTGTTAACGTGATAATCCTGTTGAAGGACTGACAAATCCGTAAACTTGAAAATAAAAAGTTGCACAAGAAACTTAACCCTGGAAGCTTTATTTATTTTATAATATTAAAAATTTTACCTTCTTTTTTCCATTTTCATGTAAACTTCTTTTATTATCCTTTATAGAGAAAATGTTTTGATTTTCTCTTTGTAACACACCAGTGGGCCAATATGAGATAAAGTTTTTTTTTTATCATTTCAGATTCTATTTGTTTTTACGTAAACCATCTTGACTATCAATCGCTTTAAAAAAAGTTTTGACCAATTTTAAGGGAAATCTGTGTGCAGCGTTTTCTGATCACAGATTTTGCATCATAAAAAAAAAATTTATATACATATTTAACAATTTCTAGAATATATTTATTTATTATCAAATCAGACGCGATATCCCCACAAGGGATGCTTGCGTCAAGAAACAACACAAATTTAGATACTATATTACATAAACAATTGAATAATTAAATGGTTTGAGTAGAGTTTAAAGAAGAAAATAAAGGAAAGGATACTAAAATCATGCTTGAATTTACAATCAACAAATGAAACAAACACAAATAAATATACCTAGTTTGGCAATTACCGTTTTTTTTAACCAAGAGAGAAAATCATAGATATATTTACAGAATTTCCTAAATTTAAAATATGAGTCCTTACTATTTATAAACGTAAAAAGATCCTTGTATTCAATGTTTTCCCGATTTCTGTAGTTCTGGAAGATTGGACATTCAGTAAAGCAAGTGACTGGAATCCTGCCTTCTCTCTCCACACCCTGGATCATCTATAGCTCCTATTCGAAACAGAAAATCTTCAAATATATGGGGAATAGAAATTGTTTGCCGTAAGTGCCGGATATCAAAGTTGAATAGGTTTGGACAACACTTAGAAATGGCAGATTTAAAACGTGATGTTCATTACTATGTAGTGAAGAAATAGAAAATTTTATACACACCCAGAAGAATTGGAGAAAAATATGAAATTGGGATCGATTCACCTTATTGTGGCGTGTAATAAATCAATCAATTTAGAATTTTAAAATCTCAAATATTTCTTTTTTTACATTCACATTTATTTTAAATGAATGCACACACAAACGTTGATACTATTTAAATACAAAACTAAAAACAAAGCGTTTCTTTATATATATATATAATCAAAACTAGGATAGAAGCGCTTTCAAGCAAAGTGGGAATAGAATAGCTCACACAAAGGGATCGAGAAGAAAGAACTTTTGCGCGAAAACTCGCTCAGTTTTATCTTAATGAAGAAACGTATAGTTTAAAGCTTTAGTTCTAAAATTTATTCTTATTTTTTAATCTTTGGTCTTTGTAATATTCATATCAAATTTCATGATATTCACCAATTCCTTCTGGATGTGATATTTTCTTTTTTTTTTCTTGAGCAGTACAACTATGTTTCTAAGGTGGTTGATATGAATTGAGTGCCATATTATTATATTCTCAGTGATCCGCACTAACATAACCTAAACAATGTGATTTGTGTGCTAGATTCATGACAGATGTCTTATAGTTGAAAGCGTACCTTTCGGAATGATTTCAATCTTCTAGTATTACAAATATTGATACAGAAATCTTCCAACTTGCCTTCACTTCTTAAAAGGACCACAGACAACGAGTCACCTTCCCATAAGAGATTTTCAGCTTTCCTGAGACATAGGATGCATTATCTTTTCTTCTTGGACTGACCTACCTCAATCCTACATATATGGCCAGCTTTCCAGAATCAATCCCAGCATGGAACTTCTTGATCAACTGGGTCTGCTCATCTCAGCCTTCTTATGCCGTGATTATAACTGCTAGTCATTAGTTTGTACTAGTGAACTGGACATCTCGGGCAGTTGGCAGTGTTTTGTGCTCAATGAAAACTCAGGGTATCCTCTATATAGTCGTAAACAAATTTAAAACCTGAAACTTGAGTATTATCGTAGCACGCATCTGAAAAATTCAGATAGATAGACGAAAGATAAAATTCCCTCTTGGGAAACATTGATCGAAAACATCTATGAAACATTCGTTCTAAAAGCACACGCTTTCAGAAAATAATAATTCCATAAAAAGAATACAGACGACACAAAGAATCAGATTTTTGAAATATAGCCACAAATCTGTCATACCTAACCCTGACCTCAGATTTAAGAAATGCTCTATAATCCTTACAAAACAACACCGATTGTGTTTTTTCGCAGTTTTCTCAACAAAACGAGAATGCATCTTGCTGCGAAATCCATTTTGAGCGATCGGTAAGAGATTCAAAAAAGCTTGGAACTCCCAAATTCTTAATATATGTCAATGATCTAACGTACATTTTTAGAATGGTATCTACGCCCGTCTTCCATCACCCTCCTCCCTCTGATGGACACTGTCGACACCTCTATTGCAGCAATACCAGTAGCTGACCGCCCACCGTGGCCTTGTAACTTGAAGTGATCGCTTCACTTGCTTCATTCTCAGATCTAAATTTGTCTATTGTCTTCATACAATAATCCAGCCTCAATTTGAGACCTATTTACACTATCACTAAATCTTAATTAACCTTAAATCCAGCATTTTTATCATTTGTTGTTATAGAATATTGCCACGTGGAAAATTAGGGAAGACCAACTTCGGGATTCTTCTTTCTTTTCCCGGTTAATTGACCAAATAGACATGGTCTTCTAACCCCCATGGTGGACGCGACTTCCAGTAGCAAGAGACCCGAGGATCTGGCAGCAAAAATGTCTCGCAGGGGCGGAGGAAACGTAAAGATGGCGAATGGCGGTAAAGATAGGGATGAGACAGCAATATTTTTAACGCAACAACAAACTATGAAGGATAAACAAAAGATAAGGAATTAGGGAAGTTTACAGAGTAGTAAAATATAAACATAAAAAATGATATTCTGTTAATACTAGTGTAAAATAATAAATGCTTGAGCAGCAAAGACTGCAGCAATCTCTAACCTGGAACAATCCTACTCCATCCTTCCCCAAAGCTTTGCCCGCAACCGTGCCCACTCATCTGCTATGGAAGCTTGGACCTTAGTCTACACCCAGGATTACCATAACAGAAAACTAAAAAGATTTTCGACCTCTCCCCAATCCGCCTTAGGTCATTCCTGTCCAAAATACGTCTTGGGATGGCCACCACTACCATCCTTACCGGTCACGGCCACGTTCTGGCAGATCTAGCGCTCTGGCATAGAGATCTAGATCCAACATGTCCTCATTGCCGGGAAGAGTCACAGACTGTGGACCACCTCCTCTTCTCCTGTCCAGCTTTTATGCTACACAGACTACAGACAGCCCTACTGCTTGGAGTACAAGACTTCAGCCCTGCCCCTACTTCCTGACTCCCTGCCGGCCTGGACTGACTAGACTATGACTAGACTTCTCCTCTAGACTGTGGCTATACAGCCCGGGTAGTTGGCGATTTACGCTCCAGGAGCCCGGGTTACCTTTATTTTCTCTCTTTAAATGCTTGTAAAATAATAAATACTTCGCTACAATATTTAAAAGTAGGCTGTCATTCATCGTCGCCAAATGTCACTATTCCTGTCAGAAGGCGATAAGGCGCAATATTTATTCCCATAAAGCGAATATTGGAGAAATTTAAAACAAATAAATTTATTTATATAAACTTGTATGGAAAGAGAATGGGTCACACCTAAAACTAACTGGTGAAATATCATACAACTTAGCATGCGTGTACAGGTTTTTACATAAATTTAAATTTGAAATATTTTTAATTTATAAAATAAAAGGATTTAAAAGCGCGAATGTTTCTTTTATACATAAAACGAACTTCTACTGTCCTTACTGCGATGAAAAAATATATTGGGAGGGCTTGGCTCATCAGTGGTGAACCCTCCCAGCGGTTTCGCCAATTTAATCCACCAGACCGCTTTTCAGAGCTCTAATACTGTATTGGATCATTCTGCTTTTATATGCTACACTGAAGGATGGAATCTTAGAAATGGTTTTCAAGTAAACTATGGACATAAGCTTATAGGACAGTAAAATTACATTCAAATATTTGCTTCGAGCAATGCTCTTCAGCAAACTATAAATACAATTTTTAATTTAGCTATTTATTAAATGCCACAAAAGCTGTTATGAGCTAATTCCTTTTTTAAACTGCCTCTGGATGTAATTCCTTTATTTCCATCAGGGAATGAGATTGTTAAATAAAGATATATAGGAAATTTTAAAATATTCTGCTCTTAAATACGACCAAATTTCAATTAATGTCGTTTTCAGACTTTAAACTTTTCAATCCGATTTGTTTTCAAATGTGTTAAGCTGTATTTAGGATTTGTAAACCAAAAGGGACTTTGATCCAGAAAGTAATGGCTATAAATCCAATAGATATATAACTTAGTCCCTATTTCTGCTCCGCGCTTATGGAATTGAAGACTTGAGGAGATGGCGTCGACCTTTCATATTAAATCTTACTTTTCCTTATTACTAATAATTGTATATAGTTGCGGAACTACTGATTTCCTGTGCTGCTCTTTTCCTGATATTGCACCTTGTACGGAGAATCTGTATAAGACTAATGTCTTAATAAAGGCTTTGTGCGTGTGTGTGTAAATCCAATAGATATAAATGGACAATAGAATTCACCTTTATGAAAGCAAGTAATTTAATATATATAAAAGCACTAGAATTAAAGTTAATGGTAGTTTTTATAAAGAGATGTGTAACGTGGGCTCTGTTAGAGATTCTTTAGAGAAAGATAGAATGCTTAATATATGAACGCTTGTAGTAAAATTGAATAATATCAATATATACACAAGTGGAAGTAAAAGTGTTTTACCAAGATACAGTGGACCCTCGGTTTGCGAGCATAATCCGTTCCAGAGCCATGCTAGTACTCCAAAACGCTCGTAGTGCGAAACTAATTTCTTATTTTTAATAATTGAAACTCGGGCAATTCTTCTTGCTACGAACAATTGCACAGTTTCCCACATTTTACATATTTCCAGAATCTGATCTGAAGGGAGGGATCCCAGTGAATTTTCATCCATCACGATTACGGGCAACCATCACGAGTTGCTCGTAATGCGAAATTTCACTCGTAATCCGAGGTAAAAATTTTCAAAATATTTTGCTCGTACTGCGAAAAGCTCGTACTCCAAGGTGCTCGTAAACCGAGGGTCCATTGTAGAGGTTAAGAAAAACATGAAATTGGACTTGAATTAACTTCGTGTGGCGTGTAATGATTGCGTATAATTTGAAGGTAATCATCTAAATATCGTTAAATGCGAGTACATTTTCATTTATTTTATCATTTAGTTTGTGTAATATCCTGCATATATTAATACTAAGTGTCATTATATTACAATACTTCCATCTGAGTATATCACTTTCTATGTCCACTAGAGAACCTTGATAAAATGTACTCTCTGAAGCCATAATACGCCTATCACCCCGCTCTCCATCTCGACAAAGGAATTGACAGAAATTTTGCCAAATAGTTTATCAATCGGAAGCTTCAGTATGACTTAGGAAGTTCAAAGTTAGTATTGTTAGAAGAGGAGGTTCAAATGGTATATGCAATTACTGTAGGTGTATACATATAAAATTATATAAAGTAATAACGCCCTCTATATATAACGAATGAAGAGATTAAAACGCGAATGTTTCTTTTCACAGATAAATCACATTTCTACTGTCTTTACTGCGATGAAAAAAATATTAAGAGGGCTTGGCTCAAAAGTGGTGAATCCTCCCAGCGGTTTCGCTGATTCCACCTAACAGTGTTGCATATAAAAAGCAGAATGGTCCAATACAGTATTAGAGCTTTAAAAAGCTGTCTGGTAGAAAAAATTGGCGATACCGTTGGGAGGGTTCATCACTATTCAGCCAAACCCTCCCAATATTTTTTCATCGCAGTAAGGACAGTAGAAGTGCGATTTATTTGTGAAAAGAAGCATTCACGTCTTAATGTCTTTATTCGTTATATATAAAATGGTTTGCAACATGTATGATTGATAGATTTTCTGACCGATAGCATAACTTTTTATTCGAACAATACATTTTTAGAAAATAATCTTCATAATATTTCCCTCCTGTATTATCCACTTTTCATCTAGAAAAACAAGCGGAAAAATCGCATTTATCAAGGCTTCACAGGACCGTCAGCCATATTCTCTTTTTATTTCTTCATTCATCTCAAACCTTCACCACGAAACTTTCTAAATTTCCAGTTATATGATCAAGAAGATATCAATTTAAAAGATCGGCCTAATAGATTAAACTGGTGAAATCGCTAAGAGTGTTCAACACTGATTCAAGTTATGTTTAATTTATTCGAAAGAACAAGCATTGATTTATATTTCATCGAAAAACGATTTTAATATATTCGAAATGCCTGGAATTTCAGACTTTCCAAAGAGAAATACTCATTTACCCGAATTATTAAAATTACTAAAGAAAATAATATTGCTATTACTGAGTGCACAATCAGTCAAATAATAAGGAAAACAAAGAAAATATTATATCTATGAAATTGAGCAAAAGGTGCCTGAACAAACCTGTAACTCCAACCTAAATAAAGCTAAAGGAAATGGTTGTCAGAGAGAATCCACCTTCTCAAGGAAAATGTTGGTTTAAGAATATGTAAAAAGGTTAAAGTTAATGCTCTCAAGCTGCATCATATCGAGTAACGCAAGACCTAATGCAGAGCTCTTTATGAAAAGTACCTGGCAGGTGAAAAATGGAAGAATGTTGTTACACTGGACGAGTCATGGGTTTACCTCAATGATAGCAACAAACCCCGTGCCATTTACTAAGCTAACTCTCAAATAAACACCTTTCAGAACTGAATCAATCAATGCAAAGAAAGTTTCTCAAAGGGCTTCACGATCGTTGAAGGGTTCCGATACAATAGGAAGCTTACTCTAAATAAGATGGACCCAAATGTCAAGATAAATTCGCAAATCTACCAAAGACTTGCCTTAGACCCATTATTCGACAATGAGTCCTCATTTTTGTACCAAAGTGACTCAAGATCCGTGTGGCTGCACCAGGATAACCAGGTTCAACCCCTCAATATCAGGGTGAAAAGAGGTACGAAACCAGCATTTCGAACATTCATTTTAAGCATATCCCTGCCAAATATCCAGACTTTGCCCCTATGATTTTTTTTTTATAATTTTGGCTTGCTCTAAAATCTACTCTTAGATCTAGAAAACCGAAGACACTAGATGATCTCTGGAAAGTCAATAAAAACTGTTGGGATGGTCTTGATAAAAATATTCTAAGACGAAGCCTTATTTCCCGGAAACATCGATGCAAGGCTGTTGCTAAAAACCACAAAGGAACTTTCACATAGAAAACATTAATTTGTAAAAACATTAATAAATTATTTTAATAAAACACTAAAAAATCGTCGATTTAAAATGGAACACCCTCTGTATCACTCTCCAAATTACTGGTTGAGTGAATGACTTGCTATAAGGTTTCATCTCATAGAAAGGAAAGTCTTAACTTGCGCTTCTATGCCGTAGACAACGTCATAGAGTGGCTAAGTCAATTATTCAGCCAAATCATGGAGAAAGGCACTTACTTGTCTTTCTTATTGGAAAATAATTCTAAAGTTGTATGAACCTACTATTATGGCAAAAACATATGGATGCGGAAAGCGAGAGAAAACCACCGCATTATTTTTATCGATAGAAATCTTCAGTTTTTTTTATATCAATTTGAAGCGCTATGTCCCCCTAGGAACACTTGCGCTGTTTCTAAAGATTCGATTCCACTCTTTGCCTGATTTATCATAGACGACGAATAAAATATTCAATATTTACCGGAGCAAGTCGATGTACGTCCAGTAAATCCGGCCATCTATTAGTTTAAAATAAGTTTATAAAGTTTGAATAAGTGATTAGAGAAAGATAATTATATTTAAAATAATTCGAATACAATTTAGGCTTATAAAATGTTTATCGCGGAGATAATAAAAGGAGAAAGGCACTTACTTGTCCTTATTATTGGAAAAGGTTTCTAAAGTCTTAAGAACCTACTATTATGGAAAAGACATATAGATGCGCGGAAAGCGAGAGAAAACCACTGCGCTGTTTCTAAAGATTTGATTCCACTCTTTGCCTAATTTATCATAGACGACAAATAAGATATTCAATATTTACTGAAGAAATCTTCAGTTGAATGGACCAACTTGGACAAGGGCAACATCTTTCCACAAGAATATGGCTATTGATGGATGATCTTGGAGAAGCTTGTTTGAAGAGGTACATTAGTCTTAGAATAACTTACTCTCGTGAAAAAAAAAAGATATATTTATATAGTAATGGGATTATTTTATAGTTTTTATAAAACTTGTCCTCCCGAAATGTCTCAATGAGCTGTAACAAGCGGGTGTAAAATTTTGAATCTCATTCAAACAAAAATTTCAACGAAGTTTGACAACTATACCGCAAATGTTTCTTTTGAACGAAAAATTGAAATTTATTTTAAGGAGAAATAACGATTATTTCTAACCTTAGGGATGAAGTATGAAAGGATTAATTGTGAAGAGTAATGATAAACGGAAAAATAAAGTGTCCAGGGATGGGAATTGAGCCCATCGAATCTATGTCCAGGGTAGCCTAGTGGACATGGCATCTGCCCAGTAAGCGGAACACTGTGGTTTCGATTCCCATCCCTGGACACTTTATTTTTTCGTTTATCATTACTCTTCACAATTCATCCTTTCATACTCCATCCCTAAGGTTAGAAATAATCGTTATTTCTCTTTAAAATAAATTTAGATTTTTCGTTCAAAAGAAACATTTGCGGTATAGTTGTCAAACTTCGTTCTACAATCATAAGCCACATTATATTGTATTAACAATTTCAACTTACAAATATGATTATTTTAGTAAAATAGACTATGTTTATTATAAGTGCTGATTCCAACTGCCTAAAGAAGAGAATACGAAAAAATGAAGCAATCGCAACCCTAACATCATTATCTCGACCTGAACAAGGTACAATTTGAGACGAACAAATAGAAGCTAGCTGTTTGTACCATTAGGTGACGTACAACACAAGAAAATGAAGTATTGTGTTTAGAGTATATTTATATAAACACCATTTGTTCGTCGTTTCTTTAAAAAAAATGTTAATGCTATTTCACTCCAGGAAATTTTTTTCTCGAGTAGAGAGTAGTTTAACGACATATTAAGGTAATTTTATGAGTTACACAGTGTTTACACAGTTCTTTATAGACTGACTAGACGGGTGACCCGGGCTTCGCCCCGGGATTGACCCGTGTGCATATCTACCAGAGTGATATATATTTAGATAAGATTTTTTTAATAATTGTTTGTTATTGGCATTATCTATTTGTTTGCATCAACATAATTTAATCTAATTTTTGATAGAGGGCGCTGTTCGTGAGCTAAGTAGAATAATTTGAATATATAGTTTTAATAATTGATTTATATATATTTTTAAAATAGCCTATCGTCTTCCCCGTATTTTTTTACCTATGTATGGAAATTTAGGTTTGAATTAGTGAACTACTGCGAATTTGTATACCGGACATACAAACATTCATTTTTATATATATAGAAGATATAATTATAATAATAAATAGTTATTTAATTTTATAGTCCAGTTTTGTATTAAAATTATCTTCACTATTATGATCATTTAAATACAAATTATAAAATTTGTAAAATGTTATTAATTTGTAGATAGAGAGAGAAAAAAAAAAAAAAGATTCTTTACTTCTATTACATCCTCAAGTTAATTATATATTTATAATTAATAACAATAAAAAAAAATTAACAAAGTAACGTCTATTACATCGGTTTTTACACGTCATTCAGACATACTCTAATCCTATATATAGAATAATCGAAGAGATAATATATATAATAGTTAGAAAAAAGAGAGAAAGACAGAACCATGCACTTTTAACCAAACTAATAATAAGGAAAAAAAAAAAAAGAGTTTTATAAAGAAGGTAGATAAGATTGTTAGTATATATATATATATTTTTTTATGATTTTATATTTTATCCTTTTTTTTTTTTTTTTTTAAAAAGATTTTTAAAGGTTTTTTTATTTTATAATATGATTATAAATAGTTGTATTTAGTAATATATCTATAGTATGAATTAACATTTGTTATAAGTTTGGATATTATGTTTTGAAACCCTAATGGTAGACCAGACATACACAAAAACTTTAAATTGAATTAAATTGGAAAAAGAGATCTGCTGGAACGGGGATCATCAGATAAAATTCCAGCGACATTTCAACCCCTTCTTTATTATGTCATAGATCTCTTTTAAACCGTATTTTATGTGTTAATATTAAGTTGTTTCGGTGAAATATTTAAATGAACATATAACAGATACAAGTGTTAACAAATTCAAACTGTAAACCTACCTTGGCCGCTGCGTCCTCCATTGTGTATATCTATTTCTGGCTGGCACATGTCGCGGGAGGGGAATGTCCCCCCACATTTCAAATTTAGACCATTTCTTCAGAATTTTTTTGAACAACAAGAAAATTAAAGAAGATAGGAAAAATAGTTAAAGGAAGAAAGCTAAGTTTTATAATCTTTACAGATAGTTATATCAAAATAACTGATTTAACAATTATTCATCTTTTAATATTCCTTTAAAAAGGCAAATTATAAGAGTTTAATAAAGCTATTAATTGTGCAAATTCATCTTTATTTAACTTCCATTTTCCTCCCCAGAAATTGGAGATTAATCAAAAATGAACTATATACTTTAACACTTTAAAAATCTTGTGAAAAAATCTTTTAATCAGTTATTTAATAAAAGTTTAATTAACTGTTAAAGATTATAAATTTGTATTAGTTAATATTAAGAGAAATTATAGAAAGTTGATTTCATAAATGGATATTTCCATTTATTTTTTTTTAAATATTTTATAATTGATATACTGTTGAAATATTTTACTTGTTTGATACTAAATTTGTTTTTAATAAATTCCATGTTTAAATTTTTAACATCTTCTATGAAATTATCTAATATATTATTTATTCTATAAAATCTTAGAAACTGACCATAATATATACCTTTACAGCAATTTAATGATATATTAGAATTCATATTACAGTATTTTATAATATTGAAATTATAATTACTCTTTTTATTATAAACTCTAACAGCACTATTTGTAGGGTCTATATTCAAGTCTAAAAAGTTAACTTTTTTGTTTCTATAAATTTTTTCATTGTTCTTAAGTTTCAAGTATTTAGGATATATTTCAGGTATTAATTTTTTAAACAGTGGATTATTAAATATTATTATGTCATCTACATATCGGAATATTTGCCAATTAATATTATTTTGTAGAAAGTATTCTCTTTCGTACCAGAACAATATTAAATTTGCTAGTAACGGACTAGAAGAAGTACCCATGGGAACGCCTTCTGATTGAATATATATTTTATTTTTAAATTCTATATAGTTAAAATTTAAAAATGTTTCCAGTAGAGTTTTTGCTGTTTTAAGATCTAATTTAAATGTTTTATATCTGTTATGAATAATTTTAATGTAGAAAGTTTTGTCATTAATTAATTCATTAAATAAATTGGTTATTTTATTATTTAGATCTCTTAAATTTATTTTAGAATATAGGTCCTCAAAGTCAAATTCAGACATTCCTTCTTTCAAAGAAAATATAATTAATTTACAGAAGGACTATATTATCACTCCTATAGATAAATGTCCCAATAATTTATCTTTAATTTGTAAAAATCTATACCACGATATACTAAAAAAGGAAATTGATAATAATCATAAATACACTTTTGCTAGAACTACAGGCACAAAAATCAAAAAAGACATCAAAAATGTTGAAAATTCACTAAAAATTTATAATAACCACAAAAATCCAAACATACCAAAGTTCTATATAATTCCTAAACTACACAAAAAACCTATTTCTTTCAGAACAATCACATCTGGTATAAATTCAGTCATAAAAAATATTGATATACAATTAGCCTCAACACTACAATTTATTATAAATAAATTAACTAATAAATATAATTATAAATTTATCGACTCAAATAAAAAAATCATTAATTATTTAATGAACAATTGGACAAACATTGAAACAGTACACACATTTGACTTTGAGGACCTATATTCTAAAATAAATTTAAGAGATCTAAATAATAAAATAACCAATTTATTTAATGAATTAATTAATGACAAAACTTTCTACATTAAAATTATTCATAACAGATATAAAACATTTAAATTAGATCTTAAAACAGCAAAAACTCTACTGGAAACATTTTTAAATTTTAACTATATAGAATTTAAAAATAAAATATATATTCAATCAGAAGGCGTTCCCATGGGTACTTCTTCTAGTCCGTTACTAGCAAATTTAATATTGTTCTGGTACGAAAGAGAATACTTTCTACAAAATAATATTAATTGGCAAATATTCCGATATGTAGATGACATAATAATATTTAATAATCCACTGTTTTAAAAAATTAATACCTGAAATATATCCTAAATACTTGAAACTTAAGAACAATGAAAAAATTTATAGAAACAAAAAAGTTAACTTTTTAGACTTGAATATAGACCTTACAAATAGTGCTGTTAGAGTTTATAATAAAAAGAGTAATTATAATTTCAATATTATAAAATACTGTAATATGAATTCTAATATATCATTAAATTGCTGTAAAGGTATATATTATGGTCAGTTTCTAAGATTTTATAGAATAAATAATATATTAGATAATTTCATAGAAGATGTTAAAAATTTAAACATGGAATTTATTAAAAACAAATTTAGTATCAAACAAGTAAAATATTTCAACAGTATATCAATTATAAAATATTTAAAAAAAAATAAATGGAAATATCCATTTATGAAATCAACTTTCTATAATTTCTCTTAATATTAACTAATACAAATTTATAATCTTTAAACAGTTAATTAAACTTTTATTAAATAACTGATAAAAGATTTTTTCACAAGATTTTTAAAGTGTTAAAGTATATAGTTCATTTTTGATTAATCTCCAATTTCTGGGGAGGAAAATGGAAGTTAAATAAAGATGAATTTGCACAATTAATAGCTTTATTAAACTCTTATAATTTGCCTTTTTAAAGGAATATTAAAAGATGAATAATTGTTAAATCAGTTATTTTGATATAACTATCTGTAAAGATTATAAAACTTAGCTTTCTTCCTTTAACTATTTTTCCTATCTTCTTTAATTTTCTTGTTGTTCAAAAAAATTCTGAAGAAATGGTCTAAATTTGAAATGTGGGGGGACATTCCCCTCCCGCGACATGTGCCAGCCAGAAATAGATATACACAATGGAGGACGCAGCGGCCAAGGTAGGTTTACAGTTTGAATTTGTTAACACTTGTATCTGTTATATGTTCATTTAAATATTTCACCGAAACAACTTAATATTAACACATAAAATACGGTTTAAAAGAGATCTATGACATAATAAAGAAGGGGTTGAAATGTCGCTGGAATTTTATCTGATGATCCCCGTTCCAGCAGATCTCTTTTTCCAATTTAATTCAATTTAAAGTTTTTTGTGTATGTCTGGTCTACCATTAGGGTTTCAAAACATAATATCCAAACTTATAACAAATGTTAATTCATACTATAGATATATTACTAAATACAACTATTTATAATCATATTATAAAATAAAAAAACCTTTAAAAATCTTTTTAAAAAAAAAAAAAAAGGATAAAATATAAAATCATAAAAAAATATATATATATATACTAACAATCTTATCTACCTTCTTTATAAAATTCTTTTTTTTTTTTTTTCCTTATTATTAGTTTGGTTAAAAGTGCATGGTTCTGTCTTTCTCTCTTTTTTCTAACTATTATATATATTATCTCTTCGATTATTCTATATATAGGATTAGAGTATGTCTGAATGACGTGTAAAAACCGATGTAATAGACGTTACTTTGTTAATTTTTTTTATTGTTATTAATTATAAATATATAATTAACTTGAGGATGTAATAGAAGTAAAGAATCTTTTTTTTTTTTTTTTCTCTCTCTATCTACAAATTAATAACATTTTACAAATTTTATAATTTGTATTTAAATGATCATAATAGTGAAGATAATTTTAATACAAAACTGGACTATAAAATTAAATAACTATTTATTATTATAATTAATTTAGATTTAGCTTGCTAATCTAATCAAATCTAACTGATATAAGTTATCATTATTATCAGTTTGCTCCTTAAGTTTTTAAAATTAGAATCACTGTTATAATTTTGTTATATAGTTTCTACACTATATTAATTCATATGAGCTTGCTCTATGATATATTTTTTTTAATATATAACATAATATACAAATTAAATTATATTAGATATTCTAATATAAATAAATCTTCATACAAATTTTAATTATCTTTCATTGTTTGATTATTAAAAATTAAATTATAAAAGTAATTCTAGAAAAAAAAATAATTTCAGAACTTTTGTTTTTTTCAGTGTTTTTGTTAGTTTAAAGATGTTTTTTTTATTAGTTATTCTTAAAAATATAACAGATAACAAACAGTAATATCTATATATTTATAGATTAATTATTCAATTTATTACAAATTTTATCACCACAAAAACAATTAAGTAAAATATATTTAAAAAATTCATAAGAATAACAAACTAAAAAAACTAAAAAAAACTACAAACATATTAGTGTTAGCACCTCTTTTATGTTAATTTAAACTCGCTAAGAATTGCCTAAGAAAAAATTGTCCAAACTTGTCCCTCTCTTAAGAACCATGACACTTTTCAAACAACTAGTTGTAAATTAGTGAATACTATTTATAAATTAACATGCCAAATTTGTCAACTATCATATATAGGACAAACTTGTAATCCATTAAATATACGAATAAACCTACATAGAAACCACGCTAAAAAATCAATTGGTAATATATATATGAAAGAACACAATCAATTACATACTTTTAACAACTTTAAGATAGAAATACTAGACATATGTCAAAACAAAAAACAACGACTATTATTAGAAAACAACTACATTTATAAACACAACACATTATTCCCTTATGGACTTAACGACGAATTAAACTACACATACAAACCACAAACAGAAGAAATTTCAACTTATGAAATCAGTTGCAAATATAAAAATGAATTTAAAACTAAACCTAATAAAACTAGAGGTAAAACTACAAATAAATTAGGTTACATTGAATTTGAAGAATTACTGGACCCAAAACAAATGTACACTAACAACTTCGTCGATAAATTTATTAAAACATTATTTAAACTAAATAATAATAAATTTATCAAACTCATAGAATATATTAAAATTCATAATCTGACTAACAGATTAATAGATATCACACACGACATCTTTAAATACAGAAAAATTAAACAAAATACTAATAACATTAATATTATCATTAAATTTAATAACAATTTATTTAATCATATTAAATTTAATGATATTTTTAATAACCAAATCATCAATAATCTTTTCCCTATAAAAAATTTAAATTTTAAAACAATCTGGAGATACAATAAAAATATAGGTAATTTAGTCTGCAATTATAACCAATTTATTAATAATTTGGCAAATTTTAAAAAATTAAATGTAATTGCAACAACTATATTGATAAATATAAGTACTCAGGTCATATATTAACTAGCAACTTTTCTTTTTTAAATCCAGAATATCAAGAAATTTTAAATAAAGGGTATAAATATATACCTCAAATTAAACACAATTATAATAATACAATTAAATCTATATTAAAAGATATAGATATTTTCATAAATAAAACTAGTATAAAATACAGTATTCCAGAATTTACTTTTCTGGAATGGAAACATAAATATTAAAAGGAAATTATAAATTATTATAATAATACCTTAAATACACAAAACCCAATTCAGACATTCCTTCTTTCAAAGAAAATATAATTAATTTACAGAAGGACTATATTATCACTCCTATAGATAAATGTCCCAATAATTTATCTTTAATTTGTAAAAATCTATACCACGATATACTAAAAAAGGAAATTGATAATAATCATAAATACACTTTTGCTAGAACTACAGCACAAAAATCAAAAAAGACATCAAAAATGTAGAAAATCACTAAAAATTTATAATAACCACAAAAATCCAAACATACCAAAGTTCTATATAATTCCTAAACTACACAAAAAACCTATTTCTTTCGAAACAATCACATCTGGTATAAATTTCAGTCATAAAAAATATTGATATACAATTAGCCTCAACACTACAATTTATTATAAATAAATTAACTAATAAATATAATTATAAATTTATCGACTCAAATAAAAAAATCATTTAATTATTAATGAAACATTGGACAAACATTGAAACAGTACACACATTTGACTTTGAGGACCTATATTCTAAATAAATTTAAGAGATCTAAATAATAAAATAACCAATTTATTTAATGAATTAATTAATGACAAAACTTTCTACATTAAAATTATTCTTAACAGATATAAACATTTAAATTAGATCTTAAAACAGCAAAAACTCTACTGGAAACATTTTAAATTTTAACTATATAGAATTTAAAAATAAAATATATATTCAATCAGAAGGCGTTCCCATGGGTACTTCTTCTAGTCCGTTACTAGCAAATTTAATATTGGTTCTGGTACGAAAGAGAATACTTTCTACAAAATAATATTAATTGGCAAATATTCCGATATGTAGATGACATAATAATATTTAATAATCCACTGTTTAAAAATTAATACCTGAAATATATCCTAATACTTGAAACTTAAGAAGCAATGAAAAAATTTATAGAACAAAAAAGTTAACTTTTAGACTTGAATATAGACCTTACAAATAGTGCTGTTAGAGTTTATAATAAAAAGAGTAATTATAATTTCAATATTATAAAATACTGTAATATGAATTCTAATATATCATTAAATGCTGTAAAGGTATATATTATGAGTCAGTTTCTAAGATTTTATAGAATAAATAATATATTAGATAATTTTCATAGAAGATGTTAAAAATTTAAACATGGAATTTATTAAAAACAAAATTTAGTATCAAACAAGTAAATATTTCAACAGTATATCAATTATAAAATATTTAAAAAAAAATAAATGGAAATATCCATTTATGAAATCAACTTTCTATAATTTCTCTTAATATTAACTAATACAAATTTATAATCTTTAACAGTTAATTAAACTTTTATTAAATAACTGATTAAAAGATTTTTTCACAAGATTTTTTAAAGTGTTAAAGTATATAGTTCATTTTTGATTAATCTCCAATTTCTGGGGAGGAAAATGGAAGTTAAATAAAGATGAATTTGCACAATTAATAGCTTTATTAAACTCTTATAATTTGCCTTTTTAAAGGAATATTAAAAGATGAATAATTGTTAAATCAGTTATTTTGATATAACTATCTGTAAAGATTATAAAACTTAGCTTTCTTCCTTTAACTATTTTTCCTATCTTCTTTAATTTTCTTGTTGTTCAAAAAAATTCTGAAGAAATGGTCTAATTTGAAATGTGGGGGGACATTCCCTCCCGCGACATGTGCCAGCCAGAAATAGATATACACAAAGGAGGACGCAGCGGCCAAGGTAGGTTTACAGTTTGAATTTGTTAACACTTGTATCTGTTATATGTTCATTTAAATATTTCACCGAAACAACTTAATATTAACACATAAAATACGGTTTAAAAGAGATCTATGACATAATAAAGAAGGGGTTGAAATGTCGCTGGAATTTTATCTGATGATCCCCGTTCCAGCAGATCTCTTTTTCCAATTTAATTCAATTTAAAGTTTTTTGTGTATGTCTGGTCTACCATTAGGGTTTCAAAACATAATATCCAAACTTATAACAAATGTTAATTCATACTATAGAATATATTACTAAATACAACTATTTATAATCATAATTATAAAAAAAAAAACCTTTTAAAAATCTTTTAAAAAAAAAAAAAAAAGGATAAAATATAAAATCATAAAAAAATATATATATATATACTAACAATCTTATCTACCTTCTTTATAAAACTCTTTTTTTTTTCCTTATTATTAGTTTGGTTAAAAGTGCATGGTTCTGTCTTTCTCTCTTTTTTCTAACTATTATATATATTATCTCTTCGATTATTCTATATATAGGATTAGAGTATGTCTGAATGACGTGTAAAAACCGATGTAATAGACGTTACTTTGTTAATTTTTTTTTATTGTTATTAATTATAAATATATAATTAACTTGAGGATGTAATAGAAGTAAAGAATCTTTTTTTTTTTTTCTCTCTCTATCTACAATTAATAACATTTTACAAATTTTATAATTTGTATTTAAATGATCATAATAGTGAAGATAATTTTAATACAAAACTGGACTATAAAATTAAATAACTATTTATTATTATAATTAATTTAGATTTAGCTTGCTAATCTAATCAAATCTAACTGATATAAGTTATCATTATTATCAGTTTGCTCCTTAAGTTTTTAAAATTAGAATCACTGTTATAATTTTGTTATATAGTTTCTACACTTTATTAATTCATATGAGCTTGCTCTATGATATATTTTTTTTTATATATAACATAATATACAAATTAAATTATATTAGATATTCTAATATAATAAATCTTCATACAAATTTTAATTATCTTTCATTGTTTGATTATTAAAAATTAAATTATAAAAGTAATTCTAGAAAAAAAAAAATAATTTCAGAACTTTTGTTTTTTTCAGTGTTTTTGTTAGTTTAAAGATGTTTTTTTTATTAGTTATTCTTAAAAATATAACAGATAACAAACAGTAATATCTATATATTTATAGATTAATTATCAATTTATTACAAATTTTATCACCACAAAAACAATTAAGTAAATATATTTAAAAAATTCATAAGAATAACAAAACTAAAAAAACTAAAAAAAACTACAAACATATAGTGTTAGCACCTCTTTTATGGTAATTTAAACTCGCTAAGAATTGCCTAAGAAAAAATTGTCAAACTTGTCCCTCTCTTAAGAACCATGACACTTTTCAAACAACTAGTTGTAAATTAGTGAATACTATTTATAAATTAACATGCCAAATTTGTCAACTATCATATATAGGACAAACTTGTAATCCATTAAATATACGAATAACCTACATAGAAACCACGTAAAAAATCAATTGGTAATATATATATGAAAGAACACAATCAATTACCATACTTTTAACAACTTTAAGATAGAAATACTAGACATATGTCCAAAACAAAAAAACAACGACTATTATTAGAAAACAACTACATTTATAAACACAACACATTATTCCCTTATGACTTAACGACGAACTTAAACTACACATAAAACCACAAACAGAAGAAATTTCAACTTATGAAATCAGTTGCAAATATAAAAATGAAATTAAAACTAAACCTAATAAAACTAGAGGTAAAACTACAAATAAATTATGTTACATTGAATTTGAAGAATTACTGGACCCAAAAACACATGTACACTAACAACTTCGTCGATAATTTATCTAAAACATTATTTAAACTAAATAATAATAAATTTATCAAACTCATAGAATATATGTAAAATTCATAATTGACTAACAGATTATAGATATCACACACGACATCTTTAAATACAGAAAAATTAACAAAATACTATTAACATTTAATATATCATTAAATTTAATACAATTTATTTAAACATATTAAATTTAATGATATTTTTAATAACCAAATCATCAATAATCT
>CP092874.1:74147127-74178180 GCA_030710605.1 Cordylochernes scorpioides
AACTATTCTGTTAAGTCGACCGGCAGATATCGCGGCTTTCCCTATATGAACCTATTGTTGTTTTACTTTGGCAGGTTTAAATCTTTCTGTAGATATATAATACACTAGCCGAGTGACCCGGGCAACGCCCAGGGTTTACCCAAAGGGCCTGCAGAGACTTTAAAAGTATAGATTGACCATGTTTTGATGTCCTGAACTATAGCCTATCATATAACAAACTGTAATTCGACACTATCAATAATTCGACACTTCCGATAATTCGACCGTTTTAAAAATCAAATTTACACAGTCGATTGTTGTTTAAATACAACCTTACCGGTAAAAAGGTATTACAGAGGCGATGACAGCCACTGAAAATGTACAAAATTTATGTATAGAGAAATGGGAGAATTTAGTGAATAAAGAAAAGTCCAAAATCTAAATAATTGATAATAGTGTATTAACAAACAACTAATACAAAAAAATTCCTTTGAGGTAAGAAACTATAGACATTAGTAAAAGGTTTATGAAAATAAATCAGAAAAAGAGGTTGTCAACTATATTGCAGAGGAGACTACTTATAAAAGGAATTAATCTAAAGGACTCATTAAAAATTAATTTCTATTTTTATTCATACATGGGTTCAACTTTATATGTATTTTGTCCAAAGTTCAAACACGTGAAAAAGTCGCATAGAGCTGTCCATGCGTATGTAGCAAGAACCCAAATATTATTTATAGTCATAGCAAAAGCCAACTTTAGTGAAAACTGATGCCTCTTAAGAATGAAGGGAAGGCTGATATCTGAAGGAGCAAAATATATTTTTGGCACCAATACAGTGTGTCCAACATTGGTCCTGGTCAGTATTTGTGCTTCAACTTTACTTGTATGCCATCCAAAGTTCACACACGTGAAAAAGCCACATAGAGCTGTCCATGCATAAATGCAGGCTCTTGTAGCAAGAAACTCACTCTAGCAAAGGTTTGGCCTTAAGCCTTATTTATAGTCATAGGAAAAGCCAACCCTATTGGAAACTCTTGCCTCTTCAGAATGAAGGGAATGTTGATATCTGAAGGAGCCAAAGATGTTTTGACACCAATACAGTGTGTCCAACATTGGCCCCTGTCAGTATTTGTACCTCAAGGACATGAGAGCACATGCACTGTATCACCATACATGTACCATTGTAAAGACCCTGCTTAAGATTAAAATTTCTCAGAAGCATAACAATAGCACCAACCTAGAGTATAACTGGTGTGGAGGCATTCTTCTGGGAGTAAGGCTATTGAAAAATTCAATAGGAAGTTATTTTGCTCCTCCACAATCTTACACTCCACACTGTTAACACTGAGGAAACACTGACTCGTGTTTGGTAAGCAATTTCAAGAAAGAAACTATAGGTATTGGTTGAAGAGTTTAAAAATATATATTTTGAGTGAAAAAAAAAGACACAAATCAGCAAATAAAATTGCAAACAATACTACTATATCACAGATAAGACAACATATAAAAGGAATGAATTCATTTAAATGACCTCATTAAAACTACATTTATAGTTTTATATATAAAATATAACCTCGATAATTCGACCATGTTTTGTTGTCCTTACCTACAGCCTATTATATAACAAATTTAATTGACACTATTGATAATTCGACCATGTTTTGTTGTCCTGACCTACAGCCTATCATATAAAAAACTGTAATTAGACACTCTCGATAATTCGACCATGTTTTGTTGTCCTGACCTACAGCCTATCATATAAAAAAACTGTAATTCGACACTCTCGATAATTCGACCATGTTTTGTTGTCCTGACCTACAGCCTATCATATAAAAAACTGTAATTCAAGAGTTTAAAAATATATATTTTGAGTGAAAAAAAAGACACAAATCAGCAAATAAAATTGCAAACAATACTACTATATCACAGATAAGACAACATATAAAAGGAATGAATTCATTTAAATGACCTCATTAAAACTACATTTATAGTTTTATATATAAAATATAACCTCGATAATTCGACCATGTTTTGTTGTCCTTACCTACAGCCTATTATATAACAAATTTAATTTGACACTATTGATAATTCGACCATGTTTTGTTGTCCTGACCTACAGCCTATCATATAAAAAACTGTAATTAGACACTCTCTATAATTCGACCATGTTTTGTTGTCCTGACCTACAGCCTATCATATAAAAAAACTGTAATTCGACACTCTCGATAATTCGACCATGTTTTGTTGTCCTGACCTACAGCCTATCATATAAAAAACTGTAATTCAAGAGTTTAAAAATATATATTTTGAGTGAAAAAAAAAGACACAAATCAGCAAATAAAATTGCAAACAATACTACTATATTACAGATAAGACTACATATAAAAGGAATGAATTCATTTAAATGACCTCATTAAAACTACATTTATAGTTTTATATATACAATATAACCTCGATAATTCGACCATGTTTTGTTGTCCTTACCTACAAACTGTAATTCAAGAGTTTAAAAATATATATTTTGAGTGGAAAAAAAAGAAACAAATCAGCAAATAAAATTGCAAACAATACTACTATATCACAGATAAGACAACATATAAAAGGAATGAATTCATTTGAATGACCTCATTAAAATTACATTTATAGTTTTATATATACAATATAACCTCGATAATTCGACCATGTTTTGTTGTCCTGACCTACAGCCTATCATATAACAAACTGTAATTCAACACTATCGATAATTCGACCATTTTAAATTTCAACAATTGTTTGTTGCTCAAATATAACTTCACTGCTAAAAAGGTATTACAGAGAAAACTTCTGACATTGTAAATGTACAAAATGTATGTATAGAGCAGGGGAATAATAAATAAAGACCAAAATCAAATTAATTGATAATAAATAGATTATTGCCAAAAAAAAATACAAAAAATATTTTTTTCTCCTTTCTTATCTTCACTCAATCATATTAGAGTGTCAAGCTTGTAAAGCTTGAAATTAACAACCATCATGATTGGGTGAAGTAGAATGCGTCTGCCTTTGTCATCAAGACTGGGAGCACTACTCAGTGGCAGGCCACTGACTTAGCTCCAAAAGAATGTATCCCTGGATTAGGAGCCCTTACAAGGTACTATCAGCCGGGCCAGCTGAGCCCAGGTTTTTTTAGTGAGCTTGTTACTGCTCCCCCTCCTCCTTTTTCATCCTGGCTTGGGACCGGAAAAGGCGGAGTTTTTTTTTCTTCCAGGTGAGAAACTTTAGGCATTGGTGAAAAGTGTAAATATATATTTTGGAAATGAAAAAAAAAGGATCAAATAAATCAGAATATAAATTTACAAGCTATATTTCAGAGGAGACGATTTATAATAGGAATTCATTTAAATGACCTCATTAAAAACTACATTTTATATATATTTGGGTTCAACTTTACATGTATGCTATCCAAAGTTCTCACACTTGAAAAAGTCACATAAAGTCGTCTGTGCGTAAACTCAGGCTCTTGTAGCAAAGGTTTGGCCTTGAGCCCTCTTTATAGTCATAGCAAAAGCCAACCTTAGTGAAACATAAAGCCTCTCTAGAATGAAGCGAAAGTTGGTATCCGAAGGGGACAAAGATATTTCAGACATTATACAGTGTGTTCAACTTTGGGTACTGTCAGTATATGTGCTTCAAGGACATGAGAGCACATGCGCTAGAACACCATACCTGTTCCATCGCAAAGATCCTATAGGCATTGGTGAAAGTGTAAATAAATATTTTGGAAATGAAAAAAATTGCAGATATGACAACATATTAAAGGAATAAATTCATTTAAAAGACCTCATTAAAAACAACAATTCTATTTTTTTATATATACAATATAATCAATTAATTCAACACACGATAATTCGACCATTTTTGATGTCTCGACCTACGGCCTATCATATGACAAACTAATTCGACACTTTCGATAATTCAACTATTTTGGAAATTCAAATTTCAACAGTTGATATTTGTCTAAAACCCCTATTATTAACAACATATTAGACTGCAGAGCGCAAAAATGTAGAAAACTGTATGTATATAATTGTATGCCAATAATTGTATGTATAGATCAATGAGTAAAATATTTTTATTTGCTTATCCCTAGTACACGTGGTACAGGCCTTGATAATCATGGTGGGTAGAGTAGGCGACTGTTTTTACTGTAAGTACACCACATGTCTAAACATGTGAAAAGCAGTTCGACTTTGCATGTACAAATGTGCCAGAGCCCGTTTGATTACTTGCGCTTGCTGGTGGGGTTGGACTTTTGCAAGAATCAGAAGCCATTGGAGCATTTATTTTTATTTTTTTTAGAAAAAAGTGCCCAATGCGGGAATCGAACCCGGGTCGTAGCGGTCGAAAACCAACGGCTTAGACCATCCTTCCACCAACCCCCAGTAAAATAAGTAAATAAAAAGAAGACCAAAAATAAGTGATAATAGTTTATTGAATAACAAATAAAATAAAAAATCTTTCAGGTGAAAAATTATAGGCATTGGTAAAAAAGTAAACAAGAGAAATAGCAATTGGGGTTTTGTGTCTGCGGCGAGTCATATTAGCACGCCTAGCGGTTAGGGGAGTGAGTCTTCCACGGCCTTTTCGAGGCATGACAGAAGACGCTGAAAAAAAAAAGGTAAAATAAGAACCAAGCAGAGGAAAACTATAAAACTGAAACCCAGGACAGGCATAAAAAGAAAATTCCAAGCATGTGAGGAAACAATTGATGAAAAAAAAAAGGATTCCAAAAAAATACTGCAAAAAAGAAACCAGACACAAAAAGCAACAATTGAGTACACAAATACAGCATCAGCCTATTTATGAGAAGAAAAAAAAAGACAGACACAAAAATGGAGCTAAATTCAAATGAAAAACTATAACAGATCAAGTAATCAAATCAGGCATTATGAAAGAAACTGCAAAAAAGAAATTCAGACACAAAAATGGAGCTAAATTCAAATGAAAACTATAACAGATCAAGTAATCAAATCAGGCATTATGAAAGATACTGCAAAAAAGAAAATCAGACACAAAAATGGAGCTAAATTCAAATGAAAACTATAACAGATCAAGTAATCAAATCAGGCATTATGAAAGACACTGCAAAAAAGTAAATAAGACACAAAAATGGAGCTAAATTCAAATGAAAAACTATAACAAATTAATAAAAGAAAATAAGACCTAATCCAAATAATTTAATAAAAAAAACGTCACACACTATTAAATTATTTGGATTAGGTCTTATTAATGAGAAAAAAAAAGATGCCAAAGAGAGATGAAAAGATGCCAAAAAAGATAACCAGATACAAAAATTGTGCTAAATTCAAATGAAAAACTATAACAAACACTTATAAAAGATAATTATTATAGAATAAAAGTAATAATTCAATCTACAATTCGAAAAATAATATAACCTCAGCCTATTTATGAGAAAAAAAAAACGTTGCCAAAGACATTAGGAAAGATACTGCAAATAGAAAACATACACAAAAATTGAGCTCTATTTAAATGAAAAACTATAACAAAGTACTTACAAATTATAATCATAATCAAATGCATATATATATATATATCAAATATATATTATAAATTAGTAAAAGGTAATAAGACAAAAGAACGCATTTCAAAACAAAGGAATTGATGATGATAAATGCAAAAAATCTACGATTGTAAAATAGATTAAATTAAAAAATAAAAATAACTGTTAACATTAGGAGAATAAAAACAGGCCTATCATACGAAGAAAAAAATAACGAAAATTCTGGTATATAGATCGTTATGTGTAGTTCAGAATCTTCGGAGGAGATAGCTCAGGACTTTACAATGGAAAACTCTGTTACGGTATTATCTATATAGATGATCTTTTATTTTCTTTATTCTACTCGCCTTAAGTCAGATAGTACTTTCTCAAATTATGTATTCTATACTTCATTAGCATAATTAAAGTGAATAAAACTGTGTTTATTATATTTACAAAATATCACGACTGCAAACCAATACCAAAATTATTACGAACTCAAAATAATCAGCATCAGCAAGTAATAATTCTATATATCAATAATATTCTAAAATCATAATTTCCTTATAAAATACACTGGTGTCCAAAATATAAGAAACTTTACCAATATTGAAAAATTTCTCAAAAGCTAATTTATTAACAAATATAAAATTTAGTATATAAATAGTTTACACTATGGAAAATTTGACTAGCTATATGAAAATAAAAATATATATATTTGAAATTATGAAATATGCAAATTATTACCAACATACCCAAAGCTAAGGTTCCAGATCTTAAAGAAATAAGATATCAATAGGGAGTATGATCACCTCTAACAGCTATCAAGGTCTCACAGCGAGCCCTCATACTGTTTACCAGGCTTTGGAGGAGGTCCAGGGGTAGTAAACCCCACTCCTCCAATAGAGAAGTTCTTAGCTCAACGAGGGTTCTGGGAGAGAGGTGACGAGCTCCAATACGCCTCCCTAGAGCATCCCACACATGCTCTATTGGATTCAGGTCCGGAGATCTGGCTGGCCAATCCATCCTTCGAATATTCTCACTCTGGAGATATTCATTGACTAGCCTAGCCCTAGGCGGACGAGCATCGTTCCTGTCTCAATGAACTGTTTCCATATTTTGCTGACCACAGATTTATTCACATTTAGCCATTTTGCTACTTCAACTTGTGATTGCCCTGCCTCCATTCTTCCAACAGCTCTCCATTTTAAATCATCTGCTAAAATTTTTCGTAAACTCATAATTAACTAAGGATTAAATAAAATTATAATTGGACAATTCTTAGATGGGGGTAAACGACACGCCAAATAGCACACTTATAAAGACAAGCAAAAATTTGCATATTTTCAATTTTACCGAATCGAATGGTTGCGATAAATAAATTCTACGACTTAAAATACCTAATTAAATTACTTTTTAGCTTTTAGCGTTGTATATTTTAAAACATATAATTAAAAAACAAAAGTTTCTTATTTTTTGGACACCAGTGTATTTACAAAATATCACGACTGCAAACCAATACCAAAATTATTACGAACTCAAAATAATCAGCATCAGCAAGTAATAATTCTATATATCAATAATATTCTAAAATCATAATTTCCTTATAAAATATAAGTATTGGTTTTTATTTCATTTTAAAGAAAGTGGCTTATTTTTCACACACGCACAAAGAAGATGAAGGTAAAAACAATATGTCTTGTTCCTTACTAAGTTAATGGAAAATTCCATGGCGTGTGATGTGCGTCAAGATGAAAAGATTAATCATTACCTTTGTCTTCTTTTAAGAGAAAGAGAACCGCTTTGCGAGTAAATAGCTTTCACATTTTGGGAAACTGCTTCATATTCTTCTTTTTGAAGTCATTTAACTAGTTAGGTGTTCCTGCTGGGGTTTCACTCTCTTCCCAATGTGATCTATCTCTATTAGAATTAAAACTGACAGATGAGCCAGGTGGCTTCTAAAATTATTTTTGTTCTTTTATCTCCTACGAGCCAATTCAAGGCCGATCCTTAATAATCTTGGAATCTTCCAGGATTCTCTGTCAGCTAGGAATCCTTCAATGTGAGAGGGGATGGAAAGTCCAGCTATTGTTCCATGGCGGAATTTCCCAGTACCTACAGGCCCTCATTAACTCTTTTGTGATCTGGTACTTGTAAGTATACTCTATAACAAAAAAATCGACGCACCAAGAAGCAGTTGTCCGATTTATATGAAAATACGTTTACAAAGAGGTTTCGACCAAACATGCAAATGATTGAAATTTGGTGGCCGAATTATGCAAAGCAAGAGCTCCAGCGCATCTGAACTGCGCATCCAGCACGAGCATTCTAGACTCAATATTCGGCGCGGCACGAGCTGATTTTCAGAATTTCCGTTTAATATTTTATCAGTACGCCTATTTCTACTGTATCAATGCCTCGCTGAAAGATTCGTGCTCATTAAGAATATATGTCAGAGTTTGAAACTGGTCGTGCCATTGGATTGAAAGAGGCTGGTTGGTCTAATCGCGCGACATCTGTGTCGAAGTGATGCGGCTATTAGGCGATGTTGGCAAAAGTGGGTCAACAACGGAAGTATGCAACGTCAGGACGGCAGCGGCCGACCAAGGGCAACAACAGAACGGGAGGACAGAGCAATTGTCAGAATGGCTGTCGCAGCACCGGAATCCACGTTATCTACCACCCAACGTGTGACCGGCACACAAGTGTCCAAAAGGACCATCAACAGGCGACTGAGAGAGCGGAATCTAAGAGCTCGCCGACCGTTACGATGCCTACCCCTCACACCCGTGCACCGACAAGTCCGACTACGGTGGTGTCGGGAGCGATCAACTTGGAACTGCGCTGACTGGGGACGTATAGTCTTTAGTGACGAGTCCCGTTTCTTACTGTGTCCTGACGACCGTCGCAAACGTGTCTGGAGATGTCCTGGGCAGCGTGTGGATCCTGGCCTTACTGTCGAACACTACACAGGTCCACAACAGGACGTTATGGTCTGGGGTGCCATTTCATTTGATAGCAGGACCCCATTGGTAGTCATTTCTGGCACCCTGACAGCACAACAGGTACGTGATGACATTCTACGGCCTGTTTTGTTGCCGTTCCTCTCACATCACCCCGTGGCCACACACGGCACGTGTTACTATGGATTGTCTTCAATCTGGCCGAACTCTTCCGTGGCCAGCAAGGTCGCCTGATCTCTCGCCCATAGAGCACACCTGGAACGTGATGGGAAGGCGATTGCAACCATCCCGGAATGTTGACTATTTAGCCCGACAGTTGGAGACAATTTGGCAAGAAATCCCGCAGCACACCATCCGGAATCTTTATCATTCCATGACACGCCGGTGGCAGGCCTGCATCCAGGCCAGTGGGGATCCAACCACATATTGACATTCTCAATTTGTGACGATCAAATTCTGAAATAAAACAATTAATTGTTTTTGAAATTTTAATCGTTTTCCCCTATAAATACTCTTTACATACACCAATTTTTGTCCTAATCTGACAACTCCTTCTTGGTGCGTCGATATTTTTGTTATACAGTGACTTATATTGGAAGCCATTTACTTAAGGACTTTGCGTAGATTTGAAGTATCATTAATAAATCTATAGATAGGTGATTCGTTAAATGCCAAAATTTATATACTGTTACTGTACTACGGAGAGTTAAATCTATCAGCCCGAGTACCACCGTACCGTATATATAGATAGATGTGGGAGGTACTCCACCTCACAATGCCATCAATACAAAATGAGGCCCAGGCAATTGCTTCAAATTTGCATAGAGATGTACCGGGCGGCTGATAGCAACTGATATCGATGGCCCTGGCATACTCAATACTTCACGATGGCTGTCTACTTGCTAGGAATCTGTTAGCTTCTTTGGCAGTACGACGCCTTCTCTTCTATGTTTCACCCCTTGTATCCGATTTTGGAACCTCAATCTATAGATTCTTGTCTTTCCTATATTTCATGCGGGTTGAATCAATTGGTGCAATGCCACTTACTTCTTTAGTTAGTACGATGCCTTCTCTTCCATGTTAGACGCCTTGTATTCTATTTTGGAATATCAATCTTATATTCTCGTCTTTTCCAATATTTCATGCGCTGGTTGAATCAATTGGTGTAATGCCTCCAACCTCTATAGTTAGTACGATGTTGATTCAACCCGCATGAAATATAGGAAAGACAAGATTATATATCTATAGATTGAGGTTCCAAAATCGGATACAAGGGGTTAAACATAGAAGAGAAGGCATCGTACTGCCAAAGAAGCTAACAGATTCGATTGAATCAATTGGTGCAATGCTACTTACCTCTTTAGTTAGTACGATGCCTTCTCTTCCATGTTAGACGCCTTATATTCGATTTTGGAATCTCAATTACTTTTATGCCTTACTTTTATGCTTGGCGTCTTGAACTCTACTTCGGGGACTTGTATATATGTGGTCTTTCCTGTATCTTACACTAGTTGAGGCACTTGACGGAAAGCCACTGACATTTTAGCAATATTGTCACGTGGAAAATTAGGGAAGACCAACTTCGGGATGAGACAGCAATTTATTTCAGGCAAAAACAAACAATGAAGGATAACAGAGTAGGAAAATATAACATAAAAATGATACTCTGCTAATAAAATAATAAATACTTTGTTACAATATGATCAGCAGGATGTTAAAAGAATTTCGTAATTTTCGCCGTTTGGATTCAACACTAGTATATTCTAGTCAATTGAACTAAAGATGTCCTTTTGAAGTTATAATTATTGAGGATGATGACATTTTTTCTCTCTAGAATACATGTTCGCATTAAATCAATAATTATATTTAATTCTTAAATTAGCTATTTTAATGATAAACTATTTTTTTTAATTAGAGAATTATAAAACTATTCTTCCATTGTTATATAGAGGAACCATAGAAAATTATATTTTTTTAATTCTTGAATCTGATTTCTAAAGAAAAAAAAAACCCCTATACACATCTTCGATTATTAACCAAAACTGGTTGAAACTGTTTATGACGCTCTACGCCTTGCAAGAACAATAGAAAGGCTTTGACTTTCTATCAGCAGTTGGAAAAGACCCTATAAAAGACCCTATTCGAACGAATTTCTAGGAAGATCTTCGATTATATTGAAAGCCATTTACTTAAGGAATTGCGTAGATTTGAAGTATCACGAAGAGCTCAAAATAATCAAAAGTTAATTTTAAAATCTCTCATGAACGAATGGGGCTGATTTATTTGGTAAAGTTTTAGGAGGTTTAGTAGTCTTCAACTGAAAGGAAAGCAGTGGACGGCTTCATTCCAAGTATTTGTATTTTAAGAATCTTTATTCATCGACAATAATAGGAAGAACATTATTTTGTTTTATTATCTCTCTTCAGGCAAGAAAAGAAATGATAATTCAAACTATTTTATTAATTTTTACAAGTTTCCATAATATTGCATCAACGGCTAAAAATATACTCTTGAAGTAAAGGAGAAAAGAAAGAAAAAAAATCTTCGAATGCAGGGGAGATACAAGACAACCTAGAAATAAAATGGCTGGTGATTCAAGAAGAAAAGAGATAAAATGAATCTTGAGCGCTTGAGAAATAAGCGAACTGAGAAATATTTCTGGTAATGCTATAGGTACGAGAAAATAATTTCCGATGGCATGAAAACCAAAGATTAAATTTTAATGGCAAATTATAAAAGGTACAAATAGGCGATAAGGGGATTGCTGGTGATGCAGGAATCAAAGAAATTGTGATGTGGAGTTTCAAATACTCTTCAACCAAACATAACCGCTGGTTAGTAATAAAGCAAAGGAAGAGATTGTTGTGGAACCTTAACCTTGATTTGGGTTTTTGGCTCTCGAGATTGCCCTAATAGCCCTGTCCGGCTAACTGGCTAGGTTCTGCTAACCTGATGCGGCCAGGTTTGCTGCCTGAACTATCCTGGTGTGGCTATTTGGATTGTTCTAATGTCACCAGACTGCCTGAACTGTTCTGATGTGGTCTGTCCGCCTGGACTGTTCTTGTGTGGTCTGTCTGCCTGGACTGTTCTGGTGTGGTCTGACTGCCTGGACTGTTCTTGTGTGGTCTGTCTACCTGGACTGTTCTGGTGTGGTCTAACTGCCTGGACTGTTCTGGTGTGGTCTGACTGCCTGGACTGTTCTTGTGTGGTCTGTCTGCCTGGACTGTTCTGGTGTGGTCTGACTGCCTGGACTGTTCGTGTGTGGTCTGTCTACCTGGACTGTTCTGGCGTGGTCTGTCCGCCTGGACTGTTCTGGTGTGGCTATTTGGATTGTTCTGATGTCACCAGACTGCCTGGACTGTCCTGGTGTGGTCTGTCCGCCTGGACTGTTCTGGTGTGGTCTGTCTTCCTGCACTGTTCTGGTGTGGTCTGTCTGCCTGGACTGTTCTGGTGTGGTCAGTCTACCTGGACTGTTCTGGTGTGGTCTGTCTGCCTGGACTGTACTGGTGTGGTCTGTCTACCTGGACTGTTCTAGTGTGGTCTGTCTCCCTGGACTGTTCTGGTGTGGTCTGTCTACCTGGACTGTTCTGGTGTGGTCTGTCTGCCTGGACTGTTCTGGTGTGGTCTGTCTACCTGGACTGTTCTGGTGTGGTCTGTCTACCTGGACTGTTCTAGTGTGGTCTGTCTACCTGGACTGTTCTGGTGTGGTCTGTCCTACCTGGACTGTTCTGGTGTGGTCCTGTCTTCCTGCACTGTTCTGGTGTAGTCTGTCTGCCTGGACTGTTCTGGTGTGGTCAGTCTACCTGGACTGTTCTGGTGTGGTCTGTCTACCTGAGCTGTCCTAATGCGGCCTGGCTGCCTGGAATGTCCTAGTGCGGCCTGGCTGCCTGGACTGTCCAGTGTGGCCAGGCTGCTTGGACTGTCCTAGTGTGGCCAGGCTGCCTGGACTGTCCTAGTGTGGCCAGGCTGCATGGACTGTCCTAGTGTGGCCTGGCTGCCTGGACTGTCCTAGTGCGGCCTGGATGCCTGGACTGTCTTGGTGTGGCCTGGCTGCCTGGGCTGTCCTAATGCGACCTGGATGCCTGGACTGTCCTAGTGTGGCCTGGCTGCCTGGGCTGTCCTAGTGTGGCCTGGCTGCCTGGGCTGTCCTAGTGTGGCCTGGCTGCCTGGACTGTCCTAGTGTGGCCTGGCTGCCTGGACTGTCCTTGTGTGGCCTGGCTGCCTGGACTGTCCTAGTGTGGCCTGGCTGCCTGGACTGTCCTAGTGAGGCCTGGCTGCCTGGACTGTCCCTAGTGTGGCCTGGCTGCCTGGACTGTCCTAGTGAGGCCTGGCTGCCTGGGATGTCCTAGTGTGGCCTGGCTGCCTGGACTGTCCTAATGCGGCCTGGCTGCCTGGGCTGTCCTAGTGTGGCCTGGCTGCCTGGACTGTCTTAGTGTGGCCTGGCTGCCTGGGCTGTCCAAGTGTGGCCTGGCTGCCTGGACTGTCCTAGTGTGGCCTGGCTGCCTGGACTGTCCTAATGCGGCCTGGCTGCCTGGACTGTCCTAGTGTGGCCTGGCTGCCTGGACTGTCCTAGTGAGGCCTGGCTGCCTGGACTGTCCTGGTGTGGCCTGGCTGCCTGGACTGTCCTAATGCGGCCTGGATGCCTGGACTGTCTTGGTGTGGCATGGCTGCCTGGGCTGTCCTAGTGTGGCCTGGCTGCCTGGACTGTCCTTGTGTGGCCTGGCTGCCTGGGATGTCCTAGTGTGGCCTGGCTGCCTGGACTGTCCTAGTGTGGCCTGGCTGCCTGGGCTGTCCTAGTGTGGCCTGGCTGCCTGGACTGTCTTGGTGTGGCCTGGCTGCCTGGACTGTCCTAGTGAGGCCTGGCTGCCTGGACTGTCCTAGTGCGGCCTAGCTGCCTGGACTGTCCTAGTGAGGCCTGGCTTCCTGGACTGTCCTAGTGTGGCCTGGCTGCCTGGACTGTCCTAATGCGGCCTGGCTGCCTGGACTGTCCTAGTGTGGCCTGGCTGCCTGGACTGTCCTAGTGAGGCCTGGCTGCCTGGACTGTCCTAGTGTGGCCTGGCTGCCTGGACTGTCCTAATGCGGCCTGGATGCCTGGACTGTCTTGGTGTGGCCTGGCTGCCTGGGCTGTCCTAGTGTGGCCTGGCTGCCTGGACTGTCCTAGTGTGGCCTGGCTGCCTGGGCTGTCCTAGTGTGGCCTGGCTGCCTGGGCTGTCCTAGTGTGGCCTGGCTGCCTGGACTGTCCTAGTGTGGCCTGGCTGCCTGGACTGTCCTAGTGTGGCCTGGCTGCCTGAACTGTCTTGGTTTGGCCTGGCTGCCTGGACTGTCCTAATGCGGCCTGGCTGCCTGGACTGTCCTAGTGTGGCCTGGCTGCCTGAACTGTCTTGGTTTGGCCTGGCTGCCTGGACTGTCCTAGTGTGGCCTGGCTGCCTGGACTGTCCTAGTGAGGCCTGGCTGCCTGGACTGTCCTAGTGTGGCCTGGATGCCTGGACTGTCTTGGTGTGGCCTGGCTGCCTGGGCTGTCCTAGTGTGGCCTGGCTGCCTGGACTGTCCTAGTGTGGCCTGGCTGCCTGGGCTGTCCTAGTGTGGCCTGGCTGCCTGGGCTGTCCTAGTGTGGCCTGGCTGCCTGGACTGTCCTAGTGTGGCCTGGCTGCCTGGACTGTCCTAGTGTGGCCTGGCTGCCTGAACTGTCTTGGTTTGGCCTGGCTGCCTGGACTGTCCTAATGCGGCCTGGCTGCCTGGACTGTCATGGTGTGGCCTGGCTGCCTGGACTGTCATGGTGCGGCCTGGCTGCCTGGACTGTCTTGGTGTGATCTGGCTGCCTGGACTGTCATGGTGCGGCCTGGCTGCCTGGACTGTCTTGGTGTGATCTGGCTGCCTGGACTGTCATGGTGCGGCCTGGCTGCCTGGACTGTCTTGGGTGTGGCCTGGCTGCCTGGACTGTCCTAGTGTGGCCTGGCTGCCTGGACTGTCTTAGTGTGGCCTGGCTGCCTGGACTGTCCTAGTGTGGCCTGGGCTGTCTTAGTGTGGCCTGGCTGCTTGGACTATCCTGGTGAAGCCTGACCGCGTGGACTGTTCTGGTGTAGCCTGACGAATTTATGTCCTAGAAACTGTCACTCACACGTCATCTATTATTTTAGACACCAAAAGGCTATAAAAATTGACACAGAGATGGTTTGAAACTGCGCTATTCTCTGGAAACATGTCTCAAGAGAGGTATGGCTGTATTGTCTCTCGCCGGTAGTTTACAAATATGATTTCTGTAGAGATAGAATCTGTAAATGAAGCGGCCCCTGCTCTGACAGATAGTTCAACCCGCCGACTTCAAATTCAAGACCATTCATCCTTGTAACGCGATCCTTTAAAGATAAACCTTCACAAAATCTTGCCAGGATTACTCTTGTCTGTTGAAAGCGTACGAAATGTCACAACCCAAGGTTAGCCTATTCTGGGGGTGGTGTTATGACTATCTGACAAGTCGAGTTCCATGACACCGAAATCCTCGGTTAAGAAAATTAATTATTCCGATATTGCTCTCAACCATCCCGATTTTTGCGCTCAAATCCAATCTACCAGTTAGTACAAGTAATCCTACGAGTTTAGGAATTCTGTTAGTACAAAGTCGATTAGCTTCCCAAATGTGTACATATGGTGCACCTACAGTAAAAGCAGTTTCAAACCCTCACTATTCCATTAGAAGAGAATTTTTCTATAAAGTATAAAAGAAGAATATGAACAGTAGTAATGCGTTTCTTTTTTCGTGCAAGGTGGAATATTTCGGATCTTTATAATCCTTCTACAGGCATGTATCCTCATTTTCTCACTAAGAGTTTTCGAATAGTTGAAATAGTTAAAGAGTTTTCGAATATTTTATTTGATCCATTGTAGATCTAATGAAATAAAGTCGCCCTAGGCAATCCCGAAACCATTATCCCCATGTGAATGTTTTTCAGTTTACCACAGCTGGTGTTGTGGCTTTGTTACCTACCCTTTGTTACCTGAGTACGCTAGAGTTTGCGGAAAGGTCAATAGATGGAGCTTAGTTTTCGCGTCTATTTTGACGCCTCTCGGAAAAAATTCCATCTATTTTAGAAGTATAAAATAGTATTATTTTGATAAGTATTCCCCACTGATGATCCAGGCACGCCCCAGATAGATTTAATCAAATGAAAAGTTTTCAGAGTTATTTTGATTAAAATATTGTAGCAAAGTATTTATTATTTTATTAATAAAGTATTCTTTGAAGAAGAAACAAAAGTTAAGGGCGACGTGTGTCTTTTATTACAGTTGTAAATTCGGCAAGTTTTCGGACTTTGACGTCCTTCAACAGGCAACTTTTCAAGAAACTGAAAGATAATGTTTATATACAGGTAAATATTTACATAATAAGAACTTTTATAAGCGAATTTTTTTATTTTTATACAAAATGATTTCCTCTTTATCTATGTAAACAAATTTTTGTTCTAAGAAAAGGATGTCCACCTTAGGATTCTAGGAAAAGGCAAAAAAAAAAACCATCTGAAACCCCTCAGACAAAAAGTGCGAGAAACCTGGGAGGTCTGATTCTTTCAAGGTGAGGGAGCAGATTGGGTATTATTGTTATTTAATATGTGTAGGTATTGTGGAGGAAGGTCAATTTTTCTGTTTAAACTGTTAAGTTGGATGGATTTAATTGTTTCCAAGATGAGGCGCTGCTGTTTGTTTTTTATTTCTGTATGATGTGCAGTAGCTTGGGTTAGGTTGAAAGTGTGGCCTGTACTATTGGTATGTTGGTATATTAGGGACCTGATGTCTTTATTTTTGGTGCTCTGTTAGGCGGATGGAGGTGGAGCGGCCGGTTTCTCCTACGTATGTGGCACTGCAGTTGTTGCATCTTACAGAATATATGGAGCCGATTTGAAGGAGTGGATCGGGAGGGGAGCTTTTACTAATGGATTTTCTAAGTCTATGGCCTATGTTAGGAGGATTTTTGAAGTAAACTGATATTCCGTGTTTTCTAAGGGTTTTGGCTATTACGGTGTTAGTACGGGAGTATGGAATGGAACATATTGACCTGTATATATGAGGGTGGCGGGGAATATTTGGGTTATAGGTATATCTCTGGATGAAGTGTTCGGGGTAGCCCATGGCCATTAAATGGTTATATATTTTGCACCTTTCAAAGGTTTTAAAAATAGGGAGAGAACAGTGAGTGTATATGCGTTTGGTTAGTGTTATAACTGTGGTTATTTTGTGACTGGTCGGGCAACTTGAGGTGAAATGGGTGTATGCAGAGGCTGTGTGTTGTTTGTAATGAACTGTGTGGGGGTATCTGGATGTGAATCTGATAATGAGTAAGTCCAGGAATGGAATGGAGTTGTGCTGTACTGCTTCTGCGGTTAATGATCTCCATCCGCCTAACAGAGCACCAAAGATGCATCAAATATAAAGACATCAGGTCCCTAATATACCAACATATCAATAGTACAGGCCACACTTTCAACCTAACCCAAGCTACTGCACATCATACGGGAATAAAAAACAAACAGCAGCGCCTCATCTTGGAAGCAATTACATCCATCCAACTTAACAGTTTAAACAGAAAAATTGACCTTCCTCCACAATACCTACACATATTAAATAACAATAATACCCAATCTGCTCCCTCACCTTGAAAGAATCAGACCTCCCAGGTTTCTCGCACTTTTTGTCTGAGGGATTTCAGATGGTTTTTTGCCTTTTTCTAACATCCTAAGGTAGTCATCCTTTTCTTAGAACAAAATTTGTTTGCATAGATAAAGAGGAAATAATTTTGTATAAGAGAGAGAGAGAGAGAATCAAAAATTCGCTTATAAAAGTTCTTATTATGTAAATATTTACCTGTATATAAACATTATCTTTCAGTTTCTTGAAAAGTAGCCTGTCGAAGGACGTCAAAGTCAGAAAGCTTGCCGAATTTACAACTGTAATAAAAGAAACACGTCGCTGTTAACTTTTGTTTATTCTTCAAATGATGTCAGGCGATTCCCTCTCTTGTAAAAAGTATTCTTTCTTATGTTTATATTTTACTACTCTGTAAACTTCTCTCGTTTCTTATCTCTTGTTTATCATTCTTAGTTTGTTCTTTCCTTGAATAAGGTGTGCGTCATTCCAAAGTTTTTCTTTCCTATTTTTCCACGTGGCAATATTTTATAGTGCCTCCTATAACAATGTGAGATATATTTATACATAATATAGCTTACGATATATATTGTAATGTATTTTATGCTGTTGGATTACTGTAGTGTAGCATGTTGGTTAGAAGCAGTCGTGGTGGTTGAGTGATGGGTGGTAAGGACACACAGGATCCAGAGGCCCCGTGAGGAAATAGATCGGGGAGGAAAGATAGAAGAACAACACCTAGAACAACTGGTGTCGAGACCACCTCGGTGAGAACTGAACCTTGATCATCACATCCAGCCGCTTTTAAACCGATTTAAGTAAGATAAATCCCTTAGGGGAGAATGAAGACACTTGTTTACCAAAGGGGGTTTAACCCGGCTATCTTCCCTTGTACTCCCACACAGGCCATTCTATTTATATATTTCCGAATATTATGACATATATATATAAATAATTTATATAATTATGAAATGTACTCCTGTAGAAGGACAGAGATGCCCGAAAGCTCGAGGGTACATTTAATAAAGATAGAAGAAACTCATCTTCAGAAACCTGTAGCATTTGTTTGATTAATAGCCAGGAGATTTAAATCTATTGTCGCGTTGCAAAATAGACGCGAGGTAAACACGAACTGACTTTATTCTATTTAACGGTCTACTTTAAAAGTGTATCTACGCGCATTTATATAGCTATAGCGGATGTGTACCCGGCTTCGCCCGGGTTTTATCCGAGTGAAAGTTTGCCTAACGAATATTATATATTATGAAGTATAATAAACAATGTTAAAGATTAGTTTTTAATTATTAATCAAGATTGTATGTGAATATGTGAGAAAGATGTAATATCGTTGTTGTTTTCTTGGCCGACTGTTTTACATATGGTGTTATCTTAAAATTGCTTGTTTGAATATTTTTTTAGATTGAGTTGAATGAATTGCTGAATTTTTTTTGTATTTATATATAAATAAAATTAACTCTGTTGATTTTTTTTTATTTAATCGATAACAGCGAAGTTACGCATGTTAAAGTTAGGAAAAATATTTTGATGTTAAGCAAAACCTGCTCCATCTCGTTTTACATAAATGTTGAAAATTTGGTCGAAATTGATGCATTGTAACGAAAGTTTTTAGCGAACACCACTTATGAAATTTGCATTTTATTAATATAGATATAACATAATTAAAAACTTATATAAATCAATACAATCTAAAAAGTATGTGAATAAATTAACCACGTTACAATATAGAAATTAAAAACAAAAAAGGCATTTCCTGACCACGAGCACATGTGCTTTTTAGATGGCAGAGCGCCATCTAGTAGAGCAAAAATAAACTAAACGTTTATTTAACTTGCTCCGTGATATTTGGCCAACACAATTTCTTGATAAATCAAGAAAAGCTATCCACGAACGCGTTTCGCGCTATTGGCCCTCGTCAGCGTGGAGTAGGCTGTAATCACTGTGACCAAAAAGATATTTAGACCCAGTGGCTTCACGAAAAACCAAGAAATGGGTATTTAAGGCCAAATTTGCGTAAATACCCTTAACACATGAAAAAACAATAGAAAAATAAAAGTGGGTCAGGTGTTGATATTAAAAATAAAAATGGTATTTCCTGATCACGATTACAGTGCCTATTTCGAATTTCAATAAATTGTATTATATAAATATAATCTGTGATTTTTAGGTATTTGTGGTAGAACGTGTATACAGTTGACTATGTTGTGCTATAGGCTTGTATGAAGCGTTTTAGAATTTTATACTACAGATAGTTTAATTTATTTTTACCTTCCTGCTTCGAAAAGTTTTCTTATATAAGATTCGGCTGTTGTCTAGACCCCAAGTTCTCTTTGTCAAAATTAAATAGATTATTGCTAGCTCTTGATGTCTTATCAACAATTTCATTACTATGTGGCATGTAGTCCAGTTTATTCATACTTTGATTATCTACAGGAAGTTATTCTTAAAAATATTAAATAATTAACAGTTAGATTTAAGAGATTTTTGCAGTTTTTAAGTATAAAATTTTCGTTTTCTACTTTGATATTAATAATTTTTTTGTATGCCATGTTTTTTATTCTATTTAGTACGTTGTAAATTGTTTCCTCTAGTCTATCGCGTCTTTTGTTACAACATACTATGTCGTCCGCATAACCAACGACTTCATTGTTGTAGACCTGCCCAGAAGTCCAACCCCTCCTCTACGTGGTGGGGGGGAAGAGGCAGCACAAGTAAAGGACTGCCCTGTAGGGTGAAGTACGGTGTCGTGAGCCCCGAGCCGCTACGGTAACAGTGAACAGGGAACTCTGAAATGTAGCTGACTAAATGGACAATGACAACCCCTCCTTTCCAAGAAGAGGACATCCATACGGATAAAGCACCTCGGTTGGCCGGTATTGTGATCAGGGTGCATGGACCGATCTGATCTGCTCCATGGACAAGACACCATCACCATCGCGTCTTTTGTTCCAATATACTATAGTTATCAAAATTCGAAACTATTTTAAATGCGTAAGATTATTTTGAAATTAAACAATTTCTAATGCCCTTACTGCAATGGAAAAATTCAAGGGATACTATAGTTATGTCGTTTGCATAACCAACGACTTCATTTTTGTTATCAAAATTAGTATTTAGCTCTTCCTCAATTAGTATATTTCATAGTGTGAGAGTTAGTGTGTATACTAGTGAACTAGTATACAAAATTACAGACTTCTACGTATTCTGTAAGAATATTAAAAATTGATCACACACAATATTTGATAGAAAATATAAAAATTAGTTCTTTTCCGACAATCCGACAACTCAGAAGTCTGAAAATTTGTAAACTTGTGTTTTCGGCTAGGTTATGTGTGAGCGAGTGTGCAAATTTTCTGCAAGATGTTTATCTTAAGTAGTCGAGATGCATATTAAAAAAGGATCCCAAAATTTGAGGACAGACATGAAAGAAAGTTAAATAAAAGCCTTTATAGAGGAGAGCAGGAGAATTCCTATAACCTGTTTATATAATACTAGCGGATGTGCCCGGCTTCGCCCGGTTTTACCCGAGTGAATGTTTGTCTAACGAACATTTGTTAAAACAATTCTCTTTAAACTTATAAAACGTACTCGGCTTCGCCCGGGGTTTTACCCGAGTAAAGGTTTGTCTAGCGAACATTTGTTAAAACGATTCTCTAAAAACTTATTTAAAAAAAAAGATATATTTTGATAATTTGAAACTCGTAAAGTTGAATCTCTCGATAAAGTGAACATTTTTTCCCGGTCCCTGTGTGCCGTGTCATCCTGAATTTTGTCTTTCCTAATTTTCTACATTAGAAAATCATAGTTTTATCTAGTGAACATTTTTTCCCGGTCCCTTGAAAAATACTCGATAAGTTGAATAAAATCAATATTAATTGGTTCCCTCGGTAATTGGAAGTTAAAGGAATAGTATCTTCGCCTTGGAATTGTATCATTATTCTTGTCGCAAATAAATTGCCGTGTCATCCTGAGATGATCTTACTTTTGATAAATAATATTAAGATAACAACTTATAGTGATAAGAAAACTTGTTATCATCGTCACAATGGGGGCGCTGCTTGCGAGTTAAATCTACAAATCTGCAAATAACTCTAAGGATATTCAAGATATTCATGAAATTATTTTTCAAACACCTTCCCGGTGATATACCTAATAATATCCCAAAATTTCACGGCGATTGGATGTATGGTTTTTGAATCTAGAGAGTACAGACAGACAGGCAAACATTCAATTATATATATATATAGATAATATAAATGAGCTTTAAAATTGTAAAAAAAAAAAATGCATCGGCCGGGAATCGAACCCGGGCCGCCCGCGTGGCAGGCGAGCATTCTACCACTGAACCACCGATGCTTAAAAAAATGGCCATATTTAGGTATTCATTCCATTCCGGATTAGTCCGCGTAAAAAAAGTTCTTCAAATGAAAAAAAAAGAAATAGCCAAAAATACTAATCAAAATGCAGCCGAAAATTTTCCTCAGGTTTATAAAAAGCGACATGCAAAATTTGGTACCAATTGGTTCAGTAATTTTGAGTTTATCGCGAAACAGACAGACAGACAGAAATTGACTTTTATATATATAGAGATAGAGATAGAGATTTACTCTTCATATATATATTGTTGGCTTTTAACTTACATTCATTCTTCATTGTTGGCTTTTTATATTACATTCACTCTTCATTGTTGGCTTTTTATATTACATTCACTCTTCATTGTTGGCTTTTTATATTACATTCACTCTTCATTGTTGGCTTTTTATCTTACAATCACTCTGTTGGCTTTTTATATTACATTTACTCTTCATTGTTGGCTTTTTATCTTACATTCATTGTTGGCTTTTTATATTACATTTACTATTCATTGTTGGCTTTTTATCTTACATTCACTCTTCATTGTTGGCTTTTTATCTTACATTCATTCTTCATTGTTGGCTTTTTATCTTACATTCACTCTTCATCGTTGGCTTTTTATCTTACATTCATTCTTCATTGTTGGCTTTTTATATTACATTCACTCTTCATTGTTGGCTTTTTATCTTACATTCACTCTGTTGGCTTTTTATATTACATTTACTCTTCATTGTTGGCTTTTTATCTTACATTCACTCTTCATTGTTGGCTTTTTATATTATATTTACTCTTCATTGTTGGCTTCTTATCTTACATTCATTCTTCATTGTTGGCTTTTTATATTACATTTACTATTCATTGTTGGCTTTTTATCTTACATTCACTCTTCATTGTTGGCTTTTTATCTTACATTCATTCTTCATTGTTGGCTTTTTATATTACATTCACTCTTCATTGTGGCTTTTATCTTACACTAGCGGATGTACCAGGCTTCGCCCGGGTTTTACCCGAGTAAATGCTTGTCTAACGAATCTCTCGATAAAGTGAACATTTTTTCCCGGTCCCTTGAAAAATACTCGATAAGTTGAATAAAATCAATATTAATTGGTTCCCTCGGTAATTGGAAGTTAAAGGAATAGTATCTTGCCTTGGAATTGTATCATTATTATTGTATGGACGTACCCGGCTTCGCCCGGGTTTTACCCGAGTAAAGGTTTGTCTAACGAATCTCTCGATAAAGTGAACATTTTTTCCCGGTCCCTTGAAAAATCCTCGATAAGTTGAATAAAATCAGTATTAATTGGTTCCCTCGGTAATTGGAAGTTAAAGGAATAGTATCTTGCCTTGGAATTGTATCATTATTCTTGTCTCAAATAAATTGCCGTGTCATCCTGAATTTTGTCTTTCCTAATTTTCTACATTACAAAATCATCGTGTCATCATGATAATATTTAGAGCAGATTGTTGAATTATAACAGATAAATTAGAATATTTATCTTGATTATTTCTAGGCGAAAAGTTATTTCAAAAATTTTATTTGCTAGAAACCTTCCCAGTACTATCTACTTATATAATTGCCTTATTCTGAAGCTCAAGGATAGAATGCGCGTCCATTGGCTGCCGGCGATCACGTGTCTTCCCTGCCCCCCTCTAGACAACCCTGTTATCAGCTGTGTGATACATACACCTGTCTATAGCGACCATTCTAGACAACCCTGTTATCAGCAGTGTGTTACATCCACCTGTTCTATACAGACCACCCTGTCTAAAGCGACCACTGACCACCCTGCCAATAGCGACCACTCTAGACAACCCTGTTATCAGCAGTGTGTTACATCCATCTGTCTATACAGACCACCCTGTCTAAAGCGACCACTGACCACCCTGCCTATAGCGACCACTCTAGACAACCCTGTTATCAGCTGTGAGATACATCCACCTGTCTTTACAGACCACCCTGTATATAGCGGGCCATTCTAGATAACCCTGTTATCAGCTGTGTGATACATACACCTGTCTATAGCGGGCCACTCTAGACAACCCTGTTATCAGCTGTGTGATACATCCACCTGTCTATACAGACCACTCTGTCTATAGCGGTCACTTTAGGCAACCCTGTTATCATCAGTGTGTTACAATCACCTGTCTATACAGACCACCCTGTCTATAGCGGTCACTTCAGGCAACCCTGTTATCAGCAGTGTGATACATACACCTGTCTATACAGGACCACCCTGTCTATAGCGGCCACCCTAGACAACCCTGTTATCGACTGTGTGATACATACACCTGTCTATAGCGGCCACTCTAGACAACCCTGTTATCAGCTGTGTGATACATCCACCTGTCTATACAGACCACCCTGTCTATAGCGGTCACTTTAGGCAACCCTGTTATCATCAGTGTGTTACAATCACCTGTCTATACAAACCACCCTGTCTATAGCGGACACTTCAGGCAACCCTGTTATCAGCAGTGTGATACATACACCTGTCTATAGCGGCCACCCTAGGCAACCCTGTTATCGGCTGTGTGATACATACACCTGTCTATACAAACCACCCTGTCTATAGCGACCACCCAAGACAACGTTTTTAAAATATATTCGCACTCGGGTAAACCCCGGGCGTTGCCCGGGCCATTCGTCTAGTACTAAATAACTTCCCAAAGTTTCATGGCGTTCCAATGAGTGGTTTGGTCAGGCATAAAGGACAAACAGACACACACACACACACACACACACACACACACACATACATTCATTTATATATATATAGATTCATTCTTCATTGTTGGCTTTTTATATTACATTTACTCTTCATTGTTGGCTTTTTATCTTACATTCACTCTTCATTGTTGGCTTTTATATTATATTTACTCTTCATTGTTGGCTTTTTATCTTATATTTATTCTTCATTGTTGGCTTTTTATATTACATTTACTCTTCATTGTTGGCTTTTTATCTTACATTCATTCTTCATTGTTGGCTTTTTATATCATATTTAGTCTTCATTGTTGGCTTTTTATCTTACATTCATTCTTCATTGTTGGCTTTTTATATTATATTTGCTCTTCATTGTTGGCTTTTTATCTTACATTTATTCTTAATTGTTGGCTTTTTATATTATATTGTTGTTTTCTTGGCCGACTGTTTTACATATGGTGTTATCTTAAAATTGCTTGTTTTGAATATTTTTTTAGATTGAGATTATTAGCTAGTATGTAAAAAAATTAACTCTGTTGAATTTTTTTTGTATTTATATATAAATAAAATTAACTCTGTTGATTTTTTTTGTATTTAATCGATAACAGCGAAGTTACGCATGTTAAAGTTAGGAAAAATATTTTGATGTTAAGCAAAACCTGCTCCATCTCGTTTTACATAAATGTTGAAAATTTGGTCGAAATTGATGCATTGTAACGAAAGTTTTTAGCGAACACCACTTATGAAATTTCCATTTTATTAATATAGATTATATCAAAATAATTTTAGCTTTATCTGTATATATTCCACACATACCCTATAACTTCGAATTTCTTTCTCCCTCTCTTTTTCTATTTCTTCATCTCTCAGAAGAATCTCTGTGTATAAGACTAAAGGTCTTAATAAAGATATTTATTGATATTTTTCTCATCCTCTCTATATAATATAAAGTAGTGAACTCTTTCATGGTTTGGTCAGTTTAATCTTCAAACAGTGGCTTGACAAACAGCAAAGAACAAATGAAGCGGTTCAATTAGTAAACAGGCGAAATTAATGTTTGTTGAGGAACCTCATTTCAAGCCAACGTTCTGAAGACAACATTGTCGATTAACTACCCCAGGATCTCATCGCAAGCCAACGTCCTGAGAACAACCTGACCGGCAAACTACCCCTAGACCTCAAGCCAACGTCCTGAGAACAACCTGACCCGCAAACTACCCCGAGACTTCAAGCCAACGTCTTGAGGACAACCTGACCGGCAAACTACCCCGAGACTTCAAGCCAACGTCTTGAGGACAACCTGACCGGCAAACTACCCCGAGACCTCAAGCCAACGTCTTGAGGACAACCTGACAGGCAAACTACCCCGAGACCTCAAGCCAACGTCTTGAGGACAACCTGACCGGCAAACTACCCCGAGACTTCAAGCCAACGTCTTGAGGACAACCTGACAGGCAAACTACCCCGAGACTTCAAGCCAACGTCCTGAGGACAACCTGACCGGCAAACTACCCCGAGACTTCAAGCCAACGTCTTGAGGACAACCTGACCGGCAACTACCCCGAGACTTCAAGCCAATGTCTTGAGGACAACCTGACCGGCAAACTACCCCGAGACTTCAAGCCAACGTCCTGAGGACAACCTGACCGGCAAACTACCCCGAGACTTCAAGCCAACGTCCTGAGGACAACCTGACCGGCAAACTACCCCGAGACTTCAAGCCAACGTCTTGAGGACAACCTGACCAGCAAACTACCCCGGGACATCAACCAACGTCCTGAGGACAACCTGACCGGCAAACTACCCCGAGACTTCAAGCCAACGTCCTGAGGACAACCTGACCGGCAAACTACCCCGAGACTTCAAGCCAACGTCTTGAGGACAACCTGACCAGCAAACTACCCCCGGGACATCAACCAACGTCCTGAGGACAACCTGACCAGCAAACTACCCCGGGACATCAACCAACGTCCTGAGGACAACCTGACCGGCAAACTACCCCGGACCTCACCACAAGCCAACAAATTGTTGACCGACCCACCAATTAGCGGCTACTAAAAGCTGCGTGCCGATTTATGGCAAAGTAAAAAAGGGTTAAACTAAGAGGTAGATCATTGTCTCCATAGAAATGGGCCCTGGCCGTGTCCCTGACATCGGTTCATTGTCTTCCAGTGGCACTCCATCTCCCGCTAATGAACTCATTATGTGGCATTGTCCTTGATGAGGTATTGGCTGGAGTCTCACAATAGCTGGATGAATGTTAGCGCCTCTCACCTAATTGGACGCATCTCTGCCTTGCAGCGGCTATGACAGCAGCTATGAGACATATGGACAGAAGTGGTTGTCATTCGAAGGTTAAATCGACTCGACATCTCTCAAGAGAATTTTTGAGACTCTATAGACCTTCTATCTAATTTTAAAAATATCCTGAAAGCGACAGTAAACTAATGCCAAACTTCACTAGTCTATCAAGGAGATTCGTTCTCCTATCTTGGAAGCATGAGATCCGGGTAAATGTAAACGAAATTGAAACTAAAATTTCAAACAATTTTAGAATGTGTCATTGGAATCTCTGAAAGAGTTCGTTACAATGCAGATACTAACAAAAAGGAAAGATTTCTATGAACATATAAAAACTCTTCGCAGTAACTATATTACAAAAACGCATGGCAGCATTTCTTCACGTAGTGTCACTGCAAATGTGTGCGCTTCTCGTATTCCTAGAAGCCTATAATAAAAAAATATATATAGGGGAGTAAAAAGTCACAGAACATTAAAGTCAATAATAAATCACTAATAAAGAAAGTTCTAGTCAAAATAATGCAAATTTTATGCACCAACTATGGCTTTCGTCAGCTCAGGATGGCTTTGATTTCTTAAGATCCGCAAGAGATTCAAGAAATAACCGAAATTTATCAAAAGCGCTGCTAATCTGGCAAAATAATTGGGCAAATTCTACGATACATTATATAAACACCTTACCTCAATCAAAATGACACCCAAAACTATGCATCATTTGTTAACTCTCTTCAACCAAGGCCGATTAGATTCACTGGCAAAGCCAAAACGTAGGTTTTTTGCGTCGCTTTAACAATAGACGTATAGTGTATTTATTTTTTACAAAACGGTTTCCCTCCGAAGAAAATCCTTAAGTGATCATTCAAGATTTAACTATAGATTGATTTTTATTTTCAATACGATCAACTACTTTTGGTTCCGAAACTATTTCTCTTTCAAGAATGTCATCAATAGTTAGGAGTTACATTTCAGCCATAAAGAAATGTTATTGATATAGTTCGGCGTTCTGACAATATATATATTAGATTTACTAAATCAGCTTTGATCCAATTATATACAGTTAAACCTGTCTATAGCGCCCCCTCTAAATAGCGCCTTTCTCTCTATAACGCCCGATTTTAAATATGTAGTACGATGCAATATTTACATTAAAAGTGATCTGTCTATAGCACCTCCTCTCTTAAGCACCCTATTTTGGTGAGTCCCAAGAGGGGGCGCTATAGACAGGTTTAACTGTATATGATTTTTATATAAAAACGTTTCTATATAATGGGTATATATATGAGTTCTTATCTTCAAAATCTCAAGTGATCGCTAATAGGAGCTCAAGTCTAAACAGGTACACGTGAATAACAAGAATTTTCTCTGAATCCCGTCTTATATTTGAACCCCAAGTCCACGTTGCTAATGACTTTATAGCTTTGGAAGTAGATTTCTTTGAAAATTTACGCTTTTAGATATTTAAATTACAAAGAAGCTTCTATGAAATCATTTTAATACTATTTGGCGGAAGGAGAGATGGATTAAGCATCATTTACATATTTAAATAAACCCAATAAAATGAACGAATATAAATACATCATCCAATAACAGTACATATTGTTATTCTCGAAATCGAATTCTCCTATAAAGAAATGTAAGCATTTAAAGCACGAGTGTTTCTTTTGAATATAAAACAAACTTCTACTGTCCTTACTACGATGAAAAATATTGGGAGGGCTAGGCCCATCAGTGATGAACCCTCCTAGCGGTTTCGCCAATTTAATCTACCAGACCGCTCCACCTAGCTGTACCCGTTCACAAGTTGTTGCGTTTGAACAAAAAGACAGTTTTGATACCTCAAACATAATTTTTAAATGATAAAATGTATACAATACATCAAAATGAAAATTAAAAATGAAATTATCCCAACATATATGTCATTTTAATATAACATATGTACAAAACGTAGATATACATAGTTGATGGTAGAATAAACATGATTCTTCGCTTGTGATATTAAAAAACATATATTTAACGAATGAAGACATTAAGACGCGAATGTTTCTTTTCACAAATAAATCAAGCTTCAACTATCCTTACTGCGATGAAAAATATATTGGGAGGGCTTGACTCATAAGTGGCGAACCCTCCTAGCGGTTTCGCAAATTTAGTCTACCAGACCGCTTACTAGAGTTCTAATACTGTATTGGACGATTCTGCTTATATATGCTTAAATGAAGAGTGGAATCTTAGAAATGGTACCAAAGAAAACTATGGATATAAGCTTCTAGGGCAGTATAGAATTACATATACATATTTGCATCGAGCAATGCTCTTCCGCAAACAATAAGTACAAGGCCAGTTAGGTATAATTAATTATAAGGCGATAACGTGCTATATATACAACAACAACAACAAAAAACCTTTATTAAGACACTATTGTCTTACAAGGGGATTCCCCATAACGGTTATATATGTACATGAGTGAGGAGGAAAAGCAATTTAGAGGGGAGGGGGAGCAATCAGCCGTTGTCTGTGGAGTTGAGCACTTCTTCTCTCATTTTATCAATCGCCTTGAAATATTTGAAATATTTATAAACAAATGTTTTATCCAGCAGGAGAGTAGTGAAGATTTTATATACATGTTGTACATTGTAGTGAGTTAGCCCCGAAATTTCGCGAATTTCCAGTCTCTTTTCATGTAGGAATGGGCAATGAAATAGATAGATTAGTCTTACGTGATATCTATATATAAGGAATGGAAGCCTTTAGGTAGAAATGTTTCTTTTAAATATAAAACAAACTTCTACTGTCCTTACTGCGATGAAAAAATGTTTTTATTTAAAGGAAACATTCGTGCTTTAAATACTTCCATCTCTTATATAATACTATATTGATATAATCTCTCTCTCTCACTGCTATTACTCTTCTACTAATAATAACAAACCTTTGGTTACAAACAATATTGGGTGTGAGGAATTTCGCTTTGAATGAACTCAGGTGAAGCTTGGTTTTATTTGTGTAATTAGACCTTAAATACTGAAAATTTGTTATTTCAAGCATAGTTGTTGTTGTCGTGTCCAATGAAGAGCCTCAGATGTCTCCATGCATCTCTATCACAGCAGCAGTAATGTCCGCTATCTTGGGTGTGTAAAGCTGCTGCTCTGGGTCCATGTCAATTTTCTGTTGTTGTTGTCGTGTCCGATGAAGCGCCTCAGATGTCTCTATGCATCTCTATCACAGCAGCAGCAATCCCCACTATCTTGGGTGTGTAAAGCTGCTGCTCTGGGTCCATGTCAATTTTCTGTTGTTGTTGTCGTGTCCAATGAAGAGCTTCAGATGTCTCCATGCATCTCTATCACAGCAGTCGCAATGCACTCTATATTGAGTGTGTAAAGCTGCTGCTCTGGGTCCATGTCAATTTTCTGTTGTTGTTGTCGTGTCCAATGAAGAGCCTCAGATATCTCCATGCATCTCTATCGCAGCAGTCGCAATGTCCACTATATTGGGTATGTAAAGCTGCTGCTCTGGGTCCATGTCGATTCAAGCATGGTCTTCAGAGTATTATAAAATACCTGTTAAATTGCACAAGGAAACCTATATATACGTTATTTCCATATATTAATCTTACGGGTATATGTTTGTAGTATGACGCTCTAGAAACACATGTTTTATGTCATACATGTCATGTATGCATAGGATACGTAGCCGCAAATATCGATTTAATTTACTTAGTAATTTCAAAGACTATAAATGCCTTCGTGTGCGAAGATAGATAAGTAAATATAAAAACTAGATTGATGAAGATAGGAAAAATGATTTAAAACTGACATATAAATAGATTAAATGATCGAATATAAATTATCGATAATTAAATGTGAATGTATATTTGTAATTGATGAGCATCATTTAAATTCTATTCATCCAGTTTTTTCCATTGGGAAGCGTAGGTTAAGTGTTTGCATATTGATTTACACTTACTGTTGATATCGTTGGAACATTTTCATTTTAGAAAGTCTAGAAATATTTGTGGTAAAAATGTTTCAGAAAATAGTTGTTTTCTGATGTCTTACCAGAATATAACATCACTGAAAAAGAATGCAACAACAACAAAAACCTTTATTAAGACACTATTGTCTTACAAGAGTATTCCCCATAACGGTTATATATGTACATGAGAGAGGAGGAAAAGCAATTTAGAGGGGAGGGGGAGCAATCAGCCGTTGTCTGTGGAGTTGAGCACTTCTTCTCTCATTTCATCAATCGCCTTGAAATATTTAAAATATTTATAAACAAATGTTTTATCCAGCAGGAGAATAGTGAAGATTTTATATACATGTTGGACATTGTAGTGGGTTTGCCCCGAAATTTCCTGAAAAAGAATACCTTGCTGTATTGAAGGCTGTCAAACACTTCAGATGGTATTAGGAAGGCAAGACTTTTGTTGTCCACATGGATCATCGTACATTAACACAGCTACTTTCCTGTGGCCATTTCCGGGATCGGCAGCTGTTTCTGAGCTCATTCGAGATGAAGAGAGATATTTTATTCAAAGAAAGATTTTTAATGAACAAATT
>CP092874.1:74178280-74693751 GCA_030710605.1 Cordylochernes scorpioides
TAATAAAGTTATTTTGGAACAGAGAACAATTTCGTATTTAAAACAGAATCAGATTTAGGCAAGAAATTTCAGGTCCCCAGCTTGGTCTTAATTCGAGAATAGACTTCACATAAAATACAGAATCGATTGAAATCTTGCCAGAAGTATATTGTATTCGATAAAAATGAAGAGCACCTCTCACCTAAAATAAGATGCAAAACTATACACTATCTCTCAACAATGTCTGAAAATGTTCAGAATCGGGGGCAATCACAAAGCCACAACAATAGCTTTTATAGAACAACATTTGAAAATTATCCCGCATGTGTTTTTTTTTTTAACGAAAAATCGAAATTTATTTTATGGAGAAATAACGATTATTTCTAACCTTAGTGATGAAGTATGAAAGGATGAATTGTGAAGAGTAATGATAAACGGAAAAATAAAGTGTCCAGGGATGGGATGGGGTAATGGGGTTCGATTCCCAATCCTGGACACTTTATTTTCCGTTTATCATTACTCTTCACAATTCATCCTTTCATACTTCATCCCTAAGGTTAGAAATAATCGTTATTTCTCCTTAAAATAAATTTCGATTTTTCGTTCAAAAGAAACACATGCGGGATAATTTTCAAATGTTGTTCTACAATCATAAACCACATTATATTGTATTATAAATAGCTTTTATAAATTCAGAACTCTCACCTTGAAACCGTGGTTGTGGGATAATGACAATCATGGAATCAAATCCCACCCTCGATTGACGTGGACCATATCCGGAAACCAAGGTCTCCGGGTGGGTTCTCTAAATATGATAAAACTGATGTTGTAACTCTGTCACTGACCCGAGTCTGATTGTTTTCAAGAAGAGAAAACATTTATGCGCGCGCAAGTTTATTTTAAGAATAAAACACACTTCTACTGTCTTTACTGCGATTAAAAATATATTGGGAGGGCTTGCCTCATCAGTAGTGAACCCTCTCGGCGGTTTGGCCAATTTAACCTACCAGACCGTTTTTTAGAGCTCTAACACTATTGGTCCATTCTGCTTCTATACGCGGTACTGAAGGGAGGAATCTTAGAAATGGTATTCAACCAAACTATATAAATAAGCTTTTAGGATAGTAGAATTACATATATATTCTGATAGTTTGTGTAGAAAGGTTGAGATATGGCGCATAGTTTTGCGTTTATTTTGAAGTGAGAGGTGCTCTTTATTTTATAGACTAAAATATCGGTGTAGTTTTAAAAGAAGAGGATAAGGTGTATGTTAAAGGATATGCCTCTACTGAAATGAATGAACCTCATTTGGATCATTTATGAGTAGAACGTAGAGAAAAACACCATGGAATTTGACATTTAGAGGGAAACGCCAACTTATAAAATACAACTATGGGCTAAGGAACACTACAGAGGTGGGCATCTCTGCACAGAGAAAATATAAAATAAGATCACTACCTATAGTGGACTTTGTTTCACTAACATCAGAATACAATACCTTTGCAGTATTTATATTACAGTTTTCAGCCGGATTTAAGAATAAAATATCTCCTTTCATCGCCTATGTCTTTCACTTTCTATTAATACAAATGCTGCTTCAACAGTTTTTAAATTCTCTATTCTTTTTAAAAAGACAAAAAGTCATCCTAAAGGCTTTCGTATGCATGTATCATATGTAAATTCCCGTGTTTTTTATTTTTATCAGCTTGTGTGTTTTTCTCGAAATGATCATACATATTACTTTTTCTTGTTAAATATAGAGCAATCCATTTATGATAATTAAAATAAGGGCATATTTTGGATCAAAATATTTATTAAATTTCAATATTTCGACTAGGCTGTTCGCCTATCTTTACCAACATATGTTAATATAAAACAACACTTCTCATATTTTGATCCAAAATATGCCCTTATTTTAATTACTTATTTAATAAAAAATTACAAAAATCAGTAACTATCAAAAAATTGACTTAACACATTGACTTCTAGGCAACCCATATGGTCCTCATATTCAAAAGACAATCTTCCAAGAATGGTTCTATCAAATCCTGACAGGGTATTGTAAGAAAGGAGGCGAAGGCTCGAGATACATTTCAAGGTCCCTTGCAAGAAGACCTTCGGCGTCAAATGAGGACAAGGGATGTTTGGACAGCTCTTCTCCCTTCTGCTGATTAAGGTATTTACACACCGGTAGCGCCCCTAGCGGATTCCTTCAGAGCCATTGTGCTCCTGGTTTAAAGTTTACTTTTCAGATTTCTCAAATGTTTGAAGTTACTTGACCGCTAAATTTGAACAACGTCAAGTTTTTGCGGTAAAAACTTTGTTTCTGGTATCATGGCGCTTGTTTGAAATAATTTGTTTCTCTCTTTTCAGGAACTTAAATTGATTTCTGTTAGAAAAATAAATATTGATATAAAGAAAATAATGAATTTTGTATAGAATTAAATGGAAAAAATCACACTAACAGAAGAAATGGTAATAATTTATTATATATATGTATGTAAATATGCTATAATACATTGACAAAGGTTGGCGTTCAGCCAACGGAAATATTGGTAAATAAATTATATTTTGATCCAATATATGCCTTTTTAATTTATATACAGTTAAACCTGTCTATAACGTTCCCTCTTGGGACTCACCAAAATAGGGTGCTATAGAGAGGGGATGCTATAGAAAGGTCACTTTTAATGTAAATCTCGCAACGTACTATGTATTTAAAATCGGGCGTTATAGAGAGGGAGGCGCTATTTAGAGGGGGCGCTATAGATAGGTTTAATTGTATATTTATGTGCTAATGTGAGTGAATATATGCAAATAAATCCGTAATTTTTATTTGCCTTGTAACCTTTATAAAACTGATGCCACACACACACAAGCCTTTATTAGGGACTTGCCCCATACAGATTCTCCCAATTGGGTAAGGTAATAATCATCTTGTGTTATTTACATAGGTAGTGAAATAGAAATTGAACTGGCTTTACTCTTCGTCTCAAAGTCATTCACTTGTTGACTGGTCCTTACATAATGATAATCTAAAAAATTTCTAATAAGCTATTGCCTTAGATTTGTTTGCTGATATTTTTGAAAGCAATACGTAGGGTGAAATGTTGGTATATTTAATTTGTTGATATAGGGCCTTCCTCTCTGCATCAAGGGCTTTACAATTAAGCAGGTAATGGGGGAGTTCTTCAGTAATTTCCTTGTCACACAGTGTACATATTAATTTTTTGGCCTCAAACGTCAGAACGTGTTTTTTTTTTGAAGACTGTAAATAGTTATAAAACTAATACCGTTTAATCGTGTTTAACACAGAATCCTGGATCTTTCAGAAGTCAACAACTGTTGCCTTGTTATTAATGAAAATAAAAAGTTGTACAAGAAACTTAACCCTGAAAACTTCATTTATTTTATAATATATATATAATTATCTTTTTTTTAAATAGTCCAGACTGTGCACCTTGCATTTATTGGCAAGATGTCAATAAAATTATTTTAATTGTCAATTGTCTAAAAAGTTTTAAAAATTTCTTCCTAACAGTATGGCTAGATAGAGTCGATATTGGAGAATCTAACACTGACCGCTTGTTTAAAGCCATGTCAATATTGTATCAAAGTATTTATTATTTTATTAACAGAGTATCAATTTTTATATTTATATTTTGCTACTATATTAATTTTCCCCATTGCTTAACTTATACAGTTAAACCTGTCTATAGCGCCCCCTCTTGGGACTCACCAAAATAGGGTGCTATAGAGAGGGGGTGCTATAGACAGATCATTTTTAATGTGAATCGCATCGTACTGCGTATTTAAAATCGGGTGCTATAGAGAGGAAGGCGCTATTTAGAGGGGGCGCAATAGACAGGTATAACTGTATTTTATCAGATATAGTTTGTTCTTGCTTTAAATAAGTTGCTGAGTCATTCTGAAGTTTGTCTTTCCTAATTTTCCATATGGCAATATTGTGGTGTCGCAAGTTTTGTAAGCATGAAAATTAAAAGAGAAAACTGAGAAGGAAGAAGAAATTACACAAAATATTTTAAAATATTTTTCACACAGAAATAATATAATATATTCTTATATCTCAATATATAATAATTATTTAAAATATGTAAACAATAATGTGTATATAAAATAGTGTTTATTATTAATTTGTTAACGTGATAATCCTGTTGAAGAACTGACAAATCCGAAAGCTTGAAAATAAAAAGTTGCACAAGAAACTTAACCCTGGAAGCTTTATTTATTTTATAATATTTAAAATTTTACCTTCTTTTTTCCATTTTCATGTAAACTTCTTTTATTATCCTTTATAGAGAAAATGTTTTGATTTTCTCTTTGTATCACACCAGTGGGCCAATATGAGATTAAGTTTTTTTTTATCATTTCAGATTCTATTTGTTTTTACGTAAACCATCTTGACTATCAATCGCTTTAAAAAGTTTTGACCAATTTTAAGGGAAATCTGTGTGCAGCGTTTTCTGATCACAGATTTTGCATCATAAAAAAAAAAAGATTTTATATACATATTTAACAATTTATAGAATATATTTATTTATTATCAAATCAGACGCGATATCCCCACAAGGGATGCTTGCGTCAAGAAACAACACAAATTTAGTACTATATTACATAAACAATTGAATAATTAAATGGTTTGAGTAGAGTTTAAAGAATAAAATAAAGGAAACCTCACTAAAATCATGCTTGAATTTACAATCAACAAATGAAACAAACACAAATAAATATACCTAATTTGGCAATTACCGTTTTTTTTAACCAAGAGAAAAAAATCATAGATATATTTACAGAATTTACTAAATTTAAAATATGAGTCCTTACTATTTATAAACATAAAAAGATCCTTGTATTCAATGTTTTCGCGATTTATGTAGTTCTGTAAGATTGGACATTCAATAAGTAGGTGACTAGAATCCTGCCTTCTCTCTCCACACCCTTGATCGTCTATAGTTCCAATTCGAAACAGAAAATCTTCAAATATATGGGGAATAGAAATTGTTATCCGTAAGTGCCGGATATCAAAGTTGAATAGGTTTGGACAACACTTAGAAATGGCAGATTTAAAACGTGATGTTCATTACTATGTAGTGAAGAAATAGAAAATATTATACATACCCAGAAGAATTGGAGAAAAATTTGAAATTGGGATCGATTCACCTTATTGTGGCGTGTAATAAATCAATCAATTTTGAATTTTAAAATCTCAAATATTTCTTTTTTTACATTCACATTTATTTTAAATGAATGCACACACAAACGTTGATACTATTTAAATACAAAACTAAAAACAAAGCGTTTATTTATATAATTAAAACTAGGATTGAAGAGCTTTCAAGCAATGGTTTTTTTTCCTTACGGCCCTAAGTAAAATATTAAAATAAATGGAATAGAATAGCTCACACAAAGGGATCGTGAAGAAACAACTTTTGCGCGAAAACTCGCTCAGTTTTATCTTAATGAAGAAACGCATAGTTTAGAGCTTTAGTTCTAAAATTTATTCTTATTTTTTAATCTTTTGGTCTTTGTAATATAGTCAGTATATTCATATCAAATTTCATGATATTCACCAATTCCTTCTGGATGTGATTTTTTTTTTCTTGAGCAGTACAACTATGTTTCTAAGGTGGTTGATATGAATTGAGTGCCATATTATTATATTCTCAGTGATCCGCACTAAAATAACCTAAACAATGTGATTCGTGCGCTAGATTCATGACAGATGTCTTATAGTTGAAAGCGTACCTTTCGGAATGATTTCAATCTTCTAGTATTACAAAATATTGATACAGAAATCTTCCAACTTGCCTTCACTTCTTAAAAGGACCACAGACAACAAGTCACCTTCCCATAAGAGATTTTCATCTTTCCTGAGACATAGAATGCATTATCTTTTCTTCTTGGACTGACCTACCTCAATCCTACATATATGGCCAGCTTTCCAGAATCAATCCCAGCATGGAACTTCTTGATCAACTGGGTCTGCTCATCTCAGCCTTCTTAGGCCGTGATTATAACTGCTAGTCTTTATTTGTACTAGTGAACTGGACATCTCGGGCAGTTGGCCGTGTTTTGTGCTCAATGAAAACTCAGGGTATCCTCTATATAGTCGTAAACAAATTTAAAACCTGAAACTTGAGTATTATCGTAGCACGCATCTGAAAAATTCAGATAGATAGACGAAAGATAAAATTCCCTCTTGGGAAACATTGATCGAAAACATCTATGAAACATTCGTTCTAAAAGCACACGCTTTCAGAAAATAATAATTCCATAAAAAGAATACAGACGACACAAAGAATCAGATTTTTGAAATATAGCCACAAATCTGTCATACCTAACCCTGACCTCAGATTTAAGAAATGCTCTATAATCCTTACAAAACAACACCGATTGTGTTTTTCGCAGTTTTCTCAACAAAACGAGAATGCATCTTGCTGCGAAATCCATTTTGAGCGATCGGTAAGAAATTCAAAAAAGCTTGGAACTCCCAAATTCTTAATATATGTCAATGATCTAACGTGTACATTTTTAGAATGGTATCTACGCCCGTCTTCCATCACCCTCCTCCCTCTGATGGACATTGTCGACACCTCTATTGCCGCAATACCAGTAGCTGACCGCCCACCGTGGCCTTGTAACTTGAAGTGATCGCTTCACTTGCTTCATTCTCAGATCTAAATTTGTCTATTGTCTTCATACAATAATCCAGCCTCAATTTGAGACCTATTTACACTATCACTAAATCTTAATTAACCTTAAATCCAGCATTTTTATCATTTGTTGTTATAGAATATTGCCACGTGGAAAATTAGGGAAGACCAACTTCGGGATTCTTCTTTCTTTTCCCGGTTAATTGACCAAATAGACATGGTCTTCTAACCCCCATGGTAGGACGCGACTTCCAGTAGCAAGAGACCCGAGGATCTGGCAGCAAAAATGTCTCGCAGGGGCGGAGGAAACGTAAAGATGGCTATTGGCGGTAAAGATAGGGATGAGACAGCAATATTTTTAACGCAACAATAAACTATGAAGGATAAACAAAAGATAAGGAATTAGGGAAGTTTACAGAGTAGTAAAATATAAACATAAAAAAATTATATTCTGTTAATACTAGTGTAAAATAATAAATGCTTGTGGGGCAGCAAAGACTGCAGCAATCTCTAACCTGGAACAATCCTACTCCATCCTTCCCCAAAGCTTTGCCCGCAACCGTGCCCACTCATCTGCTATGGAAGCTTGGACCTTAGTCTACACCCAGGATTACCATAACAGAAAACTAAAAAGATTTTCGACCTCCCCAATCTGCCTTAGGTCATTCCTGTCCAAAATACGTCTTGGGATGGCCACCACTACCATCCTTACCGGTCACGGCCACGTTCTGGCAGATCTAGCGCTCTGGCATAGAGATCTAGATCCAACATGTCCTCATTGCCGGGAAGAGTCACAGACTGTGGACCACCTCCTCTTCTCCTGTCCAGCTTTTATGCTACACAGACTACAGACAGCCCTACTGCTTGGAGTACAAGACTTCAGTCCGACAGCCCTGCCCCTACTTCCCGACTCCCTGCCGGCCTGGACTGACTAGACTATGACTAGACTTCTCCTCTAGACTGCTGTACAGCCCGGGTAGTTGGCGATTTACGCTCCAGAAGCCCGGGTTACCTCTATTTTCTCTCTCTAAATGCTTGTAAAATAATAAATACTTCGCTACAATATTTAAAAGTAGGCTGTCATTCATCGTCGCCAAATGTCACTATTCCTGTCAGAAGGCGATAAGGCGCAATATTTATTCCCATAAAGCGAATATTGGATGAATTTAAAACACAAATAAATTTATTTATAAAAACTTGTATTGAAAGAGAATGGGTCACACCTAAAACTAACTAGTGAAATATCATACAACTTAGCATGCGTGTACAGGTTTTTACATAAATTTAAATTTAAAATATTTTAAACTTAGCTATTTATTAAATGCCACAAAAGCTATTATGAGCTAATTCCTTTTTTTAACTGCCTCTGGATGTAACTCCTTCATTTCCATCAGGGAATGAGATTGCTAAATAAAGATATATAAGAAATTTTAAAAGATTTTGCTCTTAAATTCGACCAAATTTCAATTAATGTCGTTTTCAGACTTTAAACTTTTCAATCCGATTTGTTTTCAAATGTGTTAAGCTGTATTTAAGATTGGTAAGCCCAAAGGGACTTTGATCCAGAAAGTAATGGCTATAAATCCAATAGATATACACTGCGTGACATTGAAAATGGAACACCAAGAAATAGTGGCCAGAAAATTATGCAAATTTCAGGGTAGACGCGTTTAACCGAGTTATGCAAATGATGTAAAATGCGCAGCTCTCGTGCGCACATGGAGTAAGATATAAGGGAAGGAACTTGCAGAAAGGACAGTATTCGTGTCGTTATTTCTTCAAGGAAAATCATTGTAGAAATTTTGTTCTTGTGTCAAAAGACACGTGTAATAACAGAGAATGCCAGGTCATCGTAAACGGAGGCAGTTCAAGCAGACAGACGCTTTTACGAGGGGCATGGTGATCGGACTGAAAAGGGCAGGTTGGTCCATACGTCAAATCGCAGCTGATACACACCTTGGTGCGTCCACGGTGCACCGACTGTGGAGAAGATGGTTGGAACAAGGAAATGTGACAATTTATAGGAATGTCGGTGCAACCAGAGTGACGTCAGCACGTGTGGATCGGCGTATCCTTCGACAAGCAGTGGCGGCCCCACAAGCCACTTGTACCGCCATCCTGCAACATGTGCAAGACACCCTAGATCATTCCATCTCGACCAGAACCATTTCCCGTCGATTGGTTGCTAATGGCTTGCACTCATGCCGTCCGCTAAGAAGACTGCCATTGACCCCACCGAATAGGCGCCAACGTTTGGAATGGTGCCGGGCTAGATCGACGTGGATGACGGAATGGCACAGGGTCGTGTTCTCAGATGAGTCGCGTTTCTGCTTGTCCAGTGAAAGTCGCCGTGTACGCGTGTGGCGTCGACGTGGAGAAAGGTCCAATCCAGCAGCAATTGTGGAACGCCCCACCGTGCGACAACGTGGAATCATGGTTTGGGGCGCAATCGCGTATGATTCCAGGCCACCTTTACTTCGTATTCAGGGCACTATGACGGCTCAACGATACGTTGATGATGTGCTGCGACCGGTGACACTCCCCTACCTTCAGGGGGTACCCAATGCCCTTTATCAGCAGGATAACGCCCGACCGCACACTGCTCGCATTAGCCAACAAGCTCTGCAAGATGTACAGATGCTTCCCTGGCCACCGTACTCTCCTGATCTCTCACCAATCGAGCACGTCTGGGACATCATTGGACGCCGTTTGCATGCCTTGCCACAGCCGCGTTCAGAAGACGAACTGTGGCAAATGGTTGAGAGGGAATGGAGAGCCATCCCTCAGGACGCCATCCGTACTCTGATTGACTCTCTACCTAGACGTGTTGCTGCGTGCATCGCCGTCCGCGGTGGTCCTACTTGCTACTAAGCCGACGCCGTTCTCGCTCTGTATTATGACTATCATTTTGAAATAAAGATCACTTATTGTTCGTCCCTGTCTCTCTCTGTCTGCCGAGTTTCATCACTTCCTGGCCACTATTTCTTGGTGTTCCATTTTCAATGTCACGCAGTGTAAATGGACAATAGAATTCACCTTTATGAAAGCAAGTAATTTAATATACAGGGTGATCCAAAAGTCCCGCACAACTTTAAAAATTAATAACTCCGCGAATATTTGCGCTAGAGCAATGCGGTAAACACCATTTTGTTCAGGATGCAATGGGAATTTTTATGTCAAATAATGAAAAATTCGAAATTTATTTTAGTTACAACTTTATTCGCTAGATGGCGCTCTACCAGAATCAGAGATTTAGCGGCCAAATTGTTTGATAAATTGAAAAATATAACTGAACGACACGTATTTTTACTTTTTGAATACCAGGAAAGAACCCTAATAATATCAAATGATAAATTAATAAAACACCATTTCGCCAAAAGTTAGAAGAATTGGTTGACGATTTTTAAATACAATCTGAGATATGTAAAATAGGTATATGCAAATTAAAACATGTAGCAAAAAAATATTTATATTTTAGATGGAGTTTTGTGAAATAGATTGAATGTTTGAAAATAACTACTGATATCAATACACGATTTTTGAAATGTTAATATAGTACCAAAAATTATGATGGCACTACTAATAGGATTTCGTGCTATAAGGAATGTATAGTTTCTTGACTAATTGTCGACACTTGACTATTTAACTGGATATTTGTCATGATCCAAAAATGAAATATAGAGGGGAGTGACAAAATATATTTGTCGTACTTTATTCCAAATATCCTATGGGTTTGTCAAATGTTATCATTGTTTATTATACTGTACATAATTTTGAAAATGTATCCCCTTAAAAAAAATCATTTTTAAATCGACCTTTTGCGTTGAAAAACGTGGTAGTAAAATCATTTTGTATTATTTTTTGTGCAAAATTCTAAAGCTGGGGGGAGGGATACAGAGAATATTCCTTATGCTATTTCTTCTAATGAGCGAAAAGCGATAAACTAAACATAAGGGGTAAAATTGTGTATACCAGTGTTATTCGAGAAGTTATAACACTTTGGCCTGCACGACATAATATAAAATGTGGGCAAATGACAAACAAAAAAATTACTGTTTAAAGAAAAAAAAAGAGTCAAGATGTGAGGACAGCATTTATTATTCCCATAACCCAAAACAAAGAGCTGCAAAATATAACACATGAGGTAACGGCCTTCTCTCTTGTATTAGGTCACAATCCTTGCTCAATGTGACGCCCTTCATTCTCAAACACCGCCTGCAGACGATAGATGACAGAATGGTCACAATTAAATAGTTGAAATTTATAAAACGTGCCATCTGATAGAAGCCTTCAACATGGCCAATGTGGTAGGCCGGCATCGATAAAAACGCGACTTAATGTACCCCCATAACCGAAATTGTAAGGCGTCAAGTCTGGTGATATTGAAGGCCACTGGTATATAAAGTGGCGACTTATCAACGAATTCCACCGAACGTATCCTTCGGCAATTGTTTGGCACCGCGGGAGATATGAGGAGGTCCTCCATCTTGCAAGAATGTTATTTCGCTTAGTGCTTGTCTGTCCTGCAATATGGGAATAACCTTTCCTCTCAAAAGTTGAACATAACGTTCACCAGTTACAAAAACGGTTTTAAAAGTTCTTCCATTGATTTTCTAAAAGAAAAATGGCCCAATAATAAAAGAAGAAGTGAACCCACACAAAACTGTAACTCTGTGCTGATGAAGTGGTATTTCTGAAAAATTCCTAGGGTTTTCTGTTGCCAAAATGAGGCAGTTTTGAATTTTAAATTCTCTCTTTAGATAATAGTGAGCATCATCTGTTCTTAGAACCATTGACAGCCAGTTTTCATCAATATCAATTTGCCGGAAAACCCATGCAGCGAATTCTTGACGCTTCTCAAAATCGCTGACTTTCAACTCGTGAAAACTTTGAATTTTGTTAGGATATTTTTATAGAAAAATTCTAAATGTGTGTTCTCTCCAAACTGTTCCATACGAAATCCCCGTTTGTCGAGAAAACTTGTCTAGCAATTACTTCTCCATACGTGGATTACGTTTCAATAGCTTCAGCATTCTGCAAAACCGTAACAGCCACTGACTTGCATGTCGATGGTCTTCCACTCCGAGCTTTTGCTTCCAGAGATCCAGTTTCCTCAAAACTTTTAATCAATCGCTTTAGAGAGTAGCAACTCATTGGTCCTTTACCGCTTCGAATATCTTTAAAGGAACGAAACGCTCGTAAAGCTTCAGTGGCAGATTCTGTATCACAATTTAAAAAATTCACCAAGAGTGCTTTATCCTGTAGTGACGGCGTTCCAGGGGGAAGGGAAGAAGTTCGACCTTACCTCCTTGCGGTCCCCCCTGGACCCTTGGAATATTTGACCAAATTCTGGTTCGTTTCCAAGATGACTAACGTTTAAACGGCACCCATTTTCGAATGAAGAGCAAAACTGATATCTCCAGTAATGCTACCGCGTCCGGGGTAACCGCCGCGTCAGGAGCTGCAGCTCGAGCTCATGATGAGAAATCTACTACGATGACACAATTCAATCTACTACAACTCAATATAAATGGTACCCAGAGGAAAATAAAGAGCTGACTTGTCTTCTCTGTGACAACAATGTACATATTAATTGTCCTCAGGAGACAAAATTGAATCACAATCTGAGGTTCAATATCAAAGATTATACAACACTACGAATGGACAGACCGGGAAAATTCGGAGGAGGACTTGCCGTTTTGATTAAAACTCTAGAAATCAAATTTAAGGAAATCGCCTATAATCAGAGTAAGCCTAGAGAAAGCACGACAGTAGCTCAGGCAATAGAAATCTATCTTACAGATCAAATGTTTATCACCACGATAATACTAGCATCAATACAGGCCTGATAGAGACATTAAGTGAAGCGTCTTCGGATATCGCAATCATACTTGGTGATTTTAACGCCGAAAGACCAACTTGGGGATCACCTGTCCAGGATAACAAAGGTCAGCAGGTTGAGGACATGCTAACCGACCTCGACCTTACGCCGTTAAATAACGAAAAGAACACCAATCTATCCAAGTCTACAGGCACAGAATCCGCAATAGACATCACAGCGATAAATTACAACATCGCACCCACAACACAATGGAAAATTCTGAAAAGTGCAATCAGTGACCACAGACCAATTTTAACAACCCTAAAATTCAAAATTGAGAATTTCGAACAGAATAGAAGAACATGAAATTTAGGAAAGCCGACTGGAAAAATATTTACAGAAAAGCTTGAAGAACTATGCAACGAAGAATTAAATCACTGAACGATTGACAAAAAATTGGAAAAATTCTCTTTGAACATATCCAAAGCTGCAAAAGTATCGATACCTAGAGGTAGACGTGAAGACCTGTAAATACTTTACTGGAAGGACCACAATATCGAGGCAATGATTGCAGAGAGAGACAATAAAAATGAACTTCTTAAAACAAATAAAACAGAAGAAATCATAAAGGAACTCATTGAAATTAGTCACAAAATAGAACAAGAAATTTGGATATTCAAACAAGAAAAATGGGCAGAATTCTGCGAAAAAAATGGATCCAAAAAAGGAAAGCCATCACTGGAATATAATTAGTGTTATAAAACAATCAAAACCAACACTAATCCTCCAATACTCTAACCGATATGATTATGTCAGCCAACTGTTTGTTCGTTCTCGCTGTTCATATTTATTTATGCTTATGAGGTGATACAGCAGCGTATTTACAATTAGAGAGGAGACAAAACTAGATTTAATTCATTTTGTCTCCTCTCTAATTTTAAATACGCTGCTGTATCACCTCATAAGCATAAATAAATATGAACAGCGAGAACGAACAAACAGTTGGCTGACATAATTGCTGAATATCTTTCAAGCACTTCCAGACTCAGCTATACGAATGAAGGCAGGACTCTAAAAAATAATATAAACAAGTTAGTTAAACAAGCAAGAAATTACCATCAACAATATATTTACTCGAGAGACTTCACACTGAATGAGCTAAATTCATCAATAGGAAAGTTAAATCCAAGATGTCACTTGGAGATGCTCTAATCTTTGGTCAAATGATTAAACACTTTGGAGACGAAGCTAAAAATCAACTCCTACGAATACTGAACATTTCATGGAAAACTGGTAAACTACCAAAGAATTGGAAGATATCAATTATAGTGCCAATACTGAAACCAAACAAAGATGCTAAGGAATGCAAGAACTATCGGCCAATTGCTCTTACCAGCATACTTTGTAAAATAACAGAATGAATTATCCACTCTAGGCTCATAGTCTGGCTCACTAACAATAATAAAATAAACTTCTACCAAACTGCCTAAAGATCCAGACACTGTACAACTGATAAACTGTTCAACTTCTGTCAATCAATAATAGATTTCTAGGAAAAACCGCCAAAGAAGACAACGGCCGTATTCCTGGATATGACCTCAGCTTTTGATCGAGTGTAGAAATTATTTGAAAGGCTGCACAACATCGGAGTAAGAGGAAAAACCTTAATCTGGATTGCAGACTTCTTAAGGGGAAGAAGGATAAAGGTTCGGGTCAATGGAACATTTTCCAAGGACCGAAGAACATGGGCTGGTGTACCTCAGGGATCTGTGCTCAGTCCTCTACTCTTCTCACTATATATTAACTGTTGTTTATGTAAATAGATGAATATTATTTGTATTATTTAAAGCCTCATTATGTAAAAATATATGTATATATAAATTGGACATTTTTTGTTGGCCATGGTCAAGTTTAAGCTCTTGTACGTCTAATTACGACACAACAAAAGTGGCGACGAGGATGCGCGATCTACAGAGCCAGTAAAAAGCTGAGGAAAACGGCGTCTATGCAAGTATAACAACTAAATCTTTTAAACAAATCTGAATCTCGGATTATGGAGAGGAAAAATAGGAGAATGGGTTAAGATTACATCTTTTAAACTATCTGGATCAAGAAAACAAAGGAGTAGAAAAGATCAGCATGACAAGTTCAAAGTTAATAGTACCTTTTAGATGCTATAGCCCATTGGAGGACACTTCGATCTTTTTGTACAAAAATTTGAGGCTTTCTTTTTGGCATCTGAAGGAGGAGATTAAAGTGCTGATTTTTACCTCGCTACCAGATTCTGAAATTTTGAAGCAGGGAAACGACATTTTCTTCCTGGTCTAATGAAAGATCAACCCTATGATACTATCATTCAAAGAATTAAGCTGCATTTGAATCCAAAGAAGAAAGTGATACCACAGCGATGCAGATTTTTAAAGAGAATTCAACAGGAAGGAGAATCAATTTCGGAATATCTTAGAGAATTGAAAAATTTGGCAATAAATTGTAATTTCGTCGATATGTTGGGAACCATGATGCGAGACCGTTTTGTGGCTGGAATCAAGTCGGAAATCCTGCAAAAGAAGCTACAACAAGAGGACGACGATGTCACCCTGGATAAAGTTTTTGCAGTGGCGATCTCGTTTGAATTGGCGGAGATAAATACAAGAGAATTACAAGATAAATTAGTGGCCAAGATATCCCCTGTGAATGGAAAGGATGAAGAGGGTGAGTACAATAATAGTACGGCGCAGCATAGGCCTTTCAGGCAAAGTGGCAAAGGCAAAATAGTGTGTTATAGATGTGGTGAAAGACATTCACACGTGGCATCTGTTTTACCTCATAGAACAAAGACTTGTTTTGAAATGTAATAAACTGGGTCATTTAAGTAGGGTCTGCAAAGCTAGTAAAAGAATGTGGGGATGTAAATTTGTACAAGAGGACTCCAACAAATTTAAGATTAAAATCCTTTTGTGGTAAATCAATAGAGATTATAGATCAAAGAAATGTTTTTGTAAAAGAAGCCAACCAATAGTTACGATTAATAGTTGTAAATGAAAAAATCCAGGTAATTTTATTAGGAAGAGAATGGCTTAAACAGTTGAAACTTGATTATTCTATATTGTTTAGCATTAAAATTTTAAATAATGAATATAATAGAAATATATTTAAATATATAAAAATTTGATGGATAGGTATGCAGATTTGTTTAACAAAGATTTGGGCTGTCTAAAGGATGTTAGAATAAATTTTAATTTAAAAAAGGATGTGACTCCTGTGTTTTGTAAGGCCAGAAGTTTACCTTTCTCTCTAAAAAACAAAGTAGAGAATGAAATTGAACGTTTAGTGAATTCTTGCATTTTATAACCTATAGTTCATGCATATTGGACCGCTCCAATAGTACCGGCATTAAAAAAGGATGGTAGTGTAAGGATATGTGGTGATTTTAGATGTACAGCTAATAAAGCAATAGAATTAGATCGGTATCCCATTCCATCGTTCGATGAGATCTTTTCAAAATTATCTACAAGTACCGTACTTTCGACTCTAGACCTATCACAGGCTTACTTACAAGTAATTTTAGCGGAAGAAGCCAAAGCTGTTGTTGATATAAACACAACAAAGAGGTTGTTTTCTTATAAAAGACTACCATATGACGTAGAGGTAGCACCAAATAAATTTCAGAGGATTATGGAAGGCCTATTTTCTGATTTGCCAGGTGTGGCCTGCTACATAGATGATATTTTGGTTGCAGGAAAAGACTTTGAAGATCATGAACAAAAGTTGGATCTAGTGTTTAGATGATTTCTAGAAAAAGGTTTAAAGTTAAACAGATATAAATGTAAATTTAAAAAGAAATCGGTGGAATATTAAGGGTTTAAAATGGATAAATATGGACTGCATCCCTTAGAAAATAAAATTAAAGCAGTGATAGAGGCGCCTGAACCTAAAGAATGTTTCGCAATTAAGATCTTTCATAGGACTCTTAATTTATTATTATAGATTCATAAAGAATATAGCAAACATTTTAGCGCTATTCTATCAACTTTTGAATAAAAATTGTAGATGGAATTGGACGAAAAAATATCGAATGTTATTTGAAAAATGTAAATCATTATTAATGGACTATGGACTAGGCGTAATTCTGAGTCATAGAAATGATAGAAAGGAAGAATGCCCTATAGCTTTTGCTTCTAGAACATTAACTGAAGCGAAAAAACGTTTCTCTCAACTAGAAAAGAAAGCGTTGAGCATAACTTTTGGCGTTGAGAAATTCAGACAATACTTACTGGGACGAAAATTTGTATTGGTCACAGACAACCGACCCTTAATTCATATATTTTCACCTCACAAACCAATTCCCATATGTGCATCATCCAGAATTAAAAGATGGTCCTTAATATTAGCTGAATTTAATTATACTGTGGAATTTCGAAAAACTAGTGATAATTCCAATGTTGACGCATTGTCACGTCTTCCTTTAGAATCGAGTGTCAGGGAGTCTCTTGATGAAGACCAGGTACTTCTTCTTAGGAAGTTGAATGAGGTACCGTTCTCTTTTATGGAGGTGGCTAATGAGACGCCCCAAGATAAAATACTGTCTATAGTATTAAGGAATGTTAGAGAAGGCAACTGGAGATTCACAAGGGTACCGAGAGAAAACCCACTAGCTCCTCATTATAAGATCAATGAGGAATTAAGTTTGGAGTTTGGTTGTCTTCAATGGCGTGAAAGAGTGGTAATTCCCCAAAAATTAAGATCTTTAATTTTAAATGACTTGCATGAAATACACATATAATTTTTGGTTACAGATAACGGAAGACAGTTTGTCTCCGGTGAATTCAAGCAATTTACCAAAATGAATGGTATACGGCACACTAAAACCAGTCCGTATAATCCTAGTACAAATGGTTTAGCTGAGAGATATGTAAGAGAGTTTAAAAACTTTTGCGAAAGAATAATGGGAAGGATGATTTAGAGACGAATCTACAAAGTTTCCTATTTGCTCATAGAGCATTCCCCCAAACTGTAATAAAGGAATTCCCCGGCGGAACTGCTAATGAAGAGAAGTTTAAGATCAAGATTCTCGAATTTAATACCAAGATGGGAAATCCGCGAGAGTTATTTCTTGAGGCCGTAAGAAGGCAGGAGCAGTTTACTACAGGTTGCGAGGTTTATTTCCGCAACTATGCAACTGGAACTAAACGGTAAAAAGGTACCATTTTGGAATTATTGAGCTACCGTCACTACCTTATAAGTTGCGAGGTCGTCGTGTATAAGAGGCATATCAATCAATTGCGACCTGTGAGAAAGAAACAAGTGGAGACAAGAAATTTGATACTTCCTCGAACATCAGGAGAGAAGCCTGCACGTGGAAGTCAGAAATAAAGTGAAGAGGAGGTTCCAGAGGTTACATCAGGAAACAAGGAGGAGACTGCTTCTGTGCACGTACCCTCTTGCACTCCTATACCAGGGCCTGTTGCTGTGCACGTGCCCTCTTGCACTCCTAGACCAGGGCCTGTTGCTATGCACGTGCCCTCTTGCACTCCTAAACCGGAGGCTGCCGCTGTGCAAGTGTCCATCCGCAGTCCTAGACCTCAGAGAGCCAGGAAACCCCTAGACCGACTGGAGTATTATTAAGGGGGGAGATGTGTTGTGTATGTAAATAGACGAAGATTATTTGCATTCTTTAAAGTCTCATTATGTAAGAATATATGTGTATATAAATTGGACATTTTTTGTTGGCCAAACTAAAAGAATCTGAGGCTCTTTATTGGACACGACAAAAACAACAACGGCATTCCAGAGTAAAATAAATCATCAGAGATAGATAAATATTTTTCAAATGAATTAAAATAAATATAATCGATACTGAGAGAGAGTTGAATTTAAAAAAAAATAGAAAATTATTATTTTCGAAATATAAATAGCTGAGAGGATTCCAGCAAACAGCATCTAAAATATCAGGTTTTTTTTTTTTGCTACATGTTTTAATTTGCATATACCTATTTTACGTATCTCAGGTTGTATTTAAAAATCGTTAACCATTTCTTCTAACTTTTGGCGAAATGGTGTTTTATTAATTTATCATTTGATATTATTAGGGTTCTTTCCTGGTATTCAAAAAGTTAAAATACGTGTCGTTCAGTTATATATTTCAATTTATCAAACAATTTGGCCGCTGAATCGCTGATTCTGGTAGGGCGCCATCTAGCGAATAAAGTTGTAACTAAAATCAATTTCGAATTTTTCATTATTTGCCATAAAAAATCCCATTGCATCCTGAACACAATGGTGTTTACCGCATTGCTCTAGCGCAAATATTCGCGGAGTTATTAATTTTTAAAGTTGTGCGGGACTTTTGGATCACCCTGTATATAAAAGCACTAGAATTAAAGTTAATGGTAGTTTTTATAAAAGAGACTAGCGGATGTACCCGGCTTCGCCCGAGGTTTTACCCGAATAAAGGTTTGTCTAACGAACATTTGTTAAAACAATTCTCTATAAACTTATATAAACAAAAGATATATTTTGATAATTTGAAACTCGTAAATTTGAATCTCTCGATAAAGTGAACATTTTTTCCCGGTCCCTTGAAAAATACTCGATAAGCTGCATCATATCGAGTAACGCAAGATCTAATGCAGAGCTCATTATGAAAAGTACCTGGCAGGTGAAAAATGGAAGCATGTTGTTACACTGGACGAGGCATGGGTTTACCTCAATGATAGCAACCAACCCCGTGCCATTTACTACGCTAACTCTCAAATAAACACCTTTCAGAACTGAGTCAATCAATGCAAGGAAAGTTTCTCAAAGGGCTTCACGATCGTTGAAGAGTTTCGATACAATGGGAAGCTTCCTATAAATAAGATGGACCCAAATGTCAAGATAAATTCGCAAATCTACCAAAGACTTGTCTTAGACCCATTATTCGACAATGAGGTCTCATTTTTGTACCAAAGTGACTCAAGATCCGTGTGGCTGCACCAGGATAAAGCCAAGAGTCATACATCACGTTCAACCCCTCAATACCAGTGTGAAAAGAGGGACGAAACCAGCATTTCGAACATCCATTTTAAGCATATCCCTGTCAAATTTCCAGACTTTGCCCCTATGATTTTTTTATTATTTTGGCTTGCTCTAAAATCTACTCTTAGATCTAGAAAACCGAAGACGCTAGATGATCTCTGGAAAGTCAATAAGAACTGTTGGGATGGTCTTGATAAAAATATTCTAAGACGAAGCCTTATTTCCCGGAAACATCGATGCAGGGCTGTTGCTAAAAACCACAAAGGAACTTACACATAGAGAACATTAAGTTGTAAAAACATTAATAAATTATTTTAATAAAACACTAAAAAATCATCGATTTAAAATGGAACACCCTCTGTATCACTCTCCAAATTACTGGTTGAGTGAATGACTTGCTCTAAGGTTTCATCTCATAGAAAGGAAAGTCTTAACTTGCGCTTCTATGCCGTAGACAACGTCATAGAGTGGCTAAGTCAATTATTCAGCCAAATCATGGAGAAAGGCACTTACTTGTCTTTCTTATTGGAAATGAATTCTAAAGTTGTATGAACCTACTATTATCGCGCGCGCGAGAGAAAGCGAGAGAAAGCCACCGCATTATTTTTCTCGATAGAAATCTTCAGTTTTTTTTATATCAATTTGAAGCGCTATGTCCCCCTAGGAACACTTGCGCTGTTTCTAAAGATTAGATTCCACTCTTTGCCTGATTTATCATAGACGACGAATAAAATATTCAATATTTACCGGAGCAGGTCGATTAGCAAGTGATTATAGAAAGATAATTATATTTAAAATTATTCGAATACAATTTAGGCTTATAAAATGTTTATCGCGGAGATAATAAAAGGAGAAAGGCACTTACTTGTCCTTATTATTGTAAAATGTTTCTAAAGTCTTAAGAACCTACTATATTATGGCAAAGACATATAGATGCGGAAAGCGAGAGAAAACCACTGCGCTGTTTCTAAAGATTTGATTCCACTCTTTGCCTAATTTATCATAGACGACAAATAAGATATTCAATATTTACTGAAGAAATCTTCAGTTGAATGGACCAACTTGGACAAGGGCAACATCTTTCCACAAGAATATGGCTATTGATGGAGAAGCCTGATTGAAGAGGTACATTAGTCTTAGAATAACTTACTCTCGTGAAAAAAATATATATATATAGTAATGGGATTATTTTTATAGTTTTTATAAAACTTGTCGTCCCGAAATGTCTCAATGAGCAGTAACAAGCGGATATAAAATTTTGAATCTCATTCAAACAAAAATTTCAACGAAGTTTGACAACTATACAGCAAATGTTTCTTTTGAACGAAAAATTTAAATTTATTTTAAGGAGAAATAACGCCTATTTCTAACCTTAGGGATGAAGTATGAAAGGATTAATTGTGAAGAGTAATGATAAACGGAAAAATAAAGTGTCCAGGGATGGGAATTGAGCCCATCGAATCTATGTCCAGGGTAGCCAAGTGGACAGGGCATCTGCCCAGTAAGCGGAACACTGTGGTTTCGATTCCCATCCCTGGACACTTTATTTTTTCGTTTATCATTACTCTTCATAATTCATCCTTTCATACTTCATCCCTAAGGTTAGAAATAATCGTTATTTCTCTTTAAAATAAATTTCGATTTTTCGTTCAAAAGAAACATTTGCGGTATAGTTGTCAAAATTCGTTCTACAATCATAAGCCGCATTATATTGTATTAACAATTTCAACTTACAAATATGATTATTTTAGTAAAATAGACTCTGTTATATTATAAGTGCTGATTCCAACTGCCTAAAGAAGAGAATACGAAAAAATGAAGCAATCGCAACCCTAACATCATTATCTCGACCTGAACAAGGTACAATTTGAGACGAACAAATAGAAGCTAGCTGTTTGTACCATTAGGTGACGTACAACACAGTAAAATGAAGTATAGTGTTTAGAGTATATTTATATAAACACCATTTGTTCGTCGTTTCTTTAAAAAAAATGTTAATGCTATTTCACTCCAGGAAATATTTTTCTCGAGTAGAGAGTAGTTTAACGACATATTAAGGTAATTTTATGAGCTACACAGTGTTTACACAGTTCTTTATAGACTGATATATGTTCAGAACTTTACTGACTTGTGTATGTACATTGAAATAAAGGGCTTTTAAAATTGACCTTTTTTCCCGTCAAATTAAACGCAAAGGACTATGTACCATCTAGAACTGTGTTTAGGCAATCATGTATTCATTATTGATACCAAATAAGCTTTAGAAAATTCGAAATTCTTATGACAATGTTTTCAGGCTCGTCAGTTCAGAGATTGTTTCTATTCAATGAAGTCCAACAAGGACTTTATGTGAAGATGCTATCATGACTAGGGGATTCTTTAGAGATAAGAATGACTATGAAAAATGATTTATTTGCAATAAATATTAAATTATTGATTATAATTTATGCACACAGAGAATTTCGAGAGCAATTCTAGGTCTCAAATATTTTCTTAATAAACGAATTACCACTGTTTCCTATCGTACTTGATCAGGACAATGATCTACGGATATTTCCCAGGACAATCCACATGGTTGTTTCCAAATCTTCTGAACTTGTTAAAGAGATACTTTATAGGCTATGTAACTGAATTAATCTTTTAATCATAATACATGTAACAACGCTATACCTCAAACTATGATCTTCAATTGGCCTATTCGAATTTTCCACAGCCGTGATTTTCAATCTGTGTGATTACAGAAAAATTTGAGAAATGACACATAGTTGTTTTTAACTCTATTTTGACGTGTGAAGTGCACATCTTTTAAGATAACCTTCAAACCATCAAATTTAGAACTGAATCATAACTAAACAAAATAATCATTTGACACGGATGTTTCTTTTTCTTTTTTAATAAAACAAACATTTTACTGTCCTTACTGTGATGGAAAATTATTGGTAGGACTTGACTCATCAGTGGTGAATTCTCCCAACGGAATCTCCAATTTAATCTACCAAACCACTTTTTTAGATCTCTAATACTGTATTGGACGATTTGCTTATATATGCAACACGGGAGGATTATACTCATGTGCGAAAATGGGCAGATCTCTCTTTGAAATACATATAAACAATGCATATCTCGATCTTCTCTGCGTAAAGCACGCGCTCAAATGGGTAAATATGCTACAAATTAAACTTTGTATAGTTTGTAAACTTTGCTCGATGCAATACCTTGAAATTATATGTATGTACCTCTACAGACCTATAAGCTTATGTCCATAGTTCACTAAACACCCCTAAGCTGCCTTCCATAGAAAATGCAGGGTATATAACAAAACCAGTCCAATACAATAGTAGAGCGGTCTAGAGATTAATTTGGCGAAACCGCTGAGAGGGTTCACTACTGATGAGCCAAGCCCTCTCATTCAATAACTCATATCATTGCAGTAAGGTCTGTAGAGATAATATTTGATGATATTTAAAAGAAACGCATTGCCAGTAAATTTATTTGTGTAAAATTAAACTTTGACGAATTAGAATACAATCCAATTTGCATACTATGGTTTCTGCCTCATCATCTTAAACACATTTTTGGTCGATTACGCCCTTTTCTTGACTACTCTTGTAGGATACTACGGAATTCAAACCGCCTTTGTACTAGTGAGGACCTTAGCTTTAACCTGGTTCCAAAATAACTTAGGTGCCGCTCAAAGAGAGCAACCTACCTTAGGATATTTACAACCATGAATAATAGGTGAATGTTGTTCACATATTAAAACAAAGTGTCCAATGCGGGATTCGATCCCGGTTCATGACTGTCGGGAATTGAGGGTTTTAATCAATCGTCTACCGACTTCTATTTCTTAGCCTTAAATTCGGTTCCAAAATCACTTTATTAGGTACCAGCCCAAAAAGGGCAACCTAGTTTATGATAATTGCAACAATGAATAATATATATGAAGGTTATTCACATATTAAAACAAAGTGTCCAATGCGGGATTCGATCCCGGTTCATGGCTGTCGGGAATCGAAAGTTTTAACCAATCGTCCACCGACTTCTATTCCTTAGCCTTAAAGCAGGGTGAAGAGGTTTTTGCCTTTTGTTAGAAAAGAGACCAAGGATATCCATGTTTTTGGGCGATCTCTACAAGAGGTTTTAATCCAATAACCATTCCAGATATCTAAGAGAAACTTATAAGCCTTTTTCTTTTTAGATGACCGGTATAAATTAGAGCGCAAACTTATTAATAATATTGTTTGTTATTGATGGTATTGACTATTTATTTTATAATGTGTCTCTAACCATAGTCTTGATAGGTAGTAGAAGAGCAGTGTGTTCGATAGAATTTTCCGCCAATAAAAGAGACACCTCTCACGCTACGATCTACTTTCTTTATTTAAGAAATAACGAAGTGATTATTGCATTCGACATTATATAATCTTTAAATAAATCCACTACACATATCATTGAACCATTTTTACTTCAATTATAACAATTTGAGACACTTTTTATATTTAGTAATCAACCAGGCGCGAAACCAGGCGCGATATTAAAATATTTTCGCCTATTAAAGAGGAAAAAAAAAACAGCAAACAAATTAGAACTTGAAAAACTTTGTAAAATTTGCAAAATATTTAATATTTTTAACGATGTCTGAATCTGGATGTAAAATAAAAATTTAAAAAATCAGAAAAAAATAGGATTTTTAAAACATTTAATAAATCTAACCTAGATGTAAAATATTGGTAGAACCTGGCTCATCTGTGGGAACCCGCCTATCTATTCATTAAGATTTCATTTAAGAATGTGCCCCTTCTTCTAGATTAGCGGTACCAACCAACATAGTAGTCCGTTAGATTCATGTGTCGAAATAACTGATTGGACTAACCACTGATGGGACAAACCTCATCAGTTTATTCGCATCACCAAAGGAGATAGTATAAATTAATTGCATATGAAAAACGAAATATGAATCAATTATGATAAAATCAATCCTTAGCATTTACAATAGATAGCCTGAAAATTGAGAGAACCGTTCAAAAAAGGCTACTCAGATATAAATAAAAAATGCTAATTTTTCTTAAAATATATTAATAAAAAATATATATATAGGACAACAAGTATTTATTTATTTCTATGAAATAAAACGTCTCATAATTCATTTCAAAAATAGATGTCTACCTAACAGGTTTAAAAAAAAAATACATTTATATACCAAAAGAAAAAAAAAAAAAGTAATAAAACGATAAAAGAAAGTCATGTGTGAAGATAAACGTTATAAACAAGAGTTTTAGAATATAGAATGAACGAAATGTTTAGATAAAAACAACTTAAATCATGTTTATTCAGTGAAAAAGTGGAAAAGATTTTGATAAACTGTCGCTCAAGCAGAAGATAAACCTGTCATGACGTCAAGTGAGGTTAGACTGGTATTTTGATAAAAAGTTTGTTCTTTTTTGGAATATCGAACTATAAGGTTTTCCCAAAAATTCGTGTTTTTCCTTTTACTTGGCGAATACTATTATTACGGCGAATACATAATACAATTACTTTATAATCGTAAAGATAGAGGCTTCCTGGCCGGTATTCATAGTTCTTCAAATTAAAGATACTTCGGCCAGTAAATCTTTTTATTATCTCGACGTTTGGACAAAAATATTTTGTCCTCGTCAGGAGCGAACAAATTTTAACAAGTTTTAATTTTTGTTCGCTCCTGACGAGGACAAAAGATTTTTGTCGAAACGTCGAGGTAATAAAAAAGATTTACTGGCCGAAGTATCTTTAATTTGAAGAATTACTTTATACTTTATGTTTCATATATATATTAAAGGAACAAATTTAGTTTAGAAATGTTTAAATGCCCTCAAAAATTTCACTTTTCGATATCTTCTGAAATTTCGCCCCCCTTTTAGTTGCAAACGGCATGCCGAGCGTACACGCAGTGTTAATGTAAATTGGAGGCTGTTAGGTTCTGCGCTACCTGGAGTATAGGAGCTCCATCTATGCTTCTTTCCTGTGGTGAATTTGTTTAAGACCGGTGGTCTTAATAAAGCTTGCGTTTGTGTGTTAATGTACATTTTATATACAATTGATAATTCTATAAAATAATCCCTTGCATTAATATTGAATAAATTTTAATCATTCCTCAAGGGAAAAAACACTTTGAAAAGACACATTTCCCTGGAGGAATGATTAATTTTACTCACAATTGATAATTGTTTCCAAAAGTCGACTTTGCTTTTTCAAGTCTATCTTGAAGTTATAGAGTATTGTTTAGTTTTATTCTGAACATAGGTGGCAGAAGGCAGCGCGCGGCGGTGAAGGTTGAGCTACGTCATCGCTGACCAATGGGAGGCCGTCTGGCTGCGCCGCCAGAGGGAGCTCGCCACCTTCTAGAACATTCTTACCAACGCTCGCCACTAAAGAACAATGCCTTTCAGAGCTGCGGCTTTAAATCTTTTGTAAATTCTTTAAATATTCATTATAAAGAGAGTTAAAATAAATTCATTTGTAAATCTTGGGATAATTGCCTGACCAAAGATAAGTACATTTGTTTCTTTAAGCTAGTATAAAACATTCTATTCAATTAAGCCTAACGAGAACAAATTGTTTTGTAAACAATCATTCTGCTCTTCCTCCTTGCGTATTTGCCAAGTGGGAAACAAAACAGTATGAATCATCATTTATAATGACTGAAATATGGGAATTATCCTAACTGATATGATACCTCCTTTTAGATTGTACGCACGAATAGTACTTTAAAGGGTTGTCATATAAACAAAAATTCGAACTATAAATAAGATGCAATTTAAAAAAGTACTTACTCGAAGTTTCTTGGTTTTCTTGCAATAGGGACTTTGTTTTACTTTCATTGAAGTTTAATTTGAATTTCTTTGAGAGAATGATTCTCCAATTAGGAATAGAGTTTAATGTGTTTCTTTTAAAATAATTCCCATTTATAATAATTTATTGATCTTTTGGTGATTGTTTTGATTGGTTCAGAGAATAAACTTCGAAGAAATCAAAAATTGTTTAAAATAAGATTTAGATCAAATTGAATAATTCACGACTCCCAATAATTTCTTGATGTTTTCGTGATTGTCTTTATTGGTTCAGAGAATAAACTTTGAAGAAATCAAAATTTGTTTAGAATAAGATTTAGATCAAATTGAATAATTCACGACTCCCAATAATTTCTTGATGTTTTTGTGATTGTTTTGATTGGTTCAGAGAATAAACTTTGAAGAAATCAAAATTTGTTTAAAATAAGATTTAGATCAAATCGAATAATTCACGACTCCCAATAATTTATTGATGTTTTCGTGATTGTTTTGATTGGTTCAGAGAATAAACTTTGAAGAAATCAAAATTTGTTTAAAATAAGATTAAGCTCAAATGTTTTTTTTTTTCACGACTCCAATATTTGCTTGATGTTTTCGTGATTGTTATGGCTTAATTGGTTCTGAATATACGATGAAGGAATTTGAACGTTTCTTTAAAATAAGATTTAATTTTTTAAAGGAATAATTCATTTCTCTAATAATTGATGCTTCATTATTGTAATGTCTTGAGTGATTCAGAGTAAAGTATGTAAAGATATTTGAATATTTCTATAAAATAAAAATATTTCATTTCTCTAATAATTTCTTGATGTTTTTTCATTTTTATCATATCTTGATTGACTCCGAGTGTATATAAAGTGTGAAGAAATTTAGATATTTTTCTTCAAAATAAAAATAAGGTTTGCATCAAAGAAAAATATCAATTTAATGATTTCTTTATATTTTTGTGATTGTTGTGCTCAGAGATTGGTTGAGAATAAGTACACCTATCCCCCGATTTACACGGTAGATACGTTCCTGAGAAAAACGTGTAAATCGGGGGATAGGTGTACACAGAAATAAAAATAAAATGCATTGACAGGTTAAAATATGTAGTCAGCACATAAGCTCGGGATTCCTCGTGAGATGTGTACACAGCACATGTGTTCAATCACAGTAGCATTTAATATAGTGCGATAAAAAAAAACTTATTTGGAAAACCGCGTAAAAGTGAAAACGTGTAAAAAAAAGTACCGTGTAAATCGGGGTTAGGTGTATTAGATATTTAAATGTTTCTTCAAAATAAAAATATTTAAATCAAATGTGAAAATAAATTTACGTCTCTAATAATATCTTGATGTTTTCTTGATTGTTATGGTTTGATTAGTTTAGAGTAGTAGTAACATATAGGTAACCCAGGCTCCTGGAGCGTATCCATAGATCGCCAACTACCCGGTTAGCTAGTGTAGTAGTAGTAGTAACATAAAGGTAACCCAGGCTCCTGGAGCGTATCCATAGATCGCCAACTACCCGGGTGTCCTGCAGTTTAGGAGTCTGTCTTGGTAGCCTTAGTGAACCATTTCACCAAGTGTTTCCAGGTCGGTTTGTTTCTTGGTAGATTCAATGTGTCATTTAATGAGGGCAGTCCAATAATTATAGCTGTTTGGGATCGCTGTAGTTCAAATGCCTGGCAGCTAGCACATGCTTTACGGTTTGATCTTTCTCTTGGTAGTGTGGACATGTTGAATCAGGGACTTGTTTGATTCTGGCCATGTCGGCTTAAACATATCCATGTTCTGATGTCGTGGTTGATGTTCCTAGTTGTATTTTTTTGAGGTTCTTTTTAAGATGGCCTGGAGTGGGTGAAAATTTTCTCAGATGCCGAGTTTGATGGGTCAGAGACTTAGTTTAGAATAAAATATGAAATATTAACATTTTTCCATAAATAAATAAATAAAAATACGATTGAGCTCTTTCAAAGGAATAAATAACTTCTCTAATAATTGTTTGATGGTTTCATGATTTCTCTATGACTTGATTGGCCCAGAGTAAAGTATGAAGATATTTAATATCTTCTTTAAAATAAAAATAATATTTTTACGTAATTCGAATGAATAAAATTGTTTGTAAATCTATTTTTGATAGTTTCGCGTGAGTGTCGATTCTGGGACGTTTGTGTCACAATGATGAAGGCGTTTAAATGATTCCATTATTTTATGGATTAAGATTCAATAAATAATTTATTTGATAATTGGTTGATGTTTGGTGATTATTGAGGCTGTTTACTCATATATTAAGCAATAAGAAACATTATATTTTGATAGTTTCGCGTGAGTCGATTTTGGGGCGTTTATTTCACAATCACGAAGGCGTTTAAATGATTCCATCATTTTAATGGATTAATCAATCATTTCTTTGATAATTAGTTGATGCTTTGGTGATTATTGAGGTTGTTTACTCATATATTAAGCAATAAGAAAAATAGACTTTGAAAAACTCTTTCAAGATAAAGTCTCTCTCTCACAAGATAAGTATAGACGCCTATATATAGTTATAAAGAAGATATGGAATTATTTAATAGAAAGGACATTGAAAAAAATTATTCCTATAACAACCTAACAATCACTACCTTTTGATCATTCATATCCAATTTTATCAATATTTATATAGAAAAATATTAGTCAAATAAATGGTTTCCAGAAATTCTATTATTATTATTTTTTTTTTTGCTGATCCAATTTTCTTAAGCGCATTCGCTCTTGAGAAAGCTTTGATATCTAGTGATCCTATGTCTATCTAGCTCGAATTCTTCTATTCATTTCTTTCTAGTTTTTCCTTCACTTTGACTATATTATAACTCCGCTTTTGCCGGTCCCAAGCACGGATGAAAAAGGAAGAGGGGGAGCAGTAACTAAATCGCTAAAAACCTGGGCTCAGCTGGCCAGGTTGATAGTACCCTGTAAGGGCTCCTAATCCAGGGATACAAGATGAGCAACGTTTGTATTCCATGTTAGGAGCGGCTGCACATGGCGTCTGTTCCTCATGTCAGAGGCGGCCATTTCTTTTGGAGCTAAGTCGGCCTGCCACTGAGTAGTGCTCACAGTCTTAATGACAAAGGCAGACATATTCTACTTCACCCACACCATCAACAAGCTCTACAAGTTTGATACTCTAATATGATTGAGTGGAGTAAGAAAGAATAATAAGACAGAGCATATTCTTCTTTCTCCAGTTATCTACCATTTTACTCTCCAGAACTTTTCGTCATCAAATCAATTTTTCGATATATGTCCCATCGTTGATCTAATGTCATTTTTCATTTTTATAATATAATTGCATTATTATAAATAGAAATATTTTGCTGGAATGATATAGATATAAAAGATAAATGCTACCACCCCTTCTTCCCTTCCCCTATCGTCAAAATAGACGCAAAACTATGTCCATCCGTCTAACTATATCCGTCTAACTTACTCGGCTCGGACACAAAGTCACAATACTAACTTAAGCAAATTCAGAACGTCCACCTGGCTTCATTGCTATGGTTCAGTCTAGGATGAGGTTTGAATTCATGAATTAAACAAGGAATTCATGAAATCTTCATAATTTTTCAATAAAATGATCAACTTTAGAAGAGAAAATGGCTATAAAGTAATAAAATAAGAATTTAAACAGTAGCAATGCGTTTATATTCTTATAATAAAATGTTTAACTGGCAAAATGGGAAGGCCAATTTCATAATAAAATATGGATGAAAATTTTGTCGTCAGAAGAAACTGATCCCACAAAGATTTTCTACCTTATTTATAAATGGTCTATAGTTTTCGAGGCGTTTTCAATGGCGATTTTTATATATCAGGAATTTTATTATTCGTATTGATGATTTTTATGTTCTTTGTAGCTAAAATTTTTGTCTTGATGTATTAGTAATGATTAGTTTTATACCAAATGGAATTGTTATTTGATGGTAAGGCGCTGGAGTATTATGAAAAATTAATTGCCTGATTAAGGTGGGTTGTAGCGTCTCTACGTCCTACAGTAGCCTTAAGTTCTACATGCCGCTGGCAAGGTCCCGGACACGGCCTAGGCTTGTCCTTGAAGACACAAAGGCCGGGTCAGTTTTTCTGTCCAGCGGGGAGTCACCTTTTTGTCCTTCCCCGGTGAAGTTCTGGGTTATGTCAGGTCCTGCTTCTTTCTTGGAACTTCTGAAACTTCCCTCTGACGATGGTTTTTGTCGTTGATACCTCTCTTTTACTGTATCTGATGTTGGTCTGGGATTCTAGAAGATTTTGATATCCTTTTTCTTCTAAGTCTGAATTTATATAGAAGGATTTTGATCATTTTATTAATTTTTATATAAAAACGTTTTTTCAATCCTTCTCTCTGTAGCTCCCTCCTTATCTTTGATTGATGCTTAAACATAGTGTCAATACACAACGGGATCTTTGAGAACTATAAAGTTAAATAATATAGAAGAATATAAAACTTCTTAATTAATCTTATTAATAAATTTCTTGGGAAACAAGCCTTTAATCGCATCAAAAATCTATATCTATAAAATATAAAACAAACTTTTTTTGGTAATGTATTTGCTTTTTATATACATACATTTCCAAAATATTTGACGAATCTGGCTGAAATTTCGCCATTAAACAACAAAGATTTTTCCTGCCATAGATTCTACGCTAGAATAAGCAAATTAGCCCGATGATGATTAATTTGCATATTCCCGTTTTGGGAGAAAAATATTCGTATGATAATATTGATATATTAATGAAACATCTCACCCAACTGTGGAATGAACTTTATTCCACAGACCGCAAGAAACCTTAGAGAAGAATATCTTCATCCCCAACCACACTCATTGTGATCCTACCTAAAATAAAATGTTGTGTTACCGCCGCTACAATCCTCACAGTGCACGGCTTTGTCAAAGCCGATTCTGCAAAAATATCTAAAGACAATCCTACCTGCCCACATTGCCACCAGGAAGAACAAACTGCCGACCACCACAGATGTCCCGCCTACCACCTTCAAAGATTCCAAACAACCAACCTCCTAGGAATAAGTATATTTATCTCTGAAGACCTGCAGAACATTCCCAAGAACAGATCAGCCTGGAGACATCTGGTAAACTGGATGTCTGCTGTCACCAGTAGACATGAAGTCTAAAGACCAACTCGGATAGTTGGCGACTTTAGTACGTGGCTCCAGGAATCCGGGTTACCTCAATAGAGAGATTGAGATTGAAACTGATTTATTACAAAGCTCATATAAGATTATATATCGTTAATTATAAAAATAAATGTAGGAATAAATAGATATAAATAGATAAAGATATTTGATAAATATACATATATATATATTATATAAATAAATAAAAAGATAAGATTTCTGCTGTATTGGATAATATTGATTTGTATGCTATGGTGATGTCGACTAATATTATAATAAATATTATTTTGAGATAGAGATCAATTGCTGGTTCTTTTGAGTACATGATTACTTAATGGTATCGTTTGCAGTCGTGGCTAAATTTCTTAAAAGAATAATAATAAAATGGTCTTGATCAGATATTGCTTTATTGAGCTGAGAAATGAATTCATATTAAAAACATAATTTTGTACAAGTACAGCCTGGCTTAAGGCGTAAGAATAAAAAAAGAAAAGCTTATTTACATAATGTACAAATGTTTTGGGTCGGCCAACGGGGAAGTCTGTTGTTGTTGTTGAGACTAATTGGCCATAAGAGAATGGTCTTCTAGTCCGAAAAGGGCCAACGGGGAAGAACAACAATCAGTTTATATAGTAGAAGCGTGACCTCTGGCGGTCGATTAAAACAGAGTATTTAAATCTATGAAATCATTATTTTAAATAAAATAACAGTTTAATATATAACATTTTAAAATAAAATATTTCAATATAAAATTTCCTAAATAAAATCTTTATATAACATATATATATAATATATACAAGGTCTTCATTGGTGGCGCTCACCTCGAGAAAGACTCCGCCTCCGGTGGACTGCGAGAGTTCTTTCCCATAGAGTGGGCAGGCCGATAAGATGGCTGGCATTACCCAAATCAAGACCAAGATGGTACTTGTAGATGGTAGCCTTCGCCACACTTGTGATATTTACGTATTGCCTCGGGATGGAGGCCGACGCCGAAGAGCCAGGCCTGCAAATCCAGGGGCACTTCGCAGGAGGCGAACACCTCCCGGAGCAGGGGTCGCACGGCTCGGCAACTCCAATATCTGTGGGTCAGCCACCCGTCGCTGGATCCACAGGCGGCACAGAGAGAGAGAGAGAGATTGAATTGAATATACTTTTATAAATAATATGAAAATATATAGGGTTAATATATATTTAAAAAAAATAAATTAAAATGTTATTTTCATCAGACGAATCCAGAGAGAGAGAACCATCTTACTGCTCCTACTATAATAATAATAATAAGAAAGCATTCAATTGGTTAATACTTGGTCGAAGCCACGTCTTGTTCAAACATAAAACCAGATATACATTTTACAAGCTTTCAATTTGTATACTAACAAAAACAAATATTTATTCTTTAAAAGTCAATAATTATTTTCTGTGGCCGAAAGTCACTTCAAAAAATTAAAACCAGAAGGTATACATAATCATTTAATAAAAATCAAATTATTTTGTTGTAATATTGTAGCGAATATTTATTGTCTTATAAATAGATTATCAATTTTAATATTTATATATTGTTACTCTTACTTTTGATAAACTTCTCACTCCTTAGCCCTTTATAAATTTTAAGTAGTTTTTTTTTTGCATTAAAAATATTGCCGTGTCATTCTTAGGTTTTATGTCCTAATTTTCAACATGACATTTTAGCGGAGATACTGGGTTGATTAGGGAAAACAAACTGAAGATTTTCGATCATACCTTGATGCTATGGGTGCTGTGGAGCTCATATTTTCGTGACTAACTCAAGATTCTAAAAAAGTGTGTCAGCGAAGACGATGTACCTATAGATGTGACAACGACATTTATATTCACATTCCAATTTTTGTATCATTGCAATATAATACAAGGTTGTCCCAAAAGTTCGTAAACACTTGCAAAAAAATAAAATACCAATATTATTCGCCGTTATGTATAATGTCTTTGTATTATATATAAAGTAATTGTATTATGTATTTTATTATGTATTCACTGTAATAATATTATTCTTTAGGTAATAAGAAAAACAACGTTTTAAGAAAAACACGAACTTTTGGGAAAACCTCATATACAACAACAACAACAAAAACCTTTATTAAGACACTATTGTCTTACAAGGGATTCCCCATAACGGTTATATATGTACATGAGTGAGGAGGAAAAGCAATTTAGAGGGGAGGGGGAGCAATCAGCCGTTGTCTGTGGAGTTGAGCACTTCTTCTCTCATTTTATCAATCGCCTTGAAATATTTAAAATATTTATAAACAAATGTTTTATCCAGCAGGAGAGTAGTGAAGATTTTATATGCATGTTGTTCATTGTAGTGAGTTAGCCCCGATATTTCGCAAATTTCCAGTCTCTTTTCATGTAGGAATGGGCAATGGAATAGATAGTGGACCAAATTGTCTTGGATGCCAACATTGCAGAAGTAGCAATTTAAAGAGTCGCTGTTCCAAAACCCCGTGATATCCTCGCGGAAGAGTACCATAGAATCCTTTGACGGGCTATAAATCGTTTAATTTTCAAAGGGAGGTTTGATAGGAAAACCTCATATATGTGATTTGTTGAAAAGTTTGAAATTATTTTTTAAAAATCACTAAAAGTGAATCTCGATTTTTAAAAGAGTTTTCAAAGCATTCGAACATGTTAGTGGACCCTCATTTGGCAGAATGCACTAGAGGAGAAACACTGAAACATATTGTTTCGCTGTGTCCATAGAGGCTGTGTTATTGTGTATCCCTTATAGAAATCTCTCTTTAACTCAAAGAAACCTTGACATCTCTGTCTGCCCCCATGGTGAAAACCTAATGTATCTTCTTCTTTAATATCTTTACCAAGGACCATTGTTGGAATGACCTTCTTGTGGATCATTCTGAGATAGCTAATCATTTTTATTATCTTTTCAAAATATAAAACAATTTTCTGTTCTCTTTTCTCAGTATAAAATATTGAAAAGGCCTAGCGGAAGATCATTGCATGATGCAAATATTGATATGTAATTCTACTGTCCTAAAAGCTTATGTTCATAGTTTGCTTAAATACCATTTCTAAGATTCCACCTTTCAGTGCAGCATATAAAAGCAGAATGATACAATACAGTATTAGAACTCTAAAGAAGTAGTCTGTTAGATTAAATTGACGAAACCGCTAGGAGGATTCACCACTGATGAGCCAAGCCCTCCCAATATATTTTTTCATCGCAGTAAGGACAGTAGAAGTTTGTATTATGTATAAAAGAAACATTCGTGCTTTTGAATCCTTTCATTTTAGATGTATAGATGGCGCGTTATTGCTTTGTGTTCAACTTTAGCGTCTTAATGTCTTCATTTTTTATATAGATGGCACTTTATATCTTTGTATTAATATATACAGATGAATAATAACTGAAAAATATTAAATGTATCATTTCAACTTTTAAATACCGTTAATAAAGAGTTGGTTATACCACAAATTAAACAGGTTTTCAGATCCTAAAAAAAATGATTTATTTATTTTGTTTATTTAATCACATATTGTGCTTTATCATTTTTGATAGACTTCAATGAACCTATGAAGTTATTCTTCCTATGAGCTGAAGAATTCCAAAGGGAATATCAATGTTGATGCCATCACTTGAAGATTATATTTTAAAGAGTTCAGGATCTGAAGCTCTCCTCTATTTCAAGAAGTTGAGAAAACACAGCATTAAAAGGGTGAGTTCTTTTTCTCACATCTATTTTCTTAAATTCTGTAAAATGCATAAAGTATGAATTAGGTCTTATTTTCATGTATTATTTTGTTTATAGAATCTATTTGTGCACTCACAAAAACACAAAGATTACTATTTAACCTATATATCAAATATATTTTATATAGGTATTCCAATTTGAAACTTATTTGAATATAATCAGGCTATTATAAATCTCATTTGAATTTCTAGAAAGCCAGTCTCACTAAAAAATTGCATAAAAAACAAAGGAATATTTGCATATCTTTTCTGATCGTCTGCACTAAGTGGGACCCTCAATGGCGGATGAAGGAGAGAGGCGTGTTCACACATCCATTGTATTCCTGTCAAATTAAGAGAAAAAGTGCTTACATCACTGTCGAGAAATTACGAGGAAGTTTTGCTCTTTTGTTTTGTCGGCTAGACGGCGTTGTTTTTACGATAATGATACCCATTACATATGTATTCTCAACGTTGATAGACACGCCACGTCTCCGTGATATCACATGTGTAGTCTCAGCGTGGATAGACACGCCACAACTCCGTGATATCACATGTGTAGTCTCAGCGTGGTTGAACACGCCACAACTCCGTGATATCACATGTGTAGTCTCAGCGTGGATAGACACGCTACAACTCCGTGATATCACATGTGTAGTCTCAGCGTGGTTGAACACTCCACAACTCCGTGATATCACATGTGTAGTCTCAGCGTGGATAGACACGCTACAACTCCGTGATATCACATGTGTAGTCTCAGCGTGGTTGAACACGCCACAACTCCGTGATATCACATGTGTAGTCTCAGCGTAGTTAGACACGCCACAACTCCGTGATATCACATGTGTAGTCTCAGCGTAGTTAGACACGCCACAACTCCGTGATATCACATGCGTAGTCTCAGCGTTGATAGACACGCCACAACTCCGTGATATCACATGTGTAGTCTCAGCGTGGATAGACACGCCACGTCCCCGTGATATCACATGTGTAGTCTCAGCGTTGATAGACACGCCACGTCCCCATGATATCACATGTGTAGTCTCAGCGTTGATAGACACGCCACGTCCCCGTGATATCACATGTGTAGTCTCAGCGTTGATAGACACGCCACGTCCCCGTGATATCACATGTGTAGTCTCAGCGTTGATAGACACGCCACAACTCCGTGATATCACATGTGTAGTCTCAGCGTTGATAGACACGCCACGTCCCCGTGATATCACATGTGTAGTCTCAGCGTTGATACACGCTACCTTCCCGTGATATCACAAGTATAAGTGAGTCCAACGTTAATACACGCTATCTCCCCGTGATATCATAAAGATAGTGAGTCCAACGTTGATACACGCCACCTCCCCGTGATATCACATATGTAGTCTCTCCAACGTTGATACACGCCACCTCCCCGTGATATCACATGTATAAGTGAGTCCAACGTTAATACACGCTATCTCCCCGTGATATCATAAGGATAGTGAGTCCAACGTTGATACACGCCACCTTCCCGTGATATCACATATGTAGTCTCTCCAACGTTGATATACGCCACCTTCCCGTGATATCACATATATAGTCTCTCCAACGTTGATACACGCCACCTTCCCGTGATATCACATATGTAGTCTCTCCAACGTTGATATACGCCACCTTCCCGTGATATCACATATATAGTCTCTCCAACGTTGATATACGCCCCCTTCCCGTGATATCACATATATAGTCTCTCCAACGTTGATATACGCCACCTTCCCGTGATATCACATATATAGTCTCTCCAACGTTGATATACGCCACCTTCCCGTGATATCACATATATAGTCTCTCCAACGTTGATAAACGCCACCTTCCCGTGATATCACATATATAGTCTCTCCAACGTTGATACACGCGACTTCCTCGTGATATCACATATGTAGTCTCTCCAACGTTGATACACGCCACCGCCCCGTGATATCACATATGTAGTCTCTTCAACGTTGATACACGCCACCTCCTCGTGATATCACATATGTAGTCTCTCCAACGTTGATACACGCCACCTCCCCGTGATATCACATATGTTGTCTCTCCAACGTTGATACACGCCACCTCCTCGTGATATCACATATGTAGTCTCTCCAAGGTTGAAATACGCCACCTTCCCGTGATAGCACATATGTAGTCTCTCCAACGTTGAAATACGCCACCTCCCCGTGATATCACATATGAAGTCTCTCCATCGTGTTACACGCCACCTGCCCGTGATATCACATATGAAGTCTCTCCATCGTGTTACACGCCACCTGCCCGTGATATCACATATGTTGTCTCTCCAACGTTGATAAACGCCACCTTCCCGTGATATCACATATGAAGTCTCTCCATCGTGTTACACGCCACCTTCCCGTGATATCACATATGAAGTCTCTCCATCGTGTTACACGCCACCTGCCCGTGATATCACATATGAAGTCTCTCCATCGTGTTACACGCCACCTTCCCGTGATATCACATATGAAGTCTCTCCATCGTGTTACACGCCACCTGCCCGTGATATCACATATGAAGTCTCTCCATCGTGTTACACGCCACCTGCCCGTGATATCACATATGAAGTCTCTCCATCGTGTTACACGCCACCTGCCCGTGATATCACATATGAAGTCTCTCCATCGTGTTACATGCCACCTGCCCGTGATATCACATATGAAGTCTCTCCATCGTGTTACACGCGACCTCCTTATGATATCTCATCAACTGATAGTCTAATACATTGTGATACTTAAATTACTTTATGCAAACACTCAACAAAATAAAGTATAGCAAAAATAGTAAATATATATTACTACGTCTAAAATAAAATCCTTCATTAAATTGAACAGCCATTTACGGATTGTAAGTTTGAATAATTCAAAAGCAAGAAAAAATATTCGCTATTAAAGCAACATTTCCAAGAAAATAAATAATACAATCTATATACAGATCAGAAAGCTAATTATTAAATAAGAAATGGTTTATATTGATAAAAATAATGACAGATATCCTTATAGGAAAAAAACGACAGCGGTTTGTTCCTATAGCCAGAATGAACCTAGGAAGACTTTAATGTAAAGCCTTGCAGAAGGTAAAACAGAATCGAGGAGATTATAAAGCCAGAGAAGACATAAACAATCTAAATACGAACCACCAAAACAAATGCCAACCTCGGCATAAAACTAAACACGAAAATAATTTCTATTGATATCGTATTTAAGGGGAAAAGGCATTTCCTTATCGTGCAACTGAAAGTTACTGATGGCTTGCGTCATCTATCGGAATAAATATCAATCAATCGTTGATTTTTGATTATTCCATTATTGGCCAAAAACAGTTTCTTTATTGATAAAGAAAAGTTACTATAATAATACTTTATTAACATCATGAAACGCGATATCCCAAACTCAGGGATATTTGCGTCAATACCTTTCACTGCATTACAGCAATTCGGCTATATACAATCCTGTTCAATTCATTATTTTACATAAATTAACTAAAGAAAATTGTCCAAAGAGAAAAACAAACAACAAAGCGAAACACACAGAGCAAGCATCGCAGTTATTTTTTTTTTCTTCTAAGATTCCTTCTCTTTTTTCCAATTCAAGAGAAATTACGTTCTCGTTTCGGGCTGTTGGCCCTCGTCAGCGTGGTGCAAGCTGTACCTTAACTACCAAACGAAAAAAAAAACGACCATTTTTCACATGTTGATATCGTCACACATATATATGAAAATCTTCAACAGAATCTTGTTTGACAATGCTATTGAAGATTCGAGGCTATATTGGAAATGACTGTACGTTTACCAATCGAAAGATAGGTGTACCTAAATTTTCTTTACCTAATATTATAAGTGTATTATTTTTACACTATAATATCCAAATACCTCACAATGATCTCAATCACATCTGTAGCATCTCTAGGTTTAGATAGACACAGGATGGTGGGGATAGGAATCGATAATTCTAACATAGGTAAATCGTTCACCTAATGGCAGCCAATATAGCTTGGCATGCGATGCAAGAAAAAGATAGTAGGTTTTCGAAATATGATTACAGTGCAGCGTTTAAGTTTCAAGTTAGATGAGCAAATTATTCAATAAATATTATTGAATATTTATTTTAAATACAATATAATGCGGCTTAATGATTGTAGAACGACGTTTGACATTATACCGCAAATGTTTCTTTTGAACGAAAAATCGTTATTTGTTTTAAGGAGAAATAACGACTATTTCTATCCTTAAGGATGAAGTATGAAAGGAAGAATTGTGAAGAGTAATAATAGTAGCCTAGTGGACATGGCATCTGCCTGGTAAGCGAAACATTGTGGGTTCGATTCCCATCGTTGGACACTTTTATTTTTCCATTTATCGTTACTCTTCACAATTCATCTTTTCATACTTCATCCCTAAGAATAGAAATAGTCGTTTATTTCTCCTCAAAATAAATTACGATTTTTCGTTCAAAAGAAACATTTGCGGTATAATTGTCAAACGTCGTTCTACATTTATTTATTTATTGATGATCGAAAAGGTATTCACATTTTTCTTTACTATCGAATTAAAGAGTTTAACTGTTATTCCTAACATTTGATCGTCTCCCATCTCTATAAAGTTCTAAAATATTGTAGCTACACCTTATTGTCAGGACTCATTAGCAATGTATTAATAAGAAAAACATGCAAATAAAAGTAAAATACCTAATAAAACATTATATAAATACTTAGCTTTATCCTTTGAAGGGAGTGGAATTGGCCCAAGACGGCTAGATGAAGTTGTCGTTGTACATATATTGTACCTCAATTTGTATACTAAGAAAATTTTGGAAGTTGTGTTTTGCCTTATATTTGATATTTTACAAAAGTAAATAATACATATTTTTTTTATTATCAACAAATCAGACGCGATATCCCCACAAGGGGTACTTGCGTCAAGCAACAACACTAAATTCAGAGAACTATTTTACATAAACAATTGGTGAATTAAAAGGTTTGAGTAGAGTTTAAAGAAGACATTAAAATCATGCTTGATTTCACTTCCTACCTTGGAACCACCAATGAAATAAAAACAAATATACATAGTTTAGCAATATGAATCATGAAAATTTCTCTTATAGAATTGTAAGTAGTTATAAAACGAAGAGAAAAATTGTTTTTATTAAAATGCATGGGCTACAAGCTTTCGGGCTTCACGCCCTTCGACGGGTACAACATATTGAGAGGAAATAACGCTATATATAGTATCGATATGTGAAGAATCTGCATACATAACCATATATGAGTTAACAATATCAGATTAAGTTATGGAAATAAGGCTTTTTATAGAAATATTTGACGAAAGTAGGATGTGATGCTAATTAAAAATTAAAAAATTAAAAACTAAAAAATTTTATGACAGATTTAACATAACTAAGGCTATTGCAATTTATAGGAGAACATATGATCATCTATGGATGTCAATCAATTTAAACCAATGTGATGTTATATTAAAAACCAACAACAGTGAGGAACTATGGCATGGCCCGCCATCAGCTCGATCATCGGACAAAGGAAAAAATTATATAGGGGTAGGTGTCTGGGTGGGGGTGTGGTTTGTTTGCGGTGGGATTAACAGTAAGATCAGGGAAAAGAAGTGAACGGCCTATAGGTTATTACAAATATCTAAATACTGCGATGGTAGGTCGATGTGTCTGTTAATGCTATGGTTATTGATGGATAAAATAGCTTCAATGATCAACCTTTGGTATTTGGTATTGACATTAGAGTACAGGGTGGTAGGGGAGGAAAGGTTGAATGAATAGCCGGTGGTGTTAATATGGTTGAAAATAAGCGACCTGTTGTCTCTGTTGGCAATGAATCTACCGTGTTCGGTCATCCTGATGGCCACGGACCTACCAGTCTCGCCTATGTAAGATGCACTGCAATCGTTACAAGAGACTGAGTAGACCGAGCCACCAGAGGACCGAGCAACGGTAGATCTAGGTAATCTGGTGATAGGGTGTCTGAGGATGGCGCCGATACTATTGCTATTAGTAAAATGGGTGTTAATTCCGTGCGTTCTGAGGATGCGGGAGATGGCGACTGATTGGGTGGAGAAGGGAAGTAAACAACTGTTTCTGGTAATTGCAGGAGGTCTAACGGAAGAAGGGTCAAATTTATACTTATGTATGAAATGGGGGGGGGGGAGTATTGGGACCGGGCCAACTGTTTAATGATTAGGGAAAATTCAATGGTTCTAAACAGTGGAAGGGAGCAGTGGGTGAACAATCTCTTGGTAAGAGTACGGACAGTATTTATTTTATGCGATAGGGGACATGAAGATTTGAAGTCTGTATAGAATGTGGGATTGTTAACCTTGTGGTATACGGTGGTGTGGTAATGAGAGGTAGTACGTATGACCAGTATATCAAGATACGGCAATACGGACCTGTTTTCCAATTCTAAGGTGAATGAGATCTCGGGATGATAGGAGTTTAGAGAATCTAAAATATTGATTTCTTGTCCGGTGTCACATATGCAGAAGATATCATCAATATATCTCCGCCACATGTGAATGCCCGGTGCAATTTGCTGTTGGACCCAGTGGTCTATGTTGGCCATGACTATTTCTGCAAGTGGGGAGGATAGTGGGCTGCCCGCGAATACGCTGCTTGTCCAAGACCATTAAAGGCATCATTTCCCAAGTCACCAATCTCATATCCCAATCCAATATGGTTGAACTCCTTGGTCTCCTCACCGCCGACATCAGACAGCAGGATAGCATCATTAAAGGGCGTCAATACAGGAAGCTATCCTTTTGGATCAGCAAATATGGCTTCCCAGAGGAATTTCACCCCGACAACCAACCGGTTCCCACTCTTCTCAATCTGTCATCTACAGTGTTGTCTCCTTCGCAGACCGAGGTTCTTTCCTTAGGCCTCAAGTACCGTCCTCCCACAACGCCTGACATTCCCAGGATTATTTCTGGTGTTGAGCCCGCCATCAGCTCCCTTTCCCACACAGCCCAATATGACATACGGAGTTCCATAGCCCATATCCTCCGGAAACCCACCCCTTCTCAGTCCCAATCTCTTGGTAAGTACCGCTCCCTAGCTACCATAAGGCGAAACCCTAACATTATAGTCACCAGATCGGATAAAGGTTCCCAGACCGTCGTCTTGGACACGGCTGACTATGCCTCCAAGATGACGGAGATACTCAGCGACCGCAATACATTTGTTCCCATTGCACAGTCTGATGCATCTGCCTCAGCTAAATCTTTCAGATTGGGGTTATTGCGTTTGAAAAAATCGGGTCACATAACACCGGATCAATATAGTACTTTCATCTCCGACCTTAATAATATCCCCTATATCTATGGTCTTCCTAAGACCCATAAGCCTGGCATCCCCCTACGCCCCATCATAGCCTACCATCTTTCACCTGCCTATAAGCTGTCCAAATATCTGACTAGCTATCTCACACCTTGGGTGAAAGCCAGTCCACAATCCTCTGCCATTAGGGATATCCCTTCTTTTGTGCAATCCGTTAACTCTCTCTGCCCTGTCCCGAACACCGTTATGGTGTCTTATGATGTAGTTGCCATGTATCTTTCCCTCCCCCATCAGCTTATTATTAGGCACTTGACTAATTTCTTACAGGATAACCAGGTAGATCCCCGTACCGCAGAATCCATAGTCGCACTATCCTCCCTGTGTTTGGACTTCACTACTTTCACATTTAACAACCAGTTGTTCAAACAAATCAGAGGCTCGCCCATGGGCAGCCCACTATCCTCCCCACTTGCAGAAATAGTCATGGCCAACATAGACCACTGGGTCCAACAGCAAATTGCACCGGGCATTCACATGTGGCGGAGATATATTGATGATATCTTCTGCATATGTGATACCGGACAAGAAATCAATATTTTAGATTCTCTAAACTCCTATCATCCCGAGATCTCATTCACCTTAGAATTGGAAAACAGGTCCGTATTGCCGTATCTTGATATACTGGTCATACGTACTACCTCTCATTACCACACCACCGTATACCACAAGGTTAACAATCCCACATTCTATACAGACTTCAAATCTTCATGTCCCCTATCGCATAAAATAAATACTGTCCGTACTCTTACCAAGAGATTGTTCACCCACTGCTCCCTTCCACTGTTTAGAACCATTGAATTTTCCCTAATCATTAAGCAGTTGGCCCGGTCCCAATACCCCCCCCCCCCCCCCCCCATTTCATACATAAGTATAAATTTGACCCTTCTTCCGTTAGACCTCCTGCAATTACCAGAAACAGTTGTTTACTTCCCTTCTCCACCCAATCAGTCGCCATCTCCCGCATCCTCAGAACGCACGGAATTAACACCCATTTTACTAATAGCAATAGTATCGGCGCCATCCTCAGACACCCTATCACCAGATTACCTAGATCTACCGTTGCTCGGTCCTCTGGTGGCTCGGTCTACTCAGTCTCTTGTAACGATTGCAATGCATCTTACATAGGCGAGACTGGTAGGTCCGTGGCCATCAGGATGACCGAACACGGTAGATGCATTGCCAACAGAGACAACAGGTCGCTTATTTTCAACCATATTAACACCACCGGCCATTCATTCAACCTTTCCTCCCCTACCACCCTGTACTCTAATGTCAATACCAAATACCAAAGGTTGATCATTGAAGCTATTTTATCCATCAATAACCATAGCATTAACAGACACATCGACATACCATCGCAGTATTTAGATATTTGTAATAACCTATAGGCCGTTCACTTCTTTTCCCTGATCTTACTGTTAATCCCACCGCAAACAAACCACACCCCCACCCAGACACCTACCCCTATATAATTTTTTCCTTTGTCCGATGATCGAGCTGATGGCGGGCCATGCCATAGTTCCTCACTGTTGTTGGTTTTTTAATATAACATCACATTGGTTTAAGTTGATTGACATCCATAGATGATCATATGTTCTCCTATAAATTGCAATAGCCTTAGTTATGTTAAATCTGTCATAAAATATTTTAGTTTTTAATTTTTTAATTTTTAATTAGCATCACATCCTACTTTCGTCAAATATTTCTATAAAAAGCCTTATTTCCATAACTTAATCTGATATTGTTAACTCATATATGGTTATGTATGCAGATTCTTCACATATCGATACTATATATAGCGTTATTTTCTCTCAATATGTTGTACCCGTCGAAGGGCGTAAAGCCCGAAAGCTTGTAGCCCATGCATTTTAATAAAAACAATTTTTCTCTTCGTTTTATAACTATTTATAGTTTAGCAATTACGTTCTTTTAACCAAGAGAGAAAATCATAGATATTTACAGAATTTCTTAAATTTTAAATATGAGTCCTTACTGTTTATAAACATCAAAAGATCCCTGTGTATTCAATGTCTTCCCGCTTTCTGTAGTTCTGGAAGATTGGACATTCAGTAAAGCAGGTGACTGGAATCCTGCCTTCTCTCTCCACACCCTGGATTGTCTATAGTTCCAATTCGAAACAGAAGGTCTCCGAAGTTTCCATGGTTTGTAACGAATTGCACATTGTAAAAGTCAGGGCAGAAATATGCCTGAAGGTCAAAAGAGACGAAAGTGAGCTCTAGTATTAGAAAAAAAAATCTATCATTCTTGTTCTTAAAAATGTATTCATTTTCGAGGGACAATGTAGACTGAATGTTCGTTGGTCTTCTTCATTCAATGAAATAATGAAAAAACAGTTGGTTTTCTGAAGTAGGAGGACAGCATCTACAAAAGTGAATTAGGTATTGGTATGAAAGATGGCGGCTCCTATTCTAGCTGGAAGATTCAGGAAGGAAGTAAAGATCTTGAAATACCAAGTGAAAACCATCCAGAAAACCGCGGAATTAAATAAAACAAAGTAAAAAAATAAGATTTCAGAGTGAATTGTCACAAAGGATTTGATCGGGAATATAGCAATGTCATTTTATTGTAATTACTAGAATAACAACCCGTCTTCATTCATAATCTTTAAAGGTGAATGTTTGCCTATATACATTATTGTATTAAACAAAATATAGTGTATTATATATTCTTTATCTCTGTATAGTGTAGTATATTTTAAATAATGAAGGCATCACTCGACCAAAAGCACATGTGCTTTTTAGATGGCAGAGCGCCATCTAGTGGAGCAAAAATGTGCTTTTGGTCAGGATATGCCTTCATTATTTTTAATATCAACACCTGACCTTTTTATTATTTTTTTCTATTGTTTTCTCAAGTGTAGTATATATATGTTATGTAAAAATATTTTATTCAAAAAATTTAATTTCATGGAATCAAATATTCTGTTAAGTCTACCACCAGATGTCGCGACTTCCCTTTATAGGTTATATTGTTGCTGTTTCCCGTTGGCCCAATTAACGTTGTATCCCGTTGGCACGCTCCGATGCTCTCCCGCCATGGATTCCTGAAAGAAGAAAAAGAAGAAAACCAACAAGCCCTCTCAACCCTCGGTTGACATCGCGGCTCTTGTTGAAGAAGATAACATGGTCATCTCCCGCCACTACCAAATCCTGCAATCCCTCGGCCAGCCCTCCCTAGCAGCTCTTCCCCTGGACCTTGTTCGCTTCATTGAGCAGCGAACGGAAATAATCAAGTGCCTAGTTAGGGATGTGAAGAACCTCGCGGGCACCGTGAATGACTTCATGGAGCTGGATGAAATCATGGATGCCCAAGAAAACCTGCCAAACCACTCAAACAGCTCTGCTTCCACCTGCAAGGACTCTAGCGCTCAGACCGAGCTCATTAAGCCTGCCACCTCCGCTTCAGCTGCTGTCCCTGTGGCAGCACCTGCTCTCAAGAAGCCAGATCCTGCTCTAACCAAGAGAAAGCAGCCAGAGGCGTCAAACCCGCCCGCTAAGAGGAGCAAACCACTGGTTCCAGCCAAGTCTGCATCTTCCCGCGCCCCCAAGCCTGCCGTTGCCAAAGGCACCCTCAATGGGGAGAAATCTGCGGCCCACATCGTGGTTATTGCAGACTAGCCGAATGACCCGGGCAACGCCCGTGTTTTACCAGATTGAATGTTTTTATTCAAATACTATTTGTTACAATTATAAATTGGCGCCTTAAATAAATGCATATATTAGTTAATAACTATAGCCTATGTGCTTTATCTGTCTATGTACTGTTGGCTTCCGTAGGCGTCTCTTACTGGGAAAAAGAAAGAGAGGATTCCATTTAGTTATTAACTAATATATGCATTTATTTTAGGAGCGACCCGCTCCAACGCAATAGTTACAAAAACGAAAAAGTGAGTGGGGGGGGGGGGGGGGGGGGGGGGGGGCAAAGGTGGCGTGATCGTAGCCAACCAATAGGAGAGCGCCATTCCAAAAAAAAAAAAAGCAAACGGTGACAGAGATGAAAAATTATTAAGAACGCATGACGCTCGTAACTGTATATAGAATAACCTGCAGGCTGACCCACGGGACATCCTCAAAGCTGTCCGCGCTGCCCACACTCTGCCCCAAGGCGTCTGAGCGTCTCTGCGCACCAGGAGAAAACTGGTGCTGCACTCCAACACTCCAGAGGCCATTCCTGCCGTCAGCTCTGCCCTGGACAACAAGCTCCAAGGCCTGAAAGTCCGGGAACTGAGGCAATTCCTCCCAAGAATCTGCCTCTTCAACGTGGAGGCGGAAACCGCGGATGAAGACATTGTCAAGGCCTTCCTTTCCACCGATGCCCTCAGCCAGCTTCATAGAGACAAGTCTGTCCGAGTGGCACACAGATCTCCGACCAGCAATGGCACCTGCACGGCCTTCATTGAGCTGGACTTGGCCATTGAAGCTCAAAAATCATTTATTTTGGTTAGCAGCCCCGTAAATAAAGATATTTTATCTTCCCGTTGGCCGGCTCAAACCGTTTGTAAATTATGTAAATAAGTTTAATTTTATTATTCTTACGCCTTAAGCCAGGCAGTAATTTTATCAAATTTAGTTTTTTTTATATATTCCTTTAGCTAAATTAAAGCAATAATGATAAAAAGAAAATTTTTTATTTATAATATATATATATCTTTAATTAAAAAGGCATATATTGGATCAAAATAATTTATTTTCCAATATATCAGTTGGCTGAACGCCAATCTTTTTCAAGGTATTATAACATATTAATGTCAACAATTAACTCAGCGCCACATAACGTCATTAGAATTAAGTTTTAAAAAATTACACTGCTGGCCACCCAAATTGCAGCACCAAGAAAGACAAGAGATATCACAACAAAATTTATTTTGTAGATAACATGTGGACCAAGTATCAAATGATTAAATTTATAGACTTCTGCGAAGTGTGGTTCCTGCCAGAATCAGTAGCCAGAGTAGCCGCCATTGTTGGAGATCACCGCTGCCACACGTCTCGGCATTGATTCAAAGAGACTTTGGATGTTTTCTTAGAGTACAGCAGACCGAGCAGCTTCCACAGGTTGCCAAAGTTGATCTGGTGTGGCAGCTTTCAGGGTGTTGCATTTACGGTGGCCAGCAGTTTATTTTTGTCTATATTCAATGAGGAGGGAGAAATATTTGAAGACGCAAATCGTTATTAGAATAACGCAAAGAATGATAGAATTTCTTGTATATATGTGGTGATAACTCTGAATATTGTCACTGAAATTTCTTTCATATGATAAATTGATCATATTTTGGACATAATTATCATGGATATTCATGTATATTTTGTATTTCATTGTAGTATTTTTTATTACATTTTTTAATTCACCAGTAATATAAACTTGTGGGTTAATTAATAACGAATTAAAATTCACAGGATTTGAGATCTAAACATATTCAAAACCAATAATTTAAGGTCCTTAGGTGTAGTTTTAAATCGAGACACATTTATACTTTAAAATAATGAAGGCATATCCTGACCAAAAGCACATGTGCTTTTTAGATGGCAGAGCGCCATTTAGGAAGCAAAAATAAACTAAACGTTTTTTTTAACTTGCTTCGTGATATTTGGCCAACCCAATTTATTGATAAATCAAGAAAAGCCATCCACGAAGGCGTTGGCGCTGTTGGCGCTCGTCAGCGTTTTGGTCCTAGAGGCTTCTTGAAAAACCAAGAAATGGGTATTTAAGGCTAAACTTGCGTAAATACGCTTAACACATGAGAAAACAATGGAGAACATTTTATACTTAGTCTAGGGTTTTCCTCACTCTATATCTGTGCTCCAAATAGGCACTTTTATCTATTTTGTGGTTACTATTCATGCAACTTTGTGCCTAAAGTTAATGTACTTTATATGAAATGAAATAATTTAGCACGATTTTTTTATTTTTTCAAATAAAACAATGTTTCACTGCTTTTACATTGCGAAATAAAAACAAATAGCTTTTGAAAAAATACATTCTGTAAATATAAACCGTTTATATAAACTTTTGATATATGTAAAGAATATTTAAAATAAAAAAGGCATATCCTGACCAGGAGCGCATGTGCTTTTCAAATGGCAGAGCGCCATCTGGTGGAACAGAAATCAACTAAGCATTGATTTAACCTGTTCCCTGATATTTGGCCAACCCAATTTCTTGATTTCACAGGTAAAGATATATTTTAATACAAAGCAATATTTCGCCATCTATATATAACAAATAAAAACATGCGAATGTTTCTTTGCGCCAAACCGCTGGAAGAGTTCACCACTGATGAACCAAGCCTTCCCAATATTTGTTTCATCGCAGTAAGGACAATAGAGGCTTGATTTATTTGTAAAGAGAAACATTAGCGTCTTAATGTTTTCATTTGTTAAAGATATATTTATAGGATTTAGAAGCGCTTTAAAACGTTTAATGTATAGACTTCTTTATTGATCCGTGATTTATTATTTTTTTTTGCGGGATCTTTAAGGAAAATACGCCCACTTTACTATTACAGGAATAATTAACATATTTCTCAGGGTCAAAACTATGACAGTGACTTCTTCCACACTATAAGGTGTCAAAATTTCATTCGGATAGGTCAAAACATGTATACGAAACCAACAAACAACTTTCCGTCTTTATTTATATATTTGACTTGGAATTTCGCGTGTTTTTGAGGGTAAGCTAATATTTTGATAATTAATTGGCTTTTTAAAAAATAAATCGGCATTTTAGATATAAAATTATTCTGTTTAAATAAGATTTTTAAATATATTTAATCAAGAAAAACTGACTTCATTTCCCGCAGACACACTACAAACATAATGCCCAAAGTATTCTATGCCTTACGGAAGAAAGATTCTCAGAGTAATTCTATTTAAAATCATTTTTGACCGATCGCGAATTTCTAAGAAAAAAAAAATCCTCTTTTATTTATTTATTTCAATTTATAAAGCGCAATGTCCTCCTAGGAACACTTGTTCTGTCATACATGTATGCCTCTTCATTTGTACATACATATTTACAATAATTTTAGACCATAAAGAAGTCATATTGTCGCGATATCAAATTATAGTTTTATTAATCAAATGATAAACTTCGTGAGTGATGTTTTCCTCTCAACAAAACTAGAAACAAGAAAATGAAAAATCAGTTATAGAATTTACATACCTTCCTTATATAACATTAAACATAAACGTATTTACATATTTACATATTTGCTTTACATTTGATTTACATAAATCAATTTCGTGACAATATGAATGTTAACAAGGAGAAAGAGAAGAAAAAACATTGCCATCAAATATTTATACATCAAAATTGTATAATTATTATTGAAAGAGAAGAAAAAATCCTTATTAAAAAATCTCTTTTCAGAAAAGAAATTTTTACCGATAACTGATAAGTCACACATACACACACAAAAGCCTTTATTAGGGACTTGCCCCATACAGATTCTCCCAATTGAATAGGGTAATAATCATCTTGTGTTATTTACATAGAAATTGAACTGGCTTTACTCTTCGTCTCAAAGTCATTCACTTGTTGACTGGTCCTTACATAATGATGATCTAAAAAAATTATAGTACGCTATTGCCTTAGATTTGTTTGCTGATATTTTTGAAAGCAATACGTAGAGTGAAGTGATGGTACATTTAATTATGACTGATAAGTCTCTAGAGAACAAGTTGATTTTTTTCAAAATAATTTGTTTTAAGTTTGGTAATTAGTTTTTTGTTTTCAGGATGGTGTTATCCGAGCGCCCTATGTTGCCGTGGCTGAAAGTTCATTAGTATGTGCTGAGGTAAGGAGGAAGATTTCACGGGCGTTTAATTTACTCCCCGGCGGCATCGTGGTGGAATCTCATCCAGTCCCAATAACTTATTACGCCATAAATCTGGCCGAGAAGGTTTCTCGATCCTGTAGGCGACAGACCGGGGCGCCTGGTTTCTTCATTGATGCTATGGCCTCCAGGAACTTCCTCTGGTGTGAGTTCTGGATGCCCCTGTAAATAGTGGAAGTATTTTCCCAATCTGGCTGATGTCCCGATCGGAGACCATGCTCCACCATGGCAAACCTTTCCTTTGCATACTTCCAAGAAGATTTGTGTTCTTGGAGTCTGGTCCCAAGGAAACGGCCTGTCTCTCCAATGTAGGATACATTGCAGCTTTTACATGGGATCCTATACACAACGTCCTTTGTGTTCCCTATCTTCTCCTTCTGCTTAGATAGGGAACACAAAGGACGTGTATAGGATCCCATTTAAAAGCTGCAATGTACCCTACATTGGAGAGACAGGCCGTTTCCTTGGGACCAGACTCCAAAAACACAAATCTTCTTTGAAGTATGCAAAAAAAAAAAAAAAGGTTTGCTATGATGGAGCATGGTCTCCGATCGGGACATCAGCCAGATTGGGACAATACATCCACAATTTACAGGGGCATCCAGAACTCACACCAGAGGAAGATCCTGGAGGCCATAGCATCAATGAAGGACCCAGCTAGTGTAAATAGATATGAAGAAATCCCGAACCTTATGTGTCTCTTTTAACCTATTTTTTCTAATAATCGCAGTCAACTTCATTTGTTTCTTATTTTTATTTCCTACATTTTGTTTCAAAATGCATCATATAAAATACTGCATTACTAATTTGCCAAATGCCTTTAATTTTCATATATTTTTAAATTATTTTATTATTATTATTATTATTTTCAATTTTAATTTTTAATGTATTATTATCATTAATTATTTTTTGACCAATGACAAAGTTGTTTTCATGTGATCTTACAAGAATTTGTAAATTAAGTTTACTGCGCAATAAATTGATAAAGAGGAAGCAATCTCTCGGAATATTTTAGAAAAAATTGGGGTTTTTTCTTTGCAGATCCACGTACGACCTTTTATATAAACTTATATGATGGATCGCCTTTTGACTCAAACCAATATGCTTTTGACACAGGACGCGCGTCGTCTGATTTCGCGGCGCGCTGCCAGATCAAAATATTAAACTGATTATTTGTTTTTATTTAATATGATAAGTGAATTTAGTGACACACACACAATATATGACAGTGACAATGAATGAGACGATGCTTTTATAGATTACTTTTATATGCTCTTGTTTAGATAAAATCTCCATAGACGCATCAGAATGAATAGGCTGGTTTATGATGCCATCTAAGCTTAATAAAGATACTTCTTGCAAATTTTTTTCTCGATATATTGTGCCCATACTTTGCCGTATACATTTCACTTTTCTGGCCATAAAACAAAACTGTGCAGCAAAATTGGAATTCTATTTACTTTCTCCATCATCGGCCGGCCGCCGCCGACCTGCAGTCCTGGATCTTTCCAGTTGGTCTCGAGGACCACGTCATCTCCTCAGCGGCGAAGTACGCGATCTACGTATTCTTCGTAGATCGCGAAACACGTGGTGTCGCTGGAGACCCGCTTGCGATTCTCCACCAAACTCTGCAGCGGTGGTAGAGGCACCATATTCATTGTACATAGTATCAGGCACATATATAATATTTTTTAAAATAGTGCAGAATGTGCACTTTTGCATGTATTGACAAGATGTCAATAAAATTATGTTAATTGTCAATTGTCTACTCTATCGATATGCAGAAACAGGAAAAACACAGTTAACGTCCAAAGATAGGAGGAAAATTACTACATAGTGAAAGGTCTCACTTTATATAGAAAACAAGCTGAGGTGAAGACAATTGAACGTAGTTCAGGTAAAATTGTGCTCTGTGAAGGGTGACTTCCGTTACTAAAAAATCATTACAGGAAGATGAAAAATATTGACGCTAAATAAAAGCTTAAACTTTGGAAATTAGTGTGATAATGTTAATTGCATCAGGATTAATATATATTTTTGATTTGAAAACTTTGTACACTATATAATGCTGAAAATAAAGAATCTACATATGGAGAGTACATTAATAAATAGGATTATCTGAATCAAGAAGAAATATTTATCTAAAAATTCGTTTGGCGCTTTGTCAAACGGATTATAGGCTTTGAATAAATATTTTCTATCTCTAAAATAATATTATTTATATATACATTTTATTATATCCAATTATTTGTTTAGGCAGGTACGATAAGTTAACCCCCCACACTGATAAAACGGTGTTTACCTTACAACCCTGAACACTCGGATTTTCCTGGAAAATCTTTTAAAGATTTCTTTAAAAAGCCATGGTCCACCTGTGCTGTGTGAGCAGAAGAGCTTAAATTGACTTGTTCCATATGTAAATACCTGTTTTCTTTCCTCTTTTCGCTATCCACTTCTCCCATCCATATTTCCAAATTTTTTTTTCTTATATTCCATAGAATTATTCAAATAATAGTCTGTATATATTTACCATATGTATATAATCTTTCTCCATTTTTACCCCTTTGTATATTTCCCACTTTCATAGGTTTCTCCGTCTTGTAACCCCAAGGCGAATCCTCTGTAAGACCTGTGTGTCTTAATAAAGGCTTTTGTGTGTGTGTGTGTGTATACATTTTATTAATTAATTTGATTTCTTTTAATTGTGTTTCTTGATCTTATCTGAAGGTCAGATTTTAGACAGTCATCTTCCCGTTGTGAATATTTCATTCAAGAGAAGAAACCAAGTACTTTCTGGTGAAATATTCAAGTCTAATCACAGATATAGGAATTGTATCGGATTGAGAAAAGAAACAAAATGGAACCATATAAAGAATATCAGAATATGAGAAAGGATATATGTCAAACATAATCGTGAAAATGTTCAATATTTATTTTCCATATCTACAAAAATTTATTAACCAAATGATATTAATGATCAATCTTCTTTCCATTTAACACAAGTACTAATACATGCTTTAAAAAGGCTTAAAATCAGAGAAGTGGATAAAAGCTCTAAATAATTAAAACAACACTTTTTGGTCGTGCAGCTGAATGCTTCTAATGGCCCATCTATCGGAAAATATATCAACTTACGTTGATTTTTATTAAGTCCGTAAATTGCCCCCAATACATTTTCTTTATGAAAAAAGAGCAATCCATAAATAAATCTTTAATAAAAAGGCATATATTGGTAAAATAAATTTTATTTTGATCCAATATATGCCTTTTTAATTAACATTTTTCTTTAATAATCAAGAAAAGCCAATCATTTACACTTTTCGGGCTTTTGCTTTTCGTGGCATACTTTGATAATTCATGAAAGAGTGTTAGCCAATTTCTCCGAGAAAAAAAATATTGCCTAGTGTTTTTAGATAGTTGGCACTAGAGACCATCAGTAATATTTATTTTCACGATCCCCAAGAGCTCTTTCATCAATTTTAATATAGTTAAATATTCTAAGGCGACTGTCATTCATTCCATAACAAGCGATCATTAAAGAGAATTTTATTCCAGTAGCAATCGACTATATTGCCACGTGGAAAATTAGGGAAGACAAACTCCATTAAGTACCAACTATGAATGATAAACAAAAGATAAGCAATGAGGGCAGTTTACAGAGTAGCAAAATATAAATATAAAAAATTATAAAATAAAAGGATTTAAAAGCGCGAATGTTTCTTTTATAATAATACAAACTTCTACTGTCCTTACTGCGATGAAAAATATATTGGGAGGGCTTGGCTCATCAGTGGTGAACCCTCCCAGCGGTTTCGCCAATTTAATCCACCAGACCGCTTCTCAGAGCTCTAATACTGTATTGGATCATTCTGCTTTTATATGCTACACTGAAGGATGGAATCTTATAAATGGTTTTCAAGTAAACAATGGACATAAGCTTATAGGACAGTAGAATTACATTTAAATATTTGCATCGAGCAATGCTCTTCGGCAAACTATAAAGACAAGGCCAGTTAGGCATAAATTAAGACAAAGCAATAACGCGCCATCTATACATATAAAATAAAAGGATTTAAAAGCGCAAATGTTTCTTTTATAATAATACAAACCTCTACTGTCCTTACTGCGATGAAAAAATATATTGGGAGGGCTTGGCTCATCAGTGGTGAACCCTCCCAGCGGTTTCGCCAATTTAATCCACCAGACCGCTTCTCAGAGCTCTAATACTGTATTGGATCATTCTGCTTTTATATGCTACACTGAAGGATGGAGTCTTAGAAATGGTTTTCAAGTAAACTATGGACATAATCTTATAGGACAGTAGAATTACATTCAAATATTTGCTTCGAGCAATGCTCTTCAGCAAACTATAAAGACAAGGCCAGTTAGGCATAAATTAACACAAAGCAATAACGCGCCATCTATATATATAAAATAAAAGGATTTAAAAGCGCGAATGTTTCTTTTATACATAAAACGAACTTCTACTGTCCTTACTGCGATGAAAAAATATATTGGGAGGGCTTGGCTCATCAGTGGTGAACCCTCCCAGCGGTTTCGCCAATTTAATCCACCAGACCGCTTCTCAGAGCTCTAATACTGTATTGGATCATTCTGCTTTTATATGCTACACTGAAGGATGGAATCTTAGAAATGGTTTTTAAGTAAACTATGGACATAAGCTTATAGGACAGTAAAATTACATTTAAATATTTGCATCGAGCAATGCTCTTCCGCAAACAATAAGTACAAGGCCAGTTAGCTATATTTAATTATTAGGCGATATTGCTTTGTCTTAATTTATGCCTAACTGGCCTTGTCTTTATAGTTTGCCGAAGAGCATTGCTCGATGCAAATATTTAAATGTAATTCTACTGTCCTATAAGCTTATGTCCATAGTTTACATAAAAACCATTTCTAAGATTCCATCCTTCAGTGTAGCATATAAAAGCAGAATGACCCAATACAGTATTAGAGCTCTGAGAAGCGGTCTGGTGGATTAAATTGGCGAAACCGCTGGGAGGGTTCACCACTGATGAGCCAAGCCCTCCCAATATATTTTTTCATCGCAGTAAGGACAGTAGAAGTTTGTATTATTATAAAAGAAACATTCGCGCTTTTAAATCCTTTTATTTTATACTAGACGAATGGCCCGGACAACGCCCGGGTTTTACCCGAGTGCGTATATATTTTAAAAACGTTTTAATTCAAACACTATTCGTTACAATTATAAATTGGCGCCATGGATGTCACTCTTGTGAAACGTCCCGTTCCAAACTGTGTGTTTTTAAAATGTTTTAATTAAAATACTATTCGTTACAATTATAAATTTGAACGATAGGCTGATTATTTCTTTATACCGTTATTATACCGTTATATTATATATATATTATATTATATATATATTACACGTTATTTGTTTTCTTGGCCGACTGTTTTACATATGGTGTTATCTTAAAATTGCTTGTTTTGAATATTTTTTAGATTGAGATTATTAGCTAGTATGTAAAAAAATAACTCTGTTGAAATTTAATTTTGTATTTATATATAAATAAAATTAACTCTGTTGATTTTTTGTATTTAATCGATAACAGCGAAGTTACGCATGTTAATGTTAGGAAAAATATTTTGATTTTAAGCAAAACCTGCTCCATCTCGTTTTATATAAATGTTGAAAATTTGGTCGAAAATGATGCATTGTAACGAAAGTTTTTAGTGAACAACACTTATGAAATTTCCATTTTATTAATATAGATGTATAGATGGCGCGTTATTGCTTTGTATTAATAAAAAAATATACTATGTTAATAAAATAATAAATACTTTGCTACATAGCTCCTTCCCTATGAGAGCTGTGACCCACAGCTTGCAATTATTGTAGTTACTGACATGGATCTGACGTGCTTTTGCCAAGGTTTCCATCGAAGTCTTGGAACTTTGTCCCTAGTACCTTTGCGTCCAATTTTTTGCGGCGTGAAAAGTGACTTTGTCGTCGTATCTTCTATAGGGACATCGTCATCTTAGAGGGAAGTCTTGGGTTTGACACGGCAGTGGAATCCTGGGGCCAACCTCTAAAAATGTAGATCACAGCATCCATGGTCTCTAAGTTTTCTCGGCGTTCTTCAGTTTGTCTTCCCTAATTTAACTAGCATCTACAGCAAAATACCACGTATGGCACAGCAATTTATTTAAGGCAAACACCAACTATGAGGGATAAACAAAAGATAAGGAATGAGGGAAGTTTACAGAGTAGCAAAATATAAACATAAAAATGATACTCTGTTAATAAAATAATAAATAATTTGCTACAATATTCAGAGAAAACTGGACAATTTAGGGAGGGCTGCTTTAGAAACAATCAATTATATTTGCGAATAAAAAAAAAGCACAGAATCTTGAAGTTCTCTCTCACGCCTGGAATATTTTGTAAGCGTTTTGAAAAGAAAAGAGAGAGAGAGAAGGAAGTGGAGAAAAGAACAGCGAGACTAATGATACAATAGACGGAATAAAGGAGAATTAAAAAGAACCACGCGACACTCTGAATGTCAAATCCGGGAAGAGTGGGGAAATACCCGGACGTCAGGAATTTCGCTTTGATTCTAATTGTTGAATATGTTAATTTGATGGTAATGGGGCGATTTTTCCTGATTGAATGGAAATCTCTTGCTTTCACGGATGTGGGGAATGGTCTTGGCAAAATCTCAGCAATATGTACCGAGTTCTATCCGGGAGTATGACACAGAACCTAGTCATTGTTAATGGTAAAACATTAAAATAAAGAGTGTTCAACATTTATACGATTAGAAGGTGAACATCTCAAGAATTAAGGCAGTACCAAGATATTCCCTACATTTACCAAGTAAAAAATAACGACAATTACCAATTTCTCCTTTATTGTATCCAAGCCACCAAATTGGACTTTGGAACAAACAAGCGGTTGAAAGACCATCAATTAGTAGATTTGACTTCAATGCATGCCACTCATTATAATCAATAATAACAATAGTGATGATATAAATTTTCCTTCGGAAAAATTCAAAGAACGCGTTGATAAGTGATGATGCTAGTAGACCTTTATAACTCGACCATTCCGCGAAATTGTAACATTTTAGCACGACCATTCTTTAGATTGCTTGAATCTTTTCGCCAGAAAATACAAGATTAAATGTTCTTTTCTGTGAGAGGTAATTTCCTCTATATGAACTAAAGCCTTAACAACGAGTTGGATGAGAGTTACGTTCTTCCATGAACGCTGACCGTAATAAATAGGGCCGTGAGATTTATTTTCCCATGTGTGTAGCCCAGAGACGCAGATCATGATCAAGAGGTTTTACGAATTTTTGATAATAATAAAAGTTAAATAGGTAATATTGCAACTTTTAATAAAAATACAAAAAGGTTGCGACGTTACCTTTTAGTCTTTTGTTATTTTGTTGGCACCATGGACTGGGGCCGAAACAACAAGATGGATGATATTTTCTTTCCCAAATGTTTACCCCATGGAAGCAGGCCTTGTGTATTTATCCCATTGTCGCAGGCCGTAACAACAAGGCTGTGAGAGACAGGTTCCCATGTGTTTTTACACCATTAACGAAGGCCATAATAACGAGACGGTGAGATATGTCACTTGTGTGTTTACCCCATGGACGAAGAACGAAACAACAAGGCTGTGAGAGATATGTGTGTTTCCCCACCATAACCACGAAGCTGAGAGAGATAAGTGTGTTTCCCCACCATAACCACGAAGCTGTGAGAGATAAGTGTGTATTCCCACCATAACCACGAAGCTGTGAGAGATAAGTGTGTTTTCCCACCATAACCACGAATCTGAGAGAGATAAGTGTGTTTTACCCACCATAACCACGAAGCTGTGAGAGATAGGTGTGATCATCTCACCGTAACAACGAGGATGTAAGAGATAGGTGTATTTACCCCATCGTAAAGACGAAGCTGTGAGAGATAGGTGTGTTTACCCCAACGTAACAAAAATACTGTAAGAGATAGGTGTGTTTACCCCACCGTAATAACAAGGCTGTGAGAGATAGGTGTGTTTACCCCAACGTAACAACGAAGCTGTGAGAGATAGGTGTGTTTATCCCAACGTAACAGCGAAGCTGTGAGAGATAGGTGTGTTTATCCCAACGTAACAACGAAGCTGTGAGAGATAGGTGTGTTTATCCCAACGTAACAACGAAGCTGTGAGAGATAGGTGTGTTTATCACAACGTAACAATGAAGCTGTGAGAGATAGGTGTGTTTATCCCACCGTAACAACGAAGCTGTGAGAGATAGGTGTGTTTATCCCAACGTAACAACGAAGCTGTGAGAGATAGGTGTGTTTATCCCACCGTAACAACGAAGCTGTGAGAGATAGGTATGTTTATCCCAACGTAACAGCGAAGCTGTGAGAGATAGGTGTGTTTATCCCACCGTAACAACGAAGCTGTGAGAGATAGGTATGTTTATCCCAACGTAACAACGAAGCTGTGAGAGATAGGTGTGTTTATCCCACCATAACAACAAGGCTGTGAGAGATAGGTGTGTTTATCCCACCATAACAACAAGGCTGTGAGAGATAGGTGTGTTTATCCCACCGTAACAACGAAGCTGTGAGAGATAGGTGTGTTTATCCCACCGTAACAACGAAGCTGTGAGAGATAGGTGTGTTTACCCCAACGTAACAACAAGACTGTAAGAGATAGGTGTGTTTACCCCACCGTAATAACAAGACTGTAAGAGATAGGTGTGTTTACCCCACCGTAATAACAAGGCTGTGAGAGATAGGTGTGTTTACCCCAACGTAGCAACGAAGCTGTGAGAGATAGGTGTGTACCCCAACGTAACAACGAAGCTCTGAGAGATAGGTGTGTTTACCCCAACGTAACAATGAAGCTGTGAGAGATAGGTGTGTTTATCCCACCGTAACAACGAAACTGTGAGAGATAGGTGTGCTTATTCCACCGTAACAACGAAACTGTGAGAGATAGGTGTGTACCCCAACGTAACAATGAAGCTGTGAGAGATAGGTGTGTTTACCCCACCGTAACAACGAAGCTGTGAGAGATAGGTGTGTTTACCCCACCGTAACAACGAAACTGTGAGAGATAGGTGTGTTTATCCCACCGTAACAACGAAACTGTGAGAGATAGGTGTGTTTATCCCAACGTGACAATGAAGCTGTGAGAGATAGGTGTGCTTATCCCACCGTAACAACGAAACTGTGAGAGATAGGTGTGTTTATCCCAACGTAACAATGAAGCTGTGAGAGATAGGTGTGTTTACCCCACCGTAACAACGAAGCTGTGAGAGATAGGTCTGTTTACCCCACCGTAACAATGAAGCTGTGAGAGATAGGTTTGTTTACCCCACCGTAACAACGAAGCTGTGAGAGATAGGTGTGTTTACCCCCACCGTAACAATGAAGCTGTGGGAGATAGGTTTGTTTATCCCACCGTTTCAATGAAACTGTGAGAGATAGGTGTGTTTACCCCACCGTAACAACGAATCTGTGAGAGTTAGGTGTGTTTATCCCACCGTAACAACGAAGCTGTGAGAGATAGGTGTGCTTACCCCAACGTAACAACGAGGCTGTAAGAGATAAGTGTGTTTACCCCACCGTAACAATGAAGCTGTGAGAGATAGGTGTGTTTATCCCACCGTAACAATGAAGCTGTAAGATATAGGTGTGTTTACCCCATCGTAACAATGAAGCTGTGAGAGAAAGGTGTGTTTACCCCACAGTAACAATGAAGCTGTAAGAGATAGGTTTGTTTATCCCACCGGAACAATGAAGCTGTAAGAGTTAGGTATGTTTATCCCAACGGTAGCAACAAGGCTGTAAGAGATATGTATGTTTACCCCATCGTAACAACGAGGTGTTATGTCACACAACTCTACAGTGGTATTTCCCCAGTTGGAGGGAATCCCCAGCAGGGTGGGTTCAAGGCCCTGCCAGTGTTGATCTAAAACCTCCACTCCAGCACCTTTATAGCACTTAACATGTTCCAAGGAACCTTGAACATCCATATTTGTTTTGCTTATCCCTAGTACACGTGGTACAGGCCATGATAATCATGGTGTGCACTGTGAGTGCACAACATGTCTGCACATGTGAAAAGCAGTTCAACTTTGCACTTACATTGAACATTCTTCTCTTGATAAGCGCATGCCTCTTTTATTGGAATATTCTGATTGTAGATCTTTTGCGAAAGCTCTAACTCTTCAATTTCTAAAACCGATTTCTTGGAAACACACACAAGCAAAATCCTATGTTTTAATCAATTTTCTTTTACAATAAAAAAACATCTAGAATGTCATTGACGTATTCGATATTCATTTATCAAGTTCATGAAATGTTTTTGGGGATCGGTGGAAGGATGGTCTAGACCGTTGGGGTTTGGCCGCTACGACCTGGGTTCGATTCCCGCATTGAACACTTTTTCTGATTTAAAAAAAAAAAAGCTCCAATGGCCCTCGATTCTTACAAAAGTCCAACCCCACCTGCAAGTGCAACTAACCAAACGGGGCTCTGGCACATTTTAAAGTGCAAAGTCGAACTGCTTTTCACAGGTGTAGACATGTGGTGCACTTACAGTAAAAGCAGTCGCCTACTTCTGCTCACCATGATTATCATGGCCTGTACCAGGTGTACTAGAGATAAACAAACAAAAAAAAAAGAAATGTTCTGAAACGTGGAAGGCTAAGGTTGAAAAAAAGGCACTACAGTTTATATGTAACATTCTGAAATATCAATAATGTTAAAATTCACTGAAACAGAAATTCCTTTATTTCAACGATTTTAATAGCAATAGTTGGAAAATATCGTACGGTAATTAAAACTGTAAAGAATTATATATTCATTTCTTTTACAGCTGTCAAAAATTGGAAAATTCTGACACCAAATTAGGGAAAAACAGCACTCAACAGCAATTTGATATCCTCAGTTGAAGGCCATGATTGTTGAGCCATACAGAAGAAACCAGCAAAGATCTACAGATATAAGAACCCTCAAAAAAACATCACGGGAATGAAGATAGCAACTTAATTGATTACCAACATAGCAATAACGCGCCATCTTTATAATACTTACTTCAAAATTCGAAACTACACTGTGTACTATAGACGCGTATGATTCTTTTTGAAAGTGAATAATTTCTACTGTCCTTAATGCAATGAAAAAATTAATGGGAGGGCCGGGCTCATCAGTGGTGAACCCTCCCAGCGGTTTCGCCAGTTTAATCTACCATACCGCTGTTATATTGCATTTTTATTTTTATATTTATCGAAAAATGCAATATAACAGCGGTATGGTAGATTAAACTGCGAAACCGCTGGAAGGGTTCACCACTGATGAGCCAGGCCCTTCCATTAAATTTTTCATTGCAGTAAGGACAGTAGAAATTTTTTATTTTCAAAAAGAATCATACGCGTCTATAATAGTTTCGAATTTTGATAACAGATGGCGCGCTAATGCATCATAATATAATACTTACTTAATTGTAGAAGGATGTTTGATAAATTTTACCGCAAATATTTCTTTTGAACGAAAAATCGTAATTTTATTTTAAGGAGAAATAACGACTATTTCTATCCTTAGGGATGAAGTATGAAAGGATGAATTATGAAGAGTAATGATGAATCATTGAATTAAAAACAAATATTAAGCTAGTCAACGACTATATATTAGAATAAGGTTTCTTTGTAGGGGTGGAGATGGAAGGTGTCAGGGACGATCTGACTATGTCAAGCACGTCCGTTCGCAGGTGGTGGAGGCCCCCTATCTGATTCTAATTTTTCCTTTCCCCCCATCTCTGTAAGCTACAAAGGATTGAATAAAAGTTGTTGTTGTTGTTGTTATATATTAGAATTTATTTATTAGAAATCGTATGATGTCTAAAATCTACATAAGCCTCCCAGGTCTTTCTTACGTTTCACAGTTCGCCATGTAAGCCAACTGCTAAGAAATACCAGCGACATACCGAACCAGGGAGGTGGGGAATCCCAGCAGCAACCTTGATGCAATAGGTCCCAAGGTCCTTCCAGCTCTAATTATAGGTGTCTGTAGGATATTTACCTACGGACGGCCACCTGTCGCTGGTGCTATATTTACACCTGCCGTACTTATACAACGGCCCTTGCTGAGAATTTCCGGTAAATTCCCCAACCGTCTCGAGGGGTAACCCGGACATTTGGTCATCATGACGTAAGACTTCGACGCCTCCTTACAATTCTTAGCGGCCTTCTCTAGATATCTCATTCGTACAATCATGGGGTGAATGGTAAATCAAAATTGTTGATATCTTTGGAACCTTCAAGTATCCTGGGCTTTAATGCCTATGGAAGATTCAAAATTGAGGTTTCATAAGCCTATCAACGTAACAAGTCAAATATTAGAAGGCACTGCTTTTTGTATATCTCAACGCCATGACTGCGTATAGATGATTATCTGTGTTTATTGGTTCTCTTTTAATATTTTTCTTTTTTCTCTTTTAAAACCGGTACGAGTATATAAGACTAAATAAGACTGGATAACTCAACAACCTTTTTTTTTGTTCATTATTAATGGCTTAAATATTATTTTAATAAATGATATTATTAATATAAAATAAATTATTATAATAAATTCAAAATGTCTAGATGATATCATTGGCTTTGTGATGGCTATTCTAGTGTTCTATTGGGGGAAAATTTGGATAAAATACTCTTTGGTAGATTTCCGAAAATCACTGAAACATCAGAGTGGTGTTGAGCTTATCTATATATATATAAAAATGAATGTCTGTGTGTCTGTGTGTGTGTCCTCTATGGATTCAAAAACCATACATCCAATCGCCGTGAAATTTTGGGATATTATTAGGTATATCCCCGGAAAGGTTTACGAAAAATAATTTCTTGAATATCTTAAATATCCTTAGAGTTATTTGCAGATTTGTAGCTTTAACTCGCAAGCAGCGCCACCTTGCGACGGAGATAGGCTTAGGTCTGCCCCCCCCCACCGAGAAAATGTAGTCCGGCCGCCGGCCAAAGTTCCCACCGACCAATCAGAGGGATCAAGAGGTCCTGGCGCGCGGGGGCAGAGTTGGTGACACAGCTGTGCAAAGTAGACAAGAAAAAAGCCTCGCGGGTGACCTCCGGGAACTACGTCCATCTTCCATAAACGACCATGATTTTATTCAACTTATCGAGTATTTTTCAAGAGACCGGGAAAATATGTTCACTAGATAAAACGATTATTTTGGAATGTAGAAAATTGGGAAAGACAAAACTCAGGATGACACGGCACACAGGGACCGGGAAAAAATAATCACTTTATCGAGATATTCACGACCATGATTTTATTCAACTTATCGAGTATTTTTCAAGGGACCGGGAAAATATGTTCACTAGATAAAACGATGATTTTGTAATGTAGAAAATTATGAAAGACAAAATTCAGGATGACACGGCACACAGGGACCGGGAAAAAATGTTCACTTTATCGAGTACGAGTTTCAAATGATCAAAATATATCTTTTATTTTATAAGTTTATAGAGAATTGTTTTAACAAATGTTCGTTAGACAAACCTTTACTCGGGTAAAACTTCGGGCGAAGCCGGGTACATCCGCTAGTTAAAGATATTTATTTAAAATAATGAAAGCATATCCTGACCAGGAGCACATGTGCTTTTTAGATGGCAGAGCGCCATATAGTGGAACAGAAATCAACTAAACATTGATTTAACCTCTTCCCTGATTGACCCGGTTCCCTGAACCCAATTTCTTGATAAATCAAGAAAAGCCATCCACGAACGCGTTTCGCGCTGTTGGCGCACTTCAGCGTGGAGCAGGCTGTACCACTGCGACCAAAAATTATTTTGGTTCCAGAGGCTCCTTGAGAAACTAAGAAATGGGTATTTAAGGCCAAATTTGCGTAAATACGCTTAACACATGAAAAAACAACAGAAAAAAATATAAAAGGGTCATGTGTTGATATTAAAAATAATGAAAGCATATCCTGACCAGGAGCACATGTGCTTTTTACACAAGCGGAGTAGTGCTTGATCCTTTTATTCACAAGCGATGATTTAGATCTACATAAAATCTTACTACCAAGAGAATTTAGATAAACGAAGTAGTTGGAAACACTCAAGAGATTTGAAAATTCCATTCAGATAAATAATTATTGGCGGTTATAAAACTTAGCATGTTTCTGGGGAGAGGCAGAAGTTTTGATCATGGAAGGAAATCAACAAGAAGATATCGAGAGATAATCAGAAGTCAGGGAAGATGTCTTTCGAAGAGGTGTCAAGAATAGCTGAGGGCAATCATCTAGCTGTCAATGCATCCATCATCCTGATTGGGATTCCAATCTCCTGGTTGTGGGGCTTCGGCAGCTTTGTTTGTCCTCTCAGCTACATAGTTTTGCTAGTGGAATTCTGTTTATAAGAAATGATATATCAAATATAATCGACTTTTCCCGAAGATACATGGCTTCCTCTCAAAGCCTTCAATGCTTCACAATATTAGCTACAATACATATATTATTCGTTCAAAAATAAAAATGGCATATCCTGACCAGGAGCACATGTGCTTTACAGAAGGCAGAGCGCCATCTGGTGGAGCAGAAATCACATGTAAAACACATGTGCTCCTGGTCAGGATATGCTATTTTTATTTTTTGATTCAACACCTGACCTTTTTATATTTTATATTTTTCTTTCATTTTTTCATGTAGTAAGCGTATTTACGCAAGTTTGGCCTTAAATACCCATTTCTTGGTTTTTCAAGAAGCCTCTGGGATCAAAAAATCTTTTTGGTCGCAGTGGTACAGTCTACTCCACGCTGACGAGCGCCAAAAGCGCGAAACGCATTCGTGCATAGCTTTTCTTGATTTATCAATATATTGGGTTGGCCAAATATCAGGGAACAGGCTAAATCAATGTTTAGTTGATTTCTGTTCCACCAGATGGCGCTCTGCCTTCTGTAAAGCACATGTGCTCCTGGTCAGGATATGCCATTTTTATTTTTAATATCAACACCTAACTTTTTTATTTTTTCTATTATATTTTTATATATTATTCTATGTGAAAATTTAATAATAATAATAATAATATAATAAAAGAATTACGCAAGTTTGCCCTTAAATACCCATTTCTTGGTTTTACAAGAAGCCTCTGAGACCAAAGCATTTTTGGTCGCAGTGGTACAGCCTGCTCCACGCTGACGAGGGCCAACAGCCCGAAACGCGTTCGTGGATGGCTTTTCTTGATTTATCAAGAAAATGGGTTGGCCAAATATCAGGGAACAGGCTAATCAACGTTTAGTTGATTTCTGTTCCACCAGATGGCGCTCAGTCATCTAAAAAGCACATGTGCTTCTGGTCAGGATATGCCTTTTTTGATTTTAATATTATTCTATTTGATGCTGGGATCCCAATCACCTAATTGTGAGGCCTTTAAATCATTGCATGTCCTCTGATCTTTGAACTGTGCTTGTATTCTCTGATTGTAATCTAATATATCTTCAGCCTTCTTCTGAAAGTTCGCATGCTTGCGGTTTTTGTTTGAACAATCTCATCAATAAAATCGTTTTTGGAATCGCATCTTTTGAAATCTCTGTTTATCTCCTGATTTCGGAATTTGTTCATTAAAAATCTTTCTTTGAATAAAATCTCTCTCTTCATCTCGAATGAGCTCAGAAACAGCTGCCACCTCGCAAGTCGATCCCGGAAATGGCCACAGGAAAGTAGCTGTGTTAATGCACGATGATCCATGTGGACAACAAAAGTCTTGCCTTCCAAATACCATCTGAAGTGTTTGACAGCCTTCAATACAGCAAGGCATTCTTTTTCAGTGAAATTTCGGGGCAAACCCACTACAATGTCCAACATGTATATAAAATCTTCACTACTCTCCTGCTGGATAAAACATTTGTTTATAAATATTTTAAATATTTCAAGGCGATTGATAAAATGAGAGAAGAAGTGCTCAACTCCACAGACAACGGCTGATGGCTCCCCCTCCCCTCTAAATTGGTTTTCCTCCTCACTCATGTACATATATAACCGTTATGGGGAATCCCCTTGTAAGACAATAGTGACAATTTGACAATTAAAAGAGATTTTATTGACATTCTAGTCAATATTTACACTCCATCAAGAGTGTCTTAATAAAGGTTTTTTGTTATTGTTGTTGTTGCATTCTTTTTCATTGATGTTATATTCTGGTAAGACATCAGAAAACAACTATTTTCTGAAACATTTTTACCACAAATATTTCTAGACTTTCTAAAATGAAAATGTTACAACGATATCAACAGTAAGTGTAAATCAATATGCAAACACTTAACCTACGCTTCCCAATGGAAAAAAAACTGGATGAATAGAATTTAAATGATGCTCATCAATTACAAATATACATTCACATTTAATTATCGATAATTTACATTCGATCATTTAATCTATTTATATGTCAGTTTCAAATCATTTTTCCTATCTTCATCAATCTAGTTTTTATATTTACTTATCTATCTTCGCACACGAAGGCATTTATAGTCTTTGAAATTACTAAGTAAATTAAATCGGCATTTGCGACTACGTATCCTATGCATACATGACATGTATGACATAAAACATGTGTTTCTAGAGCGTCATACTACAAACATATACCCGTAAGATTAATATATGGAAATAACGTATATATAGGTTTCCTTGTGCAATTTAACAGGTATTTTCTAATACTCTGAAGACCATGCTTGAATCGACATGGATCCAGAGCAGCAGCTTTACATACCCAATATAGTGGACATTGTGACTGCTGCGATAGAGATGCATGGAGATATCTGAGGCTCTTCATTGGACACGACAATAACAACAGAAAATTGACATGGACCCAGAACAGCAGCTTTACACACTCAATATAGAGTACATTGCGACTGCTGTGATAGAGATGCATGGATACATCTGAAGCTCTTCATTGGGCACGACAACAACAACAGAAAATTGACATGGACCCAGAGCAGCAGCTTTACACACCCGAGATAGTCGGCCTTGCTGCTGCTGTGATAGAGATGCATGGATACATCTGAAGCTCTTCATCGGACACGACAACAACAACAGAAAATTGACATGGACCCAGAGCAGCAGCTTTACACACCCAAGATAGTGGACATTACTGCTGCTGCTGTGATAGAGATGCATGGAGACATCTGAGGCTCTTCATTGGACACGACAACAACAACTATGCTTGAAATAACAAATTTTCAGTATTTAAGGTCTAATTACACAAATAAAACCAAGCTTCACCTGAGTTCATTCAAAGCGAAATTCCTCACACCCAATATTGTTTGTAACCAAAGGTTTGTTATTATTAGTAGAAGAGTAATAGCAGTGAGAGATTATATCAATATAGTATTATATAAGAGATGGGAGCATTTAAAGAACGAATGTTTTCTTTAAATAAAAACATTTTTTCATCGCAGTAAGAACAGTAGAAGTTTGTTTTATATTTAAAAGAAACAATTTTACATAAATGCTTCCATTCCTTAGATATAGATAGCACGTAAGACAATTTGGTCCACTATCTATTCCATTGCCCATTCCTACATGAAAAGAGACTGGAAATTCGCGAAATTTCGGGGCAAACCCACTATAATGTACAACATGTATATAAAATCTTCACTACTCTCCTGCTGGATATAAAACATTTGTTTATAAATATTTCAAATATTTCAAGGCGATTGATAAAATGATAGAAGAAGTGCTCAACTCCACAGACAACGGCTGATTGCTCCCCCTCCCCTCTAAATTGCTTTTCCTCCCCACTCATGTACATATATAATCGTTATGGGGAATCCCCTTGTAAGACAATAGTGTTTTAATAAAGGTTTTTTTGTTGTTGTTGTATATAGATAGCACGTTATAGCCTTATAATTAAAGATGTCTAACTGGCCTTGTACTTATTGTTTGCGGAAGAGCATTGCTCGATGCAAATATGTATATGTAATTCTATACTGTCCTAGAAGCTCATATCCATAGTTTTCTTGGGTACCATTTCTAAGATTCCACTCTTCATTTAAGCACATATAAGCAGAATCGTCCAATACAGTATTAGAGCTCTAGTAAGCGGTCTGGTAGACTAAATTTGCGAAACCGCTTATGAGTCAAACCCTCCCAATATATTTTTCATCGCAGTAAGGATAGTTGAAGCTTGATTTATTTGTGAAAAGAAACATTCGAGTCTTAATGTCTTCATTCGTTAAATATATTTTTTTAATATCACAAGCGAAAAATCATGTTTATTCTACCATCAACTATGTTTCGTTTTTTTATGTGCTAAGCGTATTTACGCAAGTTTGGCCTTAAATACCCATTTCTTGGTTTTTCAGGAAGCCACTGGGACCAAAAAAGATTTTTTGGTCGCAGTGGTTCAGCCTACTCCACGCTGACGAGCGCCAAAAGCGCGAAACACGTTCGTGGATGGCTTTTCTTGATTTATCAAGAAATTGGGTTGGCCAAATATCAAGGAACAGGCTAAATCAATGTTTAGTTGATTTCTGTTCCACCAGATGGCGCTCTGCCTTCTGTAAAGCACATGTGCTCCTGGTAAGGATATGCCATTTTTAATATATATTTATATATATGTAGTAATCCCGATGTGGAATGTACTGGGCAGTCGTGGTAGTGGGTGCGTGATGGGATTCCCGCACTGGGACAGCAAAGAGACAGAGGCAGGTCTAGATGGTAACTCCAAGAAGGTAGAGGTAGACCACGGACGAAGTCAGTCGGACCACGGGCGTCACGGATGCCCTACATCGCGGATAGGGGTGAGTGAAAGATCCGACCGTATAACGGCGTCGCTCTGAAACAACTACTAACTAACTCTGTCCCAACTTGGGGGCTTTATACTCGACTCCCGCATGTGGTGGCGAGTTTTGATTGGCTGCGGTAAGCTCTTTGTTAACGGCGCGCCTCGGTGTCTATCCTTTGATCTTAGGTTTTGGTTTCGATAGATTGGTTTTGGTTGCTATAGTCTGACCTTGGCCGGCCACCTGGGCGGATTTGACTCACTATCATAACACCTGTTCGTTTGATCTATGGCGTCGTTGGTCTACCTCCCTCTTTGCTTTATTGTGATATCCATCTTACAAGGTTGATACATAGTTTTATATAGGGATAGGATTACAATAAACATCAGAAGGTTGTGAACTGTCTCACTCAAAATATACTACAGAATGTGTCCCCGGTGATGAAGGTTTGGTTGGGGGAATGACATGTAATGAGTGATGACCTAACAAACCTATTTAAAAAAAAAGAAATAATTTGCAAACAAATTATTTAAAATTATTAAAAAGTTACAAGTTAAACAGAGAAAGATGTTGTAATGGTGGTGTATCAATGAAATATAAATCAAGGTTATAAAAATAAAAAGGCACAAAATGAATGATAAAAGATTAAGGGAAAGTATATAATACAAAATGGTAAATATAGAAAAAATGAATCGTACAAGGAAAATAATATCTTATTGCATAAAAGATGAGAGGAAAAAAATGAAGTTAGTTTATTGACTGAACGTATAATGTGACGCTAAGGTTGAAAAAGGGGAAGCGGGTATCTGAGCATGTTTCTGCAAAGTAGTATCCCAAGCATTCTGCAATGCAATGCGAACTTGTTTAAGTGAGGCATTGTTTTCATTAACAGAAGGCCCAAGATATTCCGTCTGAATCATTAGCTCAGATAGTGAAAAAGAAGTGGGAAGATTGATGGGGTAAAAGGTAGAGGTAGAGGTAAGAGGGATTCCTGTTGTCCTTAATGATTGTGCCCGGTTGAATTATGAAAAAAAATTGAAAAGTTGAAAAATGGTGAATTGATATGATGAGTCGGGCGATGAAAAAAAAAATAAAAAGATCGCGCTGGATATCCTGAACTCATTATTGGGAGTGGTATAACGAGGAAGGATTGTTCCAGTCGGATTAATCAATGAAAAAAAAACAAAAATGTTTGGCGAACTGGAATCCCTTGGAAGGTTGGAGGTCTGAAGGATGCGGAAAAGGAGAGGTGGGTGTAAGAGATTTATCGCTGTCAATTTTGATTGTGTCCGGCTTGTGTGGTGAAAAAAAAGTTGAAAGATGAAAAAATGATGAGCCGGACGATGAGAGGAAAAAAAAAAACCTAACTGGGTCTCCTGAGCTCACTGTTGGGAAATGTACAGCGAGGAAGGGTCTTCTAGTTAGTTTAATCAATAAAAAAAAAAAGAAAATGGCTGACGAACAATAAACTCTTGATGGCTGTAAAAGGTTGGGAGGAAAGGTTCATGGGATAGAGTTAAGAGGTTGTAAGGGAAGCGTCAAAAAAACATTTTGAAAATCTATTAACAAAGATAAAATGATAAATGTTTTATCTGTTTAAGAAATATTATAAATATTGTTAGGTGTAGGTTTTTTAAAATGGTGCCTAAAATAGTTGAAGTTGTAAAATGCTAGGTCTAAAAATAAAAATATTAAAGGTAATAATATATAAAGGGTTGATTGGTAATTGATGGCATTAATTTTGATGGTTAATAAACAAAATGATATTATCGATTAATAGTGAAATGTCTTATCCACATCTGTAAGTTAAAAAACAAAGTCCAACACCACAAAACTAGTAAAACTATAAGTCTATTTACAAATAAATGAGAGAAAAGCTAGCAAACCTATTAAATGGGAAATAATTTGGGGCACAAATTAGTTACTAGAATAAAAATAAAGATAAAGGGGAGTAGTGGTGACACATTGATATAATATTATAAAACTACAAAAAATATATAAGAGGAGTACATAGGAAGGATAAATTTAAAGTAAACACACACAATAGCGAAAGTAAATATTTGGGAAAGTTGGTATACTAGTTACAGTTTTTTGTTACTTAAGGTGCCTTGAATTTTTACAACATAGTTTCAGGGATGTAATACAGGAAGGAGGAGAAGTAGAGGTAATAAAAGTAAAATTAAAATATAAAAGAAAATTGACTTAAGCAAAAGGTTGCGATAGGTAATGACGCAGTGAGGAATAGAGGAAGAAGGTCTGAATTGGTTTCTGCAAAGGACATCTCAGGAGTCCTGCCCTGCAATACGAGCTTAGAAGCGAAGTATTGTTTTCAGGGGTCAGCAATCTCAGGATGCTCTGTAAGTAGCATTAGATCAGATGGGCAAAAGGCGTGAAGATCGAAGGAGAGGTAGTTAATGGGAGAATATGGGAAATAATTTTTTTCTGAGAGAGGTTAAAAAGAGATGGTGTCTCAAGAGCTGCGCTGCTGTCGGTGATTGAGCTCGACCAGATAAAAAATAAAAATAAACGAAAAATGAGTGGGCGCATCGTGCTGATGATGGCCTGGGTCGAGCGTTAGAGAAAAAAAATATCTCGCTGGTTATCCAAGCTCTCCGTGTGGAGTTAACATGGGGAGGAAGAGTGTACCAGGTCGATGAATCATTAAAAATAAAAATTAAAAAATGTTGACGAGCAGGAGTCTCAGGAACCGTTGAAGAGGTTAGAGGATGGAAGGTAGATTGTGAAAACAGGGCTTGACTGTTGCCATTGATTGATTGAACCCGGGTTTGAGGAAAAAAGAATGAAATAAAGAATGCTGGGACGGCGACCTGGGTGTAAATTAAAAAAAAAATCGGCAAACAGGAACTCTGCGATGGACGAGGGGTGGTTAGAACGAAGGCATAGAAGGCCAATGGAAAATGATCAAGAGACGAGAGAAGTATGGAAGGCAGAGTTGGAAGGATCAAGATATAGGTTGGCTAATGGTTTTAACTGTTTAGGGATGGAAGGAAAAGAAATATCTTAATGTAAAAGAAATATCCTAAAATATATGGATTGATTTTAGAGATGATGGGGACCTCTTCATTATAATATTGTAATTTATAGTTGTATTTGTAATTGTGGGGAAAAATGGGAGGCACATTATGAGATGAGATGATTTAAAATTGATATTTATAAAAATACAAATCTAGGACTATTTTAAAACTTTTAAATATTGAGAAATATCAATTTGAATAGTAATAGGTCAAGTAAAATAAAGAGCGTAATAAATTTAATTATTAATACTATGGCCATAAATAAGGTATTAAAAAAAACACACAAATAAGTTTAGAAAATATGATTCGAGTAATTAAAATACAATATGATTTTTTATGTTGTATTATCCTTGTGCCTAATGTTTTTACTGATCTAAGGTATTAATAATGTAAGGTTATGATGTAAAAGAAAATTATACTTTAAGAAGAATTATACATTGGTCAACTCGAGCCCGATAAAACGTAAGTAAAAGCTAAGTAAAAATTTAAATAAAAAAAAGGCAACTCATAAGTTTCTTGTAGCCATATATTGCAACTAAGATATTTGGGAAAAGATATAGATAAAAGAATAGCAATTATGGAAGTCGAAACTTTAATTAAGAAATTAAAAAGGATTAAAAAAAGTATAAAAGGCATTGAAGAAAATATCGAATCTATAGTGTCTATGGTAGATGTAAATGCAACGAAATGCAAACTAGAGTATGCAAATAATGATTTGATGAAAATGAGTGATATTTTCTTGCAGCAACTTGAGGATGAGGATTTGAATGACGAAGTGGAAAATTGCATAGATAAGTGTATAAGATTAATGTGTGAATTGGATTTAAGGCATAATGGGCAAGAAACATCTGAAAAAAAAAAGTAAATTTACATGTTAAAATGCCTAAACTTGAATTGCCAACTTTCGATGGTAGATTAGAATCATGGCTTTCATTTAAGGATCTATTTTTTTCTGCGGTTGGTTCTAACTCACAAATACCTAATATTGAAAAGTTACAATATTTAAAAGGCCAACTGAGAGGCGAAGCCCTAAGACTGGTCAACGCATTTCCAATTACAGCCGATAATTATGTTGAGGTTTGGCAAACCTTATTAACAAGATATGATAATCCAAAGGATCTGATTTTCACCCAAATAGATAATGCATTAAGATTACCAAAGTTAGCCGATGACAACCATAAGTCAATGTTTAAACTTCTAGATAGTTGCAACGAGATAGTAAGAACAGTGAAGGTATTAGGTTACCAAATCGATAGTTTATCTGATGTGTTTTTCGTCAAGATCATACAAGATAAGCTTGATAAAACCACAAGAAAACAGTGGGAATTGCAGAACAACCCAAGGGTTGTGCCTTCAATTAAGGATTTAATGGAATTTCTAGAAATTCACGCAAAAAGCTTGCAGAATTTGCCAAATAAAGATGCAAATGTGGAGAAACATTCAATAAGAAGGGAATCACATAAGGTGAATGCTTATGGTTCATATGTGATGAAATGTATTAAATGTGAAGGTGCTCATGCTCTTTCAAGCTGTACTTTGTTTTCGAAATTGCCTGAGTCGGAGAGAGTAAGTTTTGTTAGTTCGGCTAAATTGTGTTTCAGATGTTTAAAGCCAAACCACTTAGCAAAGAATTGTTATTGCAAAAACATTTGTCAAATTTGCAAGAAAAGACACCACACTTTGATTCACCAAGAAACCAAGGTTCAAGAAGTTGATGAAGGGAAATTTGAGTGTGGAAAAGACATCAAAAATACAACTTGTCTTTTAAGTAATGAGAAATATTTTTCAAATGTTATACTTACAACTGCTAGGATTAAAATCAAGGATAACAATGGTGTGCCTCAGACATGTAGAGCCTTGATAGACTCATGGTCTCAGGAGAACTTCATATCAGGACAATGTAGAAAAAGACTAGGACTTCATTATGTTACCGTACACTCACAGATATCGGGAATTTCGGGACATTTTGCGAGTCACTCTTATGGACTTGTGGAGTTTGAATTTACGCCACATTTCAATTCCAATGAACTTTTCAAGGTGAACGCCTTGGTGTTAGATAAGTTGACAAATAATTTGCCAACTCTTACATGTCCAAAGTCAAACTTGGCGCGTCTCAAAACCATGCCTCTGGCTGATCCAGATTATAATATTTCTGTTCCCATCGACATATTAATTGGTGCTGAGTTAGCTATGACCCTGTTCACTGGCGAGTCCGTTATCGGCGATGAAGAACAACTAACGGCTACTTCTTCTAAATTAGGATGGCTCCTTTCTGGAAGAGTTTCCTCTAAGGGTAGTAGGAGAAGTGTTAGAAATATCATTCGGTCGCATCATGCATGCCTGGAAACCCAAAATATAGTCGAAAAAATTTGGAAATTGGAGTCCATTCCTGATGTGACTTCTATATCTAAGGATGAAAGTGAAGCTGAAATCCATTTTGTGGAAACACATGGAAGGGATTCCACAGGCAGATATGTTGTACAATTGCCATTTCGGAATGACTGCCAATTAGGAGATTCAAGATCCAATGCGATCAAAAGACTTTGTTCTTTGGAAAGATCTTTGATTCCACGACCTGAAGTTTATGACCAATATAGAAGCTTCATTAAGGAATATCTTGAATTGGGACATATGAGCTTAGTACCAAAGGAAGATATCATTAAGGGAAGGTACTATCTGCCTCATCATCCTGTAATAAAGGAAAAAAGTTGCATCACCAAATTACGAGTAGTTTTCGACGCATCAGCAAGGACTGATTCAGGTTTGTCCTTGAATGATGCTTTAATTCCAGGGCCCAAGGTTCAACAGGATTTGTTTCACATCATTCTGAGATTCAGAATTCATCCTGTTGCTATAAATGCTGATATCGCCAAGATGTATAGGCAAATTAGAATATCACAAGACGACTCAGAATTCCAAAGAATTGTATGGCGGAATGATCCTAATGATAAAATAAGGGACTATCGGCTGGAAACTGTCACTTACGGGACTAGTTGTGCACCATTTTTGGCCACTCGTATCATCAAACAGTTGGCTTTGGATGAGCAGAGTAGGTTTCCAAAGGCTAGCAAAATAGCATTGACAGATTTTTATGTTGATGATCTAGTAACTGGAACTTTTTCAGTAGATGAAGGCAAGAATTTGGTTAAAGAACTCTATGGTTTACTAAGTGCAGGAGGCTTCGAACTTCGTAAGTGGACCTCCAATGTTCCTGATGTTCTGTCACTTTTACCAAATCATTTGAGATCCACCAACACAAATATTGAGTTTGAGGATTCCAAGGAATTTGTCAACGTTTTAGGCCTTCAATGGCAACCAAGAACTGATGGTTTCACATTTAAGGGAATAGCTCTGCCACTGAACTCTATGACAAAACGAGGAATACTATCACAGGTTGCCAAAATATTTGATCCACTTGGTTGGATCTCACCATTTACGACCACTATTAAACTGATTTTGCAAGAACTTTGGAAGACTGGTTTGGAATGGGATGACCCAATTCCAGAGGAACTAAGAAGGAAGCTGACTTTGATAAACCAGGATCTTTCATCGTTAGAGCACATTCAGATCCCAAGATGCGTGGTACCAGGTAAATTTATGAAGGTAGAATTGCATGGGTTTTGTGATGCATCACAGAAGGCATATGCTGCATCTCTGTATCTAAAGGTGATCCTCTCAAACACAAGCGCTAAGACATTTCTCTTAGTGGCAAAAACAAGAGTCGCACCCATGAAGGTAGTTTCACTTCCAAGGTTAGAATTATGTTCTGCTCTACTCTTGGCAAGATTAGTGAAAACTGTATATGAAAACCTTACTCTTACCATCAATGAAATTTATTTATGGTCTGATTCTACTATAGCCTTATGCTGGATCAATTCCGAGCCGTGCCGATGGAAGACATTTGTGGCAAATCGAGTTGCTGAGATACACCGGCTTGTCTCCGGGGTTTGGTGCCATGTTGATGGAAGGCAGAATCCAGCAGACTGTGCATCACGTGGAATATTTCCATCCGACTTAGTAGAACATCCACTATGGTGGAATGGGCCACCATGGCTAATTGAACCTGCCCTTGAAATTAAGAAATTCATTAATAGCTCCAAGGAAGAATTTAAGGAAGAAGAAAAAATCAAGACGCATTTTGGTACAGTTGAGTGTGAAATTCCATCCATTGTGACAAACTGCTCATCATTAACCAAACTGAAATGTATCATAGTTTGGTGCTTAAGATTTGTCAACAACAGTCGAATGCCTTCACATTCAAGGAACAGAGAGCCCTTAACATTAAGAGAGTTGAATGATGCCCTGTTGTCAGTTGTTAAGTGTGTTCAATCTATTGAATTTTCCAAAGAAAAGCATTGCCTGTTAAGCAACAAGCCAATCCCGAATAAGAGTAGAATATACAATCTATGTCCATTTTTGGATTCAAGAGGAATCATTAGAGTTGGCGGACGATTAAAAAATGCAAATGTTTATGGTGATCGAATTAATCAAATTTTACTTCCAAGATCACATCATCTTACCACTCTTATTGTAAACAATGTTCATGTCCATAATCTTCACTTATCAACTCAAGCTACGCTTGCAGCAATAAGAAATATATTCTGGATACCTTCTGGAAGAAATGTTGTAAGGAAAATTTTAAGAACATGCATGAAATGCGCTAGATTTCGTAAGGAAGCTCCTTTTCAATTAATGGGAAATCTACCTTTTGCAAGGATCAACAGATCAAGGCCGTTTTTGGTAACCGGAATAGATTTTGCAGGACCTTTTCTGATTAAACGGAACATGGGACGTACAACTTCAACCATGAATGCTTACGTTGCCTTGTTCATATGTTTCAGCACTCGGGCCATTCATCTAGAATTAATCAGTAGTCTTACCACAGATGCTCTGATATCCACAATAAGAAGGTTCATTGCTCGAAGAGGTAAACCAGCAACAATTCATAGTGACAACGCCACTAATTTTGTTGGTGCGCATAAGATTATTGGGAAACTATGTCACAATGCCAGTAAGGTTCTTACGAATTCAGAGGGAATTCAGTGGAAATTTATACCACCATCAGCTCCACATTTTGGTGGACTTTGGGAAGCCGGAGTTAAGTCCATGAAATATCATCTTAGAAGAACAATGGGCAGTGCTTTGCTAAATTTTGAAGAACTAACATTGTTAGCACAAATTGAAGCTTGCCTGAATTCGCGACCTCTTTGTCCTCTTTCTGAGGACCCTGAAGATCTACAGGCATTGACTCCTGATCACTTCTTAATAGGTGGTTCTTTAACAGCGCTTCCCGATGAAGATGACATCATAGCAATGAGTTTGCCAAATAGATGGCAATTAATTCAAAAATCAATGAATCATTTTTGGACAAGATGGTCCCAAGAATATGTGTCACAACTTCAACAAAGATCCAAATGGTGTAAGCCCCAACCCAACATTAAGGAAGGATCCCTGGTGTTGATAAAGAATGAACAACAACCTCCACTAGCATGGAAGATTGGAAGAATTTCAAAGGTGTTTCCAGGAGATGACGCTAGAATCAGAGTGGTAGAAGTCAGGACTGCTAATGGGACTTACAGAAGACCTATTGTAAAATTATGTTTGTTACCTATATAATGGTTTGATGGTCCCCCATCAAGTTGGTGGCGGGAGAATGTTTAATTTAGTTAGGGTATTCATGATCATAGTTAAATTTTTAATATAATTTTTCTGTGATTCTGTAAATATTCATTGAATTTATCATCATCACCTTTTTTTCTTGTTTACATTTGTTATATGAAAAATAAAGTAAGGTAAAAGTTCGAGATGGTTGCCTCATGTTTTTACTGATCTAAGGTATTAATAATGTAAGGTTATGATGTAAAAGAAAATTATACTTTAAGAAGAATTATACATATGTAAAATTGAAATTAATGAATTTAAATTTAAAAGTTGCGTAAAATAAAGTAAAAATTGGTAAATGAGGGTGTACAAGGTTTAAAATTTGAATTGAAATGCTATAAAAATGGTAAAATAATGAACTTGATGGATTTATAATAATAATGTTATTGCTATTAAAATGGTATCGAATAATTAATTCAGAGCAAACGGAGATAGTGTTACATTAAATAGTTCTGTAGAGAAAATTCTCCTACCAGATGGATGTCTTGAATGGGGCTTGTGGAGTGGGCTGCGATGAGGCTTGGTGGTCACTTTTTGCGATGGTTGCCATGGGACATCGTCGATGTTGGTTGGCGGGACAATGCCAGGATTTCTCGATGAGTCTCGTCTGCCTGTTCGAGCCGATGGATGAAGATGTTTGTGGCGCAGGAGATGTTGATGGGGGCGATGGTGACCTCCTCGGTGCGAGGCGCAGCAAGTCCTCGCATGGCGTCTTTTAGGCGGCTTACTCGGTCTTCGCAGTGGGGCTGTATGTTGGTGAGGGCATCCGCGAAGTACTCATTTCCGGCCTCCGTCATCCTCTGCATGTTGCTGTCCTCAGTCATCCTGTCGACTTTAACGGGTTCTGTAGTAAACCCGATGTGGAATGTGCTGGGCAGTCGTGGTAGTGGGTGCGTGATGGGATTCCCGCACTGGGACAGCAAAGAGACAGAGGCAGGTCTAGATGGTAACTCCAAGAAGGTAGAGGTAGACCACGGACGAAGTCAGTCGGACCACGGGCGTCACGGATGCCCTACATCGCGGATAGGGGTGAGTGAAAGATCCGACCGTATAACGGCGTCGCTCTGAAACAACTACTAACTAACTCTGTCCCAACTTGGGGGCTTTATACTCGACTCCCGCATGTGGTGGCGAGTTTTGATTGGCTGCGGTAAGCTCTTTGTTAACGGCGCGCCTCGGTGTCTATCCTTTGATCTTAGGTTTTGGTTTCGATAGATTGGTTTTGGTTGCTATAGTCTGACCTTGGCCGGCCACCTGGGCGGATGTGACTCACTATCATAACACCTGTTCGTTTGATCTATGGCGGCGTTGGTCTACCTCCCTCTTTGCTTTATTGTGATATCCATCTTACAAGGTTGATACATAGTTTTATATAGGGATTGGATTACAATAAACATCAGAAGGTTGTGAACTGTCTCACTCAAAATATACTACATATATATATATATATGAAAAAACAATAGAAAAGCACATGTGCTCGTGGTCAGGAGATGCCTTCTTTATTTTATATATATATGTTGGGATAATTTTATTTTTAATTTTCATTTTGATGTATTGTATACATTTTATCATTAATAAATTATGATTGAGGTATCAAAACTGTCTTTTTGTTCAAACGCAACAACTTGTGAACGGGTACAGCTAGGTGGAGCGGTCTGGTAGAATAAATTGGCGAAACCGCTAGGAGGGTTCATCACTGATGGGCCTAGCCTTCCCAATATTTTTCATCGTAGTAAGGATAGTAGAAGTTTGTTTTATATTCAAAAGAAACATTCGTGCTTTAAATGCTTACATTTCTTATAGGAGAATTCGATTTCGAGAATAACAATATCTACTGTTATTGGATGATGTATTTATATTCGTTCATTTTATTGGGTTAATTTAGATATGTAAGTGATGCTTAATCCATCTCTCCTTCCGCCAAATAATATTTAAAATGATTTCATAGAAGCTTCTTTGTAATTTAAAATATCTAAACGCGTAAAATTTCAAAGAAATCTACTTCCAAAGCTATAAAGTCATTAGCAAAACGTGGACTTGGGGTTCAAATATAAGACGGGATTCAGGAAAAAAAATTTTGTTATTCACGTGTACCTGTTTAGACTTGAGCTCCTATTAGCGGTCACTTGAGATTTTGATTATAAGAACTCATATATATACCCATTATATAGAAACGTTTTTATATAAAAAATCATATACAGTTAAACCTGTCTGTAGCGCCCCCTCTTGGGATTCACCAAAATAGGGTGCTTAAGAGAGGAGGTGCTATAGACAGATAACTTTTAATGTAAATTGCATCGTACTACATATTTAAAATCGGGCGATATAGAGAGAATGGCGCTATTTAGAGGGGGCGCTATAGACAGGTTTAACTGTATATAATTGGATCAAAGCTGATTTAGTAAATCTAATATATATATTGTCAGAACGCCGAACGTTATCAATAACATTTCTTTATGGCTGAAATGTAACTTCTAACTATTGATGACATTCTTGAAAGAGAAATAGTTTCGGAACCAAAAGTGGTTGATCGTATTGAAAATAAAAATCAATCTATAGTTAAATCTTGAATGATCACTTAAGGATTTTCTTCGGAGGGAAACCGTTTTGTAAAAAAGAAAAAATACACTATACGTCTATTGTTAAAGCGACGCAAAAAACCTACGTTTTGGCTTTGCCAGTGAATCTAATCGGCTTGGTTGAAGAGAGTTAACAAATGATGCATAGTTTTGGGTGTCATTTTGATTGAGGTAAGGTGTTTATATAATGTATCGTAGAATTTGCCCAATTATTTTGCCAGATTAGCAGCGCTTTTGATAAATTTCGGTTATTTCTTGAATCTCTTGCGGATCTTAAGAAATCAAAGCCATCCTGAGCTGACGAAAGCCATAGTTGGTGCATAAAATTTGCATTATTTTGACTAGAACTTTCTTTATTAGTGATTTATTATTGACTTTAATGTTCTGTGACTTTTTACTCCCCTATATATATTTTTTTATTATAGGTTTCTAGGAATACGAGAAGCGCACACATTTGCAGTGACACTACGTGAAGAAATGCTGCCATGCGTTTTGTAATATAGTTACTGCGAAGAGTTTTTATATGTTCATAGAAATCTTTCCTTTTTGTTAGTATCTGCATTGTAACGAACTCTTTCAGAGATTCCAATGACACATTCTAAAATTGTTTGAAATTTTAGTTTCAATTTCGTTTACATTTACCCGGATCTCATGCTTCCAAGATAGGAGAACGAATCTCCTTGATAGACTAGTGAAGTTTGGCATTAGTTTACTGTCGCTTTCAGGATATTTTTAAAATTAGATAGAAGGTCTATAGAGTCTCAAAAATTCTCTTGAGAGATGTCGAGTCGATTTAACCTTCGAATGACAACCACTTCTGTCCATCTGTCTCATAGCTGCTGTCATAGCCGCTGCAAGGCAGAGATGCGTCCAATTAGGTGAGAGGCGCTAACATTCATCCAGCTATTGTGAGACTCCAGCCAATACCTCATCAAGGACAATGCCACATAATGAGTTCATTAGCGGGAGATGGAGTGCCACTGGAAGACAATGAACCGATGTCAGGGACACGGCCAGGGCCCATTTCTATGGAGACAATGATCTACCTCTTAGTTTAACCCTTTTTTACTTTGCCATAAATCGGCACGCAGCTTTTAGTAGCCGCTAATTGGTGGGTCGGTCAACAGTGGAGTGATTTGTTGGCTTGTGGTGAGGTCCCGGGGTAGTTTGCCGGTCAGGTTGTCCTCAGGACGTTGGTTGATGTCCCGGGGTAGTTTGCTGGTCAGGTTGTCCTCAAGACGTTGGCTTGAAGTCTCGGGGTAGTTTGCCGGTCAGGTTGTCCTCAGGACGTTGGCTTGAAGTCTCGGGGTAGTTTGCCGGTCAGGTTGTCCTCAGGACGTTGGTTGATGTCCCGGGGTAGTTTGCTGGTCAGGTTGTCCTCAAGACGTTGGCTTGAAGTCTCGGGATAGTTTGCCGGTCAGGTTGTCCTCAGGACGTTGGCTTGAAGTCTCGGGGTAGTTTGCCGGTCAGGTTGTCCTCAGGACGTTGGCTTGAAGTCTCGGGGTAGTTTGCCGGTCAGGTTGTCCTCAAGACATTGGCTTGAAGTCTCGGGGTAGTTTGCCGGTCAGGTTGTCCTCAAGACGTTGGCTTGAAGTCTCGGGGTAGTTTGCCGGTCAGGTTGTCCTCAGGACGTTGGCTTGAAGTCTCGGGGTAGTTTGCCTGTCAGGTTGTCCTCAAGACGTTGGCTTGAAGTCTCGGGGTAGTTTGCCGGTCAGGTTGTCCTCAAGACGTTGGCTTGAGGTCTCGGGGTAGTTTGCCTGTCAGGTTGTCCTCAAGACGTTGGCTTGAGGTCTCGGGGTAGTTTGCCGGTCAGGTTGTCCTCAGGACGTTGGCTTGAAGTCTCGGGGTAGTTTGCCGGTCAGGTTGTCCTCAAGACGTTGGCTTGAGGTCTCGGGGTAGTTTGCCTGTCAGGTTGTCCTCAAGACGTTGGCTTGAGGTCTCGGGGTAGTTTGCCGGTCAGGTTGTCCTCAAGACGTTGGCTTGAGGTCTCGGGGTAGTTTGCCGGTCAGGTTGTCCTCAAGACGTTGGCTTGAAGTCTCGGGGTAGTTTGCCGGTCAGGTTGTCCTCAAGACGTTGGCTTGAAGTCTCGGGGTAGTTTGCGGGTCAGGTTGTTCTCAGGACGTTGGCTTGAGGTCTAGGGGTAGTTTGCCGGTCAGGTTGTTCTCAGGACGTTGGCTTGCGATGAGATCCTGGGGTAGTTAATCGACAATGTTGTCTTCAGAACGTTGGCTTGAAATGAGGTTCCTCAACAAACATTAATTTCGCCTGTTTACTAATTGAACCGCTTCATTTGTTCTTTGCTGTTTGTCAAGCCACTGTTTGAAGACTAAACTGACCAAACCATGAAAGAGTTCACTACTTTATATTATATAGAGAGGATGAGAAAAATATCAATAAATATCTTTATTAAGACCTTTAGTCTTATACACAGAGATTCTTCTGAGAGATAAAGGAATAGAAAAAGAGAGGGAGAAAGAAATTCGAAGTTATAGGGTATGTGTGGAATATATACAGATAAAGCTAAAATTATTTTGATATAATCTATATTAATAAAATGGAAATTTCATAAGTGGTGTTCGCTAAAAACTTTCGTTACAATGCATCAATTTCGACCAAATTTTCAACATTTATGTAAAACGAGATGGAGCAGGTTTTGCTTAACATCAAAATATTTTTCCTAACTTTAACATGCGTAACTTCGCTGTTATCGATTAAATACAAAAAAAAAATCAACAGAGTTAATTTTATTTATATATAGATACAAAAAAAAATTCAACAGAGTTAATTTTTTTACATACTAGCTAATAATCTCAATCTAAAAAAATATTCAAAACAAGCAATTTTAAGATAACACCATATGTAAAACAGTCGGCCAAGAAAACAACAATATAATATAAAAAGCCAACAATTAAGAATAAATATAAGATAAAAAGCCAACAATGAAGAGCAAATATAATATAAAAAGCCAACAATGAAGAATGAATGTAAGATAAAAAGCCAACAATGAAGACTAAATATGATATAAAAAGCCAACAATGAAGAATGAATGTAAGATAAAAAGCCAACAATGAAGAGTAAATGTAATATAAAAAGCCAACAATGAAGAATAAATATAAGATAAAAAGCCAACAATGAAGAGTAAATATAATATAAAAGCCAACAATGAAGAGTGAATGTAAGATAAAAAGCCAACAATGAAGAGTAAATGTAATATAAAAAGCCAACAATGAAGAATGAATCTATATATATAAAAATGAATGTATGTGTGTGTGTGTGTCTGTTTGTCCTTTATGCCTGACCAAACCACTCATTGGAACGCCATGAAACTTTGGGAAGTTATTTAGTACTAGACGAATGGCCCGGGCAACGCCCGGGGTTTACCCGAGTGTGAATATATTTTAAAAACGTTGTCTTGGGTGGTCGCTATAGACAGGGTGGTTTGTATAGACAGGTGTATGTATCACACAGCCGATAACAGGGTTGTCTAGGGTGGCCGCTATAGACAGGTGTATGTATCACACTGCTGATAACAGGGTTGCCTGAAGTGTCCGCTATAGACAGGGTGGTCTGTATAGACAGGTGATTGTAACACACTGATGATAACAGGGTTGCCTAAAGTGACCGCTATAGACAGGGTGGTCTGTATAGACAGGTGGATGTATCACACAGCTGATAACAGGGTTGTCTAGAGTGGCCGCTATAGACAGGTGTATGTATCACACAGCCGATAACAGGGTTGTCTAGGGTGGCCGCTATAGACAGGGTGGTCTGTATAGACAGGTGTATGTATCACACTGCTGATAACAGGGTTGCCTGAAGTGACCGCTATAGACAGGGTGGTCTGTATAGACAGGTGATTGTAACACACTGATGATAACAGGGTTGCCTAAAGTGACCGCTATAGACAGAGTGGTCTGTATAGACAGGTGGATGTATCACACAGCTGATAACAGGGTTGTCTAGAGTGGCCGCTATAGACAGGTGTATGTATCACACAGCTGATAGCAGGGTTATCTAGAATGGCCGCTATATACAGGGTGGTCTGTAAAGACAGGTGGATGTATCTCACAGCTGATAACAGGGTTGTCTAGAGTGGTCGCTATAGGCAGGGTGGTCAGTGGTCGCTTTAGACAGGGTGGTCTGTATAGACAGATGGATGTAACACACTGCTGATAACAGGGTTGTCTAGAGTGGTCGCTATTGGCAGGGTGGTCAGTGGTCGCTTTAGACAGGGTGGTCTGTATAGACAGATGGATGTAACACACTGCTGATAACAGGGTTGTCTAGAATGGTCGCTATAGACAGGTGTATGTATCACACAGCTGATAACAGGGTTGTCTAGAGGGGGGCAGGGAAGACACGTGATCGCCGGCAGCCAATGGACGCGCATTCTATCCTTGAGCTTCAGAATAAGGCAATTATATAAGTAGATAGTACTGGGAAGGTTTCTAGCAAATAAAATTTTTGAAATAACTTTTCGCCTAGAAATAATCAAGATAAATATTCTAATTTATCTGTTATAATTCAACAATCTGCTCTAAATATTATCATGATGACACGATGATTTTGTAATGTAGAAAATTAGGAAAGACAAAATTCAGGATGACACGGCAATTTATTTGAGACAAGAATAATGATACAATTCCAAGGCAAGATACTATTCCTTTAACTTCCAATTACCGAGGGAACCAATTAATAATGATTTTATTCAACTTATCGAGGATTTTTCAAGGGACCGGGAAAAAATGTTCACTTTATCGAGAGATTCGTTAGACAAACCTTTACTCGGGTAAAACCCGGGCGAAGCCGGGTACGTCCATACAAGAATAATGATACAATTCCAAGGCAAGATACTATTCCTTTAACTTCCAATTACCGAGGGAACCAATTAATATTGATTTTATTCAACTTATCGAGTATTTTTCAAGGGACCGGGAAAAAATGTTCACTTTATCGAGAGATTCGTTAGACAAACCTTTACTCGGGTAAAACCCGGGCGAAGCCTGGTACATCCGCTAGTGTAAGATAAAAAGCCACAATGAAGAGTGAATGTAATATAAAAAGCCAACAATGAAGAGTAAATATAATATAAAAAGCCAACAATGAAGAATGAATGTAAGATAAAAAGCCAACAATGAAGAGTAAATCTATATTAATAAAATGCAAATTTCATAAGAGGACATCACTAAAAACTTTCGTTACAATGCATCAATTTCGACCAAATTTTCAACATTTATGTAAAACGAGATGGAGCAGGTTTTGCTTAACGTCAAAATATTTTCCCCTAACATTAACATGCGTAACTTCGCTGTTATCGATTAAATACAAAAAAATCAAAAGAGTTAATTTTATTTATATATAAATACAAAATTAAATTTCAACAGAGTTAATATTTTTACATACTAGCTAATAATCTCAATCTAAAAATATAATATAAAAAGCCAACAATGAAGAGTGAATGTAAGATAAAAAGCCAACAATGAAGAGTAAATGTAATATAAAAAGCCAACAATGAAGAATGAATGTAAGATAAAAAGCCAACAATGAAGAGTGAATGTAATATAAAAAGCCAACAATGAAGAATGAATGTAAGATAAAAAGCCAACAATGAAGAGTGAATGTAAGGTAAAAAGCCAACAATGAATAGTAAATGTAATATAAAAAGCCAACAATGAAGAATGAAACAAAGAAGAGTAAATCTACTTATATAATTGCCTTATTCTGTCTGTGTGAAGTTCACTGTGTGAAGTTCACAGATAGATTTTGGTCAGAATATAATATAAAAAGCCAACAATGAAGAGTAAATATGAAATAAAAAGCCAACAATGAAGAATGAATTTAAGATAAAAAGCCAACAATAAAGAGTAAATGTAATATAAAAAGCCAACAATGAAGAATAAATTTAAGATAAAAAGCCAACAATGAAGAGTAAATATAATATAAAAAGCCAACAATGAAGAATAAAGGCAATGTGACACGGCAATGTGACACGGGAAAAAATGTTCACTAGATAAAACTATGATTTTCTAATGTAGAAAATTAGCAAAGACAAAATTCAGGATGACACGGCACACAGGGACCGGGAAAAAATGTTCACTTTATCGAGAGATTCAAATTTACGAGTTTCAAATTATCAAAATATATCTTTTTTTTTAAATAAGTTTTTAGAGAATTGTTTAAACAAATGTTCGCTAGACAAACCTTTACTCGGGTAAAACCCCGGGCGAAGCTGAGTACGTTTTATAAGTTTATAGAGAATTGTTTTAACAAATGTTCGTTAGACAAACATTCACTCGGGTAAAACCCGGGCGAAGCCGGGCACATCCGCTAGTATAATATAAAAAGCCAACAATGAAGAGTGAATGTAAGATAAAAAGCCAACAATGAAGAGTAAATGTAATATAAAAAGCCAACAAAGTGAATGTAAGATAAAAAGCCAACAATGAAGAGTGAATGTAATATAAAAAGCCAACAATGAAGAATGAATGTAAGATAAAAAGCCAACAATGAAGAGTGAATGTAAGATAAAAAGCCAACAATGAAGAATGAATGTAAGATAAAAAGCCAACAATGAAGAGTGAATGTAAGATAAAAAGCCAACAATGAATAGTAAATGTAATATAAAAAGCCAACAATGAATGTAAGATAAAAAGCCAACAATGAAGAGTAAATGTAATATAAAAAGCCAACAGAGTGATTGTAAGATAAAAAGCCAACAATGAAGAGTGAATGTAATATAAAAAGCCAACAATGAAGAGTGAATGTAATATAAAAAGCCAACAATGAAGAATAAATGTAAGTTAAAAAGCCAACAATATATATATGAAGAGTAAATCTCTATCTCTATCTCTATATATATAAAAGTCAATTTCTGTCTGTCTGTCTGTTTCGCGATAAACTCAAAAACTACTGAACCAATTGGTACCAAATTTTGCATGTCGCTTTTTATAAACCTGAGGAAAATTTTCGGCTGCATTTTGATTAGTATTTTTGGCTATTTCTTTTTTTTTTTTCATTTGAAGAACTTTTTTTACGCGGACTAATCCGGAATGGAATGAATACCTAAATATGGCCATTTTTTTAAGCATCGGTGGTTCAGTGGTAGAATGCTCGCCTGCCACGCGGGCGGCCCGGGTTCGATTCCCGGCCGATGCATTTTTTTTTACAATTATTAAAACTCATTTATATTATCTATATATATATAATTGAATGTTTGCCTGTCTGTCTGTACTCTCTAGATTCAAAAACCATACATCCAATCGCCGTGAAATTTTGGGATATTATTAGGTATATCACCGGGAAGGTGTTTGAAAAATAATTTCATGAATATCTTGAATATCCTTAGAGTTATTTGCAGATTTGTAGATTTAACTCGCAAGCAGCGCCCCCATTGTGACGATGATAACAAGTTTTCTTATCACTATAAGTTTGTTATCTTAAATATTATTTATCAAAAGTAAGATCATCTCAGGATGACACGGCAATTTATTTGCGACAAGAATAATGATACAATTCCAAGGCGAAGATACTATTCCTTTAACTTCCAATTACCGAGGGAACCAATTAATATTGATTTTATTCAACTTATCGAGTATTTTTCAAGGGACCGGGAAAAAATGTTCACTAGATAAAACTATGATTTTCTAATGTAGAAAATTAGGAAAGACAAAATTCAGGATGACACGGCACACAGGGACCGGGAAAAAATGTTCACTTTATCGAGAGATTCAAATTTACGAGTTTCAAATTATCAAAATATATCTTTTTTTTTTAAATAAGTTTTTAGAGAATTGTTTTAACAAATGTTCGCTAGACAAACCTTTACTCGGGTAAAACCCCGGTCGAAGCCGAGTACGTTTTATAAGTTTAAAGAGAATTGTTTTAACAAATGTTCGTTAGACAAACATTCACTCGGGTAAAACCCGGGCGAAGCCGGGCACATCCGCTAGTATTATATAAACAGGTTATAGGAATTCTCCTGCTCTCCTCTATAAAGGCTTTTATTTAACTTTCTTTCATGTCTGTCCTCAAATTTTGGGATCCTTTTTTAATATGCATCTCGACTACTTAAGATAAACATCTTGCAGAAAATTTGCACACTCGCTCACACATAACCTAGCCGAAAACGCAAGTTTACAAATTTTCAGACTTCTGAGTTGTCGGATTGTCGGAAAAGAACTAATTTTTATATTTTATATCAAATATTGTGTGTGATCAATTTTTAATATTCTTACAGAATACGTAGAAGTCTGTAATTTTGTATACTAGTTCACTAGTATACACACTAACTCTCACACTATGAAATATACTAATTGAGGAAGAGCTAAATACTAATTTTGATAACAAAAATGAAGTCGTTGGTTATGCAAACGACATAACTATAGTATCCCTTGAATTTTTCCATTGCAGTAAGGGCATTAGAAATTGTTTAATTTCAAAAATAATCTTGCGCATTTAAAATAGTTTCGAATTTTGATAACTATAGTATATTGGAACAAAAGACGCGATGGTGATGGTGTCTTGTCCATGGAGCAGATCAGATCGGTCCATGCACCCTGATCACAATACCGGCCAACCGAGGTGCTTTATCCGTATGGATGTCCTCTTCTTGGAAAGGAGGGGTTGTCATTGTCCATTTAGTCAGCTACATTTCAGAGTTCCCTGTTTTCGGTTACCGTAGTGGCTAGGGGCTCACGACACCGTACTTCACCCTACAGGGCTGTCCTTTACTTGTGCTGCCTCTTCCCCCCCACCACGTAGAGGAGGGTTTGGACTTCTGGGCAGGTCTACAACAATGAAGTCGTTGGTTATGCGGACGACATAGTATGTTGTAACAAAAGACGCGATAGACTAGAGGAAACAATTTACAACGTACTAAATAGAATAAAAAACATGGCATACAAAAAAATTATTAATATCAAAGTAGAAAACGAAAATTTTATACTTATAAACTGCAAAAATCTCTTAAATCTAACTGTTAATTATTTAATATTTTAAGAATAACTTCCTGTAGATAATCAAAGTATGAATAAACTGGACTACATGCCACATAGTAATGAAATTGTTGATAAGACATCAAGAGCTAGCAATAATCTATTTAATTTTTGACAAAGAGAACTTGGGGTCTAGACAACAGCCGAATCTTATATAAGAAAACTTTTCGAAGCAGGAAGGTAAAAATAAATTAAACTATCTGTAGTATAAAATTCTAAAACGCTTCATACAAGCCTATAGCACAACATAGTCAACTGTATACACGTTCTACCACAAATACCTAAAAATCACAGATTATATCAGATACAATTTATTGAAATTCGAAATAGGCACTGCAATCGTGATCAGTAAATACCTTTTTTATTTTTAATATCAACACCTGACCCACTTTTATTTTTTCTATTCTTTTTTCATGTGTTAAGGGTATTTACGCAAATTTGGCCTTAAATACCCATTTCTTGGTTTTTCGTGAAGCCACTGGGTCCAAATATATTTTTGGTCACAGTGGTTACAGCCTACTTCACGCTGACGAGCGCCAATAGCGCGAAACGCGTTCGTGGTTGGCTTTTCTTGATTTATCAAGAAATTGGGTTGGCCAAATATCACGGAGCAAGTTAAATAAACGTTTAGTTTATTTTTGCGCCACTAGATGGCGCTCTGCCATCTAAAAAGCACATGTGCTCGTGTTCAGGAAATGCCTTTTTTATTTATTTTTTCCTATATTGTAACGTGGTTAATTTATTCACATACTTTTTAGATTGTATTGATTTACATAAGTTTTCAATTATGTTATATAGCTATATAAATGCGCGTAGATACAATTTTAAAGTAGACCGTTAAATAGAATAAAGTCAGTTCGTGTTTACCTCGCGTCTATTTTGCAACGCGACAATAGATTTAAATCACCTGGCTATTAATCAAACAAATGCTACAGGTTTCTGAAGATGAGTTTCTTCTATCTTTATTAAACCTAATCTCGAGCTTTCGGGCATCTCTGTCCTTCTACAGGAGTACATTTCATAATTATATAAATTATTTATATATATATGTCATAATATTCGGAAATATATAAATAAAATGGCCTGTGTGGGAGTAGAAGGGAAGATAGCCGGGTTAAACCCCTTTGGTAAACAAGTGTCAAGTCTTCATTCTCCCCTAAGAGATTTATCTTACTTAAATCGGTTTAAAAGCGGCTGGATGTGATGATCAAGGTTCAGTTCTCACCGAGGTGGTCTCAACGCCAGTTGTTCTAGGGTTGTTCTCAGACCTTCTATCTTTCCTCCCCGATCTATTTCCTCACGGGTTTTTGCCTCTTGATCCTGTCTCCTGTGTGTCCTTACCACCCATCACTCAACCACCACGACTGCTTCTAACCAACATGCTACACTACAGTAATCCAACAGCATAAACTACATTACAACATATATCGTAAGCTATATTATGTATAAATATATCTCACATTGTTATAGGAGGCACTATAAAATATTGCCACGTGGAAAAATAGGAAAGAAAAACTTTGGAATGACACACACCTTATTTAAGTAAAGAACAAACTCAGAATGATAAACAAAAGATAAGAAACGAGAGAAGTTTACAGAGTAGTAAAATATAAGCATAAGAAAGAATACTTTTTACAAGAGAAGGAATCGCCTGACATCATTTGAAGAATAAACAAAAGTTAACAGCGACAAGTTTATTTTATTACAGTTGTAAATTCGGCAAGCTTTCGGACTTTGACGTCCTTCGACAGGCAACTTTTCAAGAAACTGAAAGATAATATTTATATACAGGTAAATATTTACATAATAAGAACTTTTATAAGCGAATTTTTGATTTTTATACAAAATTATTTCTTCTTTATCTATGCAAACAAATTTTGTTCTAAGAAAAGGATGGCTACCTTAGGGTGCTAGGAAAAGGCAAAAAAAAAAAAAAACATCTGAAACCCCTCAGACAAAAAGTGCGAGAAACCTGGGAGGTCTGATTCTTTCAAGGTGAGGGAGCAGATTGGGTATTATTGTTATTTAATATGTGTAGGCATTGTGGAGGAAGGTCAATTTTTCTGTTTAAACTGTTAAGTTGGATGGATGTAATTGTTTCCAAGATGAGGCGCTGATGTTTGTTTTTTATTCCCGTATGATGTGCAGTAGCTTGGGTTAGGTTGAAAATGTGGCCTGTACTATTGATATGTTGGTATATTAGGGACCTGATGTCTTTATTTTTGGTGCATCTTTGGTGCTCTGTTAGGCGGATGGAGATCATTCACCGCAGAAGCAGTACAGCACAACTCCATTCCATTCCTGGACTTACTCATCATCAAATCCACATCCAGATACCACCACACAGTTCATTACAAAAAACACACAGCCCCTGCATACACCCATTTCACCTCAAGTTGCCCGACCAGTCACAAAATAAACACAGTTATAACACTAACCAAACGCATATACACTCACTGTTCTCTTCCTATTTTTAAAACCATTGAAAGGTACAAAATATATAACCATTTAATGGCCATGGGTACCCCGAACACTTCATCCAGCGATATACCTATAACCCAAATATTCCCCGCCACCCTCATATATACAGGTCAATATGTTCCATTCCATACTCCCATACTAACACCGTAATAGCCGAAACCCTTAGAAAACACGGAATATCAGTTTACTTCAAAAACCCTCCTAACATAGGCCATAGACTTAGAAACTCCATTAGTAAAAGCTCCCCTCCCGATCCACTCCTTCAAATCGGCTCCATATATTCTGTAAGATGCAACAACTGCAGTGCCACATACGTAGGAGAAACCGGCCGCTCCATCTCCGTCCGCTTAACAGAGCACCAAAGATGCATCAAAAATAAAGACATCAGGTCCCTAATATACCAGCATATCAATAGTACAGGCCACACTTTCAACCTAACCAAAGCTACTGCACATCATACGGGAATAAAAAACAAACAGCAGCGCCTCATCTTGGAAGCAATTACATCCATCCAACTTAACAGTTTAAACAGAAAAATTGACCTTCCTCCACAATACCTACACATATTAAATAACAATAATACCCAATCTGCTCCCTCACCTTGAAAGAATCAGACCTCCCAGGTTTCTCGCACTTTTTGTCTGAGGGGTTTCAGATGGTTTTTTGCCTTTTCCTAGCATCCTAAGGTAGTCATCCTTTTCTTAGAACAAAATTTGTTTGCATACATAAAGAGGAAATAATTTTGTATAAAAAAATCAGAAATTCGCTTATAAAAGTTCTTATTATGTAAATATTTACCTGTATATAAACATTATCTTTCAGGTTCTTGGAAAGTTGCCTGTCGAAGGACGTCCAAGTCCGAAAGCTTGCCGAATTTACAACTGTAATAAAAGAAACACGTCGCTGTTAACTTTTGTTTATTCTTCAAAGAATACTTTATTAATAAAATAATAAATACTTTGCTATAATATTTTAATCAAAATAACTCTGAAAACTTTTCATTTGATTAAATCTATCTGGGGCGGGCCTGGATTATTAGTGGGGAATATTTATCAAAAGAATCCTATTTTATACTTCTAAAATAGATGGAAATTTTTCCGAGAGGCGTCAAGATAGACGCGAAAACTAAGCTCCATCTATTGACCTTTCCGCAAACTCTAGCGTACTCAGGTAACAAAGGGTAGGTAACAAAGCCACAACACCAGCTTTGGTAAGCTGAAAAACATTCACCTGGGGATCATGGTTTCAGGATAGCCTAGGGCGGACTTTATTTCATGAGAGAGAGAGAGAGAGATCTACAATGGATCAAATAAAATCTTCGAAAACTCTTTAACTTTTTTAACTATTCGAAAACTCTTAGTGAAAAAATGAGGATACATGCCTGTAGAAGGATTATAAATATCCGAAATCTTGCACCTTGCATGAAAAAAGAAACACATTGCTACTGTTTCTATTCTTATTTTATACTTTATAGAAAAATTCTCTTCTAATGGAATAGTGAGGGTTTGAAACTGCTTTTACTGTAGGTGCACCATATGTACACATTTGGGAAGTTAATCGACTTTGTACTAACAGAATTCCTAAACTCGTAGGCTTACTTGTACTAACTGGCAGATTGGATTTGAGCGCAAAAATTGGGATGGTTGAAAGCAATATCGGAATAATTAATTTTCTTAACCGAGGATTTCGGTGTCATGGAACTCGACTTGTCAGATGGTCATAACACCATCCCCAGAATAGGCTAACCTTGGATTGTGACATTTCGTACGCTTTCAACAGACAAGAGTAATCCCCTGGCAAGATTTTGTGAAGGTTTATCTTTAAAGGATCGCGTTACAAGGATGAATGGTCTTGAATTTGAAGTCGGCGGGTTGAACTATCTGTCATAGCAGGGGCCGCTTCACTTACAGATTCTATCTCTACAGAAATCTACAAGCACTGGAATCCCTTCAATAAAGTACGATACAAATTCAAGAATCAAGGGACGAGTTTCTTTAATACGATGATTTATTACAAAACGCTCAAGCTTTCGGGCTGGCCGGCCCTTCTACAGGAGACATGTGAGAAAATATCGAACATTGGACACTATGTAGGGATGAGACTATTTACATATTTAAAAACTATAGGGACTTTGCATATCTATGAAATGTTGAGAGGAATAATTAGCATACTAGGAATTTATAGAAAGGAGAACATAGCATGTGAATCGAACTGGCTTTGGCCTCCTGGCAATAAGGAGGAATCACCGCCTAATTCTTATTTTAACGCTGGTTTTAATTATATGCTTCTTGACTCAGCGAGCTATAACTCCTTCAAACTTGAATAACTGCTATTGTCTCGTCTCACTAACTCTAATGACTCAACCACGTATACATTAATAACTCTCTTTATTTTCTAAAATCAAGATTATATACATTTCTAAAATTTACATAATTTAACAATAATTAACAAAAGTAAATTCTAACAATTTTGCATATTTAAGGCTGGAACATACTCCCCCCGGCCGCTGAACCCTGGTTCAGATTTGAAGGGAAGCGGAGCCAACTTCGTAATAGGTCGTAGGTAGACTCCGGTAGCAGCCCGAACTTGGGCAACTCGCACCTTCTGGTCAGAGCCCGGATATACCTCGAGGATCCTGGCCAGACGCCACTGTAGAGGTGGAAGGTTATCTTCTTTTATTAGCACTAACTGATTAGGCCTCAGATTGTCTTGTGACAACCTCCATTTATTTCTCTGTTGCAAAGAGTTGATGTACTCTCTTGTCCATCTTGACCAGAACGAGTTCCTCAGACCCTGTACCAGATTCCATCTTGACCGTAAATCTACTCGCTCATAATTTTGCAATCCTGGGTCCTCAATCAGAGGGGAGCCAATCAAGAAATGTCCCGGAGTCAAAGCTCGAAGATCGTTAGGGTCGGGACTTACCTCTACTAACGGTCTGGAATTAAGGCAAGCCTCAACTTGACAGAGTAGTGTGATGAATTCCTCACTATTTAAAAGTGATGACTTTATTACCTTGCTCAGATGACCCTTTAAGCATTTGATGTTTGCCTCCCAAAGTCCTCCAAAGTGTGGAGCTGATGGAGGAATGAAATGCCACTCTATAAACTCTCTTCTGCTAAAAAGTCTTTAGTCTCTTTTGAATTCATTATTTTATATTGTTTCTTCATGAAGCTTTCGGTTCCTCTGAAGTTCGTTCCATTGTATGAGTAAATTTTTGATGGTTTTCCTCTTCGAGATATAAACCTCCTGAGAGCTGCAATAAATGAACTGGTTGAGAGACTAGTCACCATCTCCAAATGAATTGCCTTGACCGAAAAACACACAAAGAGAATCACATAGCATTTGATCATCCCTTTCGATCTAGTCAGACTTGGTTTTAGTTCGTAAGGTCCTGCCAAATCGATCTTCAATGAATCAACAACAGATCTGTAGAGCTGAGACAGGAGGAGAGCCGCGCACAATTCCAATCTTGGTAGAGTTAGAGACTTACATGGGGCGACTCTGGTTTTTGCTGCAAGCATTGATATATGGACTTGTCCATCCAGAGAGACTGTTCTTAAGTAGCACACAGCCAAATAAGCTACACTTGACGCGTCACAAAATCCGTGGAGTTGAACATCTCGATCCTTTTCACATGCCCATACGTATCTTGGGATACTCAAATCCTCTAATTTTAGTAATTCGGCTCTAAAATTATTCCACTTTTCCTTGATGTCGTTCGGAATATGCTCATCCCAGCCTGTCCCACCTCTCCATAACTCCTGCATTATTATTTTCAAAGCCACTGTAGTAGGTGAGAGGAAACCAATTGGATCGAAAATCCTCGCAATATTGGAGAGAAGATCTCTTTTAGTAACAACTTCTTCAGGAAGAGTTATATTAACTCTAAACGTATCTTGTACATGATCCCATACAATTCCTAAAATCTTGGATATGGCTCCTTTCTCCAAGTTAATTTTCTTCTCTTCGTTCATTTCCTCGACATGAGACACTATCTCGTGGCAATTTGAATTCCACTTTCTTAAGTGAAACCCTCCCTTTTTCATTAAGTCCTTTAATTGGTCTATTAGTTCTTTGGTTTCAGCAATCGTTTGAGCTCCTGTTAGCAGATCATCGACATAGAAATCATTCAAGGTCACCCTAGAAGCTTCAGGATAATTTTGGCCTTCATCTTCTGCTAACTGTTGTAATGTTCTCATTGCCAAAAATGGAGCCGAAGTTGTACCATAGGTAACAGTCAGTAGTCGATAGTCCACCACAGGCTCTTCTGGAGATGGTCTCCACAATATCCTCTGATAGTCCGCATCTTCTGGATGAATTCTTATCTGGCGGTACATCTTTTCTATATCAGCAGTTATGGCGACAGGATACGTTCTGAATCTGAGGAGAATGAAAAATACATCCTGTTGGATTTTTGGTCCCTTGTGCAAAAATTGATTTAAAGAAACATTATTTTCAGATTTAGCTGATGCATCAAACACAACTCTCATTTTTGTTGTAGTGGATTGCTCTCTAATTACTGGATGATGAGGCATGTAATAGCATCTGCACAATTCTCGCTTCACTTCTGCAATTGGGACCCTTTCCATGTGGTTTAAGTGTTCATATTCCTTCATGAATCCTCGGTATTGGTCATATAATTTCACATTCTTACACAATTTTCTTTCCAACAAAAGGAACCTTCTTAAAGCCTTTTCTCTTGATTCACCCAGAAGCGGTCGATGTTGTCTGAATGGCAATTTTACCCAATACCTTCCATGGCTATCTCTGCCATGGTTATTCGAAAATAACCTTTCACAATCTTCGTCCTGTGTACAAAGATCCGGTGACGGCACAGATTCAGTTTCCCAGAATCTTTTCATTGCGAATTCTAGTTCTGGTTCAGATTGTAAACTCAGGTTACAGACTTCTGTATTACTCTCCGATGTTCCCATGAGTTTTCCTAGAAGTACCCAACCTAGTCTTGTATTAATAGCCATTGGCAATCCTTCTCCGAGAGATATAGGGCCATTCAACATAAGTTCACTGTATATATCTGCTCCCAAAATCATATCTATTGGGGCTTGTATGTAGAACTCTGGGTCTGCCAATTTGAGGTTCTTCAAAGTTGGCCAATTAGGGTCTTTCAACCTGAAGTTCGGAATTTCTGAAGTGAGCACTCCCGTGACTACTGCCTCTACCGAGAATTCCTCAGAATTATTCAGTGGACAAAATGTCACACTTACTGTCGATGAAGAATGCTGCACTGGTGTGTTTCCAACCCCTATAATCATCCGATCTGATTTCCTTTGGACAAGTCCCAATCTTTCGCAGCATCCTTTTGTTATCATGGTGACTTGGGAACCGCTGTCCAGTAGGGCTCTGCAGGTGCATAACTTTCCGAGTCCATTTTGTATCTTGATTCCAGCTGTTGCGAGTAGTACGTGGCTATCAATGCAGTTTGCCTGTTGAGTATTAGTCAAATTGATAGCACTTTCATGTTCCTTCGGAGTTGTGTTCTCAACTTGGGCCGAAGCGCCTTCCGTGCTCGGTTTATCATAATGAATCATCGTGTGGTGCTTTCCCTTGCATACTTTGCATCGTTGGTTCAGCCTACAATTCCATGAGAAATGGCCTTTCCTCAAGCAATTGAAGCACAATTTATGACCTTTTACTACATTTAATTTTTCTTTTAAAGGCATTTTGCAAAATAAGTTGCACATGTATAGTGGATGATGCTTAGATTTGCATAATATGCAAGTGTCCGATTTCTCAATTAGCATCCCGTAGCTTTGGCATTTGGGAAATCTCGATCCGGTGGTTTCTTCCCTTTTTGAACATTCCTTGACAGCACAAGACATGCTTCTCGCATGTCTGGAAATGAACGCTATGAACTTGTCATAAGAAGGAAGAGTGTTGTCCACTGACAGTTCCCAATCCAACCTTAGATTTTCACTCAACTTCTGCTGGAGGAAGTGCACCAGGATCACATCCACAAATTGATTTCTTTTCAATTCCAGCGTTTCTAAGTTTCTTATGGCTTCATTACAAACATCCATGAATTCATGGAGACACTTAGCCGATGGATTCTTAATTGCCCGGAGAGAAAAGATTTTTGACACCTGGGCATAAGCTAGCTCTCTCGGGTTATCATATCTTGATAACAGTGTATTCCATGCTTGGCCATAATTTTCACTTAGTAAAGGGAAACCCCTTATTAATCTGGCCGCTTCGCCTTTTACTGCAGAATTCAAATATTGTAACTTCTGTATATTAGTTAACCCTGGATGTGCATCGATGGTGGTGAGGAATAGCTCTTTGAAGTTGATCCAATTGCCCATATCTCCATCATATATCGGTAAGTCAAATTGAGGCAATTTTATATTTGCCTGAGAGCCATTTGGCTTTATGTCCGCCAGTTTGTCTTTGAGTTTTCTCTCATTTTCTATTTTTACCCTCAAGCTTCCAATCTTGTTCATTGAACCATCATATGCCTCACTTTCTTTATCTATATCAACTTCATCCAAAGAAAACAGCTCGTCGTAGAGTTTCTCAATTTTTTCTTTGATCTCCTTTAATTCTTCACCCATTATTTCTAAGCGTATTGTTTCACCTGCCTCAATAATTGAATCCACAGTTTCATTAAATCCATCAATTCGCCTTATTTGGCAACTTAACTTTCTTTGGAGAATCCTTTCTTCTCGAGACATTTCGCAATTGTATTCTCGCTGAGTTTTTTCTTAAATTTCTTCTGTTTCAAATCCTAATCAGGCTCTTGAGGGACCGTGAATCGAACTGGCTTTGGCCTCCTGGCAATAAGGAGGAATCACCGCCTAATTCTTATTTTAACGCTGGTTTTAATTATATGCTTCTTGACTCAGCGAGCTATAACTCCTTCAAACTTGAATAACTGCTATTGTCTCGTCTCACTAACTCTAATGACTCAACCACGTATACATTAATAACTCTCTTTATTTTCTAAAATCAAGATTATATACATTTCTAAAATTTACATAATTTAACAATAATTAACAAAAGTAAATTCTAACAATTTTGCATATTTAAGGCTGGAACAACATGCATGATAATAGTTATTGAATGTAGTAGAGTTAGGAATATTTTCTAATGTCTATGAGGGAGGAGGGGGGATACGCACAGATGGCGGATACAAGGCTATGGGAACAGGGATTGGTAGGATCTCGGGAGGTCGATGTGTCTATTGATGGCATGGAAGCCCTGGGAAACGAGAGCTTCCAAGGTGAGGCGCTGCTGCTTGTTGTACCGGTATATGCGGCTATAGTGCACAGATGGATTGGCCAGATCGAAAGAGTGGTTGGAGGTCCGGATGTGTTGATATATAGCTGATTTCTCATCTCGTCTGGAGATGTTTTTGCTGTGCTCTTCGAGTCTTGTCCCTACGCTCCTGCGTCCGAAGTTCGTTTTATGTATAAAAGAAACATTCGCGCTTTTAAATCCTTTTATTTTATATGTATAGATGGCGCGTTATTGCTTTGTGTTAATTTATTCCTAACTGGCCTTGTCTTTATAGTTTGCTGAAGAGCATTGCTCGAAGCAAATATTTGAATGTAATTCTACTGTCCTATAAGCTTATGTCCATAGTTTACTTGAAAACCATTTCTAAGATTCCACCCTTCAGTGTAGCATATGAAAGCAGAATGATCCAATACAGTATTAGAGCTCTGAGAAGCGGTCTGGTGGATTAAATTGGCGAAACCGCTGGGAGGGTTCACCACTGATGAGCCAAGCCCTCCCAATATATTTTTCATCGCAGTAAGGACAGTAGAAGTTCGTTTTATGTATAAAAGAAACATTCGCGCTTTTAAATCCATTTATTTTATATGTATAGATGGCGCGTTATTGCTTTGTGTTAATTAATTCCTAACTGGCCTTGTCTTTATAGTTTGCTGAAGAGCATTGCTCGAAGCAAATATTTGAATGTAATTCTACTGTCCTATAAGCTTATGTCCATAGGTTACTTGAAAACCATTTCTAAGATTCCATCCTTCAGTGTAGCATATGAAAGCAGAATGATCCAATACAGTATTAGAGCTCTGAGAAGCGGTCTGGTGGATTAAATTGGCGAAACCGCTGGGAGGGTTCACCAATGATGAGCCAAGCCCTCCCAAAATATTTTTTCATCGCAGTAAGGACAGTAGAAGTTCGTTTTATGTATAAAAAAGAAACATTCGCGCGTTTAAATCCTTTTTTCCTTCCACAACCCTAACCACACCCCTTCCAACCCCATATAAAAAATCATATGTGACCTCCCATATTCCCCCACTAGCTCCGCCATACCCCGAGCCCTAAGCAAGTTCGGAGTCAGGACCCTGTACTCCAACTCCCCTAACATCAGCTCCCTCATTAGGAACCCAGACACAAAAAGCAATAGCCCATATAACCCATCTCTCTTGACTGGCTGTGTCTACTCCATCCCCTGCGCTGACTGCGACGTTGTCTACGTTGCTGAGACAGGCAGGAGCGTAGGGACAAGACTCGAGGAGCACAGCAAAAACATCTCCAGACGAGATGAGAAATCAGCTATATATCAACACATCCGGACCTTCAACCACTCATTCGATCTGGCCAATCCATCTGTGCACTATAGCCGCATATACAACAAGCAGCAGCACCTCACCTTGGAAGCTCTCGTTTCCCAGGGCTTCCATGCCATCAATAGACACATCGACCTCCCTGAATCCTACCAATCCCTGTTCCCATAGCCTTGTATCCTCCATCTGTGCGTATCCCCCCTCCTCCCTCATAGACATTAGAAAATATTCCTAACTCTACTACATTCAATAACTATTATCATGCATGTTATGTTCTCCTTTCCATAATTTCCTGGTATGCTAATTATTCCTCTCAACATTTCATAGATATGCAAAGTCCCTATAGTTTTTAAATATGTAAATAGTCTCATCCCTATATAGTGTCCAATGTTCCATATGTTCTCACATGTCTCCTGTAGAAAGGCCGGCCAGCCCGAAAGCTTGAGCGTTTTGTAATAAATCATCGTATAAAAGAAACTCGCCCCATATTTGTAAACTACCGGAGAGAGACAATACAGCCATACCTCTCTTGAGACATGTTTCCAGAGAATAGCGCAGTTCAAAACATCTCTTTGTCAATTTTTATAGCCTTTTGGTGTCTAAAATAATAGATGACGTGTGAGTGACAGTTTCTAGGACATAAATTCGTCAGGCTACACCAGAACAATCCACGCGGTCAGGCTTTACCAAGATAGTCCAAGCAGCCAGGCCACACTAAGACAGCCCAGGCAGCCAGGCCACACTAGGACAGTCCAGGCAGCCAGGCCACACTAGGACAGTCCAGGCAGCCAGGCCGCATTAGGACAGTCCAGGCAGCCAGGCCGCACCATGACAGTCCAGGCAGCCAGGCCCCACTAGGACAGTCCAGGCAGCCAGGCCCCACTAGGACAGTCCAGGCAGCCAGGCCCCACTAGGACAGTCCAGGCAGCCCGGCCGCATTAGGACAGTCCAGGCAGCCAGGCCGCACCATGACAGTCCAGGCAGCCAGGCCGCACCATGACAGTCCAGGCAGCCAGGCCACACTACGACAGTACAGGCAGCCAGGCCACACTAGGACAGTCCAGGCAGCCAGGCCGCATTAGGACAGTCCAGGCAGCCAGGCCGCACCATGACAGTCCAGGCAGCCAGGCCGCACCATGACAGTCCAGGCAGCCAGGCAACACTACGACTGTCCAGGCAGCCAGGTCACACTAGGACAGTCCAGGCAGCCAGGCTACACCATGACAGTCCAGGCAGCCAGGCCACACTAGGACAGTCCAGGCAGCCAGGCTACACCATGACAGTCCAGGCAGCCAGGCCACACTAGGACAGTCCAGGCAGCCAGGCCACACTAGGACAGTCCAGGCAGCCTGGCCACACTAGGACAGTCCAAGCAGCCTGGCCACACTAGGATCATCCAGGCAGTCAGACCACACTAGGGCAGTCCAGGCAGCCTGGCCACACTAGGACAGTCCAGGCAGCATGGCCACACTAGGACAGTCCAGGCAGCCTGGCCACACTAGGACAGTCCAGGCAGACTGGCCACACTAGGACAGTCCAGGCAGCCAGGCAACACTAGGTCAGTCCAGGCAGCATGGCCACACTAGGTCAGTCCAGGCAGCCTGGCCACACTAGGACAGTCCAGGCAGCCAGGCCACACTAGGACAGTCCAGGCAGCCAGGCCACACTAGGACAGTCCAGGCAGCCAGGCAACACTAGGTCAGTCCAGGTAGCCTGGCCACACTAGGACAGTCCAGGCAGCCAGGCAACACTAGGTCAGTCCAGGTAGCCTGGCCACACTAGGACAGTCCAGGCAGCCAGGCCACACTAGGACAGTCCAGGCAGACTGGCCACACTAGGACAGTCCAGGCAGCCAGGCAACACTAGGTCAGTCCAGGTAGCCTGGCCACACTAGGACAGTCCAGGCAGCCAGGCCACACTAGGACAGTCCAGGCAGCCAGGCCACACCAAGACAGTCCAGGCAGCCAGGCCAAACCAAGACAGCCCAGGCAGACAGACCACACCAGAACAGTCCAGGTAGACAGACCACACCAGAACATTCCAGGTAGACAGACCACACAAGAACAGTCCAGGTAGACTGACCACACCAGAACAGTCCAGGTAGACTGACCACAGAAGACAGTCCAGGCAGCCAGGCCACACTAGGACAGTCCAGGCAGCCAGGCCACACTAGGACAGTCCAGGCAGCCAGGCCACACTAGGACAGTCCAGGCAGCCAGGCCACACTAGGACAGTCCAGGCAGACAGACCACACTAGGACATTCCAGGCAGCCAGGCCACAACAAGACCGCCCAGGCAGACAGACCACACTAGAACAGTCCAGGTAGACTGACCACACCAGAACATTCCAGGTAGACAGACCACACAAGAACAGTCCAGGTAGACTGACCACACCAGAACAGTCCAGGTAGACTGACCACACCAGAACAGTCCAGGTAGACAGACCACACAATAACAGTCCAGGCGGACAGACCACACCAGAACAGTCCAGGCAGACAGACCATACTAGAACAGTCCAGGCAGACAGACCACACCAGAATAGTCCAGGTAGACAGACCACACCAGAACAGTCCAGGCAGACAGACCACACCAGAACAGTCCAGGCAGACAGACCACACCAGAACAGTCCAGGTAGACAGACCACACCAGAACAGTCTAGGTAGACAGACCACACCAGAACAGTCCAGGCGGACAGACCACACCAGAACAGTCCAGGTAGACAGACCACACCAGAACAGTCAAGGCGGACAGACCACACCATGACAGTCCAGGCAGTCTGGTGACATCAGAACAATCCATATAGCCACACCCAAACAGTCCAGCCGGACAGACCACGCCACAACAGTCCAGGTAGACAGACCACACAAGAACAGTCCAGGCAGTCAGACCACACCAGAACAGTCCAGATAGACAGACCACACCAGAACAGTCCAGGTAAACAGACCACACCAGAACAGTCCAGGTAGACAGACCACACCAGAACAGTCCAGCCGGACAGACCACGCCAGAACAGTCCAGTGGACAGACCACGCCAGAACAGTCCAGGTAGACAGACCACGCCAGAACAGTCCAGGCAGCCAGGCCACACTACGACTGTCCAGGCAGCCAGGCCACACTAGGACAGTCCAGGCAGCCAGGCTAACCCATGACAGTCCAGGCAGCCAGGCCGCACCATGACAGTCCAGGCAGCCAGGCCGCACCATGACAGTCCAGGCAGCCAGGCCGCACCATGACAGTCCAGGCAGCCAGGCCGCACCATGACAGTCCAGGTAGACTGACCACACTAGAACAGTCCAGGTAGACTGACCACACCAAGACAGTCCAGGCAGCCAGGCCACACTAGGACAGTCCAGGCAGCCAGGCCACAACAAGACCGCCCAGGCAGACAGACCACACGAGAACAGTCCAGGTAGACTGACCACACCAGAACATTCCAGGTAGACAGACCACACAAGAACAGTCCAGGTAGACTGACCACACCAGAACAGTCCAGGTAGACAGACGACACAATAACAGTCCAGGCGGACAGACCACACCAGAACAGTCCAGGCGGACAGACCATACCAGAACAGTCCAGGCAGACAGACCACACCAGAACAGTCCAGGTAGACAGACCACACCAGAACAGTCCAGGTAGACAGACCACACCAGAACAGTCCAGGCAGACAGACCACACCAGAACAGTCCAGGTAGACAGACCACACCAGAACAGTCCAGGTAGACAGACCACACCAGAACAGTCCAGGTAGACAGACCACACCAGAACAGTCCAGGCAAACAGACCACACCAGAACAGTCCAGGCAAACAGACAACACCAGAACAGTCCAGGTAGACAGACCACACCAGAACAGTCCAGGTGGACAGACCACACCATGACAGTCCAGGCAGTCTGGTGACATCAGAACAATCCATATAGCCATACCAAAACAGTCCAGCCGGACAGACCACGCCAGAATAGTCCAGGTAGACAGACCACACAAGAACAGTCCAGGCAGTCAGACCACACCAGAACAGTCCAGATAGACAGACCACACCAGAACAGTCCAGGTAAACAGACCACACCAGAACAGTACAGGCAAACAGACCACACCAGAACAGTCCAGGTAGACAGACCACACCAGAACAGTCCAGCCGGACAGACCACGCCAGAACAGTCCAGGTAGACAGACCACACAAGAAAAGTCCAGGCAGCCAGACCACACCAGAACAGTCCAGGCAGACAGACCACACAAGAACAGTCCAGGCGGGCAGACCACACCAGAACAGTTCAGGCAGTCTGGTGACATCAGAACAATCCAAATATTCACACCAGGATAGTTCAGGCAGCAAACCTGGCCGCATCAGGTTAGCAGAACCTAGCCAGTTAGCTGGACAGGGCTATTAGGGCAATCTCGAGTGCCAAAAACCCAAATCAAGGTAAGGTTGCACAACAATCTCTTCCTTTGCTTCATTACTAACCAGCGGTTATGTTTGGTTGAAGAGTATTTGAAACTCCACGTCACAATTTCTTTGATTCCTGCATCACCAGCAATGCCCTTATCGCCTATTTGTACCTTTTATAATTTGCCATTAAAATTTAATCTTTGGTTTTCATGCCATCGAAAATTATTTTCTCGTACCTATAGCATTGCCAGAAATATTTCTTAGTTCGCTTATTTCTCAAGCGCTCAAGATTCATTTTATCTCTTTTCTTCTTGAATCACCAGCCATTTTATTTCTAGGTTGTCTTGTATCTCCCCTGCATTCGAAGATTTTTTTTATTTCTTTTCTCCTTTACTTCAAGAGTATTTATTTAGCCGATGATGCAATATTATGGAAACTTGAAAAATTCATAAAATAGTTTGAATTATCATTTCTTTTCTTACCTGAAGAGAGAGATAATAAAACAAAATAATGTTCTTCCTATTATTGTCGATGAATAAAGATTCTTAAAATACAAATACTTGGAATGAAGCCGTCCACTGCTTTCCTTTCAGTTGAAGACTACTAAACCTCCTAAAACTTTACCAAATAAATCAGCCCCATTCGTTCATGAGGAGATTTTAAAATTAACTTTTGATTATTTTGAGCTCTTCATGATACTTCAAATCTACGCAATTCCTTAAGTAAATGACTTTCAATATAATCGAAGACCTTCCTAGAAATTTCGTTCGAATAGGGTCTTTTATAGAATTAAAGAAGGTGGAATAATTTCTGCTGAAAGGCATCTGTGGTTGAAATGTAAGTGTAACTTCCAACTGTTGATAGAAAGTCAAAGCCTTTCTATTGTTCTTGCAAGGTGTAGAGCGTCATAAACAGTTTCAACCAGTTTTGGTTAATAATCGAAGATGTGTATAGGGTTTTTTTTTTCTTTAGAAATCAGATTCAAGGATTTAAAAATATAATTTTCTATGGTTCCTCTATATAACAATGGAAGAATAGTTTTATAATTCTCTAATTAAAAAAAAATAGTTTATCATTAAAATAGCTAATTTAAGAATATTAAATATATTCATTGATTTAATGAGAACATGTATTATAGAGAGAAAAAATGTCATCATCCTCAATAATTATAACTTCAAAAGGACATCGTTAGTTCAATTGACTAGAATATACTAGTATTGAATCCAAACGGCGAAAATGACGAAATTCTTTTAACATCGTGCTGATCATATTGTAACAAAGTATTCATTATTTTATTAGCAGAGTATCATTTTTATGTTTATATTTTCCTACTCTGTAAACTTCCCTCATTCCTTATCTTTTGTTTATTACTCATAATTTGTTTTTGCCTGAAATAAATTGCTGTCTCATCCCGAAGTTGGTCTTCCCTAATTTTCCACGTGACAATATTGCTAAAATGTCAGTGGCTTTCCGTCAAGTGCCTCAACTAGTGTGAGATACAGGAAAGACCACATATATACAAGTCCCGAAGTAGAGTTCAAGACGCCAAGCATAAAAGTAAGGCATAAAAGTAATTGAGATTCCAAAATCGAATACAAGGCGTCTAACATGGAAGAGAAGGCATCGTACTAACTAAAGAAGTAAGTGGCATTGCACCAATTGATTCAATCGAATCTGTTAGCTTCTTTGGCAGTACGATGCCTTCTCTTCTATGTTTAACCCCTTGTATCCGATTTTGGAACCTCAATCTATAGATATATATTCTTGTCTTTCCTATATTTCATGCGGGTTGAATCAACATCGTACTAACTATAGAAGTTGGAGGAATTACACCAATTGATTCAACCAGCGCATGAAATATTGGAAAGACGAGAATATAAGATTCCAAAATCGAATACAAGGCGTCTAACATGGAAGAGAAGGCATCGTACTAACTAAAGAAGTAAGTGGCATTGCACCAATTGATTCAACCAGCGCATGAAATATTGGAAAGACGATAATATAAGATTGAGATTCCAAAATCGAATACAAGGCGTCTAACATGGAAGAGAAGGCATCGTACTAACTAAAGAAGTAAGTGGCATTGCACCAATTGATTCAACCCGCATGAAATATAGGAAAGACAAGAATATATATATATATCCATATATTGAGGTTCCAAAATCGGATACAAGGGGTCAAACATAGAAGAGAAGGCATCGTACTGCCAAAGAAGCTAACAGATTCCTAGCAAGTAGACAGCCATCGTGAAGTATTGAGTATGCAGGGCCATCGATATCAGTTGCTATCAGCCGCCCGGTACATCTCTATGCAAATTTGAAGCCAATTGCCTGGGCCTCATTTTGTATTGATGGCATTGTGAGGTGGAGTACCTCCCACATCTATCTATATATACAGTACGGTGGTACTCAGGCTGATAGATTTAACTCTCCGTAGTACAGTAACAGTATATAAATTGTGACATTTAACGAAAATCACCTATCTATAGATTTATTCACATGATACTTCAAATCTACGCAAGTCCTTAAGTAAATGGCTTTCAATATAAGTCTATACTTACAAGTACCAGATCACAAAAGAGTTAATGAGGGCCTGTAGGTACTGGAAAATTCCGCCATAGAACAATAGCTGGACTTTCCATTCCCTCTCACATTGAAGGATTCCTAGCTGACAGAGAATCCTGGAAGATTCCAAGATTATTAAGGATCGGCCTTGAATTGGCTCGTAGGAGATAAAAGAACAAAAATAATTTTATAAGCCACCTGGCTCATCCGTCAGTTTTAATTCTAAAAGAGATGGATCACATTGGGAAGAGAGTGAAACCCCAGCAGGAACACCTAACTAGTTAAATGATTTCAAAAAGAAGAATATGAAGCAGTTTTCCAAAATGTGAAAGCTATTTACTCGCAAAGCGGTTCTATTTCCCTTAAAAGAAGACAAAGGTAATGATTAATCTTTTCATCTTGACGCACATGACACGCCATGGAATTTTCCATTAACTTAGTAAGGAACAAGACATATTGTTTTACCTTCATCTTCTTTGTGCGTGTGTGAAAAAATAAGCCACTTTCTTTAAAATGAAATCAAAACCAATGCTTATATATTTTATAGGGAAATTATGATTTTTGAATATTATTGATATATAGAATTATAAGAATGGAGCCGGGGCTACATCACCATTTACTCTCATGTATGGAGCTGAAAGACGAACGAGAAGTGCTCCTCAGTGAAATAGGCCTCGAGGGACTCTCTTTGGAGCTCCTGTTGAATGAGGTGGTGAGAAACAGAGCTGGAGCTTTTGCGTTGTTCAAATTTTGGAAGACGGCTGAAAAGAAGAGGAGGCTATATACATAATCTAATTGATGTAAATAATTATATGTAAATAATCTATGTCAGGATTAGAATGACGTAGACCAGTAAAAGGCTTGTTGCTGCTGTTGTATATAGTCACAGTGTAGAAAATACTATACCTACTACATGTGGATTTCTCTCTGCATTCTTAGTTCTCTTACTCTGTAAACTGGCGAATCCTGTATAGGACGAGAGGTCCTCAATAAAGGCTTTTGTTGTTGTTGTTGTTGTTGATATATAGAATTATTACTTGCTGATGCTGATTATTTTGAGTTCGTAATAATTTTGGTATTGGTTTGCAGTCGTGATATTTTGTAAATATAATAAACACAGTTTTATTCACTTTAATTATGCTAATGAAGTATAGAATACATAATTTGAGAAAGTACTATCTGACTTAAGGCGAGTAGAATAAAGAAAATAAAATATCATGTATTTATATATCTACAGAAAGATTTAAACCTGCCAAAGTAAAACAACAATTGGTTCTCATATAGGGAAAGCCGCGATATCTGCCGGTCGACTTAACAGAATAGTTTGTTATAGAAATTATCATTTTATTATATATAGTATATACAGTTACGAGCGTCTTTCCTAATCAATCAGCCGACTCTGTCACCGTTTGCTTTTATTGGTTGGCTACGGTCACGCCACCTTTGCCCCACCCCCCCCCCCTGCCGGCGGCGCGCGCCCGTTGGCTGCCGGCGAGCACGTGACTTCCCTGTGCGCGCGCATGGCGGGCGGTAGGCTATAGTTATTAACTAACATATGCAATTAATTAAGGCGCCAATTTAGAATTGTAACAAATAGTATTTGAATCAAAACATTCAATCGGGTAAAACACGGGCGTTGCCCGGGTCATTCGGCTAGTATAGTATATTTTAAGCCCAAAATGATAACGTCAAAATAAAAACCGAAAGAGTCGGCAGCTTCGAGCAGAGGAGAGGAAATAGCCGACGCCCAGATGGGCTTCCCCTCCAGGGCTTTTTATAGGCGGTCAACAGGACAGTTTTAGCAGGGAGTCAAGGCAGGGTGTGCTACATTGTGTCCATCGGCAGACCGCTTCTGTCTCTCTTTCTCCATGTCTCGGTGATAGGCATCCAGGTTTTTGTCATGGCCTCCACCTCTGTCCCGTGGGCTGTCTCCGATCACTCTCGGTGCTAACATGCCATGCCTCTGCTTCTTGTTGTCCACTTGTGGGAAGAACATCAACACTCGCCTCACGTATATTGTATATTTTCTTGTATATCGAATAGGTTTTCTCATTGAAAGATATGTAGATTAGGCTTATTCCATATAAGAGGTTTTTTCCTTTTTGTTGGCTTTTCGACTGTTTTGCTATTTCAGTTTGGTAATAGAAGAAGAGAGAGCAGAATACTAGGAAAACCTCTACTTGTCTTTTCTCGGTGCATTATTCCCTTAGATCGACTAATATTGCTTAATTGATCTAGAAGAATTATATCTTTATTTATATCGTTCCAAACACGATATACTTGTTTAGGATATTTACAACAATATATAAATTATGTATTACACAATTAATTGATCTATAATATAGATGGAAATTTTGCCGGGAGGATATTGTTTTAAAGAGACAAAGGTCGCCTCTCCCGTCAAAATAGACGTCAAAACTAGACGCCATCTATTGACCGTCACCGCAAACTAGCGGTCTCGGGTCGGTGACAAAGCCACAACACCAGCTTTGGCAAACTGAAAAACGTCCACCTAGAGACCATGGTTTCGGGCTAATGGCCTTCGTCAGTCTAGGGCGGACTTTATTCCATGAGATCCACACGGGATCTAATGGAATCTTGACAATCTGCCAAAGAGGTGTTTAGCTGGCAAAATGGTTGGGCCAAATCTATGGCTAAAATATAGATGGAAATTTTGCCGGGAGGATATTGATCTTAAAGAGACAAAGGTCGCCTCTCCCGTCAAAATAGACGTCAAAACTAGACGATTAATATAGTTAATTATTTATTTCGCTCAAAATAACGATATACTTACTTAGTATATTTACAACATTGTTCCAATATTTACTGCAGGTTTATGCAATTAAGTCAAATTTGCAAGTAAAAAGCAAGTTAATAAAAAGTCAAAGGCTTCAATGCCTCAAAAAAAAAAAAGAAAAAAAAATCAGAAATATATTTACAAAAATTATAGATTCTTATTCATGATATCTAATATTTAAACAAATTTTCGAAATGTATAAACCCCTGTTTTCCATTAATATGGCACTTTAACAATGAGTGGGTTGAATCTGGTGTTTCTTTACTGCAGCAACAACTCGAATCCTCGTCTGCTCGATTTGTTGCCCAAATATTTACCAAAATAACATGGTCTGTTATGAAATGTATATTATGAAATTTTGTGAAAACCTTTGGGATACCATAGGGAAAAAACATTGTAAAGTGTTTAATTTGTACTATATTATGATGCATTAGCGCGCCATCTGTTACGAAAATTCGAAACTATTATAGACGTGTATGATTCTTTTTAAAATAAAACAATTTCTACTGCCCTTACTGCAATGGAAAAATTAATCGGAGGGCCTGGCTCATCAGTGATGAACCCTCCCAGCGGTTTCACCAGTTATTTGTACTATAGACTATTATCTTGAAGATATAGAGGTTTCCTGGCCGGCATTCATAGTTCTTTAAGGGAGGCTTCCCCACCTTGAGAGAGTCCTCCTCCAGACAAGGTCTTCTTGAACACTCCTTAGTTCCACAGCGAGGAAGTACGCAAGCAATCTTTGAGAATCTCTCTCTTTGGCGAGAGTCAAAATGGAAAAATCAAGCTATAATTCCGTTTTTTTTTAAATATAATTACGCCGATAATATACCAGGAACAATAGAAAGAGTTATTATAAAAAAAAAACTGGTAAAATACTAGACCAAATTACTAAAAAAATTAAATGTTCCGCATTTATCAAGTTTAAATATAGGAACTAGCCATGGCAACTAGTAGAAATACAAGCCATGTGTGTTCTTGATCATGACAGCACACAGGCTCATAATGCATTGTGGGCCAAGAGGTTTCTGACCAAGTATAACATCCCAGTGTTAGACCATCCGCTTTATTCACCTGACCTGCTATTGTGTAAATTCTATCTGTTTCAAATTTGCATCAAACAAAGTAAGATTACAGAACGTTGAAGAATTAAAAGAAACATCTGCTCACGTCATGAAGGAGCTCACAGAAGAAGACACTGTTTCGAACAATAGAAGAATCGCATGGAGCATTTGTAGGGATAAATGAGCAAGTGTTTATTGGGCAAGATAATAAGTAAATATTTCTATAAATATAAATTATTATATTATAGTGTTTTATAGTCACACCTTGTATATCAACAAAATGGCTGCTATTCGTGGTCCATTTGGATGAGGAAAGCGAATACTAAAACGCGGCTGATTCCACACTCGCCTTTTCAGTGATACGCTAACCTATGCACGGTGGATTCTGAGGCCACTGAGCATACGTCGGACCTGGAGGCTGTTGGATTCTGCACTGTCTGGAGTATAGGAGCCCATCTATACTTCCTTCCTGTGGTGAATCTGTATAACACCGGTGGTCTTAATATAACTGTATGTGTGTGTGTGAACAAAATGGTTTTAGGTATTATTTGAAGATAACATTGAGAAAGAATTGTTTGTACGCGCGATGAATCTGCCCTTTACTGGGAAAACCATTGGGATGATTGGTTTCTCAATCTCCTATAATGGTCGTAGAAAATTAAGTTCAAAGAATCTCTGCGAAAAAAAATAATTATACAAATTTTAATTTAAATATGACACAACACACGCATTTAGTTTTTATATCTATCCACAACAGAAGTTGATCAAATTTACTGTGTAGGCAGACTTTGTAGAAAAATTTAAAAAAATTCTGTAAACACCAAAATTTTATGGTAAATAATTGTCTGTCCATTTTAAGAATTTAGATCAAGAGGGCTCTATATATTTTCAAAAGTTTAGTTCATCATCAAATAATATTTAATCGAAGAATCACTGATCAAAAAATATGTTCAATCAAACAACGGTTAATAAAAGGAATTATTACCAAAAAATATGGTAAAAGAAACAAGGGTTAATCGAAATTTTCTAACCAAAAATGTATTGAACCAAATAATAGCTAATATATATGTGTTGATCAACAAATATTATAGTGTATCAGACGATGGTTAATTGGAGAATCACTTATCAAGATGTGTTGAAACAAACAATTATTAATAAAAGAAATTATCACCAAAAATATGGTAAAAGAAACAAAGGTAAATCGAAATTTTCTAACCAAAAATGTAATGAATAAAAAAATAGCTAATATATATATATATATGTTGATCAACAAATATTATGGTGTATTAGACGATGGTTAATTGAAGATATGCTGATCAAGATGTGTTGAATCAAACAATGGTTAATAAAAGAAATGATTACCAAAAAATATGGTAAAAGAAACAATGGTTAATCGAAATTTTCTGACCAAAAATGTAATAAATCAAACAATAGCTAATATATATTGTTGTGTTCTCTACCTAACAAAACTTGACGAACACTATAAGGTATAAGCCATTTATTTCTATAAAAAAGATACTTTCACTCTCCTCTTACACTCTATATACATCCAATCATTTTTACATATTTAATTTTCTATCAGAAAATTAATACATATCTACATATATGCTGCATTTTTTCTTTAAGAATAAAATTTGCAAATGGAATTATTACATATATATATGTTGATCAACAAATATTATGGTGTATCAGACGATGGTTAATTGAAGATATGCTGATCAACAAATGTTGTGATGAAAGGGTTGTCGCTAGGTAGTCATCAGAAAGAACCAATCTGTCAGATCGTTATCCTGAAGGCTATCTCTCTCCAAGGGAAAGTTATCAGCAGCTAATTCTGGTCATCCAGTCCCTGCCCAATGTTCTTGACCTGGGAGTTCCCCATTGTTGCTCGGACTTCATTTAGCCAATAACACCTTGGGACTTCTGTATTATCCTCATTGGCATACCTCGCGTTTCTAGGTTTGATATACTTTATGTACAATCCGGTTGCCTGACCAACATTCATATTTCTATGAAAGATAGACACTTCGGCCAGTTAGAGTTTTTTTTTTTATTTTCTCAACGTTTCGACAAAAATCTTCTGTCTTCGTCAGGAGAAATAAATAAAAAGAAAGCATTTGGAAAAGCGTTAAAAATTGTTCTAAGGTTGCGAGAGCGTTCTCACGAGATTTTTCGAATTTAATACAACATCTAAAGCACGAGGCAAAAACAAATAGTAAACCCGTTAAAGACTATGATCTTGGAGAAATAGAGAGAAATAAATAAATATATAATAATAAAATTATAATCAAAAATATATAAATAAAGTAATATAATGATAATAATCACATTTATGTACAATGTTTGATATATAGGTAGGAATATTCTAGTGTAATTTTATTAATGAAATGAATGCTCAATATATGAAAATTAGATGTCAGTAGTGTGATTGAGTCCGTAGCCATTCCATCCTTCTCAAGATGAGTTTCAGCCATATGTGTTGGATCCAAAGACCTTTCTATCCTTGCCACGAGGAGTACTAATCGTATTTGTTTTAAAGTAATCATAACATTTCTAGAAACTAGAGTATAATATTAAATATTTTACTAATATTACAATATTTTAATAAATATATGAAATCTTATATCATGGAGCAATCCTCTCAGCAATTATCAAAACAGCATAAAAACACTAGACCATGTGGTAATATTAAAATTGAAAAGATTGATGAACCAACCCTTTAACCAATTAAAACAAATAGTCCTCAGACAGACAGAATGTAAAGAATTTTACGCCATCTATGAAAAATGCTTCTGGAAGAACACATTAACACATTATATGTGTTGGTCTCAAAGACATTCCATCCTTGTCAAGGAAGTTCTAGCTATATGTATTGGGTTAGAATATCTGTACAAGCGAAAAATATAAAATCCACTACAAGTTTAGAAATAGAGCGGCAGGGAGATGGAAAGATATGACAACATATTACATGTCATTAACATATGTGTAAAGACATACATGTCTTTAACAGTTTTAAAGAAGAACTTCAAATCGAACTGATTTCATTCGAACATCTACATCCTATATGCAAATTCAATAATCCAAGTTTAGTAATGTATTTTTGTCTAAAATGCTTTCATCATAATTAAGTTAATAATTGACATCAAATACTTTCATTTACTGTCTAGAGGGTTGTTTTTATGATGTTTTGATAATTGCTGATAGGATTGCTCCATGATGCAAGATTTCTATATTGGCATCGCAACAGCAGCTTGTGGCCATAATTTGAAAAATACCTTAATTTAAATTACCCACCATAAAATTCCATCTAATATTCATAATGTATTCTTCCAAAAGCAGATTTCATATACGGCGTAAAATTATCTCCATTCTGTTCGGCTGAGGACTATTTATTTTAAGTGGTTGAAGGGTTGGTTCATCACTAAGAAGACAAGCCTTCCCAATCTTTTCAATTTTCATTTAGAAATTCTGAGATTGGCTATTGAAATATAAAAATGAAAATATTTAATTTTTTAAAAACTTTCTTTTCAAATGATTTTACGAATTCTTGTACAATTTCGAAGACTGCTAAAAGTCATTCTAACAAACCTAAAAGTAAATCAGTTGTTGGTAAACCAAGGTCAACAAAACATTTTTTGTCTATTTTTTTAACGGCTTATCAAGAGGTAGCCCAAACAGTCAACAAACAACGTTATTAAATCGAAGAAAAGCTGATTGACCCGTGTAATCCGCTTTAACCACCCATAGCTTGCTTCACACATGGAAACATTTTGTCATTTTCACTAAAAAAAACACTTTAAAAAAAGCTATTTTCTGGTCTTCTTTTTCATCATTTGCTCGCAACACATCGGCTTAGCGATTTCTTCAGATGTTTTTTTACACAAGAATATATTGTTGTTCATTTGGTAATCTCTATGTCTTTACAAATATTTTGTGGTTACCAAAAATAATTTGTTTTTTATGGATCCTTTAATAAAATTTAAAGTAAAACGTAAATATAGGCTATATAAAAGAAAATAATATGAATAACAAAATGTGTCTTTTATAATTCATTTTCGAAGCAGTTTGCAGTTCGCCTTTTTTTTTATCTTTTTTTATTTTGCAATTAATATACATTGAAAGTCAATTTTGATACCGAATTTGAAATGTCTATGTTTATAGTTCATAGCTACTCCCTTCTTTATTTCATAAGTAAATGAAGTAGAAATATATTGATCTTACTCCTGCTTTGGAATTCTTACTACTAAAAGTCATCGTACAGTACTTTACAACTTGTCTTAGACAGAAGCATAAGATATAAATTGACCGGATAGTGAACATTACCGCTTAACACTGGGACAAGTAGTATGAACTTATAACAGCGTTGACAACATGGGTTTATTTGAATACAACAGGTTTCCATTTGAGACAGAGTATGTCTCACAGAGCTTTAAGACAGGGTTAACTGAAGGCAGAGTACGCTTTAAGACAAGGTTAACTGAAGACAGAGTACGCTTTAAGACAAGGTTAACTGAAGACAGAGTACGCTTTAAGACAAGGTTAACTGAAGACAGAGTACGCTTTAAGACAGGGTTAACTGAAGACAGAGTACGCTTTAAGACAGGGTTAACTGAAGACAGAGTACGCTTTAAGACAGGGTTAACTGAAGACAGAGTACGCTTTAAGACAGGGTTAACTGAAGACAGAGTACGCTTTAAGACAGGGTTAACTGAAGACATAGTACGCTTTAAGACAGGGTTAACTGAAGACAGAGTACGCTTTAAGACAAGGTTAACTGAAGACAGAGTACGCTATAAGACAGGGTTAACTGAAGACATAGTACGCTTTAAGACAGGGTTAACTGAAGACAGAGTACGCTTTAAGACAAGGTTAACTGAAGACAGAGTACGCTTTAAGACAAGGTTAACTGAAGACAGAGTACGCTTTAAGACAAGGCTAACTGAAGACAGAGTACGCTTTAAGACAGGGTTACCTGAAGACAGAGTACGCTTTGAGACAGGGTAAACTGAAGACAGGGATAACTGAATACAGGGTCAGCTTTAGGATAGGTTCATCAGAAAACAGGGTCCGTTTAATATAGGGTTATCTTAAGACAGGATTAACTTAATACAATATCCGTTTTAAGGCAGGATTAACTTCAGATAGGGTACGCTTAAGTCAGGTTTTTTTTTTTTTACTCGATAAAAAATAATTTATTTCCGTTTTCCTTTCATATCGACAATCCAAATTATAAAAGCACTGGATTGAAATAAATAGTATCGAAAAGATGCCTTTTCAAAAACTATATGTCAGCCCCTTAAAACAAAAGAATGCCCTCCCTTTTTAAATTTTTATTCATTACAGTTTGAGGTCTGTTAAACTAACTTCTCTCTCTCTCACTTGAGGCAACCCGGTATTTCTGGAGCCAGGTACTAAAGTCGCCAACTATCCGGGTTGAGACTTCACGTCTACTGGTAGACATCCAGTTTATCAGATGTCGCCAGGCTGATTTGTACTTGGGAATGTTCTGCAGGTCTTCAGAGATAAATATGCTTATTCCTAGGAGGGTGGCTGTTTGGAAACTTTGATGGTGGTAAACCAATTTTCAATTTTTTTTTTGTAGTCTTTAAAATGGTACCAATTTTCAGCAAAACACAGGAATCAATTCGCATATTGTTCGAACATTCAATACACACACCATTGTTTACACATGATGCTCTAAGCTTTAGTATGTAGTCTTCAGCAATGGTAAAGAAAAATAGAGAACACCATTTTGGAGAAATATTCAGTAGAAATTCCCCCTGGTTACCCCAGGTTTCTGGAGTATCTCATCATTATTTATTTGGTTACCCCAAGTTCCAACAATAGTGCGTTATTTATTTGGTTACCCCAGGTTCCTGGAGTATCTCATCATTATTTATTTGGTTACCCCAGGTTCCTGGAGTATCTGATCACTATATATTTGGTTACCCCAGGTTGCAACAATAACTTGTTATTTATTTGGTTACCCCAGGTTCCTGGAGTATCTCATCATTTTTTATTTAGTTACCCAGGTTCCTGGAGTATCTCGTCATTATTTATTTGGTTACCCCAGGTTCCTGGAGTATCTCATCATTTTTTATTTGGTTACCCCAGGTTCCTAGAGTATCTCATCGTTATTTATTTGGTTACCCCAGGTTCCTGGAGTATCTCATCATTTTTTATTTGGTTACCCAGGTTCCTAGAGTATCTCATCATTATTTATTCGGTTACCCCAGGTTCCTGGAGTATCTCATCATTTTTTATTTGGTTACCCAGGTTCCTGGAGTATCTCATCATTATTTATTTGGTTACTCCAGGTTCCTAGAGTATCTCATCGTTATTTATTTGGTTACCCCAGGTTCCTGGAGTATCTCGTCATTATTTATTTGGTTACCCCAGGTTCCTGGAGTATCTCATCATTATTTATTTGGTTATCCCAAGTTCCAACAATAGCTCGTTATTTATTTGGTTACCCAAGGTTCCTGGAGTATCTCATCATTTTTTATTTGGTTACCCCAGGTTCCTGGAGTATCTCATCATTATTTATTTGGTTACCCAGGTTCCTGGAGTATCTCTTCATTATTTATTTGGTTACCCCAGGTTCATACAGTATATCATCGTTATTTATTTGGTTACCCCAAGCTCCTGGAGTATCTCATCATTATTTAATTAGCTACCCCAGGTTCCTGGAGTATCTCATCATTATTTATTTGGTTACCCCAGGTTCCTGGATTATCTCATCATTATTTATTTGGTTACCCCAGGTTCCTGGAGTATCTCATTATTATTTATTTGGTTACCCCAGGTTCCTGGAGTATCTCATCATTATTTAATTGGTTACCCCAGGTTACTGGAGTATCTCATCATTATTTATTTGGTTACCCCAGGTTCCTAGAGTATCTCATCGTAATATTTTGGTTACCCCAGGCTCCTGGAGTATCTCATCACTATATATTTTATTACCCCAGGTTCCAACAATAACTCGTTATTTATTTGGTTACCCCAGGTTCCTAAAGTATCTCATCGTTGTTTATTCGGTTACCCCAGGTTCCTAGAGTATCTCATCGTTGTTTATTCGGTTACCCCAGGTTCCTAGAGTATCTCATCGTAATATTTTGGTTACCCCAGGCTCCTGGAGTATCTCATCACTATATATTTTATTACCCCAGTTTCCAACAATAACTCGTTATTTATTTGGTTACCCCAGGTTCCTAGAGTATCTAATCATTATTATTTGGTTACCCTAGGTTCCTGGAGTATCTCATCGTTATTTATTTGGTTACCCCAGGTTCCTAGAGTATCTCATCATTATATATTTTATTACCCCAGGTTCCAACAATAACTCGTTATTTAATTGGTTACCCCAGGTTCCTGGTGTATCTCATCATTATTTATTTGGTGACCCCAGGTTCCTGGAGTATCTCATCATTATTTATTTGGTTACCCCAGGTTCCTGGAGTATCTCATCATTATTTATTTGGTTACCCCAGGTTCCTGGAGTATCTCATCATTATTTATTTGGTTACCCCAGGTTCCTGGTGTATCTCATCATTATTTATTTGGTTACCCCAGGTCCCTGGAGTATCTCATCATTATTTATTTGGTTACCCCAGGTTCCTGGAGTATCTCATCATTATTTATTTGGTACCCCAGGTTCCTGGAGTATCTCATCATTATTTATTTGGTTACCCCAGGTTCCTGGAGTATCTCATCATTATTTATTTGGTACCCCAGGTTCCTGGAGTATCTCATCATTATTTATTTGGTTACCCCATGGTCCTGGATTATCTCATCACTATATATTTGGTTACCCCAGGTTGCAACAATAACTCGTTATTTATTTGGTTACCCCAGGTTCCTGGAGTATCTCATCATTATTTATTTGGTTACCCCAGGTTCCTGGAGTATCTCATCATTATTTATTTGGTTACCCCAGGTTCTTGGAGTATCTCATCACTATATATTTGGTTACCCCAGGTTGCAACAATAACTCGTTATTTATTTGGTTACCCAGGTTCCTGGAGTATCTCATCATTATTTATTTGGTTACTCCAGGTTCCTAGAGTATCTCATCGTTATTTATTTGGTTACCCCAGGTTCCTGGAGTATCTCGTCATTATTTATTTAGTTACCCCAGGTTCCTGGAGTATCTCATTATTTTTTATTTGGTTACCCCAGGTTCCTGGAGTATCTCATCATTATTTATTTGGTTATCCCAAGTTCCAACAATAACTCGTTATTTATTTAGTTACCCAGGTTCCTGGAGTATCTCATCATTTTTTATTTGGTTACCCAGGTTCCTGGAGTATCTCTTCATTATTTATTTGGTTACCCCAGGTTCCTACAGTATCTCATCGTTATTTATTTGGTTAACCCAGGTTCCTGGAGTATCTCATCATTATTTAATTGGTTACCCCAGGTTCCTGGAGTATCTCATGGTTATTTATTTGGTTACCCCAGGTTCCTAGAGTATATCATCGTTATTTATTTGGTTACCCCAGGTTCCTAGAGTATCTCATCATTATATATTTTATTACCCCAGGTTCCAACAATAACTCGTTATTTATTTGGTTACCCCAGGTTCCTGGAGTATCTCATCATTATTTATTTGGTTACCCCAGGTTCCTGGAGTATCTCATCATTATTTATTTGGTTACCTCAGGTTCCTGGATTATCTCATCATCATTTATTTGGTTACCCCAGGTTCCTGGAGTATCTCATCATTATTTATTTGGTTACCCCAGGTACCTGGATTATCTCATCATCATTTATTTGGTTACCCCAGGTTCCTGGAGTATCTCATCATTATTTATTTGGTTACCCCAAGTTGCAACAATAACTCGTTATTTATTTGGTTACCCCAGGTTCCTGGAGTATCTCATCATTTTTTATTTGGTTACCCCAGGTTCCTGGAGTATCTCGTCATTATTTATTTGGTTACCCCAGGTTACTGGAGTATCTCATCCTTATTTATTTGGTTATCCCAGGTTCCTGGAGTATCTCATCACTATATATTTTATTACCCCAGGTTCCAACAATAACTCGTTATTTATTTGGTTACCCCAGGTTCCTAGAGTATCTCATCGTTATTTATTTGGTTACCCCAGGTTCCTGGAGTATCTCATCATTATTTAATTGGTTACCCCAGGTTACTGGAGTATCTCATCATTATTTATTTGGTTACCCCAGGTTCCTAGAGTATCTCATCGTAATATTTTGGTTACCCCAGGCTCCTGGAGTATCTCATCACTATATATTTTATTACCCCAGGTTCCAACAATAACTCGTTATTTATTTGGTTACCCCAGGTTCCTGGAGTATCTCATCGTTATTTATTTGGTTACCCCAGGCTCCTGGAGTATCTCATCAATATATATTTTATTACCCCAGGTTCCTACAATAACTCGTTATTTATTTGGTTACCCCAGGTTCCTAGAGTATCTCATCATTATTTATTTGGTTACCCCAGGTTCCTGGAGTATCTCATCGTTATTTATTTTGTTACCCCAGGTTCCTAGAGTATCTCATCATTATATATTTTATTACCCCAGGTTCCAACAATAACTCGTTATTTAATTGGTTACCTAGGTTCCTGGTGTATCTCATCATTATTTATTTGGTGACCCCAGGTTCCTGGAGTATCTCATCATTATTTATTTGGTTACCCCAGGTTCCTGGAGTATATCATCATTATATATTTTATTACCCCAGGTTCCAACAATAACTCGTTATTTAATTGGTTACCCCAGGTTCCTGAAGTATCTCATCATTATTTATTTGGTGACCCCAGTTTCCTGAAGTATCTCATCGTTATTTATTTGGTTACCCCAGGTTCCTGGAGTATCTCATCATTATTTATTTGGTTACCCCAGGTTCCTGAAGTATCTCATCATTATTTATTTGGTGACCCCAGTTTCCTGAAGTATCTCATCGTTATTTATTTGGTTACCCCAGGTTCCTGGAGTATCTCATCATTATTTATTTGGTTACCCCAGGTTCCTGGAGTATCTCAGCATTATTTAATTGGTTACCCCAGGTTCCTGGAGTATCTCATGGTTATTTATTTGGTTACCCCAGGTTGCAACAATAACTCGTTATTTATTTGGTTACCCCAGGGTCCTGGAGTATCTCATCATTTTTTATTTGGTTACCCCAGGTTCCTGGAGTATCTCATCCTTATTTATTTGGTTACCCCAGGTTCCTAGAGTATCTCATCATTATATATTTTATTACCCCAGGTTCCAACAATAACTCGTTATTTAATTGGTTACCTAGGTTCCTGGTGTATCTCATCATTATTTATTTGGTGACCCCAGGTTCCTGGAGTATCTCATCATTATTTATTTGGTTACCCCAGGTTCCTGGAGTATATCATCATTATATATTTTATTACCCCAGGTTCCAACAATAACTCGTTATTTAATTGGTTACCCCAGGTTCCTGAAGTATCTCATCATTATTTATTTGGTGACCCCAGTTTCCTGAAGTATCTCATCGTTATTTATTTGGTTACCCCAGGTTCCTGGAGTATCTCATCATTATTTATTTGGTTACCCCAGGTTCCTGAAGTATCTCATCATTATTTATTTGGTGACCCCAGTTTCCTGAAGTATCTCATCGTTATTTATTTGGTTACCCCAGGTTCCTGGAGTATCTCATCATTATTTATTTGGTTACCCCAGGTTCCTGGAGTATCTCAGCATTATTTAATTGGTTACCCCAGGTTCCTGGAGTATCTCATGGTTATTTATTTGGTTACCCCAGGTTGCAACAATAACTCGTTATTTATTTGGTTACCCCAGGGTCCTGGAGTATCTCATCATTTTTTATTTGGTTACCCCAGGTTCCTGGAGTATCTCATCCTTATTTATTTGGTTACCCCAGGCTCCTGGAGTATCTCATCACTATATATTTTTTTACCCCAGGTTCCAACAATAACTCGTTATTTAATTGGTTACCTAGGTTCCTGGTGTATCTCATCATTATTCATTTGGTGACCCCAGGTTCCTGGAGTATCTCATCATTATTTATTTGGTTACCCCAGGTTCCTTGAGTATATCATCATTATATATTTTATTACCCCAGGTTCCAACAATAACTCGTTATTTAATTGGTTACCCCAGGTACCTGAAGTATCTCATCATTAATTATTTGGTGACCCCAGGTTCCTGAAGTATCTCATCATTATTTATTTGGTGACCCCAGGTTCCTGAAGTATCTCATCGTTATTTATTTGGTTACCCCAGGTTCCTGGAGTATCTCATCATTATTTATTTGGTTATCCCAGGTTCCTGGAGTATCTCATCATTATTTATTTGGTTATCCCAGGTTCCTGGAGTATCTCATCATTATTTATTTGGTTATTCCAGGTTCATGGAGCATCTCATCATTTTATATTAGGTTTCTCCACGTTCCTGCAGTAAATAATTTGTTTAAGAGTTTATTTAACTAACATGCTTCCATGTCTGTCTGTCCACAAATCTTGTAATCGATTTTATTTATATTACTAGAGCATGTATAAATCTGAAATTTTATACACTTATTAGAACATGATGACAATGCAAGTTAACGAATTATCAGATTTCTTGGTTGTCAGAATGGCCAGGAACAGAAATATTTCCGAATTGCCTTTCTGAATTCAAAATTTAATTTTAATATGCTTTCAGGTCACATAAAAGTATCAAACTTTTAATACTCACTCAGATCAATGAACAATGCAAATGTACAAATTTTCAGACCTCTGAGTGGTCGGAATATGGCCGGGAATAAACAAATTTCTATATTTATTTTTAAATCTTATGTGTGATAAGAAGTCAAGAGAAGGAAACTGTTGGTAGTTACGAATAGATTTCAAAACCTCAAACGATTTAGAGAGAGAGAGAGAGAACCGAATATCCAGGTTTCTTTTTAAAATCTTGAAATAACGAGCAGATACTATCAAAGTCAATAAATAATAATTCATCTGTTATAATTCAATTATCTGATTTCAAAATCCACACGCCTATATTTATATTCATTATATATTTATTCATATATATAATAATATAAGACCCCACATTCCACGGCATCGTTATAAATAATTCTCCTTTGTCAATTAATTTATTTTATTATTTATAACTAAAATTAATCAATTGACGAATCATATCATCCATATCTTCTATATACAGGGTGATCCAAAAGTCCCGCACAACTTTAAAAATTAATAACTCCGCGAATATTTGCGCTAGAGCAATGCGGTAAACACCATTGGGTTCAGGATGCAATGGGATTTTTTATGGCAAATAATGAAAAATTCGAAATTGATTTTAGTTACAACTTTATTCGCTAGATGGCGCTCTACCAGAATCGGCGATTCAGCGGCCAAATTGTTTGATAAATTGAAAAATATAACTGAACGACACGTATTTTTCCTTTTTGAATACCAGGAAAGAACCCTAATAATATCAAATGATAAATTAATAAAACACCATTTCGCCAAAAGTTAGAAGAAATGGTTAACGATTTTTAAATACAATCTGAGATGTGTAAAATAGGTATATGCAAATTAAAACATGTAGCGAAAAAAAAAGATATTTTAGATACGGTTTGTTTTCGAAGATAATAAATTTCTAATTTTTTAAATTCAACTTTCTCTCAGTATCGATTATATTTATTTTAATTCATTTAAAAAATAGGTATCTATCCCCCTGATAATTTATTTTACTCTGGAATGCCGTTGCTGTTGTTGTCGTGTCCATTAAATAGTCTCAGATGTCTCCATGCATCTCCATCACAGCAACAGCAATATCCACTATCTTGGGTGTGTAAAGCTGCTGCTCTGGGTCTGTGTCAATTTTCTGCAAGGTTGCGGCCATTTCTGGGTATGAGAATATGTGGGTAGGTGTTAGTTCCACTAAGGACAGTTGTTGCATGTCCTATAGGTTCTTGTGCCATCTGGATGTATTGTCATTCCTTTATAGAGTGTTTTGTTCTAAGTCTTGTTATAGGTTTTGTCATTTTTCTCTCAGAGTTTATTTAGCATTTTGATCTTTTCTTATTTTTTGTTTAATTATCTTGTATTTTGACAAAGCATCAGCGTCAAATAATGACATTTGTTCTTTCCTTTGGCCCAACTTTCTGGCTTCCTTAGCCAATTCAAATGCCATTTCATTACCCCCGATCCCAACATGGGCAGGAATCCTTTGTAGAATGCAGTTCTTCTCCAATGGTTCCAGTTGGGTAAGTAACGAGTATATTTTCTGTGTGATTTTAGTATTGCCCTTCTGAATTGCTTCTAGAGCGGATATTGAGTCGCTGTATATTAAAATTCCTTCTGCTTGATGCAGGTATGGTTGGTTAAGGCATACATCAAGGGCTTTCCAGATAGCTGTCAGTTCACAAGTGAAGTTTGGCGAAATCTGTCCTGCTCCTTCTTTGATTTTGATGTGTGTTCCATCTTGCAGTATTATGTTAATTACGGCCCCTCCATTACTCAGGCTAAGGTCAGAAGATCCATCTGTATATACTGTTAAAGGGGGTCACCTAGCATTTTTAATCAAGGATTTGTACTATGAGGACATAGCTGTTAACACATCAGACCTCGAAGCCCAAGGTATCAAAGTCTACCACAATCAAAACAAAGCCATCAACATATACAATATGTATCACCCTACAAACAATAAACTTATTGACGATGAAAAAATGGCTCTATTTCTTACAGGCAACACTATTATTGTAGGTGACCTTAATGCCAAAAATCAACTATGGGGATGTTCCACGCCAAACCCAAGAAGCAAAATACTATCAAACATATTTAACGACAATGCCTTCATGTGCTTAAATGATGGGAATCCTACCCATCATTCCTACAGCTATAATACTGCACAAGCACTTGATATAAGTTTTTACTATCCTGACATTTTCCACAAATGCAAATGGCAAATATTAAAAAGTATTGGAAGTGATCATTTGCCTAATTTGATTGAAATTAGCACCAAGACCAAAACCAGCTCAATTAAAAAAAATTCTGGAACTTCAAAAAGGCTAATTGGATATCTTTCAAAAACACCATTATTAAAGCAGCCAAAGTTTCAATACCAAGAGGTAATATTAAGAATTGGATTCCAAATTATACACACCAGGCAAAAAATATTCAAACACTTATAACTAAAAGAAATGAACTACGGAAAAGTGCACCCAAAACCAAACAAATTGTAGAACTGAACTGAACATTGTGAATGCAAAAATAAAAATATTATACGTAAATGTCAAAAGGGAAAAATGAAAACAAACTTGTGAAAACATGAAACCAAGAAACCCAAATACAAAACTTTGGCATTTGGCAAAACAAATTGAAAGATCCCAGCCACAAACTGAAAACACAAATATGATTAAGAATACAGTTGGTCACCAGCGACTAATGACAAAAATGCTGCCAATCTTTTAGGTAATTAGTATCAAATAAGTAGTAAAACCAAATTTGAAATAAAAGTTAAGAAAGTTGAAAAAAAGGTCCGAAAGATTATTCATGACTGTAAAAATGTCACCAGCACATAATATTTTTCCATGAAAAAATTCAATATGAAAGAGCTAGCTTATGCATTAGAAAACACTGACCTAAACAAGACTTTTGGGCCAGATGGAATCCATAGCCAAATGATATCAAACTTGGGCAAAATTGGCAAAATCAAATTTGAAATAAAAGATAAGAAAGTTGAAAAAAAAGGCCCGAAAGATTATTCATGACTGTAAAAATGTCACCAGCACTCATAATATTTTTCCATGAAAAAATTCAATATGAAAGAGCTAGCTTATGCATTAGAAAACACTGACCTAAACAAGACTCTTGGGCCAGATGGAATCCATAGCCAAATGATATCAAACTTGGGCAAAATTGGCAAAGAAAGACTTCTTAATATTTTCAATAACTCCTGGAAAACTGGATAATTGCCTCAAGACTAAAAACTGCAACAATAATTCCCATTAAAAAACTTGACAAATCTGCTGATGACCCAAAACACTACTGATCTATATCCCTCACAAGTATTTGCTGCAAATTAATGGAAAAAATTACACTCAGACGACTCACCTACCACCTCAATACAAAAATTCTCTTACCATAAGAACAATATGGATTTAGGAAAGGACATGGGACAATAGACCAACTCTAATTTTTCACACAAAAGGTAAAAGATGCACAAAACAGAAAACCAGCTAACCACACCATAGCTGCTTTTTTAGACCTTACACAAGCTTTTGATAAAGTATGGAAAAACAAGTTAATTACAAAATTATACAAACATTTCAAAATTGATGGAAAAGCTATCACTTGGATAAATGATTTCCTTAAAAATAGATACATCAGGGTCAAATATAATGGCACTCTATCTAAAACCTTCAAATTGTTAAAGGATTACCACAAGGATCAGTCCTTAGCCCAAATCTCTTCACCCTATTTATTGCAGGCATAGAAGAAAAAAATTCACATAAAACCAATATTGGACTTTTCGCTGATGACATTATTCTATGGAGCAGCAGTACTAACTGGAAAAAAGCTGAAAGAGATTCGAACAAGACTCTTCTCCATCTAGAAAAATTTGCTAATGAACATAAATTAGAATTTAACCCCCGATTGGCTCGACACAGGAGAGGTAGAGGTTCCTAAAAATAGTACCCTCCTTCCTATTGGTCATCCTATTGACCAACGCTACCCTCCGTCTTCCATCCGGATAGCCGGCTTGTGTTCCCATTTGATCCCTTTCCTTTTAGTTCTTATCTCCCTAGATTTAAAGCTGAGGGCTTTAGTTTTGGAGACATTGAACTTAAGGCCAGAGTCATGGGCCCAGTTCGAGGGGATTTGGAATGAAGTTTCAACACACTTCTCAGCCTTCGCTCTCGAAGCAGCCTCAATGATGAGGAACTGGTCGTCGGCATAGAGAACCAGCCTGGCTCCCTCAGGTAGCTCCTCTTGGAAAACGGTGTTTACCAGGAGATTACACAGAATAGGTCCGCAGCAAGAGCCCTGGGGGCAACCCCTAACACAGTTTCTTTCCAACATCAGCCCACCAAAACTGAGGCTAATCCGTTTATCCCTCAGGAAGTCACGAACCAAGCTGCACAAATTATCTGGACAACCCATGTCCATCAAATTTCTCATCAGCTTGTTCCAGTTCATGGAGTTGAACGCGCCATCAATGTCTAGGGCCACGAGAAGAACCCAAGCACCCTTATTTAAGCCCATATCAACCCCCTCTAACACCTCGTTTAGAGCTGTGGTTGTGGACTTTCCTTCCCTAAAACTATGTTGGAAAGAGGAAAGGAGCTCATTACCTCTAGCCAGTGCTTCAGTCGCTGAGCTAGTAGGCTATCCAGAACCTTACCTAGACACGCTAGTAAAGAAAGCGGACGATAATCATTAGGATTTATTTATTTATGCTTATGAGGTGATACAGCAACGTCTTTATAATAAGAGAGGAGACAAAATGAATTAAATCTAGAAAAAAGAAGTGAGGACTTCTCGGTCATTAAAGTCTGAGAGGCAAGGCCTTCAGCCAGTTCAGGGCTTCCGGGGTGACAGAGTGGAGATTGGAGATTCCTCCAACACCATAGAGGTCCGTACGTCTCTTGACCTCACGGACAATACAGCAGCTACATCATTAGGAGAATTACCCTTTCTACCAGACTTTTCTAGAAGCACTACTCGGGCAACCTTCCATGCCTCAGGAAAAGTACCAGTGTCCAGGCACCTATTGAATAACCTGGCAAGAAGCGATAGGTGCATCCTCACCAGGGCTTTCACTACCGTGTTATCGATCCCGTCGGGACCAGGAGATTTCCTGTTCCCGAACTTGAAAGCCACCAGTTTCACCTTATTCTCAGAAAAGAACGGATCCACCAAACCACAAGTGGTCAGAGAGATCTCGTCCTCTGGTTCTCGTTTCCGAAGTTCCGATCCAAGATGAGGTCCAGGGTCTCCTTCAGGTCCTGAGTCTTGAACCCATCTTCCCCTTCAAGTAGCCTCAAGTTAGCGGAGCACCTTATCTTCCCAGAGACAGCCCTGTAAGGGAGACCGTATGGATTAATCTCCAGTACGGTTCTGCACTGCTCCATCCAGTGTTTCCTCTTCGCCCTTTTGGTGAGTCTCTTGTACCCTGCTAGGACCTTCTGGAAAGCTATTCTTCTCCTAACTCTCTCTTCGCCCGTACTATTCTGGAATAGCTTCCTCATGGCCCTGACTCTTTTCCTCTCGATCTTCAGCTCCTCGGTCCACCAAGGCTGTTTAAACTTTTTAAATGCGGTAACCTTTCCAGATCCAGGCCCCAAGGTTTTGCACGTTGGTTATATCCTGGTGGAGCTCATTGACCATGCTATTAATAGAAATTCTGGCAACTGCTCCAGCCAATCTATCCCCAAGTGTGCAAGCAAACCGGCGTCTGAATCTTTCATGGTTAAGCCCCCTGATGCTGTACCGAAGAACTCTCTCCACTGATGGCGGTTCCACTTCACAACTGGTCTCAAACCTGATGAGTATGTGGTCGCTTACGTCTGTGGGGTCCGTTTCCCACCTCAAACGCCGCATCCTGCTCGTTCTTGCCAGGGAGAAGTCTATGATGTTTTCACCGTTTTCCGTGGCAAACGTCGATTCACCATAGACGTTCGAAATCTCCAAACTCTGACCAATAACAAGATCGACCACGCCTTTCCTTTAGAATTTTCCTCCCTGTCCCCAAACAGCTGGGTGCGCGCGTTAAATTCTCCGCCAATCAGGATCTCATGCCCTTCCTTCCCAACCAAAAAATCATTTAGGAAGTCCAGCTTACCGAGGTCGTTGTCCTGAGGTGGTATGTACGTAGAGAGGCAGACCAGTTTCAGATCCGCCGCCTCGATCTGTACAGCCACCGCCTCCTCCCAGGACCCACAACCCAAACAAGAATCTCCCCGGACCAGTAAGGCGGCTTTGTTGCTCTCGCTAGAGAAAAAAACTGTAACGAGTATCTAGACCCATCCTCCCGTCATCCTCCAGGTACATCTCCTGCACCAGGATAACATGAGGGCGATCACTTTTAATGATCCGGTCTAGCTCCTCGGAGCTCCTCCTCGAAAGAGCGCAATTTAGCTGCACGAACCTCCACACCTCCTTGTTTTGCCCCTCTACCATCGCCTCCCGTTCACGTACCAGGCCTTCACCGAGCACTGCGTACTCCGGGGGCGATGATTATTCCTGTCGTACCTCTTGTTGTCCTCTAAACAGAGTCAACAACCCGGTTCCATATAGCATCCCTGTTCTTGGGAGTGCACGCCCTCGCACCTCCCACACCTCTTAGGATGTTCGCAGGTCCTTGCGAAATGACCGGGCCTAAGGCACCTGAAGCAAGTTGACACTGCCTAATTCACCCTGATAGGTACCATCCTGGCACCTATCTTCAACCTCTTCTTGACCAGGAGGGATTTCATGGTGGCCTCCTTTAGGCCCGAAATGACCCAATTCGTTGCGTAGGGCCTCCTTGTACTCTTTGTATAAAATCTCATGTATCCTTCCAAGAAGTCCCCACACCTCGAATTTTGGAGCACCACCATTTCTTTAGCGTCTCCTCTTTGATGTTAGAGTTGACACCCAAGAGAATCAGCTCCCTCCTGTCCCTCTTGAGGCTCCTAGCCTCAGTGCAGGCTCCCTCTCTATAGCCTCCACGGCCAGTTTCTTTTCATCGGGGTTCTTCAATATGAGAGCCACAGCTCCCCCACCCCGAATCATTTTGAGGTCATAGCAGTGCCTAGGAATGCTACCAGCGATGCTTTTCAGCACCGCGAGCATTAACCCGGACCCCGCATCCTCACTCCACTCAACTACCAGGGTCAGGTCCTCCTTCCATCTAGGGGGCCCTTGACCTTTGGGGGTTCTGGCTTGGTAGTCTTGGCCGCCTTGGAGGGATCCTTAACCTCTTTAGCCCTGATCTTCTTCGGGGGAGTAAGTTCTTTCACTTCTTCTGTAGGCGTCGCTCTCGGTGGGTCCTCTTTTGATACGGCTGTCACCTCAGTCCTACCCTCTTCCTCTTTTGCTGAAGGCTTCTTAACCCTTTTCTTCTTTCTCTTCTTTTCCACCATCTCGCTGTTCCTAGTGTGAACAGGTTGTTTTGGGGGAGATGGCGGAACAGCTTTCTCGTCTCTAGTTGGTATTTGGACCGAGGCTCCCTCTACCTTGCCCTTGTGGGCTCCTCCGTCTTCTCGTTTCGAGGCGTCTCTCGTTTAGGGAGAACTGGGGAAGCGTCATTGGGAGTACATACCTCGACCTCAGCTAGTTTCAGCGACTCTAAAAGAGCCGCTGCCACTCCCCTCTCTATGCCATACTGCAGGGTGGTCGACTGAGGATCTTTTCCTCCAGGTTACGCTTCTCCACCCGCAGGAGCTCGAGCTCTCCAAGGGCCGACCTATGTTTCTTGAGAAGCTTATCGAAGCATTGCTCGAGGATGTTCGGGTGAACATTTCCAATCTTCCTCCCTCGACGTATGGTGTCTAGGGAGTCCTGGAACGCCTCGGCAAGCTCCTTAAGCTTCGTGCACCACTTCTGGGGTGTCAATGCCTTATTTAGAAACTCATTCATTTCATTCAGGTCATTGAGGTACCTTGCCTTGGTGACATCCATCGCAGCCCCCGACTCCTGGACTATTGAGCCGATTCTCGTTTCAGACGAAGGGTCAAACAACAGGAAAGAATCCACAGAGATCTCCATGTTGATGATCCTGTTGAGGCGGATATCAGGGGGAAGGGGGGGGGGGGGTGGACGATCCTTCCTATCCTTTCGCTCTGGGTATCCAGAGCTAGCTGTGCGGAAGGCACCTGAGCTCAAATTCTCAGGCGGCCGCGTCGCTTTTCGAGGACTCAAGTGGGCACCCTGCCTATCCTCTCGAGTCGTGTCGACTCTCGCTGTGTGAAGGCTGCCTGCTTCATAGGGGACTTCCCTGGGCCATTAGTGGGCGCGGCAAGGGAATTATTAGAAATATCCAACGAGGTATTATTGGGCATACGCTCGGAGCCCGAAGGAATTTGAGCGTCCTCGGGCTTACCCTTGTCTTCAAGAGGGATGCATGAGAAGTTACTAGACCCAATACGTCGAGCTGGCCTATCAGCTCTGTCTAGGTCGTTCACTCCACGGCAAGAGGGATCTGCCTCCCACCCGTTCTCAGGCGCTACCGGAGCCTCATTGGTAATGTCAATCTTTATATTTTGTATTGGCATTATTGGGGGGGGGGGGGGTGACCTGTATTATAATGAGACCAGAACGCCACCATGTTACGCAAGGCTGAACTGGGCATATCCGTCTTTCCAGACTTGTCAGACGAGCTGTCAGCGTTGGCCACGTTCTTGTTAGAAACTTGCTCAGGACGCACCACGGGAAGGTGCTGCTCAGCATATGTAGGTAGCCGTCAAGCCTCCCTACTTTGCGTAATCTACAACTGGACGTCACTCCTGTCACAGACCCCTATTAGCATCGCTAACTCTTCCACTGAGTTCCACAATGGTCTGTCGTGATCAGTTAGCCCCTACCACCCTCTTTCAGGCAGCCAGGTACAGACCGCTACTACCCGCGAGTCGGGTGCCAAGGGCTGCAGATGCAAGGCACATAGTCCTACCCACTCTCCATGCTCAGAACTAGGGCCCCGGGCCCAGCACAGTTGGTACATCCCTGGAGCAGTAATGGCTACCCAGACCTCGAAGGTCCACAAGCCGGCTCACAGTTGGTACATCCTAGAAGGAGTGGCCACCCAGACCTTACGGTCCATAAACCGCCACAGTTGGTACATTCTAGGATCAGATTACTACCCAGGCCTGGGAGGCCCATAAGTATTTAACCCTCCTTCTTATAACGAAACCTTTACAGCCCTCTGGTTTCACAGTTGGTACAGTGGAGTGGACCCAGGAGGAGCTCTGAACATCAGAAATAGACAGCATCAAACGACACTTACAAGATTTAGAATAGGCCATCTCAAGCCATTGAAGATAGAAAATAACAACAAAATCTACCCCACTTGCCCAAAATGTAACTTGGCACCTGCAGCTCCAGAAGACATTGTGGCTTGCATTAGATGCACTAAAAAGGACCTTTGGGAGAGGCCGCTGCTTATCATAAAACAGCTCGAGGAGCATGAACTCATGGAATTCGTGTAGACTTCACACAAGGGGATAAGAAACAACAACGAATAATGTATCTGATCGTTTAAACCAATTGTGCCAAGTCCTTTCTTTTTAAGTATGTTTTTGTTCTCTTTTTTATGTGCAGGGTTCATTCAAGATTGATGATTATATTTGTTGGCACTGGGGTAGGAAATATCGGTTCTTCTTGAATTTGAAATTCATTGTGTTTCATATTTATGCCCTTTCTAATATTGTTGTCGTACTGAAGTGTTGAAGATATTTTGAGTCTTTCTTTTTGTGTCCAGTTTAAATAGGTTCTATGGGATATGTGTTCGGTTTCTTTAGTTTTTATTCTATTGGTGAATTTTATTGTTTTTAATTGTCTTCTGCTTTCGAGTATGTCTAGACCACATTCTCTCTGAATTTTCTCATTGTTGGTGGATGAAACAGCACCAGTGATTATTTTGGCCGCTTTTGCTTGAACACTGTCTAGTCTTCCTTTTAGTGATGAGCTTGAGGGAGCCCAGACGAGTGTTGCATATTCCATTATCGGCCTTATTAAGGTGATATATGTTGTTCTGAGAATTCTGGGTTTTGCTCCCCAATTTGTTCCACATAGCCATCTCAGAATGTTTAGTTTTCTGGTAGCTCTATTTGAGGTGCTAATTATGTGTTCTGTAAATAGAAATTCCTCATCAATGACAATTAAAATAATTTTATTGACATCTTGTCAATACATGCAAAGTGCACAGTCTGCACTATTTTAAAAAAGATAATATGCATTATATACACTATGTACAATGAATATGGCGCCTCTGCCAACGCTGCAGAATTTGGTGGAGAATCGCCAGTGGGTCTCCAGCAACACCACGCATTTTGCGATCTACGATGAATACGTAGATCGCGTGCTTCCCCGCTGAGGAGATGGTGATGGCGTGGTCCTCGAGACCAACTGGAAAGATCCAGGACTGCAGTATCACACCTAGGTATTTTGGATTTCTAATTTTATCAATTATTTAGTTGTTTATGCATATTTTGGGGGTATTTTTATGCCTTTTTTCCCTGTCAGTGGAGAAGACGCATAGGTTTGGTTTTATTGGGTTTATGGTCATTTGGAGTTCCATTGCCCACTTTTCCAGTCCTCTCATTGATATGTTCAGTATTTTGTCTGATTTTTCTATACTGCTACTTGTGTGCCATATGGCTATATCATCTGCATAACAGGCAACCTTTGTGTCTTCAGTGAGGTAAGGATGGATGTCGTTAATATATAGCAGATAGAGTAGAGGACTGAGCACAGATCCCTGAGGTACACCAGCCCATGTTCTTCGGTCCTTGGAAATTTCTCCATTGACCCGAACCTTTATCCTTCTTCCCCTTAAGAAGTCTGCAATCCAGATTATGGTTTTTCCTCTTACTCCGATGCTGTGCAGCCTTTCAAATAATTTCTCCCTCTACACTCGAATGAAGCTGAGGTCATATCCAGGAATACGGCCGTTGTCTTCTTTGGCGGTTTTTCCTGGAAAGAATCTATTATTGATTGGCAGAAGTAGAAAGGTTGATCAGGTGTACAGTGTCTGGATCTATAGTCAGTTTGGTAGAAGTTTATTTTATTATTGTTAGTGAGCCAGACTATGAGCCTAGAGTGGATGATTCGTTCTGTTATTTTACAAAGTATGCTGATGAGAGCAATTGGCCGATAGTTCTTGGATTCCTTGGCATCTTTATTTGGTTTCAGTATTGGCACTATAATTGATATCTTCCAATTCTTTGGTAGTTTACTAGTTTGCCATGAAATGTTCAGTATTCGTAGGAGTTGATTTTTTGCTTTGTCTCCAAAGTGTTTAATCATTTGACCAAAGATTAGATCATCTCCTGGTGACCTCTTGGATCTAACTTTTCTATTGATGAGTTTAGTTCATTCAGTGTGAAGTCTCTCGAGAAAATATCTTGTTGATGGTAATTTCTTGCTTGTTTAACTAACTTGTTTATATTATTTTTAAGAGTCCTTTCTTCATTCGTGTAGTTGAGTCTGTAAGTGCTTTAAAGATATTCAGCAATTATGTCAGCCATCTGTTTGCTCGTTCTCGCTGTTATATTCATATCGGTTAGAGTATTGGAGGATTGGCGTTGGTTTTGATTGTTTTCTAACACTCTAATCATATTCCAGTGTTGGCTGTCCTTTCTTGGATCCATTTTTTTCGCCGAATTCTGCCATTTTTCTTGTTTGCATATCCAAATTTCTTGTTATATTTTGTGAATAATATCAATGAGTTCCTTTCTGTTTTCTTCTGTTCTCTTTGTTTTAAGAAGTTCATTGATATTGTTTCTCTCTCTGCAATCATTGCCTCGATGTTGTGGCCCTTCCAGTAAGGTATCCACAGGTCTTTACGTCTCCTTCTAGGTATCGATGCTTTTGCAGCTTTGGATATGTTCGAAGAGAATTTTTCAAAGTTTTTGTCAAGCGTTCTGAAATTCAATTCTTCGTTGCACAGTTCTTCAAGCTTTTCTGTGAATTTTTTCAAGTCGGCTTTCCTAAAGTTCCATGTTCTTTTATTCTGTTGGACATTCTCAATTTTGAAGTTTAGGGTTGTTAAAATTGTTCTGTGGTCACTGATTTAACCTCTCAGGTTTTTCCATTGTGTTGTGGGTGCGCGATGTTGAAATTTATCGCTGTGATGTCTATTGCGGATTCTGTGCCTGTGGACTTGGATATATAGGTGTTCTCTCCGTTATTTAATGGTGTAAGGTCGAGGTCGGTTAGCATGTCCTCAACCTGCTGACCTTTGTTATCCTGGACAGGTGGTCCCCAAGTTGAACTTTTGGCGTTAAAATCGCCGAGTATGTTTGTGATATCCGAAGACGCTTCACTTAATGTCTCTATTGTGTGTACCCATACAAAATTCAAAGATTTCACGAGCTGAAAGTTGGCGATTTTGAGATGCGTCAAGAATTCGCTGCATGGGTTTTCCGGCAAATTGATATTGATGAAAACTGGCTGTCGAATGTTCTGTGGACAGATGATGCTCACCTTTATATAAAGGGGGAATTTAACATTCAAATCAGCCGCATTTGGGTAACAGAAAACCCTAGGAATTTTACAGAAATGCCACTTTATCAGCCCAGAGTTACAGTTTTGTGTGGGTTCACATCTTATTTTATTATTGGGCCATTTTCCTTTGAAAAAATCAAAGGAAGAACTTTTAAGCCCGTTTTTGTAACTGGGGAACGTTAATTTCAACTTTTAGGAGAAAAGGGTTTTGCATATCGCAGGGCAGACAAGTACTAAACGAAATAACATTCATGAAAGATGGAGGACCTCCTCATATCTCCCGAGGTGCCAAACAATTGCTGAAGGATACGTTCGGTGAAAATCGTGTGATAAGTCGCCACTTTATATACCAGTCGCCTCCAAGATCACCAGACTTGACACCTTGCGATTTTTGGTTATGGGGGTACATTAAATCGTGTGTTTATCGATGCCGGCCTACCACATTGGCCATGTTGAAGGCTTCTATCAGATGGCACGTTTTATAAATTTCAACTATTTAATTGTGACCATTCTGTCATCTATCGTCTGCAGGCGGTGTTTGAGAATGAAGGGCGCCACATTGAGCAAGGATTAGGACCTAATACAAGAGAGAAGGCAGTTACCTCATGTGTTATATTTTGCAGCTCTTTGTTTTGGGTTATGGGAATAATAAATGCTGTCCTCACATCTTGACTCTTTTTTTTTCTGTTAACAGTAATTTTATTGTTAATCATTTGCCCACATCTTATATTATGTCGTGCAGGTCAAAGTGTTATAACTTCTCGAATAACACTGGTATACACAATTTTAACCCTTATGTTTAGTTTATCGCTTTTCGCCCATTAGAAAAAAATAGCATAAGGAATATTCTCTGTATCCCCCCCAACTTTAAAAATTTTGCGCAAAAAATAATACAAAATGTTTTGCTACCACGTTTTTCAACGCAAAAGGTCGATTTAAAAATGATTTTTTTTAGGGGATACATTTTCAAAATTATGTACAGTATAATAAACAATGATAACATTTGACAAACCCATAGGCTATTTGGAATAAAGTACGACAAATATATTTTGTCACTCCCCTCTATATTTCATCTTTGTATCATGACAAATATCCAGTTGAATAGTCAAGTGTCACAATTAGTCAAGAAACTATACATTCCTTATAGCACGAAATCCTATTATAGTGCCATCATAATTTTTGGTACTATATTAACATTTCAAAAATCGTGTATTGATATCAGTAGTTATTTTCAAACATTCATTCTATTTCACAAAACTCCATCTAAAATATAAATATTTTTTGCTACATGTTTTAATTTGCATATACCTATTTTACATATCTCAGATTGTATTTAAAAATCGTTAACCATTTCTTCTAACTTTTGGCGTAATGGTGTTTTATTAATTTATGATTTGATAATATTTGGGTTCTTTCCTGGTATTCAAAAAGGAAAAATACGTGTCGTTCAGTTATATTTTTCAATTTATCAAACAATTTGGCCGCTTAATAGCTGATTCTGGTAGAGCGCCATCTAGCGAATAAAGTTGTAACTAAAATCAATTTCGAAATTTTCATTATTTGCCATAAAAAATCCCATTGCATTCTGAACACAATGGTGTTTACCGCATTGCTCTAGCGCAAATATTCGCGGAGTTATTAATTTTTAAAGTTGTGCGGGACTTTTGGATCACCCTGTATATATAAATGAATGTTTGTATGTTTGTTTGTTTGTATGTCCGGTATACAAATTCGCAATATTTCACTAATTCAAACCAAAATTTCCATACATAGGTAAATAAATACGGGAAAGACGATAGGCTATTTTAAAAAATATATAAATCAATTATTAAAACTATATATTTTTAGTCAGAAAATGATGATGACGATATTGCTGTATCATGTTTGATTATCAGATACAAAATTATATCGGGAAAAATATTCCAAAAAACAGAGACCACGGGTGAAACCAGTTCATTATTTTGTACGCAGGAACAAAATTCTAACAGAAAAACATTCATTCGAGCAGAAAACAAAAGCCAGATCATCTTTCTATAAAAACTAGCCGAATGACCCGGGCAACGCCCGTGTTTTACCCGAATGAATGTTTTAATTCAAATACTATTTGTTACAAGTATAAATTGGCGCCTTATATAAATGCATATGTTAGTTAATAACTATAGCCTATGTGCTTTGTCTGTCTATGTACTGTTGGCTTCCGTAGGCGTCTCTTACTGGGAAAAAGAAAGAGAGGATTCCATTTGGTTATTAACTAATATATGCATTTATTTAAGGAGCGACCCGCTCCAACACAATGGTTACAAAAACGAAAAAGCGAGTGGGGGGGGGGGGGGGGGGGGGGCAAAGGTGGCGTGGTCGTAGCCAACCAATAGGAGGGCGCCATTCCAAAATAAAGAAAGCAAACGGTGACGGAGATGACTGATTAAGAGATGAAGAATGACGCTCGTAACTGTATATAAAATATCGCTTCTCAGGCACAAAGTTTGGAGCGGGACGTTTCACAAGAGTGACATCCACGGCGCCAATTTATAATTATAACGAATAGTATTTGAATAAAAAAATTTAATCGGGTAAAACCCGGGCGTTGACCGGGTCATTCGGCTAGTTAACAATAATAATGTATCTGTAATAATTACGTGTCTGTAACTTTGTAATATATAGTTAAACCTGTCTATAGCACCCCCTCTTGGGATTGACCAAAATAGAGTGCTATAGACAGGTGACTTTTAATGTAAAATCGCATCGTACTAAGTATTCAAAATCAGGCGCTATAGAGAGGAAGGCGCTATTTAGAGGGGGCGCTATTGACAGGTTTAACTGTAGTTCACAATAAATTTAGGGCTACCTCAAACCAAAAGAGACATATTTCAGTTAGGCATTAGCTTACATCACTACCCACGTCTTACGATGAATTGAACAATCCGCCGCGAGCAGATTTCTTTGCGGAAGAGCATTGCTCGAAGCAAATATTTAAATGTAATTCTACTGTCCTATAAGCTTATGTCCATAGTTTACTTGAAAACCATTTCTAAGATTCCATCCTTCAGTGTAGCATATAAAAGCAGAATGATCCAATACAATATTAGAGCTCTGAGAGGCGGTCTGGTGGATTAAATTGGCGAAACCGCTGGGAGGGTTCACCACTGATGAGCCAAGCCCTCCCAATATATTCTTTCATCGCAGTAAGGACAGTAGAAGTTTGTATTATTATAAAAGAAACTTTCGTGTTTTTAAATCCTTTTATTTTATATGTATAGATGGCGCGTTATTGCTTTGTATTAGATTTCTATCTATTTAAGGCCTAATCTTCAGTGATAACGATTTTTAAAAAGATTTTATTTAACATGATTCATTTCTCTGTCCACAAATTTTGTAATCAATTATCACGTTTAGTCTGAAATTTTGTTCACTTATTCGAACATGATGTTAATTCAGGTTGACAAATTTTCAGACCTCGGGTGATCAGAGTGGATGGAAACGGGCTTATTTCCGAATTGCCTTTAAAATTTTATAATTAATTATAATATGCTTTTCCCCAAACCACATGGAAGTCTTAAATTTTGAACACACACACACTCGCTCAGTCCAACTATAATTGTAGGTGTGTAAATTTTCAGACATCTGGCTAGTCATGAGAACTCATCGAATATGCGACTTGAATTCTTCAGTGATTATTCAAAACTTGAAAAAAGAAAGAAATCCAAATATTCAGGTTCTCTTATCTGAAACTTCTTTGAAATTAAAATAAAAAATCTGGTATGAATTAAAAAATATATATCTATTATAATTAAGTAATTTGTTTTCAATATCATCAAGCATACATTTATATTAAATATACCTCTGTGTGGTGGGTGGTGCTGCAGCTATTTGAGAACACACAATATAGGTGCCACACTTTTCTGTGTGTTATAGTAAAATAGTTTTCTTTTCTGTTGCAGGTAGACATGGCAGAAACTACTCTCACACAAGAAATGAAGAGGCAGGCAGTTATTGTCTCCTTGGCTGCAGAACACACCGATTCAGAAACTGTTGCATTCTTGAAAGTCGCCCGATCATTTTTTTTTTTCAAAGTTCAGAGAGAATTGGGAGCTGCAAAGGGTGATGTGGTAGAAGTTTCCCAAAGGAAACGACATTGTCGACGTTCTGAAAGTATCAGGACGCCAGACTTTATAAGCTATGTCCAAGCTGCCATCGATGAGGACCTGTGAAGTCGATGAGGGCACTCTCCAGGGAGTTGTAGGTTGATGAGGCTACCATCCGATGTGTAGTTCATGAAGACCTCCATTACAAATCATATGGATTTTTGTTTGAATAAAAGGTCGTGTCCTTAGTTTTTAAAAGCTACGTTGAAAACAACTTTTGAATAATACATTTAAAAAAAAAGCTTAAGAGACGTTATAGTAATATTTGACCAAGAAATTCATAGATTTTCCGAAAAAGTTATTTTTTTTTTAACAATTATTGCTAATCACAAATCCCCATTGCTTTAAGCACGATATATGTAGAACAATTTTTTATAATAGATAATAATAATTATTATTGAAGGACTTTGACATCATCTTGGCAAATGGCGCCACCACAAAGATATAGTTCCTCATATTTAGAAATATTTAATTATCACAGACCAACACTTAACTATTTAACGTAAACTTCATTGCCGTTGCAAGGAACGACAGTAGCAGCTCCAGATGGTTGAAGACAAAGAGTCTACCAAGGCGTTATTTGTGTCATAATTACGGCACAATTATTGCTTCTAAGAGTGTCTTTAGCAATTGGGTCAGTTAGGGGACAAGGTTCGGTTCAGCCAGCCGTGACGGCGCTTGCTTAATGGATTATGTGGACAAGCTCTCACCTACTGTACTTACTTAGTACGGTAGATCATCTATTTGCTTCAACCATTCTATACTCTGGATATATCTGGCTTAGTATAAAACTTGATCTCCTTGCCATAATAAGCACAGGTACTTACTTAGCACTATGTTTATATCTTTATTGTTGTTGTTGTCGTGTCCAATGAAGAGCCTCAGGTGTCTCCATGCATCTCTATCACAGCAATGTCCTCTATCTTGGGTGTGTAAAGCTGCTGCTCTGGGTCCATGTCAATTTCTGCAAGGCTGCGGCCATTGCTGGGCAAGAGAATATGTGAGTAGGTGTTAGTTTTACATCAGGACAGTTGTTGCATTTCCTATAGGTTAGTGTGCAATCTGGATGTATTGTCATTCCTTTGTAGTGTTTTGTTCTTAAGGTGAAAAGACATCAGGCTTCAGGGATAGGTTTCCTTTTTTTTTGAAATTTGATTTCAAATCTCTTGCTTTCAGGCATGATACAGTAGAAACATAATTTAATAAATCGTCGATAGGAAAAGAGTTATAACTAGATACTATTTTACAATTTTACAAGCCAATATGCCTTTGCTTAACGATTTCATTGAATCCAAAGAAATGAAATATGAATTACATAATTTAAATATAGAATAAAAACAAAAATATAATTTAGATATCCCAATCACAATGACGGATTTTATTGAATATAAAAGACAAATGTAAAGGCATACATGTATGACAGTGCAAGTGTCCCTAGGGGGACATAACGCTTTGAATTGAAATAAAATAATTTTTGAAAATTTTTGCATAATTTTATACAAAAGTGGAATAAAATAAATTTCAATATTCATTTTTTAATACGGCAGCAAAACTGGGATATAACTTTGGATGAATGGTTTATTAGTAAATCTTATTCTTGGTTTTTACAGTAGATCTTCAGAAGGGATTTCTCTATTTTGTGGCTTTGGAGTGGGCTCAGGGGAAAGTACGTATGTTGTAAAAATCAGGAAGCCTTCTGCTTATACTATTACATTTTCTTGATACGATTGATTCTATTACGTGTCTCTGTTTTTTTTTTTTGTGATACTACAGTACTGGGTTGACGGTTCTGATAAGATGAATGAGTAGCCTGTTTCTTTTATATGCTGGTACACTAATGATATATTGTCTTGGATATTTATATTTCGTTTATGTCCGAAGATTCTAATGTTTAAATATTTGAGTTTGCTAAATTTTGTCCACGGTACAGAGAGAGAGAGAGAGAGAGAGAGAGAGAGCTTCACATATATTATAATTAATTAAAAAGGCATATATTGGATCAAAATATCATTTATTTTACTAATATTTTAGTTAGCTGAACGCTAACCTTTATCAAGGTATTATAACATATTAATGTGTGTCAACAACAAACTCCTACCGGGCATCTGCTCGGTAAGCGGAACACTGTGGGTTCGATTCCCATCCCTGGGCACTTTTATTTTTCCGTTTATCATTACTCTTCACAATTCATCCTTTCATACTTCATCCCAAAGGTTAGAAATGATCGTTATTTCTCTCCTTGAAATAAATTTCGATTTTTCGTTTAAAAGAAACACATGCGGGATAATTTTCAAATGTTGTTCTACAATCATAAGCCGCATTTATTGTATTATAAATTACTTTGAAATAAATGATATTTTGATCCAATATATGTCCTTTTAATTAAAGATTTATTTATGGATTGCTCTATTTTCAGAAAAAAAGGTATTCTCATATACAGAATATGCAAATATGAAGCACGAATGTTTCTTTCTCAGATCTCTACAGTCCTACTGCGATGAAAAAATAGGCTTACTAGTGGTTAACCCTCTCAACGGTTTCGCCAATATTTTAGCTCTAATATTGTATTGGACCATTCTGCTGCTATCCGACACTGAAGAAAGAATGGAAACTTTGTTATGGTATTCCAAACAAACTTATAATTAAATGTGAAAGAAATAGTACAAATGTGATATTGAACTGTTATAAGGTGCATAAATTAATTAATAAAAAAAAAGGGGAATATTCTTATCGTGCAACTGAAGATGCTAATGGCTTGCGCCATCTATCGGAATAAATATCAACTATTCGTTGAATTGGTCAAATACCCATTTTTGATTAATCATCGTTAATATTTATTCCGATAGATTGCGCAAGCCATCAGCAACTTTCAGTTACATGATAAGGAGATGCCCCTTTCTTTTTTCTTATAATTAAATGTAAATATTTGCTTCAAGCAATGTTCCGCAAGCAGAAAATGACAAGGTCAGATAGACATAAATTGATTATAAGTCTATAATAACGCGTCATCTATACACAACAACAACAATAACAAATATTAAGCACAATCAAGAACAAAGCAAGCCATCAGCAACTTTCAGATGCACGATAAGGAGGTGCCTTTTTTTAATATAATTTATGTACCTTATCCCAGTGCAATGTCACATTTGTACTATTTTTTCACGTTATGTCGCGGTCTCACGCAATTCTGGCCTTCCGTTTCATGATTTTTCAGGATGCCTGAATGATCAGTTTTTTGGTCGTTGAGGTACAGCTTGCACCACGCTGATGAGGGCCAACAGCCCGAAACGTGTCCGTGGTTAGCTTTTCTTGAATAATCAAAAATGGGTAATTGGCCAATTCTGGAATAATTAAAAATCAACGAGAATAGTTGATATTTATTCCGATAGATGGCGCAAGCCATCAGCAACTTTCAGTTGCACGATAAGAATATGCCTTTTTCATAATTAAGTACAATTGTTTTTTTTTTTTTTAAATAAATATACTTTCTACTATCTACTTATATATTTGCCTTATTCTGTCTGTTTGTCTGTTTGTTTGTTTGTCTGAAGCTCACGGATGGGATTTTTCATAACCATCGGTGGTTCAGTGGTAGAATGCTCGCCTGCCACGCGGGCGGCCCGGGTTCGATTCCCGGCCGATGCATTTTTTTTTTTTTTTTTACAATTTTTAAAACTCATTTATATATTATACAAGAATGACATCCACGGCGCCAATTTATAATTGTAACGAATAGTATTTGAATAAAAGCATTTAATCGGGTAAAACCCGGGCGTTGCCCGGGTCATTCGTATATAATAATTGTATAAACGAATGCAAGACAAAATCACCGCGAATGTTTCTTTTTTTTAAGGCAATTTCTTTTTAAGGCAATTATCGTTATTTATCGTTAATTTTTGTTTCGATTTTATTGAAAAAAAAAAAACGATATGGTGCCTTTAAAAAATTATCTTTATTACTATGCAGTTTTCTATTTAGTCAATATACCTAAGTTCATGTTGCAAATGTAATTATCTCTATCGATTTAGTAGGTGAAATGCAAAAAAAAAAAAATCGACATGATGAAATCTTTATGAAAATTCACATTTTTATATTTTCAAGACACACACAGTTTGGGGCGGGACGTTTCACAAGAGAGACATCCACGGCGCCAATTTATAATTGTAACGAATAGTATTTTAATTGAAACATTTTAAAAACACACAGTTTTGAACGGGACGTTTCACAAGAGTGACATCCATGGCGCCAATTTATAATTGTAACGAATAGTATTTGAATTAAAACGTTTTTAAAATATATACGCACTCGGGTAAAACCCGGGCGTTGCCCGGGCCATTCGTCTAGTTACTTTATACGTGAACATATTGATAATTTTGACTCACACAGATTACAAAAGTAGCGATATTCTAAATATATATAGAGTAAACCTCCTTGTAAAGGACACCTAATTGCAGAGCCAAAGTGTCCTTTAGGGAGAAGTGTCCTCTTACCGGAGAGTTACTAAATTATAAAAATGTTAATTTTTTAAATGAAAACTGTCCTTTTTAGAGAGGTTTCCTCTAGCGTGAGTGTCCTCTCATGGAGGTTCTACTGTATTAGAGACGATACATCCTTCCGATAAATGATATTTATTTTTCGTATTTAGATTTCGTATAATCATTAAAACTATTTCTGAAGACCGTCCTGCGATTATTCTATATACAGTTACGAGCGTCATTCTTAATCAGTCATCTCTGTCACCGTTTGCTTTTTTTTTGAATGGCGCCCTCCTATTGGTTGGCTACGGTCACGCCACCTTTGCCCCCCCCCCCCACTCGCCATTTCGTCTTTGTAACTATTGTGTTGGAGCGGGTCGCTCCCTAAATAAATGCATATATGAGATAATAACCAAATGGAATCCTCTCTTTCTTTTTCCCAGTAAGAGACGCCTACGGAAGCCAACAGTACATAGACAGATAAAGCACATAGGCTATAGTTATTAACTAACATATGCAATTATTTAAGGCGCCAATTTATAATTGTAACAAATAGTATTTGAATCAAAACATTCAATCGGGTAAAACACGGGCGTTACCCGGGTCATTTGGCTAGTACAAAATATTAGAGAGAGATTACTTATCAGTGGTGAACCATCTCAGCGGTTCTGTCAAATTAGGGGGGTATTTAGGGAATCTCTCTATAAACATAAGCATATAGGTCAGCGTAGAAATGTAAATATATAATTATTAAAATCAAAGGCATCGAGCAATGCCCTTCTGCAAATATTATTTTATTGAAAAAGGTTCGTAGAAACAACAAATTAAATACATTAGAGTGCCACACATCTATAGAATATATTATGCCTATCCTGTAGGAGGAAGCATTTCTCTCTGTCATATACTAGCCGAATGACCCGGCCAACGCCCGTGTTTTACCCGATTGAATGTTTTGATTCAAATACTATTTGTTACAATTATAAATTGGCGCCTTAAATATATCCCTAATGATAATAGTACTTACATATGTACATAAGTATGTGTATATATGCACCTTAATACTACAAAAGCTACATACCTATACTTTCGATATTTGCGGACCTATAATGAGGTATTGTTAACAATAGATTATTTAAGGAGCGACCCGCTCCAACACAATATTTACAAAAACAACAAAGCGAGTGGGGGGGGGCAAAGGTGGCGTGATCGTAGCCAACCAATAGGAGAGCGCCATTCCAAAAAAAAAAAAGCAAACGGTGACAGAGATGAAAAAGAATTGATGACGCTCGTAACTCTATATAGAATGTTTCTTATGGTATTTATAATAAGTAATATTTCTTTACTAGCTCGAACAATTTTCTACTAAACATAGATTACAAAAGGAAATCATATTTCTTCAAAAGTGCACAAAATGTAGATAATTTGCCTCACAAAATTGGATTTCGGTCATCCATAGACCATTAGAATACTAAGATTCAATCAAGGCATTTTCTAATAAAAAATCTTTAATAAGCAGAAAATCATATGGCGATTCGTTTTACAGATCAAATACTATGATAGTTCTCAGGATATATATACTATCATCATTCGCAGGCCTCACGCATTAATAAGTAGCAAATCACATACGGCGATTCGTTTTACAGATCAAATACTATGATAGTTCTCAGCATATATATACTATCATCATTCGCAGGCCCCACGCATTAATGAGCAGCAAATCATACGTCGATTCGTTTTACAGATCAAATACTATGATAGTTCTCAGGATATATATACTATCATCATTCGCAAGCCTCACGCATTAATAAGTAGCAAATCACATACGGCGATTCGTTTTACAGATCAAATACTATGATAGTTCTCAGGATATATATACTATCATCATTTGAAGGCCTCACGCATTAATAAGTAGCAAATCATACGTCGATTCGTTTTACAGATCAAATACTATGATAGTTCTCAGGATATATATACTATCATCATTCGCAGGCCTCACGCATTAATAAGTAGCAAATCATACGTCGATTCGTTTCACAGACCAAATACTATGATAGTTCTCAGGATATATATACTATCATTATTCGCAGGCCTCACGCATTAATGAGCAGCAAATCACATACGGCGATTCGTTTTACAGATCAAATACTATGATAGTTCTCAGGATATATATACTAGCATCATTCGCAGGCTTCACGCATTAATAAGTAGCAAATCATACGGCGATTCGTTTTACAGATCAAATACTATGATAGTTCTCAGGATATATATACTAGCATCATTCGCAGGCTTCACGCATTAATAAGTAGCAAATCATACGTCGATTCGTTTTACAGATCAAATACTATGATAGTTCTCAGGATATATATACTAGCATCATTCGCAGGCCTCACGCATTAATGAGCAGCAAATCATACGTCGATTCGTTTTACAGACCAAATACTATGATAGTTCTCAGGATATATATATTAGCATCATTCGCAGGCCTCACGCATTAATAAGTAGCAAATCATACGTCGATTCGTTTTACAGACCAAATACTATGATAGTTCTCAGGATATATATACTAGCATCATTCTCGCAGGCTTCACGCATTAATAAGTAGCAAATCATACGTCGATTCGTTTTACAGATCAAATACTATGATAGTTCTCAGGATATATATATACTATCATCATTCGCAGGCCTCACGCATGGATGGGGGGCTAAATCATCCAACACCGGAGGACTACTGGATTCCCATCGGGTTGAAGGACCAGCAAACCTTGTGGCGACCATTGTTTCTGGAATTGGAGCATCCCTCTCAGTTCACCTCCACAAAATTGGAAAACGCCCATTAATTGGTAAGACAAACCTTCCCTGAACATATGGATGTCATTTCCTCGTTTAATCCTCGATGCAAATCTGAGGAGTCCAAAAGATTCGAGAATTTTCCTGTAGATAATTTTGAGAAATCAGGTTTTATCGGTTTCTGATGAAGTTCATAGGCCCCCGGATTTCAGGAATGTAGAAGATGTTATTGTCAATGTTCAAGACCACAGAGTCTCTCTTAATTACTTCACAAAGAGAGACAAAAATGTTAATGAACCACTTTGTGTCGAAGAACTTGCTATCAAGATGGCGAAAAATGGGACTTGTAAACACACAACTTTCATCAACATATGAATTCGAGAATAAGATGTATAATTGGCTGAGGTATAATTCAACGTGAACATTGAAACTTCTCAATTGTTGGCTTTTCAACACAAAACGATAAATGGACTAAGTAAAGTTTGGACGAGTCCAAAATTATTTTATAAGCTTGTCGTGGTATAATTTCTTCGCGCGCGACTTAGAAAATATTTATTTCATGTTGATCGGACTGGTGGGCCTTCTTTTTCAAGGTCTATAACCACAATTTCTATACAAATATATGGACCGAAAGATCTGGGAGGCCATCTGTTCTAGGATGTGTCTTAATCCAGCCTCTCTAAGGTCTACAGTCTGGATACAAAATATTTATTTCAGGTGGATCGGGCAGGCGGGATGTGTTAATCTAAGGTCTGGGAGAAGCGGACTCCCATGCCATGTAGGATCATTGGCGGTGGGTCAGCCAAGAGTTCTGAACTCTTGGGTCTTAGCTCCGTGTGTGCGCGATTGGAAGCGTCCTTACCGAACGCGTCATGAAATACCAAGGGGTACGCACAGCAGTACCACCCCCCGCCTTCGCGAGGTTTTCCGTGCCAACCTCGTGTCTCAGAGGTCCCTGATTCGTCGGCAGATTCAGGGAGTACTGGGAACTAAGGGTACGAGGGCCGGGGGGGGGGGGGAGTCCTATTGGAGCGTAGGACGGGTTTTTCCAAGTCCGAACGAGAGGACAGCAACCTGGCTAAGTAACTCTCGAAGACGCCTGTGGGTGTCTGGTCGGCCCTACTGAGCTAGACCATAAAGGCGGACGCGAGGCCATCCCATATGGCCGCTCGGTGCATGGAGAATGCATCATTCCTTTGGCTGGGCGACTGAAGGAGGAAACCGTGATGCAAGGACCACAGGAGTCTATATCATCCCTGGCCTTGCTTCGCAGGGCCGAATCTCTTTTCTGTCTTCATCTAACCTCTTTAAGGTCTACAGCCATAGTCTGGATACAATAATTTATTTCAGGTGGATCGGATAGGCGGCCTGTCTTAGTGGAACTCCACCAAGGTCTTTTTTAGACATAGTTTATAATATATATAGAAGTTACTATAGAACTATATATTTTTGTATTTTCGAAATTTTCTAGATGTATCTTTCTTATGCTTTGCTTACCGCATCCTCTAGAATGGTCTTCCACAGGTTTTACCAACCGCAGCATTCAAAATGGCCTTCAAAGAACTATATAGATATCCTTTGAATTACTAAGGATTGCTGATCAGTTCCCAATTTATGATAATATTAGTATTCATCTTTTAGACTGAATTGAATATGTGAAACAAAAAAATAATAATAATTTAAGAAATAAAAAGGTCAGGTGTTGATTTCAAAAACAAATTAAGCATATCCTTACCACTAGCATGAGCTGTAATATATGTAATATATAATATGTAATATATGTAATATAGTTCACAATAAATTTAGGGTTCCTCAAGTTAGTCTAGCTTACATCACTTCCCACCTCTTAAAGGAGAATTGACCAATCCGCCGTGAGCAGATTTCCATCTATTTGAACACTAATCCTCAGTTATAACGATTTTTTAAAGAGATTTTATTTAACTTGCTTCATTTCTGTCTGTTCACATATTTTGTAATCGATTAGCACGTAGAAGTCTGAAATTTTGTGCACTTTTTTCAGGTTGACACATTTTCATACTTCTGGTTGATCAGACTGGTCGGGAACGGACTAATTTCCTAATTGCCTTTCAAATTTTTATAATTAATTATAATAGGCTTCTCCAGACCCCATGGAAGTCTTAAATCTTGAACATTCGCTCAGTCCAAATACCATTGCAGGTGTACAAATTTTCAGACATCTGTCTGGTCGGGAAAACTGTTGGAAATAGCGACTTAAATTCTTCAGTGATTATTCAAGACTTCAAAGAAGGAAGAAATCCAAATATTCAGATTCTTATCTGAGACCTCTTTGGAATTAAAAGCAAAAAATCTGTTATACGTCACAACGTATATTATCTTCTTATATATATATAAGTCAATGTCTGTTTCGCGATAAACTCAAAAACTACTGAACCAATTGGTACCAATTTTTGCATGTCGCTTTTATAAACCTGAGGAAAATTTTCAGCTACATTTAATTAGTATTTTTGACTATTTATTCATTTTTACATTTGAAGAACTTTTTTACGCGGAGTAAATACGAGGCGAAGTAACAACACCAGGTCAATTAAGCGACCAATAAACGTTCTGCTTTTTTTTTTTCAAGTTGTTTGAGTACTTTTTTTTAAATATCCTTTTATACGAGTGTTACTTTTTTTTTTTACAAAGATATTGAGCATTGAGAGATAAATTTATATTACTAACTAAGTTACGGTAAGTGCACACAATGCAATTAAAAAAAAAACTTTAAAAAATTAGCATTACTGTATGTAAATAATGGCTCTCGTATTTTTTATTAATGTTTGTTCTGACCTTTTTTTATTTATCTCGTTTTTAAAAAATCGCTCAAAATGCAATCGCAGTCATTAGCAAACACATATGTTTACCTAATTTCCATGTGCTCTTTTATTTTTTGCAGAAAAATATTTAAATGCCATGATTTTGGATTTATTTTTTTATAAACCTATTTTTTCTCATTCTTACTGAGAAGATGGGCATCGCAGTCAAGATTCATCGCAGTCACTCACTCAACTAAGACAATTTCAAGGGTTAATGCGCTGGGGCGGGTACCTCAGGGGTTGGGTGGAAAAGCTGTCATCTATTTAAACTATATTGATTTTGAAACAACTAAATGGATTGCAAAAAAAAATAATTAAAGCAAATACCTAAACACTAATATAATACGATTTTTGCCATCACACACACTTTTTGACTGTGGTTTATGTGTTACTTCTGTATTGCTATTCTATGGCACTTCTACTATTTATTATTGATATACTTTCAGTATGAAGGAAATTGCACTCGGGAGAATTCTCGGGCGAAGCAAGGTCATTCGTCTAGTTATGTATAAAGCAACGTAAATATTTAACAAGCGGGATTTATAAATGTTATCGTTCTAGACCCATTAATAGAACGGGATAATGATCTAGTTCTTAATATATACCTAGACCATGTAGAAGTCTGTTATTTTATAGGCTATTTCATTACAGCTAACAATGCAAGTTTACAAAATTTCAGACTTCTAGGTGACGGTAGTGGCATGGAATAGATTAGAGAATAGAAATTGTATATTCGTATCAAAAATAGATCACAAATATTGAAAGGAAGAATGGAAATTATTCATTACCGACTACATTTTTATAGAATGCTAGCCGATCTTTACACTACAGAAACAGCTTCATTTGAAAGGAACTACAAGTCTCTTCTCTATCGTTATCTATGAATTTATTGGAAAAGCATGGACCTTTCTAGAACAAATTTAAAATTCTGTTCAAATCTCCAGTAAAACTGTTATATTCACGTTTCCTAGTATAGTAAACCTCGATGTTATTCGCTATGTCAAATACAATTTCTCACTTCGCCATCTGTAGGAAAAATTGAAAGTTGTATAAGCTTATGATTTTCCTTTGTTTTAAAAATGAATCGATGTTGGTTTCATATGCTGAATTGAATATTACACTTTAGTTCTATATATTTTATTGATTAAAAAGGAACACAACAAAACAAAAAAAAAACTACAATTGCAAATTATTTGATAACTGTTAGGTCTTTATATTTAAATTAATGACATTTGTTCACACACAATAACAAAAACAATTTAGTCTCGAAACATCTTTTGATTACAACATAGATGATGATAAAAAAAATTGAATAAGTCTGCCAGAAAAATGCTTCTGTGAATTAAAAAATAAGAATAATTACAAAATTAACATATAAACTTTAAACACCATCTATTGATGAAGGTAAACTATATTTTGTATTGCTTATTTTAATAACTATTTTTTACAGTTTGCCTTTTTTCCAGCCAACAAATTGAGCATTAATAGGTATTTTGATTCTTACCTAACAGGCCTATTTGTGGTTTGTGATTGTGGTTGTGAATATTTCTAGTTACACACATTATACCGTATATCCATAGATTCTCTAATCCCCGATGTAAGTGCTTCGATAATTGGTTTCATGGATGAAATCTTGCATAGGTGCTGAAAAATGCATGTAGATTTTAATGCAATAATTTATTTTTTAATATTTTAAAAATGATTGCAAAAACTTTTGGAGTGACCTTTGTATTTTCATGAATTCTTTTGAACTACACAAATATGGTATAATATCATGTAGATCGTGTTGAAGAGAGATTTTGTGGCTGGTTATACTGTGAATACGCCACTAATCTACACATATAGAAGTGTTCGTGGCATGAATGTTCAGTAAAAGATACTAAGAAGCACTTTGCCACTTGTCTTGAATTGTTTTATTGTCTTTGGTTTTAGAGTTATGAGTAGCTACCACATGAATTTAGAATACATGAATTTGACTTAGATTTTGATACTAGTGGTAGAGAGAGAGAGAAAACAAAAAAACTATAAAACTATTAATTAACTAAAACTGGTAATTTACATACATGTTGATTGCTTTAAAATTTACATATTAAAGATTTATATTGTACAATTGAATTTAGAATATTTTGGCCTAATTTTCATATATAAAATTGAATTTAAGGAAATTATTAACTATAGGATCCAACATACTCCCCCGGCTGGGAAGAGATGACCAGAAAATAAAAAATAAAAAAAAATAAATAAAAAATAAAAAAGAGTTCCAATAGTATAGATGCTGGACTAATTGATTCCGACTATGTAGCTAAGATTACAATTCTCATTGTTTGAAAGGTAATGGAATCAGCTTCCATCTTTGAGTATCCGATTGAGGTGAATCTTGGATGAGATTTTCAGATTCGTTGGCCAGTTCTCTTTTATCCAGAGCTTCTACACTGACCACTGGTTCTTTCGAATATTTGCCTTCCGATTTATCAATAACCGAAACTTCGGAGATTTCAATCTTTGGAGTCCCGATATCTTTGTTAGACTCTTCGTCTTCAATGACAAAAGTGGTTTCTAAAATTGAAGAATCTTCTTGATTCTCATCAATAGCCTCAGGAATGTCGGCATTCTCAGTTAAGAGATTTTTGATAAGTGATTCCTGGCGTGGGGATTTTGGTTGTAAGAGAGGGAATTTTTGATTTTCATTTAAATAGGAATACTTGAGTCTACCTCCAACTCTTAGAAGTCCTTGAGTGTCTAAGAAGGGATTTAGAGAAGTTAGCTTGTTGGACAGAGGTAGTTGCTTGTTTGACTTCAGTAATTTTATTTCCGTGCAGAATTCAACTTGTTGGATTGATTTGACTAAGACTTGAATTGCCTTTGTTAATTCTCTTGTTGTCAAAGGTCCTTTCTGACGAATTGGATCAAAGAGGAGGCAATTGTAGTAGAATCTCCAACACCAAGCTGTGATTCGGATCAATTTGGTCATTGTGGAATACCTTACAATGAATTCTAGATTTAACATAGTTTCTGAATTTTGAATTAAGGTTGTTTGATCCAACACTTGACCCTCACCGACTTCTTGAATGATATTGAGATTTACTTGGGTTGGTGAAGAAGGAATATATCGAACATTATTTTCTTGAAGCCAAATAGGACCCCGCCACCAAATTCTATGATTGACCAAGTCTTGAGGCATGATTCCTCTTGATGCGCAATCAGCTGGATTATCTTGACTGGATACATGGAACCAATCAGTGATTTGAGTCAAATTTTGAATTGACGACACTCTGTTCGAAACAAAGGCTTTCCATCTGCTGGCATCTGATCTTATCCAATCTATGCAGATTTGTGAATCAGTCCATAAAAAGGTTTTGTCAGGTTGAAAAGGAAATGATTCAAGAATGACTTGATTCAGTTGAGCCAAAAGCAATGCTGCACTTAGTTCAAGTCTTGGAATTGTAATGGTCTTTAATGGTGCAACCTTAGTTTTTGAGGTTATCAGATTGATTTTGATCTTTTGAATTTTGAATCTAGTTTTCAAGTAAAAAACTGCTGCATAAGCATTAAGGGATGCATCACAAAATCCATGTAGTTGTAATTCTTCTATTTCAGAAGATGAACTGTTCAGGTATCTTGGTATTTTGATTTCCTTTAGGCACGATAGTTGAGTTTGGAATTTATTCCAATTTGACTTTATATCTGATTCAATTGGTTCATCCCATGAAGTTTTCTCAGCAGGAAGTTGACGTTTTCGCCTATAATAGGGTGGTGGCTTTATCTTAGGAATAATCGAAGTTTCTTTCTTAGATGAGAGTGGTTCACTTGACTGAGAAGCGAGAGGTTGTTCTGGAGTGGATGGTTGACTTGATTCAGAAGGAAGTAATTGGTTTTGTTTAGAAGTAATTTGTGGAGTTAACTTGGAGATACGTGACTTTTTAGATTTACTTGGAATTTCTTCAGATTTACTTGAATTATCTTCGGATCTACTTAGATTTTCTTCAGATTTACTTGAATTATCTTCAGATTCTTCTATAGAGGAGCATGACAAATTGGAGTTCTGAGACATCTGTGGCTCTGTATAATCCCCAGAACATCGGCAACTCTCTGAACCTCTGGTGGGAGATGTAGGGGACTTGGGCCCACTTTGGGCCTTGAAATCTTCAACAGAAGCCGATGAGAGAGTGTAACTCTGCTCTGGGCTCATCGGGTAGGATGGCAGATTATCAACTCGGTTCTGGCTTTCTATAGAGTCTTCTTCTATAGGAATTGGAATCTGCTTGGAGCACCCAGGGCTTGATGGCATTTCGACCAAAGGGGACATGGCCTCTTTCAGGCTGTGAACTGATACTTGTAAGGGGGTTGGAGAGTTGTGTTTGGAGCTCTGTAGGCTCAAAGTTAGAGACGGTGACCCTTGAACAGAGTCTGGTAGACTTGGAGAGGTCTGAATGGACCCCGGCAGACTTGGACATGGGGCATTCTTTATACCCAACTGGGCCTTAGAAATTGGGACATCTTCAAGTTCCCAGAATTTTCTTATGCTGGAATCAAGTTCAGTGGTACAGTGATTGATTACCGAAGTATTCGACTTAATAGTTGAATGGATTCTCCCAGAAACAAGCCAACCTAACTTGGTATTAAGTGCTATAGGATGGTGCTTTAAATCTGTTTTATGACCTAGAATTATTTCTACAAAGGTATCTGCACCCAAAATTAGGTCTATGGGCTTGGTGACATAGAATTCTGGGTCTGCCAAGAGCAAATTTTCTAAATGAGGAAAGTCTGCTGACTGAATTTGGAAGTTTGGAAGGTCTGCAGTTACCCTTCCAACCACAAATGCTCTGGCAGAAAATAATTGATCATTATGATGTGGGGTGAACTCTATTTCAACCTGCGATGTTGTCCTGTTGACAACAATGTCACCTACACCTTTTAGTGTATAAGAATTTTTCCTTTTTTCAAATCCCAACTTGTGGCAACATTGTTCTGAAATTAGGCTTATTTGGGACCCATTGTCCACTAATGCTCTACATAGCACAAATGAGCCATCCTTCGCCTTGACTTTAATAAGGGCTGTTGACAGTAGAATATTTGTTTCCGTTTCCAAAGGCATCGCATTACAGATGGTATTTGTTGAAATCAACATCTCTTGAGAGGTTGTTGGTTGTGGAATGGATGGTTCAGAGTTGTATTCATGCAGAAGAGTATGATGGTTCTGCTTGCAGTTTTTACATCTTGATGTGATGAGACATTTGGATATCTCATGATTTGCTCTAAGGCAATTTTGACAAAGTTTATGTTTTTTAACTAATTCCCATTTTTTAGGCAAGGGAAGATTTATGAATCTCTGGCAGTCATTTAGTTTATGAATTTGATGACATAAAATACAATTTTGACCTTTGTTGACATAAAGGCCATGAGCCATCATATTTTTGCTAGAGGTTTTTTGTTCCTGGAACAAAGGAATTCTCATACCTTGCAGGCTTCTAGCATGTTTTTCTAAAAAATTCACAAAGTTTTCAAATGTTGGATATTCTTCATTTTGAAGGGTTAATTCCCATTCTTTCCTTAGGGCTTCACCGATTCTTTTTTCAAAAAAATTGATCAGGATTAGATCTGTTAATGTGTTTTTCTCAAGTCCTAGCACTGAGAGATTTCTAATGCCTTCATTGCAAACATCAAGGATTTCATAGAGAGAACCAGCCGAAATAGATTTTAATGGCCTTATGGAGAATATTTTGTTGATTTGTGAAAAAGCCAATTCTCTTCTGTTATTAAATCTATTGCATAAGGTATCCCATGCTTGCTGGTAGTTTTTGTCAGAAATGGGAAAACCCCGAATCAACTTTTCCGCAGGACCCTTAACAGATGCATTTAGATATTGAAATTTTTGTATTTCAGTTAGTGTTTGATTTGAATTAATGGTGGAGTTAAATATTTCTCTAAAACTAAGCCAATTGGCTGAATCACCATTGAAAATGGGTAAATTTATCTTAGGTAAATTAACATTGGATTCGGGCAGTTGTTTATCACTATGAGTATTTTCTTTGGTTTCAATCAAAGATAAAGCCTCTTCAATAGACACCAACATATTAAAAATATCCTTCTTGGCCTTTGAATAATCGTCATATTGTGTATCATCTAACTCTGATTCTAATAATGTGTTGATAACTTGATTTAGGCTAATTTTCCTTTCATTAACTTCTTGTTGGAATAGCTTTAATCCATGTATGTTTTTGGATTCTACAATAGCTTTTTTCTCTGATTCCAGATCCTTTATTTCCTGAATAATAAAGTTGAATTTGTGCCGAATTTTAACTTCTGATTTGGGCATGACTTTATTTTAAGAATTTTAAGTTTTCAAATGGCTTACCTTAATTTTTTAAAGTATCCGGCTCGATGAGGGACCATAATGTTCGTGGCATGAATGTTCAGTAAAAGATACTAAGAAGCACTTTGCCACTTGTCTTGAATTGTTTTATTGTCTTTGGTTTTAGAGTTATGAGTAGCTACCACATGAATTTAGAATACATGAATTTGACTTAGATTTTGATACTAGTGGTAGAGAGAGAGAGAAAACAAAAAAACTATAAAACTATTAATTAACTAAAACTGGTAATTTACATACATGTTGATTGCTTTAAAATTTACATATTAAAGATTTATATTGTACAATTGAATTTAGAATATTTTGGCCTAATTTTCATATATAAAATTGAATTTAAGGAAAGTATTAACTATAGGATCCAACAGAAGAATTTCGACTTCTGGATTTTAAAATTTCCAGAGCCCTGTTTATTTACTTTCCTCCACCATTGGGAATGGATTCGTGTAATAATCAGGGGACGTTGAAGACATTTACAAAAAAAAACTGTTTCAATTCGGGTTTCGAATCCGGATTCTATTTCCCACAAGGAGGACTCTCTCAAGGTGGGGAAGCTTCCATTGCTGAAGAAATTTGTACACATATAACTATATACTATAATTATTGATGTGGCGCTGAGTTTGTTGTTGACACACATTATTATCAAAATTCGAAACTATTATAGGCGCGTATAATTCTTTTTAAAAAGAAACAATTTCTACTGTCCTTACTGCAATGGAAAAATTAATAGGAGGGCCTGGCTCATCAGTGGTGAACCCTCCCAGCGGTTTCGCCAGTTTAATCTACCATACCGATGTTATATTGCATTTTTCGATCTGGGAGGGCTCACCACTGATTAGCCAGGCCCTCCTATTAATTTTCCATTGCAGTAAGGGCAGTAGAAATTGTTTATTTGTAAAAAAGAATCATACGCGTCTATAATAGTTTCGAATTTTGATAACAGATGGCGCGCTAATGCATCATAACATCATTAATATGTTATAATACCTTGATAATTTTGGAATTCAGCCAACTGAAATATTGATAAATAAATGATATTTTGATCCAATATATGCCCTTTTAATTAAATATATAACTATATATTTAAACGTTCTCTTCCCTGATTTATAATATTATAAAATAAATGAAGCTTCCAGGGTTAAGTTTCTTGTGTAACTTTTTATTTTCAACCTTTCGGACTTGTCAGTCCTCCATGATAATCCTGTTGAAGGACTGACAAGTCCGAAAGCTTGAAAATAAAAAGTTACACAAGAAACTTAACCCTGGAAGCTTCATTTATTTTATAACTATATATTTACTCAAACATTTTATCTACCCATTATTTACTCCTTTATTATCCTTTATTTTAATTTTTCTTTCTGTTACAATTAATTAAAAGAATCAATCGCTTAAATTGTATATTTCCCACAATGGATAGTTATGGGTGTCCACCTAGGATATATTTCCTATGGCTATCCTATGGTATAACTGGGCGATGATGTGAGCAGTCCATGGACGATCACGACATCCCTGCTGTCATCATTGACAACGGCTCCGGGCTGTGTAAGGCTGGCTTCAGCGGGGACGATGCCCCGAGGGTCGTGGTGCCATCCGTCGTAGGCCGGGTGAGACAGCCGGTGAGTGGGGGATGGGTTCCATCACTGGGCTTCCCTGCATTCCTTCCTATATCTACACTCAACACAGAGGTTTCACTGAAACAACTGTTTATAACCTAGATCTGTATTTTCTTGAATGACATAACCTCGTGTTAAAAAAAAAGAAGAATATTTGTTTTAAAATATGGTTCATATAAAATTTAATTCATTTAATGAGATAGAACCTGTTTTGTCTGATAGTGTCTGATGTTTACCCAACTGATGTTGTTTTAACTAGGGTTAATTATTATTATTATTTGTAGTAGTGTGTTTTTGATGTAGTGATGTGTAGCGTGTGATGTAGTAATGTGTGTGATTTGCGATTGGCTGAAGTTTTCCTAGAAAACTTATAGTTTCGGCAACTACTAGGAAGCAAGTATTTAGACTCTGTATTTTGTACTGGTCTCCATCAGCAGGATATTTCAAAAGAATATAGTAATCCCAGATATGTTCTCCTCATTCCTAACTGTAAACACATTCTTAAAATTCTCAAATATTGTATCAAGAGTAAGTAAGAAACTATTTGAAGACAAATCTATATCTTCCAAAAATGAAGGATTTCTCTGTTTGAAGGCCATAAATTGTATGTACTTGTAGTTTACTCGACTAAACAATCTATTTGAACATCGCCAGGCCACCCGATATTGGAAGAGAATCCACCAACTCTAAAGATCGTGACGGAAGCATTATGGCATAGTCCCGTCATCTCCTAAGGTCAACGAAGGATGTTCAACAAGTCCTTATTTCCTGACAGTTTTCCTTGTTGAGACATGTGAAACCTGTAGATTGGCTTGGAAATTTGGTATTCTGGAACTTGTAGAATTAGTACATTCTGGTAGTTTCAGCAAGTTGAGAGAGAGAGATGAAGAGTTAAAAATCAAATATTCAATATACTCTTGATATAAATACATTCATTTATTTAAAAAAATTCAAATCCTTATTCACTTGACATTATTGTAGGATCTGTTACAATTACATGATGTTATGTACATGAATCATATGCTCGTTTTTTTTTTAGGATTGTCAGCATCAATTATTTATTTCTTAACAACGTTCCTTTTTTAGAATATAAAATAACGCGTAGAAGTGGATTTGAAATTGTATTTTTGACTATCTTATGCTATTAAGTGAGTAATTTTTGGTACGGGTTCTCGAAAACGTCTCTAACGATTTGACCCAAAATTTCAATGTAGAGATTCTTGGGACGATATCTAGATAGAAGTTGTCTCCGACAAAATGCATTTGCACTGGTAAACTAGCACTATACATCACTGAATCTTACTTCATGGTAATAATCTTTATGCAAGTGAATAAAATAGATTGCATAAGTTTACCGAGTAAAAGAAAATAGTTTTAAAAATCCGAAAATATTCAGTTTTAATGCGAATAGTTTATTTTATAAGTACTGCTTGATTGAGCTTTCGGGCCAAAAAGCCCTTCAACGGGCCTAAAAATAAATTCTTAACTTGTCACATTGTATAGATGGAAATTTTGCCGGGAGGAAATTGATCTATAAAAGCATAGGGCGCCTCTCCTGTTAAAATAAGCGTCAAAATAGACGCCATCTATTGACCGTCGCCGTAAACTAGCGGCTTCGTGTCGATGGCAAAGCCACAACAACAGCTTTGGCAAGCTGAGAAGCGTCCATCTAGAGACCATGGTTTCGGGCTAATGGCCCTTGTCAGCTTAAGGTGAACTTTATTCCATGATATCCACACGGGATCTGATGGAATCTTGACAATCTGCCAAAGAGGTGCTTAGCTTGCAAAGTGGCTAGACCAAATCTATGGCCAAACTATAGATAGAAATTTTGCCAGGAGTAAATTGACCTATAAAAGCATAGGATGCCTCTCCCGTCAATGCGGCGATGGTTGATAGATGACGTTTTTGACGCTTATTTTGACGGAAGAGGCACCCTATGCTTGTTACATAGTGTATATTTTTTTAGACCTATTGAAAAGCCTCTTGGCCCGAAGAATTAGCCAAGCAGAATATAATAAAAGAAACATTCGCATTCAAAAACGGATAATTTTACCGAATTTTAAGAACTTTTATTTAACTTGCTTTATGTCTATCCACAAATATTGTGATCAATTTTGTACTTACAGAACACCTGGGGGCAAAAATTTGGCATACTTGTTCAAACCTGATGACAATGTATGTTAACAAGATATCAAACTTCGGGGTGATCGGAAATTTCTATTTTCTATATTTACTTTCAAATTTGTGATCAGTTTTTAATATACTGCACTTCCTGATCACATAGAAGTCTTGTTGGGAAAAATTTATGGATTCGTAGAGGAAGATCCTTTATTACTTAAAAGGTATACAACTATAAAAGGAAGAACAAAGAGATCAAATTATATGTACATCAGCAGCTCACGCCGACCTGCCCTATCCAAATAACCGCTAGCCTACTAACAATCCAACAAGGCCGCCCTATACGAGGATGTCAATTTGCATAGACAATACTAAAATTCTATGAAAACACAAGAGTATTGTATCGTAGAAACATCCGGAATTGCTACTTTCAACAAGTCTAGTATTTAATAGGCAAGTTCAACCCTACTAACATTGCAAGTGTAAACACACATTTCAGACGTAATTTATATAATTCCTTTCAAACGAACAAAAATAGATACAGTCGTTTCTCTGGCGTATTGAGTGGCTGGCGTTCTTTAAAATGTTGTCGGGGTGGTCGAGGATGGACTAATTTCTATAATTCTTTACATTTTTGTGACCAATATTTACTACACCTACAGACAGTATGGGACTATCAAGATATAGAGACAAGCGAATGTTTTATATACAATTTAAGCATTAATTAATTATTTGGTTATATTCTTCGTGTTTAATATACCCTCACTGATATTATTTTAAGAAAGAATATCATTCCAATCTGTTCTTTTCATTTTTTTTTTACAAATTAATTTTTTGAATAATATTTTGATCAGAATAAATCAGATTCTATTTGGCAATGGATGCTAAGGCATAACCACGAGTGTCTACACACGCTGCGGTTACATTTCTTCAGCAAGATGCTGTGGTGATGTCTAGGAGGTCATTATCGGTGTAACACTGCGGGATTCCTTCGTGGGCGACGATGCCCAGAAGATGCGCGGCGTGCTGTCATTGAAGTACCCCATTGAGCACGGAATTGTCACCAACTGGGACGACATGGAGAAAGTCTGGTTCCACACCTTCTTCAACGAGCTCCACATTGTCCCTGAAGAGCATCCAATCCTGCTCACAGAGGCGCCTCTCAACCCTAAAGCCAATCGCGAGAGGATGACGGAGGTATGATAAAATTAAATATTATGAGAATCATATTGAAACTTAAATATTTTTTTATAGATTAACCAAAAACTAACATATTTACAACTCTTTGTTTCGCGGTCTCACGCAATTCTGGCCTTAACTACCCGTTTCATGATTTTTCAGGATGCCTGAATGTCCAGTTTTTGGTGGTTGAGGTACAGCTTGCACCACGCTGACGTGGGCCAACAGCCCGAAACGCATACGTGGTTAGCTTTTCTTGATTAATCAAGAATGGGTATTTGGACAATTCTGGAATAAATGAAAATCAATGAATAGTTTATATTTATTCCGATAGATGACGCAAGCCATCAGAAAATTTCCGTTGCACGATAAGGAGATGCCTTTTTCATAATTTACAACTCTTGTTTCTTAAATATTCACAAAAACAGACATTTTTTTTTAAATCGTAGAGTACTCTTCTATTCTACAGTATGTACAGTATACGCACCACTGACGAATGTTAAATTAATGATTTGGTAACGTTTATTACAATCTTGAAGGCTCAATTTCGTACTACAATACGTTAAATTCCTGTGAGACCGGAGAGCGTAAAGCTCACCATCATCAGGCCAGTTAATGGGAACATTACTCCTGTTGGATCAGGCAACCAACGAGTCCTCAACAGGATACCTATTACATATTCTTATGCCTAGGTCCCTTCACTCTACCTCTTTAGAGAGCCGGGAGATCATCTAATTATAAAGCGATGACGTGCCATCATTAAAGCACGAATGTTTCTTTTAAAAATATAAAACAAAATTCTACTGTCCTTACTGCGATAAAAAAAAATATTGGGAAGGCTTGCCTCATAAGCGGTGAATCCTCCCAGCGGTTTCACCATTTTAATCTACCAGATTGCTCTTAGAGTTTTAATACTGTATTGGACGATTCTGCTTATGTATGCTGCAATGAACGGTGGAATATTAGAAATGGTTTTCAAGAAAACTATAAGCTTTTAGGACAGCAGAATTACATATAAATATTTGCATCGAGCAATGCTCTTCCGCAAACAATAAGTACAAGGCCAGTTAGACATAATTAATTATAAGGCGATAACGTGTCATCTATATATATAAAAATGAATGTATGTGTGTGTGTCCTTTATGCCTGACCAAACCACTCATTGGAACGCCATGAAACTTTGGGAAGTTATTTAGTATAGTACTGGGAAGGTTTCTAGCAAATAAAATTTTTGAAATAACTTTTCGCCTAGAAATAATCAAGATAAATATTCTAATTTATCTGTTATAATTCAACAATCTGCTCTAAATATTATCATGATGATACGATGATTTTGTAATGTAGAAAATTAGGAAAGACAAAATTCAGGATGACACGGCAATTTATTTGAGACAAGAATAATGATACAATTCCAAGGCAAGATACTATTCCTTTAACTTCCAATTACCGAGGGAACCAATTAATATTGATTTTATTCAACTTATCGAGTATTTTTCAAGGGACCGGGAAAAAAATGTTCACTTTATCGAGAGATTCGTTAGACAAACCTTTACTCGGGTAAAACCCGGGCGAAGCCGGGTACGTCCGCTAGTTAATATATAAGAAATGGAAGCATTAAAGCATGAATGTTTCTTTTTTTCTAATATAATGGTGACCAGAGCATAGATTGTATGTGTTGTAGGTGATCTTTGAGAAGTTTTGCTTCCCCGCCATGTACGTCTCAATCCAGGCCGTGCTGTCGCTGTATGCCTCGGGCCGTACCACGGGCCTGGTGCTGGACACGGGAGACGGGGTGACCCATACTGTGCCTATCTACGAGGGCTATGCGCTGCCGCATGCCATCCTGCGGCTTGACATGGCCGGCCGCGATCTGACCGAGTACCTCATTCGCCTTATGACGGAGCGGGGCTATTCCTTCAGTACCTCGGGTACCTACTTACTGCTGAATTATACCCTCGTGGAACTACGTACAGCGAGTATCGTTAAACGAACAACAATCGTTTTCTTCTTCTTCTATAAACATACATATTATTGTGAAAAATAGTACAAAAGTGAATTTGTACTTGGATCAGGAAATGCGTTTTTTCTTAATACATATTATTATTACTATATATGTTAGAGGTTTATGGAATTCATGTAATTCTCCTAAAATGTGATTCTCCTAAAATAGCTAGAAATTCCGGATAGGTTCATGGAATTCGCAAAGTAATCTCTAACAAAGATTTATTAAAATTCGTGGAGATGTTAAGATATAAAGGCCTATTTCTAACGAGACTGTTTCGCGAATTTTTATAAATTTTAGAATTTAATTCCTTGATCCTTTTCACGATGAATTCACAGCACTATTCATCACCTTTGAACTATCTTAATCCATATTTCACTAACAACATATTCTTCTTCTTTTTTCTTATCTTCACACTGGGTGAAGTAGAAATCGTCTGCCTTTGTTATTAAGACTGGGAGCACTACTCAGTAGCAAGCCGACTTAGCTCCAAAAGAAATGGCCGCCTCTGACATGAGGAACAGACGCCATGTGCAGCCGCTCCTAACATGGAGTACAAACGCTGCTCACCCTGTATAGCTAGATCAGGAGCCCTTACAGGGTACTATCAGCCGGGCCAGCTGAACCCAGGTTTTTTAGTGAGCTTGTTACTGCTCCCCCTCCTCCTTTTTCATCCGGGCTTGGGACCGGCAAAGGCGGAGTTTCTAACAACCTTGTGCTATATAGTCAGTCTAATGTCCATACTTCGGGTTACCATTGTCACGAAGATTGTTTTAATCTAGAGGAGGCTGAGAGATGACTTATTCTTTTGGCACTGAACAGACCATCGCCTTAATGGGTTTGAACTTAGTTCGTATCTGAATTCAATCTTCATGGTTCTAATCAAAAGACAATTTCAACCTTTATATGGAACATTCTAGCTTTCATATATAAAATTACTTACACTCTCATTGACTATAAGCACTTTTAAATAGTATCTTCAGAAAAATATACAATCAAATATACTACTTTTGAGTTCGATAAAATAATCCCTTGAATCAATATTAAAATAAGAACATTAGGCCTCCAGGGAAAAGTTTATTTTAAAAATATTTTATATTTAAAATCTCTCAAGCTTTCGGGCAAGAAAGCCCTTCTACGGGAGAAAACTACTTTTGAGTGTTAAAAAGTTGTACTATTAAGTGTGTATTCAAAATGCTTCTGTGGATATGAGGAACAAATTTCTATTCGTCTGCTGCTAAATTTCCCCGTCTTCCAAGAGTATAGAATAAACAATGGAATAAATGTATATATTAAACCCGTTTGATCAATTAAAAAAAAAGACAAATATATTAAATTCAATCATTTTGCATGTTTATTTTTAATTTTATAAAAAAACCTACTAAATTCCATTGGAACGCTTTTATTTAGACATTAACTCTTTTAGCATAGTTTTAATTGAATAATTCTCTAATATCTTGTATATTTTCATTCTTAAATATTCCTTAAAACTTTCTTTTATCTGTAAATTGTGTTTTTCTCGAATACACACAATACTTTACAATTTGATTTCATTTAACTAAATTTGCATACCAACCCTTTGTACATATATCAATTGTGTTGATATTTTTTTAAATTTTTTCATCTAACTAACTTGCATACTAATTATGTACATATTTAAAATATCTTTCTTTTCTTTCAAAATTTTGTTTATCTTTAAAGTGCAAGTGTCCCTAAGGGGACATAGCGCTCTAAGTCGAAATAAAGAAAGTGTGGATGTTTGTAGACCAAAGATACTATTTCCAAGAATGATTCTGTATATACAAAATCTACGTATTATTGTTGATCAGGTGCAAATAACCAACTGGAATACTACCACTTTTAAAATATAAATTCAAATTGTGCGTGTGTGTGTGCTTTTAATATGTGAAAAATAAAAAAACATTCTTTCCTCAATCTGCAAAAAATCTTGGGGGGTTGACTATAAGAAAAGAAGTACAAATTATAAATCACTCATACGATCGAAAGCCACTTATGCTATCGAAATATGGTATCCATATATTTCTATATGTTCTTTACAGAAACTTCATTCATTACAACATAATATCTCAGTGGTACATGGAACCATATCATACGAATGTTCACATCTCCTTTCGCATACACCTTTCATAAAATGCTATCTCAACTATAAATCAATAAAATACGAATTGAAAAAAACAAAATTTACCAAGGGAAATTTTATTCGCCAATTATGGTTGTAAATAAACTATTATTATGAATCATTTCTATCAATCCATTCATAATGCTAATTATACAATTCGCACTATTTTTCCAAACGGAATTCCTAAACAGTTCCATCCAAATTTTATAGTCACTCAATTTGTCACATCACACGGAAAATTCCAGAAATACTTACATAAAGGAGGTCTATCAGAAACACCAAATTGTTCCTGCGGAGAAACTGAACAAACTACTCTTCATCTCATCTATGACTGTCCGAACTTTGCAGAAGTAAGGCATCGATTGTTCCCTGATCTTGGGGCTCAAAATTCATTTTATTTTGGTTAGCAGCCCCGTAAATAAAGATATTTCCGTTCCCTGATCTAAATCACTTAACTCTCTTACATCAGCCACTTTTTCCATATAAATTTTATGAACTCTGTCGGATAATATACATGTAAATTTGTAAATATTTAATTCTAAGTTCTAATTTGTTTGTTGTTTTATTTGTTTTCTCTGTAATAGGCGCAAATATTTCAATATCGCACCTGGTTGATAAATTGAAAAAAAAAATGAAATAGATATTTAATACGCTACGCCACTCATTCAAATAATCACAGCCTACATATAGTGTCATCATATCGTGCGAGTCAACTTTACTGATGACTAGGGTCATGCTGTCCAGTACTACTGTCACCTGGTATGAACCGTTGGTTTTGACGGCAGCGGAGCGTGAGATCGCGAGGGACATCAAGGAGAAGCTGTGCTACGTATGTCTGGACTTCGAGCGGGAGATGCATACCGCGTGCAAGTCGCGCTGCTTCGAGAAATGCTACGAGCTTCCCGACGGTCAGATAATCACCATTGGCAGCGAGAGGTTCCGATGCCCCGAGGCCCTGTTCCAACCAGCATTCATGGGCATGGAGCCGAGCGGCATCCACGAGACCGTCTTCCGCTCCATCATGATGAGTGACGTGGACCTCCGTAAGGAACTGTACGCCAACACCGTGCTGTCTGGAGGCTCCACCATGTTCCCCGGCATCGCTGACCGCATGCAGAAGGAGCTCGTCACGCTAGCGCCCAACACCATGAGGGTAGGTAACATCCGCTTCTCACTTTTTTACTTATCCCAAGTACGCATGGCACAGACCATAATAATAATAGTGAGTAGTTAACAACTGTCTTTTACTGTACGTATTGGCAACACATATCTACAAATGTATATCGATATCAGTTTGACTTCTAAACATACAAGTTCCCTAAACCCCGTTTGGTTACTTGGCCTGTAGAGGTGTATACATATTGTTGTACCAAGTTGCAGCTTTGTAGGGTCGTCGACCTTGGTTTCTTCATTCTAGGTGTTATACACGTTTCCCGAGCGGATTTCCATATTCAAAGCAAATAAATAAAAGTAAATAAAAATAAATTATCTTTCAACGTTATTGTGTTTATTTTTTTGTGGTCTTCCTCGTAGGTCGTGATCCGCAGTCTTCGTCTAGGTCCTCTCTCGCTCCAATAACCAATCAATATATGTACAATAAATATTACAAAAGGAATGAAACTATGAAAAGGAATAATGATAATCTAAATATTCTGTATTAATTAAATATTAAATATCATAGAATATTTTGAATAAATGTAAGGCGCATTAAAATTAATGTAACACTTCCCCCTCTCCAGAGGTTGTCACTTCCTCGTGAATGACCTCATCCATTCTCTCATAATAAGGCTTGATTCTTGAAACATGAACTATCAGAGGGTCTTGGCCCGGATTATCTTTCGGTTCTATTAGATAATTGACGCTAGACATCTTCTTTAATATTCTATATGGACCAAAATATTTTCTCAGAAGTTTCTCACACTTTCCTATTTTCCTAATTGGTGTCCAAACTGCTACTAATTCTCCTGGTTCGTAGCTTTTTTCCATGTGTTTCTTGTCATAGTTCTTTTTCATTCTTTCTTGAGTCTTTATTGTGTTGTTAATAACTAATTTTCTTGTTCTGTCTATTTTATCTAAGTGATGTTTTATGTATTCATCATAATCATCCTTGTCAATGTCCACCGAGATATTCCTATCGTCCAAAAGAGACGTGGGTTCTCTTCCAAACATCAGGAAAAAGGGAGAATATCCTGTGGTTTCCTGAATTGTAGTATTGTAAGCGTGAGTGGTGAATGGAAATATTTCGTCCCAATTCTTCTGATCAGTGTTCACATACATACTGAGCATATTGATCAATGTTCTATTTAACCGCTCTGTCAATCCATTAGTCTGGGGATGATAGCTCGTTGTGAAACAATGTTTAATCTTGCACATTTTAATCACCTCTTTCATTAAATTACTGGTAAATTGAGAGTCCCTGTCACTAATAAGATATTGTGGGGCTCCGTGCCGAAGAAAAATATCCTCTACTAGAAATTTAGAAACTTCTTTGACTGTTGCTTCCGAGACTGCTCTTTTTTCTGCATATCTAGTGTAGTAGTCCGTCAGCACGATTATCCATTTTTTCCTGTTTTTCGTAGATGGCAATGGACCAACAAAGGCAATTCCAATTCTTTCGAAAGGAAAGTTGGCTGGGGGAATGGGCTGTAGTAGTCCAGAATGCAATTGGTTTGAGCCTTTCCTACTTTGGCAAAGGTGACATGTCCTAACGAATTCTGAGACATCCTTTAGCATGGATGGCCAAAAGTATTTACTCTTTATTCGGTACATGGTTCTGGCGACACCCAGATGGCCATTCGACATATGATTGTGATATTCTTTCATAATTTCTCTCTTTTTATTCTCTGGAACCACAAGCAACCACGCCCTGCCTTCAAGGTTCGGGTTTTTTTTAAAGAGGCATCCATCTTCTTCTTTAAAGTTTTGCGCAATTTATCGCCTGCTTCCATTAAGGTTTTTCTTAACACTTTCGATAAACTTATCCTCTTCGTCTGTTATTTGATTTAAAAATAGCCTTTCAAAATCCTCATCCCAATCAGTTTCTGGTAAGGGTCCCCTAGATAAGCCATCGGCGTCCAGATGCTTCTTTCCTGATTTATGTATTACTAGCCGAATGACCCGGGCAACGCCCGTGTTTTACCCGATTGAATGTTTTTATTCAAATACTATTTGTTACAATTATAAATTGGCGCCGTGGATGTCACTCTTGTGTCCCGCTCCAAACTTTACATGTACATTAGGTCAGCTGATATTACCTCCTATCTTCACCGCTAGAGGCGCTGCTCGCGAGCTAAGTAGAATAATTTGAATATATAGTTTTAATAATTGATTTATATATTTTTTAAAATAGCCTATCGTCTTCCCCGTATTTTTTTACCTATGTATGGAAATTTTGGTTTAAATTAGTGGACTACTGCGAATTTGTATACCGGACATGCAAACAAACATACAAACAAAAAACATACAAACATTGATTTTTTATATATATATAAATCGAAGTCATATTCTTGAATTTTCAATGCCCATCTTGCCAATCGACCTGTTGGATCCTTCAAGTTTTTGAGCCAGCATAAGGCGTGATGGTCTGTTACTATTTTAAAGTGTCTTCCAGATAAATTATGCACTTTTTTTAAATAAGGTTGGTCAAAAGGTCAGCAATTTTTGAGAAATCTTTGATAAATATTCTATAATATGAGCACATTCCCAAAAAGGATTGTACTTCTTTGACCTTTGTGGGTCGAGGAAAATTTCGGACAGCTTTGATGTTATGTTCCGCGGGTTTTATACCATGTTTGCTCGTTATATAGCCGAGAATCTCTAATTCTTCAAAAGCAAATCGGCATTTTTTGTCGTTTAACCTTAAATTAGATTCACGAAAACATCTAAAAACAGCTTCGAGTCTTTTGAGGTGCGTTGGAAAATCCGGGCTATATATGATAACATCATCCAGAAAGCACAAACAAATTTGCCATCTCAGATTTCCAAGCATATTCTCCATATTTCTCTCAAAGGTAGCAGGCGCGTTACAAAGTCCAAAAGGCATCACGTTGAATTCATATAATCCATGCGCTGTAGTGAAAGCTGTTTTCTCTTTGTCTCTTTCTTCGACTTCAACTTGCCAATATCCAAATCTGAGGTCCATTGCTGAGAAGTATGTAGATCCTTGGAGAGTATCCATAACTTCGTCTATTCTAGGGATCGGATAGACATATTTTACTGTCACATTATTCAGTTTTCTGTAGTCCACACAAAATCTGCATTTACCATCTCGCTTCTTGACCAATATTACTGGAAAAGACCAGGGACTAGAAGATGGCCTAATTATGCCTTTTGTAAGCATCTCATCAATTTGCTCTTTTATAATATATCGTTCTTTAGCACTTACCCTGTAAGGCTTGTGTTTAATTGGCTTCGCGTCTTCTGTGTCTATCCGATGTTTTGCCAAATTGGTTCTCCCTAATCTCGACGAAAACAGATCTCCATACCTTTCTAAAACTTGTTTTAACTCCTTCTTTTCCTTTGGTGAAAGATTTTCGTTTATTTGGAATCTAGGTTCTTCGTTCTCTTCTACCTCTCTTTCTCGACTCACATTTATTTTCGCTGGACTACTTCCAAAAGCCAATGTTTGGTTTTTCATTATTTTTAACGGTCGAGGATACGGATTAGTTATCCTGATATGTGTTTCCCTATTTATAACATTGATCAAGCTTCTTGCTAGACGAAGTCCATTTGTTTGAAACATTTTGCTGCTCTCCTCGATAATATATTCCCCATCCTCTGTTTCTACCAATGCCTTGATCAATTTTATGGAACATTCCGGTACAATGGAATCCTTGGCACTCTTTATTTTCAACACTTCAAAATTGCTTTCGTCATGATTATTCGTCAAATCGTATTTTATAGTTTCTTGCTTACAATCTATTTTCGCGTTCATTTTCTTAAGGAAATCTCTTCCAAGAATTAATGTCCGTAAATGCGTTTTCAATATCACAAATTTGTGTGATAATGTTTCGTCATCAATTTTTATATTTAAAAATATACTTCCTACCATGTTTATTTTTTTTCCATCGGGTCCTGCACAAGTCTTTGCGAGTTTACTTATACCATGGCCTGTATCGAGGGCCGTTCTGAGGTCGACCACTGAGAGGTCAGCGCCTGTATCAACCAAAGCTTCAAAAGTCCCTATCTTGTCCACATGAATTTTTAATTTGTATTTAGGGTCCAACTTCTTGATTCCATTTATGGTCGACTTGCTTTGATTTACAGATTCAGGCGCGACGCTTAGTTTAAATCTTCCACACGGAATATCTATTCCGGGTAGGAATATTTGTCTGTGTGCTATGACATACATCAGGATAAAGCCGAGGTCCTGGTTTATCTGATATTATATTCAATTGGCATTTCTCTTCGACCTTCTCTTGGGTAGCTGTTGGATCCTCTTCTAGGATTCTTATAAACTTAACCCTACAATAACGGGCCACGTGCCCTGGCTTGTTACACTTAAAGCAGATTGGTCTTCCATCTTCCGTCCTATTTTTGCTCACTTCTTGGCTTTTATTGTAGGTGTTTCTCTGAAGGTTTGGTTTCGGCACAAAGTTTGGATTATAAAGACGTCTAGGGGTAGAGGGCTGGGGAAAGTTGTTCCGATACTGCCTGGGAGTAGGAGGGGAGTCGTTCTTGTAATTATTGGAAACAGGGGCTTGGGGCCTGGAAGTGGTCTGGTAGTTTCGTGTGGTAATCGGCGGCACGTACCTCAATTGTTGTTGGGGTCTAGAATAGCGTGGACCGTTATATAGGTTTCTAGATTTCTCCACACGTTCCCGATACTTCTTTTCAAAAGAATCCATTTTCTTGCACACGACAAGAAGTTCATCGGTCGTTTTAGGAGGGTTCAGGTAGAGCGCGAATGAGTACTCTTTTTTCAGTCCTCCAATAACATGTTCAATTTTTGTTTCTTCTTCCATTGCGGGGTCAACCTTGTTGCACAACACTAGGATGTCTTCCGCGAACCTGATTGCTGGTTCATTCCAGTGTTGTATTCTGTTGAGCTTCATTCTAAGTTCTTCTTTATTCGCGTCCAAAGAAAAATCCTGAATGAGGCGGATTTTAATATTTTCCCAACTTGTGAAACTAGCTTTGTACAAATTTAACCAGGTTTTAGCGCTTCCCGTCATGTTCATGGCGGCATAACGGGCGATTATGTAGTCTGCCCAATGGTAGAGGAAACCAATCTTTTCGAGGGATTCTATCCATGGGCGAGGGTCTTCTGTCCCGTCATATTTCGGAATTTCTATATTGGGGTTCAAAGCAACTGGTTCGAAACCAGCATCTCTACCAATTGTTGCACCAAGTTGCAGCTTTGCAGGGTCGTCGACCTTGGTTTCTTCCTTCTTGGTGTTATACACGTTTCCCGAGCGCGTTTCCATATTCAAAGCAAATAAATAAAAGTAAATAAATAAAAGTAAATAAAAATAAATTACCTTTCAACGTTATTGTGTTTATTTTTTCGTGGTCTTCCTCGTAGGTCGTGATCCGCAGTCTTCGTTTAGGTCCTCTCTCGCTCCAATAACCAATCAAGATATGTACAATAAATATTACAAAAGGAATGAAACTATAAAAAGGAATGATGATAATCTTAATATTCTGTTTTAAATAAATATTAAATATCATAGAATATTTTGAATAAATGTAAGGCGCATTAAAATTGATGTAACAATATAATTTCTTGAAATTACATATATGCACCTCTACAGACCTATAAGCTTAAGTTGATAGGTCCTTAAACACCCCTAAGTTTCCTTCCTTAGTAGAAATGCAGGGTACATAAGTAAAACAATCCAATACAATAGTAGAGCTGTCTGGAGATTAATTTGGCGAAACCTTTGAGAGGGTTTACCACTGATGAGTCAAGCCCTCTCATTCAATAGCTTTTATAAATGCAGTGAGGTCTGTAGAGATAATATGTTTGATAATATATACATATTAATAGAAACACATATTTACAAAATATAATCATTAGAAATTTTATCAATAGATGGCACTTTAATCATAAATAGATTACAACTATATTGTATCTCTAAAAATTATATGAGCATCTTAAGTATAGAATCTTGAACGTACAGAAAAGTCTGACGTGCGGGATAAAGTCTTAGATGTAAGATTGATATTTACAGTATTTGAAGTCAACAACAACAACAGCTTTATTAGGACATTTCCGTCCTGTAAGGACTCGACATGCATTATTTTCTTGGAGAAAAGTAAAACATAAACAAATGAGAGAAGGGAAAATGAAAAGGAAATTAAAGTATTTAATATAACTATACAAATTAACTATTGAAGTAAATTGTTTTGTAATTTTAGTTCTTAGAGATTACCTTGTTCTCTAACGCTTTATGAAAGTTAAACAATTCTATCGCTATATATTTTTCTTCGGACATTATTCTGATTAGCTGAAGTGGGTTCACGTAGACTTAGATAAGGCTCTTTAAGAGCTTATTCCGTTCCTCGTTAACAATAGTGCATTCAGAGATGTAGTGGGTCATTTGTTCTATGCTTTCAGTTTTGCATAATTTACAAATTACGGTTATTTAAAGTCATTGAAGGTTATTGTAGTAGATGGGAATCTTGGAGGAGTCTGATTGAGGAGGTATACCAGTCTTAGATCTGATTCAATTGAATGATAAACAGTAATTTAGAATCGACAATCTTGAAGTTGGATCATCGAGTCATGGTTTTAACTATAGTTTTCACAGGGTTAAAAGTAGACAAAATGAATAAAACAAGGGTTTGGCGTATCAGTAGGCTCCTAACTAACCGTGTTCTTAGTTAGATAAATCCGATATATTGAGATATTACAAGATAAACTAAAGATTATCAAAATTCGAAACTATTATAGACGCCTATGATTCTTTTTAAAAATAAAAATAAAAATCTACTGTCCTTACTGCAATGGAAAAAAAATTAATGGGAGGGCCTGGCTCATCAGTGGTGAACCCTTTTAATATTTTTTTCATTGCATTAAGGACAGTATAAATTGTTTATTTTCAAGAGGAATCATACGCGTCTATAATAGTTTCGAATTTCGATAGCAGATGGCGCGCTAATGCATCATAAACTAAAGATTAGCAGGGCCGTCTCCTGATTAATACGCATAAGACACAAAGTGTGAAAATCAAAAAGACCAGAAGTTGAATATTGATCAGAAGTGATCATGTAGCTGTATTAACCAGCAGAAACTTCCAAGTAGGAATTCATTCATACACTGCGTGACATTGAAAATGGAACACCAAGAAATAGTGGCCAGAAAATTATGCTAATTTCAGGGTAGACGCGCCTAACCGAGTTATGCAAATGATGTAAAATGCGCAGCTCTCGTGCGCACATGAAGTAAGATATAAGGGAAGGAACTTGCAGAAAGGACAGTATTCGTTCGTTATTTCTTCAAGGAAAATCATTGTAGAAATTTTGTTCTTGTGTCAAAAGACACGTGTAATAACAGAGAATGCAAGGTCATCGTAAACGGAGGCAGTTCAAGCAGACAGACGCTTTTACGAGGGGCATGGTGATCGGACTGAAAAGGGCAGGTTGGTCCATACGTCAAATCGCAGCTGATACACACCTTGGTGCGTCCACGGTGCACCGACTGTGGAGAAGATGGTTGGAACAAGGAAATGTGGCAATTTATAGGAATGTCGGTGCAACCAGAGTGACGTCAGCACGTGTGGATCGGCGTATCCTTCGACAAGCAGTGGCGGCCCCACAAGCCACTTGTACCGCCATCCTGCAACATGTGCAAGACACCCTAGATCATTCCATCTCGACCAGAACCATTTCCCGTCGATTGGTTGCTAATTGCTTGCACTCATGCCGTCCGCTAAGAAGACTGCCATTGACCCCACCGAATAGGCGCCAACGTTTGGAATGGTGCCGGGCTAGATCGACGTGGATGACGGAATGGCACAGGGTCGTGTTCTCAGATGAGTTGCGTTTCTGCTTGTCCAGTGATAGTCGCCGTGTACGCGTGTGGCGTCGACGTGGAGAAAGGTCCAATCCGGCAGCAATTGTGGAACGCCCCACCGTGCGACAACGTGGAATCATGGTTTGGGGCGCAATCGCGTATGATTCCAGGTCACCTTTACTTCGTATTCAGGGCACTATGACGGCCCAACGATACGTTGATGATGTGCTGCGACCGGTGACACTCCCCTACCTTCAGGGGGTACCCAATGCCCTTTATCAGCAGGATAACGCCCGACCGCACACTGCTCGCATTAGCCAACAAGCTCTGCAAGATGTGCAGATGCTTCTCTGGCCACCGTACTCTCCTGATCTCTCACCAATCAAGCACGTCTGGGACATCATTGGACGCCGTTTGCATGCCTTGCCACAGCCGCGTTCAGAAGACGAACTGTGGCAAATGGTTGAGAGGGAATGGAGAGCCATCCTTCAGGACGCCATCCGTACTCTGATTGACTCTCTACCTAGACGTGTTGCTGCGTGCATCGCCGTCCGCGGTGGTCCTACTTGCTACTAAGCCGACGCTGTTCTCGTTCTGTATTATGACTATCATTTTGAAATAAAGATCACTTATTGTTCGTCCCTGTCTCTCTCTGTCTGCCGAGTTTCATCACTTTCTGGCCACTATTTCTTGGTGTTCCATTTTCAATGTCACGCAGTGTATGTCGATAACTAAGAGAATGAATGAGACAGCAATGATGCTCATGCGAGAGCAGGTATATTCAGTCGAACTAAGCAACAACACACCACCGCAGCGGAGCAATTGAGAGAAACCATGTTAGAATGTTGACTCATAGTCAAGATTATTCTTTAGTTAGACCAACAAAAGTCAGTGCATCCCAGGATTCTTGTAAACTTCTATAGACAACTAACTACTTGAATAAGATTGAAAAAGAGACCACAAATAAATAATTCAAACAATAGCAAAAACACCCATTTATCCATCCATACAGCAATATGATTATATAAGATTGCAGTTGTCAGTACAGCCCAGGATTCGTGTAAACTTCGATAGATTTTCTACTGCCGAGTAAGATTGAGAGAACATCCATAGATAAAAGTGTAACCCAAACAAGGTCCATCTATCCAGGAAGTGAGATAAACTAACATCTTCTGTACAACTCAGGATTCTTGTAAACTTCGATAGATCGTTAACTGCCCGAGTAAGATTCAAAGAGCATCCATAGATAAAAATATAATTCAAACAAGTAATCCCAATATTTCTAAAAACAAATGAAACATTCCAAAGCTTTTTCCCCGTTTGAAATTCCAACATTTTTCCGTTCGAATTTTTATAATGCCCACTTTACAACGAACCATGGAAATTTTAAGGGATTTTTATCGAAAATTGGAGCGGTTGAAGACTCTAGCTGTCATTGTGGCAACGAAATCCAGGACTCGAGACACCTACTGCTGGAATGCCCACTCTTCTTTAGAGCTAGACAACAGACAATAATCAATGCTGTAGATCTATATCAATTTTTAAATAGCAGAGAGAATTACCATAGATTTAACTATTTTTGTAAATATAGTTATGATTATCTTTCAAACCTGAGAAAGGTTCAGGTTCCTAATATATATTATTGTTTCTCTTTTTTATTTTTAATTACTTTTCTACGCCTTACCCTAGCCGGCATATCGCGTTTTGTGTGCTGAAATAAAGAGAGAGAAAGAGATTGAAAAAACATAGATAACAGTGTAATCCATACAAGGTCCAGGAAGTGAGATAAACTAACAGTACACCCCAGGTGCGGATCATCGCCCCACCCGAGAGGAAGTTCACGGTGTGGATCGGCGGCTCCATCCTCACCTCCCTCTCCACCTTCCAGTCCAAGTGGATCTTCCGCCACGAATACGACGAGTACGGGCCCCAGATCGTCCATAGGAAATGCTTCTAGTACGCCATTAAATTGGAAGCAGTCTTGATTCTACCCTCTCGTTCTTTCATACACCACAGTTAAATACAACTTCGCGATGTACAGAAAAAGGTTTCCAGAGCGTAAAATTCCAATTACCCTGGCTATCCAGTTAACTAGCACAGATAAACACAATTAACTAATAGTTATAATTTCACAATTATAAAAACATTTTTTCTTCTCACAGAATATCAGGAGGTTAGTTTAGAAATTAATTGCTTTTTTAACGAGATATAATTAAAAAAAAAAATTGAACGTTTCATCTCTCACTCTTTACTAGACACGCAAGCCATCTTTTATTCATTTGGATTTGTAAAAATTGTTTTTATCCCATCGTACAAAATACACTGGTGTCCAAAAGTTAAGTTACACGTGATTATTTCTCCATAACCTTAAAAATAAAGAACTTAAAAGCACAAAACAGCAGTCATATATTTAAAATGGCATGATGCGTAAGAAAATATGCAATGTTATTTCAATATGCAAATTAGATACGTCCACTCAAACATTTATTGTTTCTCTGGCTAGGTCTCACGTCTGACTCTGCTGCTTTTAAATCGTTTGTTCTCAAATTGATTTTTATTCTTTTGTTCTTCAATTGATTCTAGGCATCGTTTGGCTGATTCTTTAAGATGGTGGATATTGGATGAATGGAAATGGGATTAAGCAGAGCTGATGCAGAAAGGCGTCTAAATGTTTCAAGAATGGTGGTCTCACGCCTCTGGAAGATGTCTCCTCAAGACCTGTTGCAGAACGTCCAAAAGTCAAAGCACCACAAGATTGCAGAATTTTGGCAATAGCTACCAAAGGCAATAGGGTGGTATCACGCAGGAGTTTGATTCGGTTATTGGAAGAAATATATCTGTCCAAACTGTATCCAGGAGGCTTAATGCTGTTGGCTCTATGCAAGACGCCCAGTTGCATGCATTCCATTATCATCGTTACACAAGAGAATACATTTAAATTGGAGTCGTCAGCATAAAGACTTGACAGACAATGACTGGAGCAAAGTTATCTTAACAGATGAATCTTGATTTAGTCTCCAGCGTGATTCTCGACGATACAAGATATAGAGAGAGGTTGGGACACGATATAGCCCATCAAATGTAAGAGAAAAGGACAACTTTTATGGTGGCGGTGTGATGGTGTGGACAGGCATCTCTTTTAATGGACGCACCGATCTGCATGTGTTTGAAGGAGGTTTCCTGACTGGTCAAAGGTATCGTGGTGAGATCCCAGAGCAATATGTTCTTCCGTTGGCTCACAGAAGACACAGAATTTGTGTTAATAGACGATAACGCTCGTCCCCACAGAGCGACACCTGGTGACTCAGTATCTTCAAGACACTGGAATTTAAAAAATTGACTGCCATTCAGGTAACCAGATTTTAATCCGAAAGAAAATGCTGCCTTGGGGACCCTTTGCTAGGATATATATTGATGTAGAGAGAGAGAGAGTCTTTGACTCAATTTTATATTTTAAAAAAATCATTGTTGTCCTTAGAATATCTCCGAGTAGATGTTTTATAGTTAACTTGTAAAAGAAGGCTTATGCCACACAGTCAAATGCCTTGGAAATATCAAAGAAAACACCTCCAGTCTTTGATCGTTGCTCTTCTTATCTTCTCCGTGACGACAACTAATTGCTTCAATGTGACGTGTTTTGGCTTGAAGCCAAACTGTTTTGGTCTAATGGGCTATTTTCGTTTAAGGTTTTCCTTAATATGGTTTAGATTATATTTTATATATATATTTTAAATGGCAGGTATAAGGAATATAGGACTGTAACTAGAAGGGTCATGCTCTGATTTACCTTTTTTTTACAATATGGGACAAACTTTTCATATTTTCTATTGGTCAGGGAAATGTGTCAACGCAAATGATGCATTGAAGACTTGGTTGAAGAATTGAATCAGATGTTTTGGCAGAATCTTTATTGCTTCATTCGGTATTTTGTGTATTCTTGGAGTTTTTTTATTTAGCAAGAAGGCGATAATTGTTTCTAATTCACTTGTTACGACTCTTCTCAGCCGTCGATGTTTGCGTTCAAGGTTTCTGAGAAGACAATGTGGGTTCGTTTTGGATACAGCTTAGTACTATGGATTTATTCCCAGATCTTTAAATAGGATATTAGTAACTATACATAGGAGATTGACTTGCCTTCAATTCCGCCCCAGGTAGGTTCCTCCTCGTCCTTCTTTGCACCGTCCTCCTCTTGTTAATCCACACAGTCTCGGAGCCCACTTCCCCGTAGCCAACTTGCCGCGTCTGTCGTTACAGCCATTCTCCCCTTGCTGCAGGTCCCGTTGTCACCAGACAGACTTCTCTCCCCAGACTGCCATGTCTTCTCGACGCACAAACCCCCCTTCAGGCCGGCCGCTCTCTCCACTCCTTCCTTGACTACGGCACCAGCTGGACTTCCCGTCTGCCGCCCCTCCTCTGGAATTTGTCAATCAACACTTCCTTGGAGGGGCCCCTGCATATCTTCTTCTCTTGGCTGGCCCACTTCTTCTTTTCTACTTCTTTTCTGCACCGCTTCACACTGATATTAGTAGGGTCAAGACCTTTATATGTATTTTCCTTTAAGTATTCCGTTATTTCGGCTTCGAGACAGGGATTTGGTGTTAAAAATTGGGTGTGTACAAGGGTTTGAACTGAATTGTTTTTCATAGCTGTCTGCCAGGATTTCTGCTGACTCAAGTGAGGTCTGGGCCATTCCCTTGTTTGTAGAACTAAGTTTGAAAATTATACCGCAAATGTTTCTTTTAAATTAAAAATCGAAATTTATTTTAAGGAGAAATAACGATTATTTCTAACCTCAGGGATTAGGTATGGAAGGATGAATTGTGAAGAGTAATGATAAACGGAAAAATAAAGTATCCAGTATCCGTTTATCATTACTCTTCACAATTCATCCTTTCATACTTCATCCCTACGGTTAGAAATAATCGTTATTTCTCCTTAAAATAAATTTAGATTTTTCATTCAAAAGAAACATTTGCGGTATAATTTTCAAACTTAGTTTTACAATCATAAGCCGCAATATATTGTATTATAAATTTCCTTGTTTGCTTCAAATTTATTATTGTAATGTATGGAAATCTGGACACCTGAGCCCTCTAATCTATAAATAGGGAGCTAAAAGTTTCTCCATGTGCTCTAGGTGCAAAACCGAAGAGGCCACTCCCCAACATATACTAAATTGTATTGGAAAGGACAAAGGAACCCTGTACAGAGAACCAAGAAGAGTTTTTGAACTCTTTATGAGCACGACCTCCAAGATCTTGTCTAATTTAGACTAATAAAAGGATAAGAAAAAAAATCTCTATTTTCAGAATAGGAGAGACGTTTGATGGCTTTCCATGTGATTTGGTCAGATAAATAAAGATTTCCAATATAAGAGATCCAGATGGTATTTTCATGCTGTCTTACACAATTTGATATCGTTTAAGCCAAGTTTCAGAAACAAAGGCTATGTCTATATCACACTCATTTAGAAATTCTGTGAATAAGATTTTTTATTGAGCAGGCTACAAGCATTCCAGTGAATTAATCAGGCCTATTTTTTTTTAATGTTTGTTTTCATTAGCAGCTGATTGTACCAATAATGTTTTTAATAAGCCTCTTTTTTGAGGGTCACGTGATCTTTTCATTTTTTTACTTGGGTGGTTTGAAAGGGAATCTTTGATATCTGGTGGGTATCTTCTGTTTAAGTAATGGTTTTTATAGGTGGTCGCTTCTTGTATATTTGTTAAGAATGCATTGTTCGAGAGTGCGGATAACCTGATTCATGTTTTGAGGTGTGTTCACTATGTAATTTGTTAAATTTCTTCGTTTTTGTAATTAAAAAATGTCCAGTCTTTTTTTTTTTTTTTGTATTTGAACTTGCCTGTTTTTTTTTTTTTTTTTGAAGTCTTGTAGAACAACTAATACAAGGAAATGTGTTCAGATGTCAATTTATATAAGACTTTAGAGATAATATTCTGGGTTAGATTCTTATGTATGTCCATATCAGGGATTAAGAAAAAGGCATCTCCTTATCATGCAACTGAAAGTTGCTGATGGCTTGCGCCATCTATCGGAATAAATACCAACTATTCTTTGATTTTTAAGTATTCCAGAATTGGCCAAATACCCATTCTTGATTAATGTAAATGTATTTGGCCAATTCTGGAATAATTAAAAAAATCAACGAATAGTTGATATTTATTCCGATAGATGGCGCAAACCATCATCAACTTTCAGTTGCACGATAAGGAGATGCTTTTTTATTAATTTATGAACCTTATCCCAGTACAATGTCATATTTGTACTCATTTTTCACGATATCAAGGATGTCAGGTGGAAAGTGATGGGTGGGTTCATCAAGAAAATTGACTCCTAGATCCATGTTTTCAATGATATTTTTTAGATAGTTTCCATTTGAATTTGTACTGTATGAGCCCCTAGAAGAATATTTGCAGTTGAAGTCACCGGCCACAATGGTTGATATATTAGTTAAGAAAATGTTTTAATGCCATCCACATTTAGGTTTATGTTCTGTGATATATAGGTTGAATATAAATTTATTTGGGAGCCATTAATGCTCTTTATGGATAGACTGGTTATTTCCAACTGAAGTTGTTGGTTTTGATGGGATAATATGTCAAGGGGGTTGGTGGAAGGATGGTCTAAACCGTTGGTTTTCGACCGCTACCACCCGGGATCGAATCCCGCATTGGACACTTTTTTTCTCATTAATAAAAATGCTCCAATGGCCCCCGATTCTTGGAAAATTCCAACCTCATCAGCGAGTTCGAGCTAAGTGCAAAAGTCGTGCTGCTTTTCACATGTGTAGACATATGATGCATTTACTATAAAAGCAGTCGACAACTTCTATCCAACATGATTATCATGGCCTATACAACGTGTACTAGGGATGATTTGAAAAATGGGTAAATATTTGTACTTTTTATGGAAAAAAAATTGCTGTTCTTTCTCCTTGTACCGAAGGTCTGTCTTGACGTTTTGTGCTATAATTGGGGATCTTCATTCTGTGGGATAGTTTAAGCCACGTTTCAGAAACAAGGGGGGGGGGGGGGCTATGTTTATATCATACACATTTAGAAATTCTGTGAATAGATTTTTTATTGAACAGGCTACAAGAATTTCAGTGAATCAATTTTTATCAATTTTTGTGTTAATTGGAACCCGATTGTAGAAAGAACTTTCTTGATTATAGATGTGATTATGTTGAGATCGCTTAAAAAGCGTTTTTAATTAGACTTTCTATGGGATTAATGGTACACTGTGTGGTTTTGAATCATTCTAGAATTATGATTTTAGGTTTTTTGACGTTAATTGATGACATGAAATTGGAATGTTTGTTTATTTTCTTGTAAAGGGGGGCACCCACGCCAATTTGCTCTGTGCCCAGTTAGTACATTCAGGAGGAGTTGTTGATGTGAAGTAGTTTTCACCATATTTTATACATCGTGGTATTTGTCGGTATTCGTACTGCGAGTGGCCATAATTTTGGCATCTATGATATTGTCCAGGATCTTTTGGCGCCCTAAATGTTTCAATTTTACAGTTAATGTCACAGATGTAAGTTACATTAAATATGTTGTATATCTGCGAGAGAGGGTTTTGGTAGAGTTACCTGTAACTCCACTTTAATGATCGCCTTACGAAGCCTGGCTAGTTTCAATGATTCAAATCCTTGGTTTTCAAGATCTTGAATTTTGAGCATTGTAATGCAGTGGTGTCAAGTACTCTTATCTACTCAGGTAAATATTCACTCGGATATATAAAACCAAGGGGTTATCCAATTCATTCGACTAGTTATATATTAACAATAGAACCTCCTTGTAGAGGACACCTAATTGCAAAGTCAAAGTGTCCTTTAGAGATAGGTGTCTTCTTACCGGAGAGTTGCTATATTGTAAAAATCGTAATTTTGTAAATTAAAACTGTCTTTTGTAGAGAGGTGTCCTCTAGCGGGAGTGTCCTCTCATGGAGATTCTACTGTATTAATCAGATGGGGCATGGGTCTATTATAAGTTGTTGTTTACAAGTTATTATGTTTTTGTCTTCTTCAAGGGTTCTGAAAAGTGGAAACTGTAATGGCGTTTCTCGAGCCAATTAGTGGCAGTACGGTAGTCATCTATAGAATGTTCCTGGACATTAATATAACGTCCAGTTGTTGAAAAGTCAAACTTTTGTTGCACAGTTTATGAGTTTATCTCTCAATTCCGACCATTCTGTTACTCCACGTATTTTTATGGGGGGCGGGGTCTTGTTGGAATCAGTAGTGGTGGTCTTTCTGGTGTTAACATTGTTATAGTCCATTGGCTGGACTGTTTCAACTGCTGTTGGTGTTATTTCTGGACTGAGAGATTGTGGCATCAATAGGTGTGGCCTCAGGGTCCATTTGTATTCCAGAGTTAGTGGTTGTGGCAACAATAAGAATGATCTCGGATTGTATTTGTGTTTTACAGTAAGAGATTGTGGCAACAATGAGGATGATCTCGGGTTATGTTTGTATTCCAGAGTTAGTGGTTGTGGCAACAATAAGAATGATCTCGGATTCTATTTGTGTTTTACAGTAAGAGATTGTGGCAACAATAAGGATGATCTCGGGTTATGTTTGTATTCCAGAGTTAGTGGTTGTGGCAACAATAAGAATGATCTCGGATTCTATTTCTGTTTTACAGTAAGAGGTTGTAGAAACGATTGCAATAAATTACGACTAAGCTGGTCGTTGAGACTTCCTTAAAAATCAAGGAATGGGTTTTCAAGACTGTAAAAGCGGTGAGAACGTCAAACTATTTGAAAAATTCCATTACAAGAGAAAGTTGCTATAAAGTATAAAATAAGATTATAAACAGTAGCAATATATTTCTTTTTCGTGCAAAGTACAAGATTTAGGATCTTTATAATCCTGTAGGATGCCTGTAGAAGGATTATAAAGATCCGAAATCTTGTACTTTGCACGAATAAACAAACACATTGCTACTGTTTATTTTCTTATTTTATATAAAAAATAGTACAAAAATTTAATTGTCCTGTAATTAGGTTTATTAATTAAGAGAAATACATCTCATCGTATCAACTAATTGCTGAAAAGTATTTAACTTAAAACAGAATTATATTTTATACATATATACACTCAGGTAAATATTCACTCAGGTATATAAAACCAAGGGGTTATCCAATTCATTCGACTAGTTATATATTAACAATAGAACCTCCCTGTAGAGGACACCTAATTTCAAAGTCAAAGTGTCCTTTAGGGATAGGTGTCTTCTTACCGGAGAGTTGCTATATTGTAAAAAATCGTAATTTTGTAAATTAAAACTGTCTTTTGTAGAGAGGTGTCCTCTAGCGGGAGTGTCCTCTCATGGAGATTCTACTGTATTAATCAGATGGGGCATGGGTCTATTATAAGTTGTTGTTTACAAGTTATTCTGTTTTTGTTTTCCTCATTCCAGCCGCTGCATCGCCGTAGCCCCCTCCGTCGGCCTCCCATTGGCTGCTTCGAACTCCTTCTTTTCCAACATTTCTCCCATTTTTGAGTTGACGCCTCGACGACTCAAACATGGAAAGGAAAAGTTCAGTAGATCCAATCGGTTGGGTCTCTTGATGTGTCATCCGTATCTTGACACAACATTCGGGGTTCCAATGTGATGTTGCTTTTGCTGTGAAATCAAAGGGTCCTCCTCAGGTTTCAATTGAACTTCTTGTGTGGGAGATCGTTCCGTCAGAGGGTCTCGACATCTTATCTCGGGCGTTATCTCTAAATTATTATAAGTAAAATAGAACACATTAAAAAATATACCAAATAATTGAGTTGTCATCTCGAGTGCGAGAGTGAACATGTTAAAATATCTAAAATAGTAAAATCAATATAAATTGTTTTTAAGTGACAAATAAAGATGAAGGTTTAGTGGGTTTGTGTTTAGAGGGTTTGTAGCATATGTAATAATATATATTGTGGGAGAATAGATAAAAGTATTATATGAAAAATTATATCGTGATAATATATATATATTTTTTCTCGTTAATTTACATTTTGTAATTATAAAAATACATTAGTGAAAAATATTGTCTCACATACATTTTATTTTTGAACTTGAAGTAGCGGTCGTCTCGGCATATTCGTAGAATATACAGTTAAACCTGTCTATAGCGCCCCCTCTTGGGATTCACCAAAATAGGGTGCTATAGACAGGTCACTTAATGTAAATATCGCATTGTACTACGTATTTAAAATCGGGCGCTATAGAGAGGGAGGCGCTATTTAGAGGGGACGCTATAGACAGGTTTAACTGTATTAATGTGTTCGAGTATTTTTATATATAATTTTATTTTATCAATTTTTTGGCGAGTTTTCAGTTTAGCCTCGACCTTTTGAACAAAGGGTATATTGTTAAACATCTTGATAAAATCGCTTTTGAATATTTTTTTCCCATTAAGCCAAATATTCTTCAGAAATCTCGAACCAGCATTTAGCAGTTTTATCTAAAAATAAAATAACATTTACAAGGCACAGAGAGTCATCTCAATTATTCAGCTTAGCTACTCGATCGAAATGGTTTAAAAAATATCTCTTATGGGTGAGAGTCTATCTTATTTGCATCTTGTCTTGAAATTATCAAATCTAATACAAAGTAATACTCGATCGAAATCTTTGGGCCATACTAGTATAAAGGAGAGGGCAATCATTGGATTTCATTGTAAAAGTAGAGGGATTCCTCGGTTGCTGTAGGCAGGTGATAGAAGTAGTCGTCTGTAGTCCTTCTTTCTCGGTTTTCACTGACATGTTCTTTTGTTTCATTCGGCGGTATACCTTGTAATCTTCGGCTTTTCCTTCGGTCGTCCATTTTAGAGTTCAATGGAAGGCTTGCGTCAGTTTAAGCAGATTGTTAGGTATTTAAATAAACAATTAAACTTATCTGTTAGAGATAAGATACGGTATTTTATATTTTGTCTTTGGATATTTAAGAATCATTTTAAACACCGGTTCTCATCCGATCACCGAAGTTAAGCAATGTCGAGCCCGGTCAGTACTTGGGAGGGTGACCACCTGGGAACACCGGGTGCTGTAGGCTATTACCTTTATCCGTTCTGGGGCTCAAAAATCATCCATTCTGGTTAGCAACCCCGTAAATAAAGATATTTCCTCCTAAGAGGCATTTATGTTTTTAATACATTTAGTACTTTGCTACAATGCATTGCGGTTTGTCTGCTTGCTACGTCCATTTTTGGGGTCGAAAATCAAACACTTTGGTTAGTAGCCCATAAAACTATATTCGTTCTCTAAGAATCATTTTCGCATAAAGCGAATGGTGCACGCGGAAGAAATAAATTGTTGTTAAGAGTCATTTAATTAAAAAAAAAATCAAATCCAGAAATCTGGGTTACATCAAGAGAAAGTGAAAAAATCAAATACGGATTTTTGGCGACTCTTTGTACTTTCCAAAAAATCGGGGTTACATCAAGAGACATTTTTTAAAATCTTTCAATGAACATTTTTAAAAGCAAAGAGGAAACTATAGAGAGAGATATGTGAAAATTATCCCGCATGTGTTTCTTTTGAACGAAAAATCGAAATTTATTTCATGGATAAATAACGATTATTTCTAACCTTAGGGATGAAGTATGAAAGGAATATGTAAAATATGTACTGGACACTTTATTTTCCGTTCATCATTACTCTTCACAATTCATCCTTTCATACTTCATCCCTAAGGTTAGAAATAATCGTTATTTCTCCTTAAAATAAATTTCGATTTTTCGTTCAAAATAAACACATGCGGGATAGTGTTCAAATGTCGTTCTACAATAATAAGCCGCATTATATTGTATTATAAAGAGATATATTTATAACCCAGTTTCCTGGAGAGCAGAACGCCAACTATCCAGGCTGTATAGCTCATTCGTATGAACTAGTGCTAAGCGCTTTTAATCATGTCTGAGTGGATTGCTGAGCAGAACCAGTTGTACATGAAGTTTAATGCTGATGAAATGTCTGGGAAGCTGGCCATAGATGCAATGTTGAGATGGGCCAGTCCAATCAGGATAGCTGTTTATATCCTTTGTCTCAGTAACGCCGGGCAGCTGAAGAGGAGATGGTCAACTGTCTATGGTTCATCCGAATAGTGAGGACAGTTTGGATTTGTGTCGGGATGTCCAAATGTAAGGCCTACCAAGTGGATGGAAGTGGTGGCTTTTCCATGATAGATTTTTTCTTTTTTTTTTTTTTTGGTATAAATTTCAGGAGATGACTTGGAATGGAGACAATTCTCCTGAGAGATCTGATCGAGTAATCCTGGGTATATATTTCTGTCCTTGACCTGATCAGTTTTAGTCGTGACTTTGAGGCGAAGTATAGTGAGAATGTGATAAGACAGTAGTAACGGCATTTTTTTCTGCCCTTTCTGCTTGTTCACTGCCGTTTTCTCCAATGGCAACTATAGATGTTTTTACTGTTTCGTACAATGTTTTGCCACATCATTCATTAAAACAGGTTTTAAAATGTAAAAATTTTGAGGTTAAAAAGTTGAAATATTATTTATTTATTTCGCCTCAGTCTACGAGTGTTACATTCGAGCACAGCTCGCGAGTCACATTGTCCTGACTATTTATTTACACATGGCGAATTGGTGCGTAAAGATCGCTCCCCTCCCCCCAGACCTTGTAGGAGGGTAAATACTATTTATGTTTCCAGTTTTCAACATTATTGGTCACACCTTGTGAAAAATATGTTTGATTTTATTATTAAAAATATTTTTAAAAAAAAAATTATAGGAGAGACAATTGACAACTTTATTGACTCCTAGTCAATAGCAAAATAATAAATTTAGAGAAAAATTAAAATACAGTATTGTAATAAAAATAGAAAATATTTACACACCAGACGAAACCTTTTCTGAAGGGACGTCAGGATCATGTACTACAAGCCGCCCTGAGTGTGGACAGGCTCTTGCTTATTGTGCAGTTTTTGTTCCCAACACGCTCAATGGCAATGTTGAGAAATTCGCACAGAATTTCCTTGTGTTCAGGCGAGAGGCGAGATTATAGGAGAGAGAGAGACGGTTAAACATACTTTATTGACTACTAGTCAATTATGAATGAAAAATAATGAGAATAATACAATGAAATTATGATTGAGGAAGGCTCCACCATCTTGCTAGAGTCCTCCTCCAGACGATGAGAGGGTCTTCTTGGACGCCCCGTATCTCCAGGCCCAGAAGTGCTTGTAGATACGGGTCTTGGCAGACGCCAGGATGGCCAGGGCGTCGTCCTCCAGGTCATGCCCGAAGATCCATCCCTGCAGGTAAGGGGGAGAGAGGGAGAGAAAAACGGGGTTACTGAATTTTGTATTCTATATGCTTCCAAACGTTATAAAATAGTTTAACAAAATATTTTTCAAAATTTGAATTAAAAATTATAAATATAATATACTAGCCGAGAATGACCCGGGCAACGCCCGGGGTTTACCCGATTAAATGCTTTTATTCAAATACTATTCGTTACAATTATAAATTGGCGCCGTGGATGTCATTCTTGTATCTTATCTTCTTATCTTTATATCTTTTATCTTATATTAATAAAATGCAAATTTCATAAGTGTACATCACTAAAAACTTTCGTTACAATGCATCAATTTCAACCAAATTTTCAACATTTATGTAAAACGAGATGGAGCAGGTTTTGCTTAACATCAAAATATTTTTCCCTAACATTAACATGCGTAACTTCGCTGTTATCGATTAAATACAAAAAAAAATCAACAGAGTTAATTTTATTTATATATAAATACAAAATTAAATTTCAACAGAGTTAATTTTTTTACATACTAGCTAATAATCTCAATCTAAAAAAATATTCAAAACAAGCAATTTTAAGATAACACCATATGTAAAACAGTCGGCCAAGAAAACAAATAACGTGTAATATATATATAATATAATATATATATAATAAAATCTTAAATATTATTTATCAAAAGTAAGATTATCTCAGGATGACACGGCAATTTATTTGAGACAAGAATAATGATACAATTCCAAGGCGAAGATACTATTCCTTTAACTTCCAATTACCGAGGGAACCAATTAATATTGATTTTATTCAACTTATCGAGTATTTTTCAAGGGACCGGAAAAAAATGTTCACTAGATAAAACGATGATTTTGTAATGTAGAAAATTAGGAAAGACAAAATTCAGGATGACACGGCACACAGGGACCGGGAAAAAATGTTCACTTTATCGAGAGATTCAAATTTACAAGTTTCAAATTATCAAAATATATCTTCTTTTTTAAATAAGTTTATAGAGAATTGTTTTAACAAATGTTCGTTAGACAAACCTTTACTCGGGTAAAAACCCGGGCGAAGCCGGGCACATCCGCTAGTAATATATAAATGAGTTTTAAAAATTGTAAAAAAAAAAAATGCATCGGCCGGGAATCGAACCCGAGCCGCCCGCGTGACAGGCGAGCATTCTACCACTGAACCACCGATGGTTATGAGAAATGGCCATATTTGGGTAATTATTCCATTCACAAAAGCAAACTGTGACAGAATTGATTAAGAAAGGGCAATGCCCGGGTTTTACCCGATTAAATGCTTTTATTCAAATACTATTCGTTACAATTATAAATTGGCGCCGTGGATGTCATTCTTGTGAAACGTCCCGCTCCAAACTTTGTGTATGAGAAGCGATATTTTTATAAAGAGATGATCTGGCTTTGCGTCTTCTGCTCGAATGAATGTTTTTCTGTTAAAATTTTGTTCCTGCATACTAAAAATGAACTGGCTTCACCCGTGGTCTCTGCTTTTTGGAATTTTTCCTGATATAATTTTGTATCTGATAATCAAATATGATACAGCAATATTGTCATCATTATTTTCTGAATAAAAAACACCTACTTTTTTCCCAGAACCTGTCAATTTATTTTTCTTGACTAAAAATCCGAAAAATATATTTTCCAGATTTTTCTCTATGTCCTATTAAAACACGTTTTACATGTCCATTAGGTCAGCTGATATTATCTCCCATCTTCACCGCTAGAGGCCCTGCTTGCGAGCGAAAGGGCAAATTTGCCACGCAATTTGCAAATAACTTGTATACATACTTGTATACTTGTGTACATAGACCGTAAATCTGTACATAGACAGGAAAAGCACATATATTTAAATAATATAAATGAGTTTTAAAAATTGTAAAAAAAAAAATGCATCGGCCGGGAATCGAAAGTGAGGCGTTAATTTGAAAGGGAGAAAAATCCTAAAGTTAATAAAAAATAATCAATATCAACATATATAGTCACGACCCTCTTTCCTCAACAATTCCTCATCTCTGTCACGGATGCGCGCGCATCATCATTATGATCATTATCATTATCTAATGATAATAATAATAATTTTTATTATTATATTATTATTATTATTTATTATCAACATATATAGTCACGGCCGTCTTTCCTCAACAATTCCTCATCTCTGTCACGGATGCGCGCGCATCATTATTATGATCATTATCATTATCTAATGATAATAATAATAATTATTATTATTATATTATTATTATTATTTTATTATTATCAACATATATAGTCACGACCGTCTTTCCTCAACAATTCCTCATCTCTGTCACGGATGCGCGCGCATCATCATTATGATCATTATCATTATCTAATGATAATAATAATAATTATTATTATTATTTTTTTATTATCAACATATATAGTCACGACCGTCTTTCCTCAACAATTCCTCATCTCTGTCACGGATGCGCGCGCATCATCATTATGATCATTATCATTATCTAATGATAATAATAATAATAATTATTATTATATTATTATTATTATTTTATTATCAACATATATAGTCACGACCGTCTTTCCTCAACAATTCCTCATCTCTGTCACGGATGCGCGCGCATCATCATTATGATCATTATCATTATCTAATGATAATAATAATTATTATTATTATTATATTATTATTATTATTTTATTATTAATATATATAGTCACGACCGTCTTTCCTCAATTCCTCATGTCACGGATGCGAGCGCATCATCATTATGATCATTATCTTCTATAGAAGCTTCTATCTTTATAATTATGTATATTTACAAAAAGTCAATTCGCTCGCGCCTCTAGCGGTGAAAATGAGGGGTAATACCAGCTGACCTAATGTACATGTAAAGTTTGGAGCGGGACGTTTCACAAGAGTGACATCCACGGCTCCAATTTATAATTGTAACAAATAGTATTTGAATAAAAACATTCAATCGGGTAAAACACGGGCGTTGCCCGGGTCATTCGGCTAGTTATTAATATATACAGTTATCAGCGTCATGCATTCTTTCTTAATTCTGTCACCGTTTGCTTTTGGTTCAGTGGTAGAATGCTCGCCTGCCACGAGGGCGCCCCGGGTTCGATTCCCGGCCGATGCATTTTTTTTTTTTTTTTACAATTTTTAAAACTCATTTATATTATTTAAAAAATAGACTATACAAGAAGTATACAATAAACTATACAAGAAGTACAAGAAGTATGCAATAAACTATAGAATATATTATACAAGAAGTATACAAGAAGTAAACAATAAACTATACAAGAAGTATACAATAAACTATACAAGAAGTATACAATAAACTATACAAGAAGTATACAAGAAACTATACAAGAAGTATACAAGAAACTATACAAGAATTTTAAAATAAATTTTAAAAATTAATTAATTTTTTAATCGTAAAATATATTTTAAAACAGAATAAAATAATATAACATTGTTTTTTTTTATATGATGATTCATTTTGTTTTGAAAATTTCAACACGGTTAACAGTTAAAATAATATTTATTTAGATCTATCTAGCGAATATCTTTTGATTAAAAATTAAAAGAAAAATGACAAAGAATAAAGGCAATCAATCTGCTGGAATGGATAGGCCCCTGACGGCGGTTGTCATCGCAGAATCATTCAACCAGAGATTCTTCCCCCTCACCCGTACCAGCCCGAAAGCCCTTCTACCTTTCCTAGGAGTTCCTTTCCTTGCCCGTACCTTAGAATACCTGGCACAGAACAAGGTACAAGAACTTTACATCTGTTGTAGCACATTCCAAAAGGAGATTAAGCACTTCGTTCAAACCTATCCTTGGAGTCAAGCTGTAAGAAATCTTAAAATAAGCTTTGTTGTCTCGGATTTCTTCAATTTAGGGGATGCTCTCAGAGAAATCTACCGAAGGAACATTATCACGACTGACTTCATTCTGATGAGAGTTGATTGTATTTCGTTTATCCCTCTTGGTGAAGTACTGAAGGAATTTAAAGAGAAGAAGAAATCGGATAAGAAAATGGTAATGACCTTGGTTTATTCTCAAATTCCTGATGCAGATTTGAAATGCAGAGAGGAAGAAACTCTCATCATAAAGGATTCGAAAACCAGCAAATTAATTGATATTTATTATGAAATTGATTCCATCAAGAAAATCAAGCTCGACAATAGTAAAATACACGGAAATATTCGTGTTGAAACTGACTGCCTTGATTCTGGAATTTCCATCTGTACATCAGAAGTTCTTTCTCAATTCGATGATAATTTTGATTTCACAAAAATGGAAGAATTTATTCGATTTATCATAGATAACGAAGAGATGGTCGATAAATCTATTTATTTTCACAAATCTAAATCTTATGGTCTTATCATCCACAATCTGTGGGTTTATGACACTGTAAGTCAAGATGTCATGCAGAGGTTTATCCTGGATTCAAAGACCCTAAGATTGGCTCTGTCAATCACTCTGGATGTGAAGTTGAAGTTCTGAAAGAGACAACTGAGAAAGGCTGCGATTGGCGTGGAATCGGAGAAGGATCTGCCATTGGGGACAATGCTGAGATACGACGATCTATCCTGGGCAAACTCTGCGTAATTGGCAATAACGTGACAATCAAGAACTGCTATCTCTGGGACAATGTGATTATCGGTGACAATTGCCATCTTGAAAACTCTTTGATCGCTTCAGGATCTGTTCTCAATGAAAATGTAAGGTTGGGAGTTGGCTGTGTGGTGCCTTGCGACTCTTTATTAAGTTCAAATACTACCCTTGAGCCTTTCACTATGTTTCAAAATACGTCATTTATTGACAGCCAGCTTGAAGAAGATAAAGTAGAGGCTCTTGACATCTTTGGTAAATTCCCCATCCAGCAAAATGACTTCTTTGAGACATCGGAGGAAGAAGATCAAAATTCAGATGAAAGCGAAATTGATGAAAGTGAAGAAGTGGATGAAACAGGGGAAGACGAGGATGAAATCTTCCTGAGAAAAAACATTTATCCAGAAATTTTAGAAAGCGTGATGCGTTCAAATGAAGAACGTGTCAAAGCTGAAGATATAATTCACGATATTAACTCTATCAAATTTGCAAACAATCTCTCAATGGAGGTTCTGATCAACCAACTTACCAAGGCCCTGCTGAACATCCCGGTTACAACGAACGAAGCGGTAAGGGCAAACGACTATTTTGCTCTCCTACGTCCAGTCATTCTGAAGAATCTCCCACTCTTCGAGAAGTACGTCAAGAGAGATGAAGATGTCATCTCACTAATGGAGGCTACAGAGATCTTTTTCATCCAGAACGAGCAATATCAGACCACCCTGAGCAAATTCCTGCATGTGCTATATTCCAAGGATGTGACCTCTGAAGAAATGCTTCTGCAATGGCATGATCATCCAGGATCTCTTCCTGGATTCACTTCAGCTCAGCAGGAGCTGGTTCGACAATCCTGCCAGTCCTTTATCGTATGGTTGAAGGAGGCTGAAGAGGAATCATCCGACGAAGAATAGAATTCCAGCTCTAAAATCTGGAGAGCCACATCTTGTAAATAGAGATTCTAAATAGCTCCATTTTTCTCTAGGAGGTACTTAGCATTGTATAAATCAAACTTACATTTAACATTGAAATTGTATAGCTTGATAGTTCTGCTTTTTCTTTTTTGTTGTTTCAAAATTTAATATTAATTAAATGTTTTTTTATTATATATATTTTGAAATATTCAGGTTTTTTTTTGCGTCATGTTATCTATGTTTTTTTTTTATTATCCTTAGTACACGATGCATACCATGATAATCATAGTGGGTAGAATTTGGTGACTGCTTTTACTGTAAGATCTACACATACTTAGCATTTTGTGTATAAATCAAACTTCTATTTTACATTTAAATTGTATAGCTTCATAGCTCTGCATTCTTACTTTGTTTGTTTCAAAATCTTAATATTAATTAAATGCGTTTTATCATATATATATATATGATGAAATATTCGGGTTTTTTGCGTCATGTTATCTATGCTTTTGATTATTATCCCTAGTACACACGTGATACATGCCATGATAATCATAGTGGGTAGAAGTTGGCAGCTGTTTTTACTGCAAGGTCTACACATGTGAAAAGCGCAGTTCGACTTTTGCACTTAAAAATGTGCCAGAACCCCGTTTGGTTACTTACACTTGCTGGTGGGTTTGGACTTTTGCAAGAATTGGGGGCCGTATTGGAGCTTTTTTTTTAATTAGAAAAAAAAAACTGGATTCCATCCGGGGTAATAGCGGCCGAAAACCAACGGTTTAGACATCTCCTCTACTGATCCCTCTATGCTTATTTTTAATATAATTTGTATTAAGAATTTGCAAAACTTTCGACAAAATTTACTATAATTATAAATTGTTTTATGATACATTGACGCGCCATCTGTTATCAAAATTCGAAACTATTATAGACGCGTATGATTCTTTTTAAAAATAAACAATTTCTACTGTCCTTACTGCAATGGAAAAATAAATGGGAGGGCCTGGCTGGGAGGATTTACCACTGATGAGCCAGGCCCTCCCATTAATTTTCCCATTGCAGTAAGGACAGTAGAAATTGTTTATTTTTTTAAAAGAATCATACGAGTCTATAATAGTATCGAATTTTGATAAATTGTTTTAATCTAAGTTAATAGGTAACATATAGGCAAAAACCTAGGCTCATGAAGCTTTTGATATAAATTATCAAATATAATTTATTAAAAGATTTCGTAAACACTCGTATTTCGTTATCTGTTATCAACCCAGGGTTGGTGTAGTCATCTATTGATAACTAGAATTGTGCGTGTTTTTTTTTTTTTTGTGTGTGAGTGTGCATTCTCTTTCTATTTTTAGGTTACCCGGTATTCCTGGACCTACATACTAAAGCCACCAACTATCCGGGTTGAGACTTCACGTCTACTGGTGGACATCCAGTTTATCAGATGTATCCAGGTTGATTTGTTCTTGAGAATGTTCTGCAGGTCTTCAGGAGTTTGTGCGTGTGAAAAATTGCACTATAATCTAAAAATGCATGCTAACGATTACATTAAAAATTAGTTAACCCCCTCTCTCTACAGCAGTTTACAGTGTGTCTTAAGAAAGGTTTTACAACATTTTCTCATCTTTGTCTGTTTTCTGCTCGAGTGAATGTTTCGCTGTTAGAATCGTGTTCCTTCCTACTAAAAATGATGATCGAGCTTGTCCGTGGTCTGCTTTAGTAAATATTCCTCGAAAGAATTATGTTTTGGTCAATCACATACATTAACAGCAATATTGTCATCAACATTTTCTGACTGAAAAAAATATTTATTTTGCCCAGTACTTGAGTAATTTTGATTTTTCTTGGTTAAAAATGCGACAAAAAATCTCTTCCAAATTCAACTCTTTGTCCTGTTGAAATTTCGGCCATTTTAGTTACGTATTTAGAACGGGCATAGCCGACAAACATATACAGTTAAACCTGTCTATAGCGCCTCCTCTAAATAGCGCCTCCCTCTCTATAGCGCACGATTTTAAAGACGTAGTACGATGCGATTTACATTAAAAGTGACCTGTCTATAGCACCCCCTCTATATAGCACCCTATTTTGGTGAGTCCTAAGAGGGGGCGCTATAGATAGGTTTAACTGTATATATATACACATTGACTTTTATATATAGAGAGAGAGATTAGCATGTGTCAGATGGAATCCCACCAACCAATACATGATTGGTTGCTAGCTTTAGTTTAAGTTGGATAGAATTAAAGATCTTTTGACGGCTCCAAGAAAACGAGGGTTATTCTGAATGATCTAGAATTATAAATGAAATATATTCAATTCTGACTGGAGGATTCTTTAATAATTTTCGAGATAAAGGTGTTTTCTTTATTCACTCAGATCCTCTCAATCAAAAATTTGACATTCATTACTAAGTTTGTCATAGCAAGGGTCATACAAAGAAATACAGTAGAGCCTCTATAAAAGTCACTTAATTGTAGAGAAAAAGTGTCCTTTAGAGAGAGGTGGCCTCTTACTAAAGAGTTGCTAATTAGTAAAATGGTAATACTGGTGATGAAACTGTTCTTTGTATAGAGGTGGTATCTGCTCTCATGAAAGTTTTCCTGATTAGCCTAACTAGGCTGCCATATTTCAAGATAGTCCAAAAGACACCCATAAAATTTGAACCCTTGAACTATAAGCCTTTCAATCAAAACGAAGAAAGGTTGCACTGAATATTATAGCTTTTATTAAATTTCTCAATATTTAATATGGGGTTGTAGAATAAAAATAATATTGGATATGTTTTGTGTAAATAATGATTAATAATATAAAGGAGGTGTTGACAACTTATAATTGATAATAATGCTAAGCACAATGTATAAAAATATATGAAAAAGGATAAAATAAGAAGTAAAGATATAATTTTTGAGTGATTATATACAGCATTGAATGTCATAAACACATTAATTTATACCATTCACCTTGGATACACATGGGGTTGACTAGATATTGAGTTTGATATATGATTTCCCATCTCTAGTTGACATTAAAACTTCTCTCTTGGGGGTTGTTTTATCAATTAGTCATTGTTCAATATTACAAAAGTAGTCAATAGAATTTACAATGTTATATAAATTATGCCATATAATTCTTGTTGAAAACATGTACTTAATATTAATTAAGTTCTTGTGGGGCAAGCACATTACCTAAGTTTTGACTATTGATTTAATAATCATATGCGCTATTATATGGATTATCTATATCTATTCTATATATATATAAAAATGAATGTATGTGTGTCTGTTTGTTTGTCCTTTATGCCTGACCAAACCACTCATTGGATCGCCATGAAACTTTGGGAAGTTATTTAGTATAGTACTGGGAAGGTTTCTAGCAAATAAAATTTTTGAAATAACTTTTCGCCTAGAAATAATCAAGATAAATATTCTAATTTATCTGTTATAATTCAACAATCTGCTCTAAATATTATCATGATGATACGATGATTTTGTAATGTAGAAAATTAGGAAAGACAAAATTCAGGATGACACGGCAATTTATTTGAGACAAGAATAATGATACAATTCCAAGGCAAGATACTATTCCTTTAACTTCCAATTACCGAGGGAACCGATTAATATTGATTTTATTCAACTTATCGAGTATTTTTCAAGGGACCGGGAAAAAAATGTTCACTTTATCGAGAGATTCGTTAGACAAACTTTTACTCGGGTAAAACCCGGGCGAAGCCGGGTACGTCCGCTAGTATATATATATAAATGAATGTTTGTTTGTTTGTATGTCCGGTATACAAATTCGCAGTAGTTCACTAATTCAAACCAAAATTTACATACATTGGTAAATAAATACGGGGAAGACGATAGGCTATTTTAAAAAATATATAAATCAATTATTAAAACTATATATTCAAAATATTCTACTTAGCTCACGAACAGCGCCTCTATCAAAGATTAGATTGAATTATGCTGATGCAAACAAATATATAATGCTAATAACAAACAATTATTTTAAAAAAATCTTATTTAAATATATACCACTCGGGTAGATATGCACACGGGTCAATCCCGGGGCGAAGCCCGGGTCACCCGTCTAGTAATCAATAATAATAATAACTTTATTTTTCAAAAAGGCTACAAGTTTTTCTCTAAAAAGTGTAACGAATGGTCAGTCTATTTACATATTTTTATTTACAACTTCAATAAATAATAACTGTAAAAGCAAAAAAAGATATTTAAATTTGCTAGCTTGACTACTGGTCAGTGCTGTGGCCCTCACAGATACGGTCCCCTGATATCCTGCAGCTTTCCAGCAGTCTTTCTATGGCATCTCCTGGTGGCTCCTCGATAAAATGATCCCCTGACTTAATCTATTCTTGTCTGTCAGGTCTCCCGTCATCTGCTCTCGGTCGTTATAATAATATTAATAATTATTAATATTTTATATTGATTACCTCACACATTAATCATATACAGTAGAACCTCTCTGTAAAAGACACCTAGTTGCAGAAAGAAAGTGTCTTTTAGGGAGAGATGTCCTCTTATCAGAGAATAGCTAACGAGTGAAAATGATAATTTTTACAATGAAAACTGCCCTTTGTAGAGAGATGCCCTCTTGCGGGAGTATCCTCTCATGGAGGTTCTACTGTATGTTGAAAATATCGAATATTTATTACATAATTCCTTATCAATTAACTTTTTAATATATTAATTATTTTTGCTAAATCATTTTAAAGAATATTCAAATTTATTTTTCTTTAATATATCATGATTTTTATTGATTTTACAGTAAAGGACATGAGAGGACACTCGCGCTAGCGGAGACCTCTCTACAAAGAACAGTTTTCATCTCTAAAATAACAATTTTACCAAATAGAGACTCTTTGGTAAGAGGGCAACTCTTTCTGAAGGACATTTGGTTCTGTAACTAGGTGTCCTCCAGAGAGAAATTCAACTTTATGTGTCTCTTTTCTGTGAATATTTAGTTTTTTTTTTTTTAAACAGCGTGATGGAGAAAAATAGCAATAATCTGACTTATATGTATAATGATTGAAGCGAGGACGAGAGGAAATGTGACAAAGGAGACAGTATTCCCTTAAAAGGAGCGGGAAATGAACTCCGAGTCTGAGATTTTCGAGAGGTCAAATTTAAGGTCTCCCTTTATCAGAGAGAATTGTTGCATCAGCCAACGTGTGTGAACTGATAAGTCTTAAATTCTTTCAATTGGGAATTTCTCTCTTTTTTATATACATCCTCACGCGAGTCATGGTAATTATTATTATTTACTAGCGGATGTACCCGGCTTCGCCCGGGTTTTACCCGAGTAAAGGTTTGTCTAACGAATCTCTCGATAAAGTGAACATATTTTCCCGGTCCCTTGAAAAATACTCGATAAGTTGAATAAAATCAATATTAATTTGTTCCCTCGGTAATTGGAAGTTAAAGGAATAGTATCTTGCCTTGGAATTGTATCATTATTCTTGTCTCAAATAAATTGGCGTGTCATCCTGAATTTTGTCTTTCCTAATTTTCTACATTACAAAATCATCGTATCATCATGATAATATTTAGAGCAGATTGTTGAATTATAACAGATAAATTAGAATATTTATCTTGATTATTTTTAGGCGAAAAGTTATTTCAAAAATTTTATTTGCTAGAAACCTCCCCAGTACTATACTAAATAACTTCCCAAAGTTTCATGGCGTTCCAATGAGTAGTTTGGTCAGGCATAAAGGACACACACACACACATACATTCATTTATATATATATAGACTAGACGAATGGCCCGGGCAACGCCCGGGTTTTACCCGAGTGCGTATATATTTTAAAAACGTTTTAATTCAAATACTATTCGTTACAATTATAAATTGGCGCCGTGGATGTCTCTCTTGTGAAACGTCCCGCCCCAAACTGTGTGTGTCTTGAAAATATAAAAATAAAAATGTGAATTTTCATAAAGATTTCATCATGTCGATTTTTTTTTGCATTTCACCTACTAAATCGAGAGAGATAATTACATTTGCAACATGAACTTAGGTATATTGACTAAATAGAAAATTGCATAGTAATAAATTAACTTTATATTAACTTTATGAACGGAAAAATATGTCCAGGGTAGCCTAGTGGTCATGGCATCTGCCCGGTAAACGGAAGGTCGTGGGTTCGATTCCCATCCCTTGACACTTTTTTTATTTTATCCATTCTGACCAAAATCTATCCGTGAACTTCACACAGTGAACTTCACACAGACAGAATAAGGCAATTATATAAGTAGACTAGACGAATGGCCCTGGCAACGCCCGGGTTTTACCCGAGTGCGTATATATTTTAAAAACGTTTTAATTCAAATACTATTCGTTACAATTATAAATTGGCGCCATGGATGTCACTCTTGTGAAACGTCCCGTTCCAAACTGTGTGTTTTTAAAATGTTTTAATTAAAATACTATTCGTTACAATTATAAATTGGCGCCGTGGATGTCTCTCTTGTGAAACGTCCCGCCCCAAACTGTGTGTGTCTTGAAAATATAAAAATAAAAATGTGAATTTTCATAAAGATTTGATCATGTCGATTTTTTTTTTTTGCATTTCACATACTAAATCGATAGAGATAATTACATTTGCAACATGAACTTAGGTATATTGACGAAATAGAAAACTGCATAGTAATAAAGATCATTTTTTAAAGGCACCATATCGTTTTTTTTTTTCAATAAAATCGAAACAAAAATTGCCTTAAAAAAAAGAAACATTCGCGGTGATTTTGTCTTGCATTCGTTTATACAATTATTATATATATTGGCATCATATATTAACTTTATGAACGGAAAAATATGTCCAGGGTAGCCTAGTGGTCATGGCATCTGCCCAGTAAGCGGAAGGTCGTGGGTTCGATTTGTTGGGAGAATCTTAATAATTATTTTCTATTATAAGTAAAAAACTTCTTTATTGAAGACACTAATTACAATGAAGTCAAATTACTATAAAAAGAGTTTTAGAAACTCATACGTCTCCACACAGATTCTCAACCACTCTCACTCAGAGAAAATATATTTATTTTACGGGGCTGCTAACCAAAATGAATGATTTTTGAGCCCCGATGGACGCATAAAGCGGAATATATACAAAGCATAGTTGGAGGGGCCTGGGGATGGGTGGCCAGGGATCATCGCCAGGTGAGGCCAGGAGAGCCGGGATGTAGAGGAGGACCGGGGGGGGGGGGGGAGCAGGGTGGTGATCCAGGGAGTTCAGGGGGTGGCAGAGACGGGTTCAATGGTGTTGAGCCCAGGGGTGACCGTGGAGGGCAGACAGACCGCAATGATTAAAGTATACGATTTTTAAGCCCAAAAGGTGTAGCAGGCAGACAAGCCGCAATGCACAGTGTCAAAGTATCAAGGTGCTGCACGCAACCAAGGCTGTTCAAAAAGGTTAGATTCCCCAGGCCAGGGAAAATAAAAGAAAGACAGCTGTTGTTTAAATAAGAATATTAGATAAAGCGAGAATGATTCAGCAACTGATGGGAAAAGATAGATTTTTTTTTTATTATTTATTATTATTATTATTATTTTATTATTTTTATATATATATATATATATATATTTTGTAAAAATGAATATATTAAAGTTTTAGGTAAGATTACTGGTGAGGGTACCAGTGCTAAGACGACCAACCAGAAAAGTACACCATGGATTGCATAGCGCGTTCAAATGGGTCGCTGCGTAAGTCGATTTCTCGAGCAGCCCGCGCCGTCGAATCCACTCTCACTCAGAGAGAGAGAGAGAAAATATCTTTATTTACGGGCTACTAACCAAAAGTTATGATTTTTGAGCCCAAAATCGATGTCAGGTGGCAAGGGACCCTAGGATGTGGAAGCAGGAGATGTCTCGCAGGGGTGGTGGAAACGTTGGGCAAGCAGGGGAATAGCGCCAGGGTGCAGTGAGGCGGGTGCGTTGAATAGGCCAGGAATCCAGGAGAAGTGGCAGATGGAAATGGAGGCAGAAGGTCCTTGAAGCCTAGAACTTGAGGGCCCTAGACTTCAGGATGGGGCAGCTTGAGGCTCTCGCCTCGTGCTTGTCAGGAAGGCCCTGGGAGCAGCAGTTGGCACATTTGGAGGTGCGCTGGTCAGCAATGGATGGGCAGGTTCGGCCTTCATGGCCGTCTTCACCGCAGTGGAAGCACTTGGGAGCTCTGGTGCATTGGGCAGAGTTGTGGCCGAAGCCACAACAGCGGAAGCAGACGCGGGCGCGGATGGACTCCTCGAAGTTGAGGATTACTCCATCCACCACGATCCTCCCGCGAACGCCCAGGGCTCTAAAGGTCTTGAGGTCCACCTCGATGAAGGCGGTGCAGGTCCCGTTTCTGGGTGCAGAACGGTGCGCCACGCGCACCACCTTGTCCCCAGGAAGTTTTCTAACAGCAGCGGTTTCCAGGAAGGTCTCCTCAATTGTGGAGTTGGATGTCTCCTCATCCACTTTGAAGAGGCAGATCCGTGGCAGGATCTCCTTCTGCTGGCGGACCTTCATTCCATTCAACTTGCTGGCCAGGGAGGTTGTAACCTCAGGGATGGTGTCAGGATTGCTGGAATGGAGGACCAGCTTCCCCTTGGTGCGCAGGGAGGCCCAAACGCCTTGGGGGAGAGTGTGAGCAGCGCGGACTGTTTTCAGCATCTCCCTTGGGTCAGCCTGTGGGTCATCTGAGATGACCACTGTGTGGGCCGCCGATTTTTCTCCATGAAGGATCACTTGGGCGGCCGCAGGCTTGGAGACGTGGGAAGGCACAGGTTTTGAAGGACCATTCAGGTTTGTCCTCTTTGCAGGCGGGTTGGGAGCTTCAGACTGCTTCCTTTTGGTTGGAGCAGGAGCAGGCAGGGAGGAGGCAGGCTTCTTGGCAGGGAGAGCAGCAGGAGCAGGAGTGGCGGGCTTGATTGGGTCAGTCTGGGAGCTGGTTTCATTGCAGGAAGGAGCAGGGCAGGTTTGAGTGCCGCGGCAAGCAGTCTTGGGCTTGTTGGCCTCCTCAATTTCGTCCAACTCTGCGAAGGACTCGAGGGTGTCAGTGAGGTTCTCTACATTGGTAGCGAGGGCCTTGATCATTTCAGTCCGCGAGGCGATGTAGCGGATCAGGTCCTCATGCAGGGATTTCAGGGCAGGATGGCCAATGGAGCTCAGGATGCTGCAGTTGCGTGAGATCACCATCTCATCTTCCCTCTCCAGGTCGGCGACGTTCACGATGCGGGTTGTAGGCTTGTAGGCCTTCTTTTTCTTCTTGGCAGGATTCATGTCGCTACTCTAAAAAACAAAAACACCACTCTCACTCAAAGAAAATACCTATATATATACACATAATCTACACCACAGAATAAAATAATCCACAGATTAATATAATCATAGAATGAAAAATGAACATTTTAAATTATAAATATCAACAAATCTCCCCTTCAAATTTTCAATTTTCATTCCTCAAAAAGTAACTCCACCACTTAGGCAGTTCTTAATCTTGACAGCATCCACACTCTTGGTGAGATGGTCCGCTTTCATTTCTTCGGATGGGACATGCAAAAATTCATTTTCTTCATCTTCCACAATTTGTCTTATGAAGTGACACTTTCTATTCAAGTACTTCGTACTTGCTTTCATATTTTCTGACTTAATCATTGAAATAGCATTCTGGCTGTCATAATAAACAGTAATTCGATCTTTCAAATCAATTTTTATTTCTCCAATGATGTTACGTGTCCAAATCAATTCTTTAATTCCTTCAGATAAGGCTTCTAATTCACTCTCTGCAGTTGACAAGGCAACATTTCTTTGTTTATTACTTTTCCAATTAAGTAAGTTGTTTCCCATTTCTATAACAAAACCAGAATACGATCTCGCATCAGCTGTTCTGTCCCAACTCGCATCAGTATAAGTCACAATACTTGAATCTCCCCTAGAATAAATCAATTCATAATTCATAGTTCCCTTCAAATATCTTAATATCCTCTTCAATCCATTCATGTGAACCTCTCTAGGATCTTTATTAAATCTACTCATATTGCTTATAGCATTACAAATGTCCGGTCTAGTTCTAGTTGCTATGTAAATCAACTTTCCAACAATTTCTTGATAGTAATTTTGATCAATCGATTTACTATTTTCAAATAAATCATAATTTGTAGAAATGCATAACGGAGTTTTCGAAGGATTGCAATCACGTAAATTATAGGTTTCCAATATTTCTTCAATATATTTCTTTTGATTTATAAAAATACTATCATCCCTATATTCAAATTCCATTCCAAGAAAGTTTTTTGCAGCTCCTAAATCCGTGATATCTATCTCTCTTTTTATCCTTTTCCAAATATTTTCCTCAAAATCGTCACCAGATCCTACACTTAGTATGTCATCCACATGAATTCCCAGATATAAGAAATGATTTCTAAAATTGCAATAATATAAACATGGATCATTCGCAGATTGTTTCATTCCTGCATTGGTTAATAATTCATCTAATTTCTTATTCCACATTCTACTCGCTTGTTTAAGGCCATAAATACTTTTCATTAGATAACAAATCTTGTTGTTTCCCTTTTCATATCCAGGAGGTTGAAGCATAAATATTTCCTCCTCCAAATCACCATATAAAAAAGCTGTTTGAACGTCCTTTTGCTGAGGAATAACTTTTTTCATTGCAGCTATTTTTATTAGAATTCTTATGGTCTCAGGTCTTATTGTTGGAGAATAAATTTCGTGGTAATCACTACCCAATATTTGATCATATCCAGTAGCTACTAGCCCCGCTTTGAAGTTTTTAATTGATCCATCACTATTTTTCTTAATTGAAAAAATCCACCTACTTTTGATCAATTTTTTATCTTTAGGCCTATCTATCAATCTCCAAACTTTTAACTTATTAATCCTTTGCATCTCATCTTCCATGGCTTTAATCCATTGTTTTCTATCATCAGAATTCAGTGCTTCTTGGTAATCCCTCGGACATTTAATTTCAAAAGTTCTATCAGAAACATTTTCCTTATTCTTTATTAGTCTTAATCTTTCAGATCTCCTCACACCCTTTTTTATAAGTTCTTCTTCCTCTGTTTCTCTCAAACGAAGATCTCGTTCTTCTCTCTTTTCTCTCGTCATTCCTGGTTCTGGTCCTCTTCTATGTGGAGTAATTATTTCATCAGGAGGTATTTCCTCTATTTCACTCAAATCTATATCATTTTCATCTTGAGGAATATGCTCATCATCGATGTTAAAATTTTCTACTTGGTCTTCTCTATTACCACCATAGTCTTCATTCCCGTGAGAAATCAAATTTTTGTCTTCTCTACAAAAAAAGAAAAGTTCATTTTTATCAAGATTTCTACCTCTATTATTCATTAAATAATATCCTAACTTAGCTTCATTAAATTTAACGTCTGATACTTCATGAATTTCATCCATTTCCGGTAAATATATTATATAGCCTTTTCTTATCATACTATAGCCCATCATGATCCCTTTATGAGCTTTTGGTTCCATCTTCTTTCTCTTTTCTTTTCTAATATGAACATAAGCTTCGCTTCCGAACCTTTTTAAGTAAACAATGTTTGGTTTCCATCCTTTGTATATCTCGAAAGGAGTTGCATTCATTTCTTTGATTTTAATTCTATTATTTATATGAACAGCCACCTTAACACTTTCGCTCCAAAATTTTAAAGGTAATTTAGAATCAATTAGCATGGTTCTAGCTGACTCAACTATGGTTCTATTGAATCTTTCGGCTTTTCCATTGCTTTCAGGAGTATAAGCTGTAGTAAATTCTTGTTTGATGCCCTTACTAGATAACCATCGCCTCAAATAGTTTGAAATATACTCTCCTCCATTATCATTTCGAATTCTCTTTACTTTCCTGCCAGTCTGTCTTTCCTCTTGCATAATCAAGTTTATTATGGAATCTGCTGTTTGAGATTTATTAGCAATTGGTATAACAAAAGTAAAATTACTATAGTCATCAACAATAGTGATAAAATACCTATATCCAAAAGAATCATTTAAAGGTCCAACTATGTCGGTATGCCATAGATCCAAAATATCTTCAGATTGTTTATATTGTATACTTTTGTAAGATTTTCTATGAATTTTTCCTAATGTACAAGATTCGCAATTCGCTTTGTTATTATGTAAATTTTTTAATCCTAATACAGTTGAATTATCATACATTTCTTTCAATTTCTGAAAATTTACATGAGCAAGTCTTTGATGCCATAGCATATCATCTACTTCTGCTTTTCTAGCTATTTCCATATTTAGGGTTCCTTCCACTTCAAATTTATCACCATTTCTCCTTGCCTCATATAAAATCTCACCATCTTTACCTATTACCTCAGCTTTATATTTACTAAATAATACACTTAAATCATGATCCACTATATTTGCAACTGATAATAAATTTTCTCTCAAATCAGGCACATGCAAAACATTTTCAAATTTAATGAATCCCTCATCTACATTCGACTTCATTCTTATATCTCCAATTCCCGATGATATCATCACTGCACCCTTCTCAGCTGTTGCTATAATTCTCTCCTCCTCTTCATACTCTATAAAGAATTCCTTCCCACTAACCATATGGCTAGAGGCTCCAGAATCCATTGTCCATCTAATTTTTTCATCCCCTTGATCTTCCTCTTCGTAATTAACTTCACTTGTCTCCATCACATGACCTGTAGACTCTCTATAATTTCTCCTGTTTACTCCTCTCCTAGGCCCATTATAATTATGCTCTGCATTCTCTTCACCTCTATTCTTTCTACATATTTCCGATTTATGACCAAATCCTCCACATTTAAAACATTTGATCTTGCCTCTGCACTCTCTAGAAATGTGTCCCATCTTTCCACAGTTGAAACATTTGATAGCAAAATTTCGTCTTCCCGTTCGGCCCTCTCTAGCTTTAGATGCTATTTCTGTTTGCCGTTTTTCTTCTTTTCTAAGTTTTAATTTTTCTTCTGTTTCCCTCAGGATTTGTCTTATAGTGTTCATATTATTTTGCCTGTATGATTTTATAATTTTTATGTCAAAATCAAATTCAACTCTCAACCCTTCCAAAACGAAGCAAATTAACTCTCTATCTTTAATCTCATCTCCTGCTTGAATGCTTTTGCTCTTTATAATCATTGCTCTATTTAAGTAGTCATCCACCGTTTCATCTTCGTTCATTTTCAATTTTGACAATTCTATTCTATTTTTCATCTGTAAGTCTTCATTTTTATATGCCCTTTCTTCTCCAATTATATTCCATAATTTCTTGGCACGTTTTTCGCTCGAGTATTTCAGCACTTGAGTGTCATTCATTGTTCTATTCATCAAATTTCTTGCAATGACATTGTCGTCATCCCAGTCTTCCCAGATTTTCATTTTTTCATCAAATTTCTTGTCTGTTTCTATTGGCTTTTCCACTTCTTCTCCTTCTATAATTCTTCTCCATAACTTTAATCCCCGTAATTCACTTTCAATTCGATTTGCCCAGATCAAGTAGTTTTTGTCTGAAAGTTTTTCTATTGGAGATAAATTAAAATTTTGCATCTTTTCTTTTTTCTAAAAATTTTTCAATTAATCTTGATTTGCATAAATTTAAATTCAACCGCTCTCTGCTACCAATTGTTGGGAGAATCTTAATAATTATTTTCTATTATAAGTAAAAAACTTCTTTATTGAAGACACTAATTACAATGAAGTCAAATTACTATAAAAAGAGTTTTAGAAACTCATACGTCTCCACACAGATTCTCAACCACTCTCACTCAAAGAAAATACCTATATATATACACATAATCTACACCACAGAATAAAATAATCCACAGATTAATATAATCATAGAATGAAAAATGAACATTTTAAATTATAAATATCAACACGATTCCCATCCCTAGACACTTTTTTTATTTTATCCATTCTGACCAAAATCTATCCGTGAACTTCACACAGTGAATTTCACACAGACAGAATAAGGCAATTATATAAGTAGATGATGATGATTATGTTAGCATAATGAATTAGTCAGTATTCCCATGGTCTCCAGCGAAGAGGTGTGAATTGACTTTTTGAAAATATACATAATTATAAAGATAGAAGCTTCTATAGAAATAAATAAAATAAGCCGAAATAGCTCAGTTGGGAGAGCGTTAGACTGAAGATCTAAAGGTCCCTGGTTCGATCCCGGGTTTCGGCATCTTTTTTTAATATTTTATTTTTTTAAAACGATGACAGAATTGATGACTCTGATGACTCTGACCAAAATCTATCCGTGAACTTCAGACAGTGAACTTCACACAGACAGAATAAGGCAATTATATAAGTAGATAATTATCATTAGATAATGATAATGATCATAATGATGATGCGCGCGTTGATGACCAAAATCTATCCGTGAACTTCACACAGACAGAATAAGGCAATTAAATAAGTAGATAAATAATTATCATTAGATAATGATAATGATCATAATGATGATGCGCGCGTTGATGACCAAAATCTATCCGTGAACTTCACACAGTGAACTTCACACAGACAGAATAAGGCAATTATATAAGTAGATAATAATAATTATTATCATTAGATAATGATAATGATCATAATGATGATGCGCGCGTTGATGACCAAAATCTATCCGTGAACTTCACACAGACAGAATAAGGCAATTATATAAGTAGATTTATGTAACCCAGGTTCCTGGAGCCTACAGAAGTCTCTAACTACCCGGGTTGTCCTTCTGACCTATGTCTTAGTTTTATTTACAACTAGCAGAGTGACCCGGGGTACGCCCGAGATTTACCCGAGTGCTTATCTGCCCTAGTGAATATATATTTGGTTAGAGCATTCCTAGCTAAGTAGAATAATTTGGATATATAGTTTTAATATGTAATTTATATATAATTTAAAATAGCCTATCGTTTTCCTAGGATTTTTTTCACCTATGTATGGGAATTTTGGTACTGTAAAAAAACTTTGCTTCAATAATATAAAAAAAAATACCCAGGCTAAGTTTCGAACCAAGGTTGTGGAAATACGAAGCCGTACACCTAACCATTAAGCTACGCTTGGCATCATAAATATTTGCATGTAAAGCTATTTCAGGCCTTGCATATTTCTAACGACCTTTTTGAAATAGGTTTTTGAAACATGGAAATTATAATACTTCAAATAAATAGAAATAGAGTGAACACAAATAAAACATACCAAATATTTCGAATTAGAGCAGTTATTTTAAACGGCGAATAAGATCAGTTATATCTAAAAATGAAAATATATAAATCTTCAAATCGAGCGAGCGTCTATAAATATTTCGATTTAGATCAAGTATTCTAAACGTATGTGTTATTAAGCGAACTATTATTAATAAAATATTGAGAAGATTTAGATTTTAAACGTATTTATAACCTTTTAATACTTGATAGAGGGCGCTGTTCGTGAGCTAAGTAGAATAATTTGAATATGTAGTTTTAATAATTGATTTATATATTTTTTAAAATAGCCTATCGTCTTCCCCGTATTTTTTACCTATGTATTGAAATTTTGGTTTGAATTAGTGAACTACTGCGAATTTGTATACCGGACATACAAACAAACAAACATACAAACAAGCAAACATACAAACATTGATTTTTATATATATAGATGTCAGTGAAAGTCCAATTCATGAGGTGACGCCAGGCAGATTTCTTTCTTGGGAGATGTTCTAGGGATACTGGACTTAGGTTGGTGATCCCTAGGAGGATGGCCGTCAGGAATCTTTGGTATTGGAAGATTGGGCAGAGGTGAAGTGGCCCACGGTTTGGTCTTCTCTTGGCAATGGGGACAAGTTGGATCTTCTTTCAATACCCTTCCGAAGCCTGCCTGGATGTAACCATGACCAGTCAAAATTGTTGAGGTAAATCCATGTTTGATGTTGGTAATATAAATACATTAATGACTTCACAATATATGACATTTATATCTGATTTTTAAAAGTCAATCAAGACATGGCTGCTTCGTATATGTAGACATTGTCAGACAGATCCTCCGCCTACTCTCACCAAACAGTTCTTCCTTTCATCATATCATCTCCAAAATTACATATTTAAATTTCCTAGGGCTTAATACATTTAGCCCAGAAACGTTAAAAATTTCCAAAAATCACTTTAGTGTCGTCTGAACAGCTGGATGTCCACCTCAGAAAATAGACTATAAGTCTTAAGACCCACCCAGATAGTTGGCGACTTCTGTATTCCGCATCTTTGAGCCCTTTTTAAATATTATTAACCCTAGTACACCAAGTACAGGCCATGATAATCATGGTGGGTAAAATTGGCGACTACTTTTATTGTAAGTGCACCACATGTCTACACATGTAAAAAGCATTTCGACTTTTGCACTTACAAATGTGCCGGAGCCTCGTTTGTTCACTTGCACTCGCTGGTGGAAATGGATTTTTGCAAGAATCGGGGGCCATTGGAGCATTTTTTTTTTTAATTAGAAAAAAGTGCCCAATGCGGGATTTTATCCCGGGTCGTAGCAGTCGAAAACCAACGGTTTAGACCATCCTTCTTTCTTCACTTTTGACTCTTTTAATTTTGTTAATGTTGTTTTGAGCTGATGCGCTATTTAGTTTTGTCCGGAATTCTATTGTATTATCGTAGGCATGCGATGAAAGCAGTTGATTTTAAGCAACCATAATACAGTTAAACCTGTCTATAGCGCCCCCTCTAAATAGCGCCTTCCTCTCTATAGGGCCCTTCTGTCGCTGGGGACCCATTGGCGATCTTCCTGGGTACATCCGCTAGTCTATATATATAAAATTGAATGTCTGTTTGTTTGTTTGTTTGTACTCTATAGATTCAAAAACCATACATCCAATCGCCGTGAAATTTTGGGATATTATTAGGTATATCACCGGAAAGGTTTTTGAAAAATAATTTAATGAATATCTTGAATATCCTTAGAGTTATTTGCAGATTTGTAGATTTAACTCGCACGCAGCGCCCCCATTGTGACGATGATAACAAGTTTTCTTATCACTAAGAACTAAGATGATTTTCTATATGATATAAAAAGCCAACAATGAAGAGTGAATGTAATATAAAAAGCCAACAATGAAGAATGAATGTAAGATAAAAAGCCAACAATGAAGAGTGAATGCAATATAAAAAGCCAACAATGAAGAATGAATGTAAAATAAAAAGCCAACAATGAAGAGTAAATGTAATATAAAAAGCCAACAATGAAGAATGAATGTAAGATAAAAAGCCAACAAAGAAGAGTAAATACAGTAGAACTTGGATAATTCGAACTTCTTTAATTCGAAAACCTATTTAATTCGAATATTTATCTTGGTCCCTAGAATTTCCTATAAATATAATTTACGTTTTTAATTCGAATTTTTGGATAATTCGAATTTTTTTATGGTCCCTTGGGGTTCGAATTATCCAAGTTCGACTGTATAATATAAAAAGCCAACAATGAAGAGTGAATGTAAGATAAAAAGCCAACAATGAAGAGTAAATGTAATATAAAAAGCCAACAGAGTGAATGTAAGATAAAAAGCCAACAATGAAGAGTGAATGTAATATAAAAAGCCAACAATGAAGAATGAATGTAAGATAAAAAACCAACAATGAAGAGTGAATGTAATATAAAAAGCCAACAATGAAGAATGAATGTAAGATAAAAAGCCAACAATGAAGAGTGAATGTAAGATAAAAAGCCAACAATGAAGAGTAAATGTAATATAAAAAGCCAACAATGAAGAATGAATGTAAGATAAAAAGCCAACAATGAAGAGTAAATATAATATAAAAAACCAACATTGAAGAGTGAATGTAAGATAAAAAGCCAACAATGAAGAGTAAATGTAATATAAAAAGCCAACAGAGTGAATGTAAGATAAAAAGCCAACAATGAAGAGTGAATGTAATATAAAAAGCCAACAATGAAGAATTAATGTAAGTTAAAAAGCCAACAATGAAGAGTAAATCTCTATATCTCTCTCTATATATATATATATATATATATATATATATAAAAGTCAATTTCTGTCTGTCTGTCTGTTTCGCGATAAACTCAAAAACTACTGAACCAATTGGTACCAAATTTTGCATGTCGCTTTTTATAAACCTGAGGAAAATTTTTGGCTGCATTTTGATTTGTATTTTTGGCTATTTATTTTTTTCATTTGAAGAACTTTTTATTACGCGGACTAATCCGGAATGGAATGAATACCTAAATATGGCCATTTTTTTAAGCATCGGTGGTTCAGTGGTAGAATGCTCGCCTGTCACGCGGGCGGCCCGGGTTCGATTCCCGGCCGATGCATTTTTTTTTTTACGATTTTTAAAACTCATTTATATTATCTTATATATATAAAATTGAATGTCTGTCTGTCTGTACTCTATAGATTAAAAACCATACATCCAATCGCCGTGAAATTTTGGGATATTATTAGGTATATCACCGGGAATGTTTTTGAAAAATAATTTCATGAATATCTTGAATATCCTTAGAGTTATTTGTAGATTTAACTCGCAAGCAGCCCCCCCATTGTGACGATGTTAACAATTTTTCTTATCACTAAGTTTGTTATCTTAAATATTATTTATCAAAAGTAAGATTATCTCAGGATGACACGGCAATTTATTTGCGACAAGAATAATGATACAATTCCAAGGCGAAGATACTATTCCTTTAACTGCCAATTACCGAGGGAACCAATTAATATTGATTTTATTCAACTTATCGAGTATTTCTCAAGGGACCGGGAAAAATGTTCACTAGATAAAACTATGATTTTCTAATGTAGAAAATTAGGAAAGACAAAATTCAGGATGACAAGGCACACCGGGACCGGGATAAAATGTTCACTTTATCGAGAGATTCAAATTTACGAGTTTCAAATTATCAAAATATATCTTTTTTATTTTTTAATAAGTTTTTAAAGAATTGTTTCAACAAATGTTCGCTAGACAAACCTTTACTCGGGTAAAACCCCGGGCGAAGCCGAGTACGTTTTATAAGCTTAAAGAGAATTGTTTTAACAAATGTTCGTTAGACAAACATTCACTCGGGTAAAACCCGGGCGAAGCCGAGCACATCCGCTAGTATATATATAAAATTTAATGTCCATCTGTCTGTATGTTTGTACTCTATAGATTCAAACCCCATACATCCAATCGCCGTGAAATTTTGGGATATTATTAGTTATATCCCCGGGAAGGTTTTTGAAAAATAAATTCTTAAATATCTTGAATATCCTTAGAGTTATTTGCAGATTTGTATATTCAACTCGCAAGCAGCGCCCCCATTGCGACGATGATAACAAGTTTTTTATCTATAAGTTTTATTATCACTAAGTTTATTATCTTAAAGATTATTTATCAAAAGTAAGATTTTCTACCTAGTAATTGCGCACAAGTCAAAGTTAGTTTTATCATTTATCTACAACATATATATTAGGAGAATAGATAAAATGATGATTTTTTAATGTAGAAAATTAGGAAAGACAAAATTCAGGATGACACGGCAATTTATTTGGGACAAGAATAATGATACAATTCCAAGGCAAAGATACTATTTCTTTAACTTCCAATTACCGAGGGAACCAATTAATATTGATTTTATTCAACTTATCGAGTATTTTTCAAGGGACCGGGAAAAAATGTTCACTTTATCGAGAGATTCGAATTTACGAGTTTCAAATTATCAAAATATAACTTTTTTATATATAAGTTTATAGAGAATTGTTTTAAAAAATGTTCGTTAGACAAACCTTCACTCGGGTAAAACCCGGGCGAAGCCGGGTACATCCGCTTGTATATATATATATATATATATATATCTATATATATATAAATGAATGTTTGTTTGTATGTCTGGTATACAAATTCGCAGTAGTCCACTAATTCAAACCAAAATTTCCATACATAGGTAAAAAATACGGGGAAGACGATAGGCTATTTAAAAAAATATATATAAATCAATTATTAAAACTATATATTCAAATTATTCTACTTAGCTCACGAACAGCGCCCTCTATCAAAGATTTGATTAAATTATGCTGATGCAAACAAATAGATAATGCTAATAACAAACAATTATAAAAAAAATCTTATCTAAATATATATCACTCGGGTAGATATGCACACGGGTCAATCCCGGGGCGAAGCCCGGGTCACCAGTCTAGTATAAATATATAATGTAACGAATATTATTATCATAATATTCTGTGTGTTCAGGAATATTATTATCAATAATATTCGTTAGGCAAACTTTCACTCGGATAAAAACCGGGCGAAGCCGGGTACACATCCTCTAGTATATGTATATTTATAAAATATTATATATATATTTTTATCTATTTATTCCAATATTTATCATTATATAATCTTATTTATTCGTATTTATTCAATTTTGAATTAACCATATATAATCTTATATGAACATTGTAATAAACCAATCTCAATCTCAATCTCTCTCTCTGTTGGGGTAACTCGGATTCCTTGAGCGTACTGAGGTCGCAATTCTTTACATAATAAAAATTGGCTATATACAAGGAGAAAGGTCAAGGAGAAAAAATACAAACAAATAAAAGCAATTCCCTCAAAATTTCCTTCCCTCACTTTCCCATATTTGTTGAAGCATTATTCATTGAGCAACATTTACTCGAGGAGAACACATACGAAGCCGGATCATCCCGTGTCAATGTATGTATGTTTGTTTGTCGGCTATACACGTCCACAATACGTAACTAACCTGACTGAAATTTTAATAGTATATAGAGTAGAATCTCTGGAAAAACATATTGTGAAAACTTTAGGTCTCTATCCCGAATATTCGTCGAGTTATTTGCAAATTTGCTTTACAAACGTTGCGTTGGGAGGTAATATCAGCTGATCTAATGTACATGTAAAGTTTGGAGCGGGACGTATCACAAGAGTGACATCCACGGCGCCAATTTATAATTATAACGAATAGTATTTGAAAATCAAATAATATAATTTTCAAATATCGTTTGAAAATTTACATTTTTATTTTATATTTTAAAAATGCACAAAGTTTGGAGCGGGACGTTTCGGTTCGGTTCCAAAATCACTTTATTAGATACCGCTCAACAAGAGCAACCTAGTTTATGATATTTGCAACAATGAATAATATGTGAAGGTTATTCACATATTAAACAAAATGTTAACGTGGGATTCAATCCCGGTTCATGGCTGTCGGGAATCGAGGGTGTTACCCACTCGTCCACCGACTTCTTTTTAGCGGGACGTTTCACAAGAGTGACATCCACGGCGCCAATTTATAATTGTAACGAATAGTATTTGAATAAAAACAATCGGGTAAAACCCGGGCGTTGCCCGGGTCATTCGGCTAGTAATAAATAATTGTAGACATTTTTTTAAAATTCGAAACATATCATTTTATACATATAAACTTGGATAAAAATGCTCTCGAGTAAATCCCAAGGATTTACCTTTTGTCATTCACAAACGGCTAGTTTAGAAGAATAATTCTTTACATAAATAATCGACATTTTTCGAATCTAATATATTTTTGGACAAACATTTCCTCCAGTAGAATCCGTTTACAATTATTCAAGGCAATGATGAAGTTTAATGATAACGAATTAATAACATCATATTTATAATCTCCATAAGAAACTTGAAATTTATCTTTTTACGAAATAAATATTAAAATTACTGAATCTTTTCTTCTAAATTGATATTTCAAATATTCACAAATAATACGACTGAAAACCATTATAAAACTTTTCATCTTGTTGAATAGAGATAGAAATTTTGTGCCGGTAGAAAATAGATCTATAAAATAATATAAAATACTAGCGGATGTACCTGGCTTCGCCCGGGTTTTACCCGAGTAAAGGTTTGTCTAAGGAATATCTCGATAAAGTGAACATTTTTTCCCGGTCCCTTGAAAAATACTCGATAAGTTGAATAAAATCAATATTAATTGGTTCCCTCGGTAATTGGAAGTTAAAGGAATAGTATCTTGCCTTGGAATTGTATCATTATTCTTGTCTCAAATAAATTGCCGTGTCATCCTGAATTTTGTCTTTCCTAATTTTCTACATTACAAAATCATCGTATCATCATGATAATATTTAGAGCAGATTGTTGAATTATAACAGATAAATTAGAATATTTATCTTGATTATTTTTAGGCGAAAAGTTATTTCAAAAATTTTATTTGCTAGAAACCTTCCCAGTACTATACTAAATAACCTCCCATAGTTCCATGGCGTTCCAATGAGTGGTTTGGTCAGGCATAAAGGACACACACACATACATTCATTTTATATACGAGGGGCATCCAATAAATAAGTTTCCCTATTTTGTAACAAATAAACAACTTTATTTACAATTATGCAGTTATTTTATTTTCATTATACAACTCATAGACTACTTCTCTACATAATCACCATTTCTGTCCAAACATTTTTGGTACCGTTGTAGCGATTTTTTGATACCACTGTTGTACCAAGCCGTGTCCTGTCTTCGTAGCCAGTGGTTCGCCTCCGCCTGTTTTCAATTCAAATTCAAAACATCTGACATGATTGTTCCAATCGAAGAGCATCCAATTTCGATTCCAGGAGGCAGTCGAATCATTATTTCGTCAATGGTGACGCGGCGATTTGCTTCCACCACATTCCGAACAGCAGTCACGGCTGCATTGTCCGTAGCAGTAACGGGCCTGTCGCTTCGCTCGTCATCATGCACGTTTTGCCGTCCTTCCAAGAACCATGAACGCCATCGGCGAACCATTTGGATGCTCATACATCCTTCACCATACACTGACACTAAATTGCGATGAATATTGACCGCAGTTTCATTTTTCGCTGTGAAAAAACGAATTACAGAACGGAGTTCGCAAGTGGACACGTTCACCTGTGGTAGCTCCATGGAAACTGAAGCGCTACGGACTTGCGCGTACGAGTAGAGTGATTTTGAAAGGCCACCAGCTTCCAACGCATCCTAGTGACCATTTCTTACCTACTAACTAATTTTTACAACGTTTCGTTCGCCGAAAAAAAAATAGGGAAACTTATTTATTGGATTCCCCTCGTATATAGATACAGTAGAACCTCCCTTTAGCGGACACCTATCCATAAAGGACAATTTTCATTTGCAAAATTACAATTTTTCTAATTTAGAAACTCTCCGGTAAGAAGACACCTCTCCCTAAAGGACACTTTGACTCTGCAATTAGGTGTCCTTTACAGAGAGGTTCTACTGTATATATAAAAGTGTGGCTTTGTCACCGACCTGAGTCCGCTTGTCTGCGTGGACAGTCAATAGATGGTGCTTAGTTTTAGCATCTATTTTGAGCCTTTAATTTGCCGGAAGAATCTGTCTTTGAAACTGAACTAATTATTGTATAAACAAAGTTTGATTAAATCTATTAATGCTTCTTTAGAGAGGGGAAGAACTATTTCTGGGTGGATTTCAAGAAATGATCGGAGGGCCAGGAGTGCTTCATCGGGCGGGATTGAGGTGTAGAGAGATTCTATATCGAAGGAAACCATCTTGCTGTAATATTTAGCTGTATATATATACTGAATGTATTGTTTAAATCAAAGATACAATTCTTTCATTGGCCTTGTAGAACGAGAGTGGTGTACGCGTGCGCGCATGCTTTAGTGAAAAACACAAACATCCTCGATAATGAGAGGCGAGTTGCCCCTCGAAATATTGGAACAATAAATTCATTATAAATCCAATATATGCATCTTTTAAAAAAATATATATATATATAAGCATAGGGCGCCTCTCCCGTCAAAATAAACGTCAAAACCTGATGCCATCTATTGACCGTCGCCGCAACTAGCGGCCTCGGGTCGGTGACAAAGCCTCAACACCAGCTTTGGCAAACTGAGAAGCGTCCACCTAGAGACCATGGTTTCGGGCTAATGGCCCTCGTCAGTCTGGGGCGGACTTTATTCTAGGAAATACACACGGGATCTAATGGAGTCTTCATAATCTACCAACAACAACAACAACAAAAAAACTTTATTAAGACACTATTGTCTTACAAGGGGATTCCCCTAAAAGGTTATATATGTACATGAGTGAGGAGGAAAAGCAATTTAGAGGGTTCATAATCTACCAAAGAGGTGTTTTGCCGGCAAGATGGCTGGCCCAAATCTATGACTAGTTGCGGCGACGGGTCAATAGATGGCGTCAGGTTTTGACGTTTATTTTGACGGGAGAGTGCCCTATGCTTCTATGGATCAATTTCCTCCCGGCAAATTTTCCTTCTATATACACTGCGTGGCATTGAAAATGGAAAACCAAGAAATAGTGGCCATAAAGTGATGAAACTCGGCAGACAGAGAGAGACAGGGACGAACAATAAGTGATCTTTATTTAAAAATGATAGTCATAATACAGAGAGCGAGAACAGCGTCGGCTTAGTAGCAAGTAGGACCACCGCGGACGGCGATGCACGCAGCAACACGTCTAGGTAGAGAGTCAATCAGAGTACGGATGGCATCCTGAGGGATGGCTCTCCATTCCCTCTCAACCATTTGCCACAGTTCGTCTTCTGAACGCGGCTGTGGCAAGGCATGCAAACGGCGTCCAATGATGTCCCAGACGTGCTCGATTGGTGAGAGATCAGGAGAGTACGGTGGCCAGGGAAGCATCTGTACATCTTGCAGAGCTTGTTGGCTAATGCGAGCAGTGTGCGGTCGGGCGTTATCCTGCTGATAAAGAGCATTGGGTACCCCCTGAAGGTAGGGGAGTGTCACCGGTCGCAGCACATCATCAACGTATCGTTGGGCCGTCATAGTGCCCTGAATACGAAGTAAAGGTGACCTGGAATCATACGCGATTGCGCCCCAAACCATGATTCCACGTTGTCGCACGGTGGGGCGTTCCACAATTGCTGCCGGATTGGACTTTTCTCCACGTCGACGCCACACGCGTACACGGCGACTATCACTGGACAAGCAGAAACGCGACTCATCTGAGAACACGACCCTGTGCCATTCCGTCATCCACGTCGATCTAGCCCGGCACCATTCCAAACGTTGGCGCCTATTCGGTGGGGTCAATGGCAGTCTTCTTAGCGGACGGCATGAGTGCAAGCCATTAGCAACCAATCGACGGGAAATGGTTCTGGTCGAGATGGAATGATCTAGGGTGTCTTGCACATGTTGCAGGATGGCGGTACAAGTGGCTTGTGGGGCCGCCACTGCTTGTCGAAGGATACGCCGATCCACACGTGCTGACGTCACTCTGGTTGCACCGACATTCCTATAAATTGCCACATTTCCTTGTTCCAACCATCTTCTCCACAGTCGGTGCACCGTGGACGCACCAAGGTGTGTATCAGCTGCGATTTGACGTATGGACCAACCTGCCCTTTTCAGTCCAATCACCATGCCCCTCGTAAAAGCGTCTGTCTGCTTGAACTGCCTCCGTTTACGATGACCTGGCATTCTCTGTTATTACACGTGTCTTTTGACACAAGAACAAAATTTCTACAATGATATTCCTTGAAGAAATAACGACACGAATACTGTCCTTTCTGCAAGTTCCTTCCCTTATATCTTACTCCATGTGCGCACGAGAGCTGCGCATTTTACATCATTTGCATAACTCGGTTAGGCGCGTCTACCCTGAAATTTGCATAATTTTCTGGCCACTATTTCTTGGTGTTCCATTTTCAATGTCACGCAGTGTATATATATATATATATATATATATATTAAAATAAAGAAGGCATCTTCTGACCACGAGCACATGTGCTTTTTTAGATCTTTATTTTTAATATCAACACCTGACCCACTTATCTTTTATTTTTTCTATTGTTTTTTTCAAATATATATGTAATATTGTTGCAAATGTGCCGACGTATGGATAAGCTGTCAGTCGTGTACGTGAGGCGAGTGTTGATGTTCTTCCCACACGCGGACAACAAGAAGCAGAGGCAGGGCTAGATGTTAGCACAGAGAGGGATCTGGGACAGCCCACGGGACAGAGGTAGAGGTCATGACACAAACTTGGATGCTTATCACCGAGACATGGAGAGCCAGACTGAAGCGACCTCCCGAGAAACACACCCTAGAACCATCTGCTGCTGACCCCCTGCCAAAACCTGTCCTGTTTCAGGGGTCGTCTATAAAGATGTCCCTCGGGACCCCACATGGGCTGGGCGTTGCCCTTTTCCTCCCCTCTGTCCCTGCCACCAGCTGACCGAACACTCTTTGGATCTTTATTTTGACGTCACTAATTTTAATTTAAATACAAATAGGGGGTTAAAATACAAATCTATATATATAAAATTGAATGTCTGTGTGTCTGTCTGTCTGTCTGTCTGTGTGTGTGTCCTCTATGGATTCGAAAACCATACATCCAATCGCCGTGACATTTTGGGATATTATTAGGTGTATCTCCGGAAAGGTTTACGAAAAATAATATCTTGAATATCTTTAATATCCTTAGAGTTATTTGCAGATTTGTAGCTTTAACTCGCAAGCAGCGCCACCATTGAGACGGAGATAGGCTTTTTCAAGAGGGGGAGTAATGTTAGGAGAGAGGAGCGCGTCTCGAGGCGGGTGCTCACGTGTCACTGTTAAAAACCTATTTGTTTTGGCTACATCTTTTCCCGTGGACTTAACGATAACTTTTCTAAAACTTATTTCAAATTTCATGTATAATTATTTTTACATCATTTAGTTTAGTATAATTATTTACTATAATTTCCTATCGTTCAATTATTATACTTTTTGTTCTTAAAGATTATTTAAGACAATAATCTTCAATTAGAAAGTGCTTTGCCAAAAGTTTGGAGTGGGGCAGACCCCGTGCGAGAATGGATTCGCCCGGCCGCCGGCCGACAGTCAAAGTACCCACCGACCAATCAGGGCAGAGTTGGTGACACAGCTATGCTAAGTAGACAAGAAAAAAAGCCTCGCGGGAGCTTGCCCAAGATGACCTCCGGGAACTTCGTCCATCTTCCATAAACGACCATGAATTTATTCAACCTTATCGAGTATTTTTCACGGGACCGGGAAAAAATGTCCACTAGATAAAACGATGATTTTGTAATGTAGAAAATTAGGAAAGACAAAATTCAGGATGAGACGGCACACAGGGACCGGAAAAAAATAATCACTTTATCGAGAGATTCACGACCATGATTTTATTCAACTTATCGAGTATTTTTCAAGGGACCGGGAAAATATGTTCACTAGATAAAACGATGATTTTGTAATGTAGAAATTTATGAAAGACAAAATTCAGGATGACACGGCACACAGGGACCGGGAAAAAATAATCACTTTATCGAGAGATTCACGACCATGATTTTATTCAACTTATCGAGTATTTTTCAAGGGACCGGGAAAATATGTTCACTAGATAAAACGATGATTTTGTAATGTAGAAAATTATGAAAGACAAAATTCAGGATGACACGGCACACAGGGACCGGGAAAAAATGTTCACTTTATCGAGAGATTCAAATTTACGAGTTTCAAATTATCAAAATATATCTTTTTTTTTTCAAGTTTATAGAGAATTGTTTTAACAAATGTTCGTTAGACAAACCTTTACTCGGGTAAAACCTCGGGCGAAGCCGGGTACGTCCGCTAGTAGTTTATATATAAAACATGGGGTGGTAGTAAATAGAAAGTGTCATTATTATACAGTTTTAAAATATACGATCTATACCTAGTGTGATCAATAATTTCCAGGAATGCTAAATATTTAAAGAAATACAAAAGTATAATAAAGTTTTATTTAAAATTTCTCAAAATAATGACAGTCAATATATATACACTTGTTCCATCTTTTTTTTTTTCCAGATATCAAAACACCTCTTAAAATCCTCATCTTTCAGGCTTTTCAAAATATTCTTCGAATTCTCCTTTATTTCAGGTATTGAGTCAAATAGAGGTCCTTTTAAGACTCTTTTAATTTTAGGGTAAAGGAAAAAGTCGTTGGGAGCAAGTCAGGAGAATAGGGTGGCTGGGGTAGTAAAGCAATTCCTTGTTTAGCCAAATAGAGTGGTACAGTGACGGCCGTATGTGGCCGTGCTTTGTCATGATGCAAGAGCCAATTTTTCTGATGCCCTTTTTCGGGTCTTTTCTGACGCACAGGCTCTCTTAAACGTCGCAATACATCAAGATAGTAATGTTGATTAATGGTCTGACACTCGGGCACGAATTCATAGTGTACCAATCCCTTTACATCAAATAAAGTGATAAGAAGACACTTAAGCTTTTTTCGATTTGAACATCCTTGCTTTCTCTTGCTTATTCGAACAGCTTTTAATCGTGCAAACCATTCAAATGTCCTCGATTGTGATAGGGCATCATCTTCAAAATTTTAAATGATTCGGAAGCTGTTTTCTCTAATTTAAAGCAAAACCCTATGCAGACTCGCTGTTTTTCAATACAGTCCATGCTGAAATTCGAAACTGTTCTGATATATACTATTATTGTGCCTTCTACAAGCTTCGGTAAGCTTTTTAAGGCATAACTCATAGTTAGGTGTCTCCGAGCAACCCGCCGCAGAGGAGGGCCAAGGAGAGGGCTGGAGAGGCGACGGCGAGGCCGTGGGCGCCCCGGGGGAGAAGAGGGCTAGTGCACGCCGTTTTGAGGGAACCAAGGCAGCGCCAAGCACAACTAAAGCGCTGCAGGCTTCAAAAATAGTCAAGAAATCATTTCGGGGATCAAGATCAGGCGATCGAGACCCAGATCTCAGGAGGTCTGGCTTTTATCGTCTGGCTTTAATCTACTGTTCTGATATACTCGAGCTTATAAATTCGATAAAACGTGAGCGCGTGCGTCTATGTGATCAATTTTTATTTCTACGTGTTGATAAATGTTTTATCTATAAGGTCCTTATAAAATTATTTCATTATTTTGAATATTTTACGTGATCCAGTCTCATTCCTGGAAATTATTGATCCCACGTTGTATATATATTGGGAAAATATATAAAGGACTTATGGTAAAAATTATATCGCTTTTATATAACCTGAATAAAATGAGGGTATTAGATGGCATATGCTGTTATATATATTTGGAGAATAGATAAAGGATATGTGTTCAAGATTATATCGTGAAGATAAGTTTTTCCCATTAATTTGCATTTGGTAAATTAAAAATCCATTTGTTTATAGTCTTTCTTACATCCCCCAAGACCTGTTAACTGCCTCAAAGTAGCGGGGGGGGGGGGGGGGGGGTGACCCTGGACGGGACAGTATATCTGGAGTTCTGAACTCCTGGTAGGGCCACCCAAGGCATGAAGGTTGTCCCACTATGTCCAGATAAATGTTAACAGTCGTATTCCTACCTATATCAGATGTCCCATCAACAGGAAACACATCTAAATACTCCAATTTTAGCATTATTATGGTAAAACTTGAATCAAGCTCAGAACTGGCTATAGTTCTATACCTGTTGGTAGAACAAGCTATTATTCTATTAATATTATTATAATAATGCATTATATTAACAAACATCATTCAGCAGTACATATTAAGCATCACATTTTATGAACCCTAAATTAGTCAAATTTAGTCTGATATTTGGCTATTATATCAATTCATGGTTTCAAATTCCTTCAAGTTTCTAAATATCACACACACACACAAAACCTTTATTAAGACACACTGGTCTTACAGAGGATTCTCCTTGGGGTTACAAGTCGGAGAAACCTATGAAAGTGGGAAATATACAAAGGGGTAAGTTTCTAAATATCCTTTTTATCCCCAAAGTGTAAATTAGTTTTATTTGTCGAAATTTGTGTATGAATAGGCTTTTACTAGCTTATATTTTAACAGCATTTTCATCTATATACCTATCGCGATAAAATTTTAGTAGAGTTTCAATTGAAAGTTCCTTTTATAGATATATAACCTGGCTTCGCCCGTCTTCTTCCTGAGTGAATGTTTTACAATAAGAACCTTATTCCTACCTATTAGAATGATGGTCTTGATTCGCCCATGTTCTGCTCGAGTGAATGAGCCTCGAAAGAATTGTTTTTGGCCATCAATCATGATACAGAAATATTTCAACATCATTTAATACCTATAAAATAGACAAATTAGTTCAGTACTTGGTTAATTCGAAAATATTCCTAGGGTGAAATATCCCTGGGATAAAATTTTCCTATGATTCATTATTAAGAAACATAATTCTGTAATATTAGCGTCACGATTTATGATAACAAATTAATAAAGTTAGTCTCTCTTCTCTGATATTTGGCTATTTTCAAATTATGGAGACGAATTCTTTCCGGATCTTTCATGTTTCTATCACAAAAGTGTAAATTAGGCATTAGTTTGATTTGAATAGGCTTTTAATAGCTTATATTCCAAACTGTAATTTCATCTTTATACACCTACTTGTTAAATTCACGAAACTTTATTAGAAGTTCTAATGGAAAAGAATGAAGGTTCCCTTTTAACCTTCCTTATTTTTAAATGATGCTCGAATCAATGTTCAGCACAAAAAACCTTGTTAATTGCCCATTAAAAATTATGCATCAATTATATTATCATAAATTTCTGACTTAAAACATGTAAAATATTTAGACTTGGATAATTTCAATTTTTCTTGGTTGAAGATGTGTGTGTGTGTGCTACAAAAACTAAGAACAATATTTCAAAGAAGACCCAGGATTCCTGTCCAAAAGATATTAATGATATATTGAATTTGTGAAAATGTGAGGAACTTATATAAATTATAAATACTTATTATAAATACTTATATGGGTTGTTATTCTTGAGCGGCACCCAATAAAACTGAAACGCATAGAAAAATTCGTCCTATATGTATATGAAAATTTCTTTCGTATCATTAACAATTATCTTTGTATTACGACCCACGTAAAGCTCTTGTGTTTATAATAAAACCTTCCACGATCGACCACCAATTTAAAGTTTTAAAAAAGTCAAGCTAGCTTAATCCAACCTTAAATAAGGGCAATCCATCTGATGAAGATAATATTCTTAATCTTTGTAAAATTTAACCGAAAATTTAAGCCATCAAGTAGTCTACATTGAAATTGAAAAAAATAATAATAATTCAGAAACCAAAAGGTTCCTGTCTTAAATAAACCAATTTATAATTATTATTCTCAGATCCCATCGCCCATATAAAGTCGCCAATAATTTTTACGACCGTTGTCAGGATTTGAGGTGGTGAGATTGGGCACCATATATACCGTTTAAAATAATAAAAAACAAAAAATATATATATCTCTATATATATAAAAATGAATGTTTGTATGTTTGTTTGTCTGTTTGTCTGTCTGTATGTCCGGTATACAAATTCGCAGTAGTTCACTAATTCAAACCAAAATTTCCATACATAGGTAAAAAAACACGGGGAAGACGATAGGCTATTTTTAAAAATATATAAATCAATTATTAAAACTATATATTTTTAGTCAGAAAATGATGATGACGATATTGCTGTATCATGTTTGATTATCAGATACAAAATTATATCGGGAAAAATTCCTAAAAGCAGAGACCACGGGTGAAACCAGTTCATTATTTTGTACGCAGGAACAAAATTCTAACAGAAAAACATTCATTCGAGCAGAAAACAAAAGCCAGATCATCTTTCTATAAAAATATCGCTTCTCAGACACAAAGTTTGGAGCGGGACGTTTTACAAGAATGACATCCACGGAGCCAATTTATAATTGTAACGAATAGTATTTGAATAAAAACATTTAATCGGGTAAAACCCGGGCGTTGCCCGGGCCATTCGGCTAGTTTAGGATAAAAACAAATATACAAGGTCTATCCAATAATGATATAACTCCAAAATAGGCAAATAAATTGGTTGTTGGGGTATTTGATATAGGATCTGAATAGATGATATGTTAATAGACTTTCTGGCCAATCTTGTATAAAGGCAACAAGAGAAATCTCAACCAGGATGATCCAGCAGATATTATATATAGATCTCTATGGAAGGTTGTTTGAACCTAAAGAGGCTAAAGTAAGAAATCCTCAGTATAAAAAATAGTATCCTGACATAATCGCTATATTTTTCAGAAATCTAGGATGAATTCATAAATTCAAAAATATTTCCTCACAATGAGTTTCTTTTTATTTTAAAACGCTAGCTTTCAAGTGATAATCGCTCTTCAACGGGCTTAATAAAACATCGACTATATCTTACAAGAAATATTTACAAATACATACGCGCGCAGGGTTGATATTTACAACTTACAACTAGGATGAATTTAACGAACCTGTGAATTTTGCCTAAAAATTGCCAAGTAACTTCAACACCCAACAGCACATTTTTGGTAGATTAAGAATATTTCATGAATCCCCTGTGTATCGCCTGAAAGTCTCTAGATATACATTTGCCAAAGCTGTTGTTGTGGCTTTGTTATTGATCTGTGTCTGCTCTAGATTACAGAGATGGTCAATAGAATAGATTAAATGTCTGCTAGTCTCACCTACATATCTGAAATAACATTCTTTGCAACTGGTAGACATTCAAACATTAAAATATTTTATCAAAATTGGAAACTATTATAGACGCGTATGAATATTTTTAAAAATAAACAATTTCTACTGCCCTTATTTCAATGTAAAAATAATTAATGCTATCTTCAAAGCTTATGTCCATAGTTCTTCTAAAATACCCATTACAAGAGTCTAGAATCAGTATCACTATAAAAGGAATATCGAAAAATGCAATATAACAGCGGTATGGTAGATTAAACTGGCGAAACCGCTGTGAGGGTTCACCACTGATGAGCCAGACCCTCCCATTAATTTTTCCATTGCAGTAAGAGCAGTAGAAATTGTTTATTTTTAAAAAGAATCATACGCCTCTATAATAGTTTCCAATTAATATCTTTAACATAAACGAAATATAAACAGCCAAGACAATAGATCATTAGTGTATCAGCATATAAAAGAAACAGGCTACTCATTCATCCTATCAGAACCGTAAACCCATTACTGTAATATCACAACTAAACAACAGAGATCGTAATAGAATCAATCGTGTCAAGAAAAGGTAATACAGTCGAACTTGGATAATTCGAACCCCAAGGGACCATAAAAAAATTCGAATTATCCAAAAATTCGAATTAAAGATGTTAAATTATTTATATAGGAAATTCTAGGGACCAAGATAAATATTCGAATTAAAGAGGTTTTCGAATTAAAGAAGTTCGAATTATCCAAGTTCTACTGTAATATAAACAGAATACTTCCTGATATTAACAACATACGTACTTTTCCCTGAGCCCACTCCAAAGCCTCAAAATAAAGAAATCTCTTCTGAAGATCTACAGTAAAAACCAAGAATAATATTTACTAATAAACCATTCATCCAAAGTTATATCCCATTTTTATACTATGTTTTATACCTTATTTAGAGTCAGTGGACAAGTAGGTAACACCCTCGATTCCCGACAGCCATGAACCGGGATTGAATCCCGCGTTAACATTTTGTTTAATATGTGAATAACCTTCACATATTATTCATTGTTGCAATTATCATAAACTAGGTTGTTCTTTTTGAGCGGTACCTAATAAAGTGGTTTTGGAACAAGAGATACCTTATTTAATTTTTTGTAAAATATTTGTGCCGCCGTTAAAAAAAAAATAGATATTAAAATTATAGATAAAGAATTCTTCCTGATTTTAAATTAAACGAAAAAACATGGTGAAGGAAGACGAGTTTCTTTTATTGATGCATAGGTGCAAGCTTTCGGATAAAAACCCTTCAACAGGCGAGAAATGAAGCGCTAATCATGCGCCGTCTCGTGGTTTCAGACTGCAGATTTATATTTACTTTATTCAAAAATTGGTCTTCTATTAATATTAACATATATAAATAGTTTAAAAACTTTCTTTTATATATATTTATTCCTTCCTACTATTTGTACCATAGTCCTTATAATTCGCGCTTCATTTCCCGCCTGTTGAAGAGTTTTTACCCGAAAGTTTGCACCTATGCATCAATAAAAGAAACTCGTCTTCCTTCACCATGTTTTTTCGTTTAATTAAAAATTATTTTGTTCAACCTTTGTATAAAATTATGTAAAATAGTATCTAATTAAATTATAACTCATCTCCTATCGGTGAGGGAGATTTATTATATTGAGTTTCTCTCTCCCCCCTGTAGAAGGGCTATCTTGACCGACAGTTAGAGATTTGAGATAAAAATATTTGGAAAAGAGACTTATCCCGGGAATCCTGATGTTTTCACCTTAATATTGTAACAGGGTATCATTTTATTGAATTATGAACCTTTTTAAAAATATTCTATATACAGTTACGAGCCTCATGCGTTCTTCATCTCTTAATTCTTCAGTTTTCATCTATGTCACTGTTTGCTTTTTTTTTGGAATGGCGCTCTCCTATTGGTTGGCTACGATCACGCCACCTTTGCCCCTCCCCCCTCCCACTCGCTTTGTTGTTTTTGTAACTATTGTGTTGGAGCGGGTCGCTCCTTAAATAAATGCATATATTAGTTAATAACCAAATGGAATCCTCTCTTTCTTTTACCCAGTAAGAGACGCCTACGGAAGCCAACAGTACATAGACAGATAAAGCACATAGGCTATAGTTATTAACTAACATATGCATTTATTTAAGGCGCCAATTTATAATTGTAACAAATAGTATTTGAATCAAAACATTCAATCGGGTAAAACACGGGCGTTGCCCGGGTCATTCGGCTAGTCTATATATATAAAATTGAATGTCTGTCTGTCTGTTTGTTTGTCTGTGTGTACTCTATAGATTCAAAAACCGTACATCCAATCGCCGTGAAATTTTGGGATATTATTTGGCATATCCCCGGAAAGGTTTATGAAAAATAATATCTTGAATATCTTTAATATCCTTAGAGTTATTTGCAGATTTGTAGCTTTAACTCGCAAGCAGCGCCACCTTGCGACGAGAATGGATTCATCCGGCCGGCGGCAGTCCAAGGACAAGTTCAAGGACAGTCCAAGTACCCACCGACCAATCAGGGCAGAGTTGGTGACACAGCTGTGCCAAGTAGACAAGAAAAAAAGCCTCGCGGGAGCTTGCCCAAGATGACCTCCGGGAACTTCGTCCATCTTCCATAAACGACCATGAATTTATTCAACCTTATCGAGTATTTTTCAAGGGACCGGGAAAAAATGTTCACTAGATAAAACGATGATTTTGTAATGTAGAAAATTAGGAAAGACAAAATTCAGAATGACACGGCACACAGGGACCGGGAAAAAATGATCACTTTATCGAGAGATTCAAATTTACGAGTTTCAAATTATCAAAATATATCTATTTCTTTTTATAAGTTTATAGAGAATTGTTTTAACAAATGTTCGTTAGACAAACCTTTAGTCGGGTACCGATTAATATTGATTTTATTCAACTTATCGAGTATTTTTCAAGAGACCGGGAAGAAATGTTCACTTTATCGAGAGATTCGTTAGACAAACCTTTACTCGGGTAAAACACGGGCGAAGCCGGGTACATCCGCTAGTAAACCTATAAAAGTCAGCCACCTACGCGTTTTAGGTCTTTAGCCCTCATCAACGTAATACGGGTGTACCTCAAAGACAAGACCAAAAAAGGTAATTTCACATAAGGGTTTCCTAAAAGTTCGCAAACACTTGCAAAAAAAATTGAATTTGAGGGTACCTCTCAACAAAGGACAGTTTTCATTTGCAAAATTACCATTTTTACAATTTAGCAACTCTCCGGTAAGAGAACACCTCTCCCTAAAGAACACTTTGGCTCTGCAATTATATTTTCTTTACAGGGAGGTTTACACTGTATAAATTATATGGATATATATTTGGAATTTGTTGCAGGTGTTTACGAACTTTTGGGACAACCTTATATTTCAAAAGCTTTCAGATTTGGTAATTGAAAAAAAAATGTATTTGAAACTGATTGATATAGAAGAACAAGATTTCAGGTATCTGGTCCTATATTGAGAATCAACTGAATTTGATTCACTGATGGAGTTGGACTTGTAAAAATTCAAGAAGGTCATGAAGATACATTTTCACTGAAATAAAATTATTTCCATGCGTTTACAAACCTGGTGTCAGCTGGCGTTATTTTCAACCAACCTCCAGCGAGGTAAAAGATTTATGGTTCATACATCTTAATTGTCTCAGGTCGACTTCTAGGATAACTTTGGTCTCGAAGAATAACCAAAAAATCTATATATGATTTCTTCAAATACATTAGAACCTCCCTGTAAAGGACACCTAATTGTAGAGCCAAAGTGTCTTTTTGGGAGAGGTATCCTCTTACCGGAGAGTTGCTACATTGTAAAAATGGTAATTTTGCAAATGAAAACTGGTCCTTTTGTGGAGAGGTGTTTGCTAGCGGGGTGTCCACTAAAGGGAGGTTCTACTGTACCTTCAAGAATTTTTCCAATACAGATTGTATTTGGGGGATACACAACTTGGGAACATCTGGAAAAAGTTTAGTTACCAATGAGCTAAATCCTTTTAATTACCATGAAGGACAGTTTAAGAGAAATAAAAAATAAATAAATTTTAATTTACTCATCGAAGCTTTTATTTTATTTATAACACACACATTTATTATTTACATATATAAAAAAAGAGTTTATAAATATAATACGTGATAGAGATTAGTGTATTCACATAGTGTTCATCAGGCCATTGTCACTTTCTAGTTATCCTCCAGTTCCACGACATAAGAAAATCCTTTCTGTGACGTAGATATCCTGCCGAAGATATCAGCCCACTGGTCGGGGTCTTCATCTACTTGCGGGGGGTTGACCAGAACAGCTCTAGGATTGCGGACTTTGGTGAAAAGTGGCAAGGAAAGATTAGGTCCCACAACAACATTGAAAGACAATACACATCCTGATCTCAAACTGACATTTTCCATAACAATAGTTTCGGAAGCGATCAAAGAATTTTCGAGATAGCAGTTATCATGAATAATCACATTATCCCAAATATAGCTGTTCTTGATTGTCACATTGTTGCCAATAATGCAATTCTTTCCAACAAATGAACGATGGATCTCAACATTTTGGCCAATGGCAGATCCTTCTCCAATGGCACGCCAGTCATAGTCCTTTGTCGTTACGTCTTTCAGCACTTCAACCTCACTTGCTGAGTAGTTGATAGATCTTGTCGATGCCATCATAAATCTCTTTATGATATCTTGACAAACGATGTCATATACCCACAAGTTGTGGATGATGAGACCATAGTATCGTGTTTTGTGAATATAAATGGTGCGGTCGACTATCTCTTTACTTTCAATGATAAACTGAACAAATTCTTCCATTTTGGTGAATTTTAAATTATCTACAAATTGAAATAACACATCTGGAGTACAGATGGCAATTCCAGAATAAAAAATATCATTTTCAATATTAAACTCTTCTGTTGTGAATTTTCTTTTAATTTTTGTCACATAGTTGGTTTTGCGGTAGATTTTAACTAGCTTCTTGGTATTTGATTTCGTTATAACGAGAGAGTTTTCTTCATTGGACTTCAAATTAGCATCGGGGATTTTAGAATAAACTAAAGTCATCACCATTTTCTTGTCCAATTTCTTCTTATCATCATGGTCCATCAGCACTTCATGTAGAGGGATGAACGAAATGCTATCAGCTCTCATAAGAATGAAATCAGTCGTGACAATATTCCTTCGGTAGATTTCTCTAAGAATATCGCCGAAATTGAGGAAATTCGAGACAACAAAGTTTATCTTGAGATTTTTTACAGCTTGATTCCAAGGATAGGTTTGAATAAAATTCTTAATTTCTCTCTGGAAAACATTACAACAGATGAAAATTTCTTGCACTTTGTTCTGTGCCAGGTATTCCAGGGTACGGGCAAGGAAAGGAACTCCTAAGAATGGTAGAAGGGCCTTCGGGCTTGTAAGGGTGAGGGGGAAGAATCTCTGGTTGAAAGATTCTGCAATGACAACAGCCGTCAGGGGCCTTTCATCGCCGACAGTTGGGGTATGGGCAGACAGAGCCAGAGTCTCATTCTTCTGGTGCATCTTCTCTATAAATATCTTTTATAGTTATCTGAATATCTCTCTCTTGTAGCTGAACACTTTTAAAAAGGCTAATACTTTTTTATTTACACAGATTATTAATATATATATTGATTTTTAATACATACTCAGTGAATATTAAAACAATAAAAATTATTTATGTTTTAAATATGTTCGCATATTTTAAAAAAATACATTAAATTAAACGAATTTATAAGGAATTCCTTTCAGGGATCAATGATTTGTTTACCAGAATGGAAACGCACCCCAAATACAGAAAACTACCTTTTCCTTCAAAGCTAAAGAAGATAAATGTGCTCTCTCTCTCTCTGAACGTAGGCATGATGTATATAATATATACATCAATATAATATATATAATCTATCTATATATATATATACTAGCCGAATGACCCGGGCAACGCCCGTGTTTTACCCGATTGAATGTTTTTATTCAAATACTATTTGTTACAATTATAAATTGGAACCGTGGATGTCACTCTTGTGAAACGTCCCGCTCCAAACTTTACATGTACATTAGGTCAGCTGGTATTACCTCTCATTTTCACCGCTAGAGGCGCGAGCGAATTGACTTTTTGTAAATATACATAATTATAATGATAGAGGTTCTATAGAAATAAATAAAATAAGCCGAAATAGCTCAGTTAGGAGAGCGTTAGACTGAATATCTAAAGGTCCCTGGTTCGATCCCGGGTTTCGGCATCTTTTTTTAATTTTTCAATTTCTACTTACCGTAACTTGACACTTAACGTGACAGAATTGTGCATGACGCTGATAACTGTATTAAATATAATCCAAATTGTGCCTTATCACACACTATTTATTTATTTGGATTAGGTCTTATTACCTTGTGTTTATAATCTAATATCCAAATTGTGCCTTATCACACACTATTTTTTATTTGGCCTTATTACCTTGTGTTTATAATCTATGACGTAATGCCGGCGGCGCGCGCCCGTTGGCTGCCGGCGAGCACGTGACCTCCCTGTGCGCGCGCATTCGTGACAGAGGCGGCCGATGAGGAATGAGGAAAGACGGTCGTGACTATATATATACTAGACGTATGGCCTGGGCAACGCCCGGGTTTTACCCGAGTGCGTATATATTTTTAAAATGTTTTAATTAAAATACTATTCGTTACAATTATAAATTGGCGCCGTGGATGTCTCTCTTGTGAAACGTCCCGCCCCAAACTGTGTGTGTCTTGAAAATATAAAAATAAAAATGTGAACGGAAAATATGTCCAGGGTAGCCTAGTGGTCATGGCATCTGCCCGGTAAGCGGAAGGTCGTGGGTTCGATTCCCATCCCTTGACACTTTTTTATTTTATCCATTCTGACCAAAATCTATCCGTGAACTTCACACAGACAGAATAAGGCAATTATATAAGTAGATAATCCAAATTGTGCCTTATCACACACTATTTTTTTATTTGGCCTTATTACCTTGTGTTTATAATCTATGACGTAATGCCGGCAGGGCGCGCCCGTTGGCTGCGGGCGAGCACGTGACCTCCCTGTGCGCGCGCATCCGTGACAGCGGCCGATGAGGAATTGAGGAAAGACGGTCGTGACTATATATAATAATAATAATAATAATTATTATTATTATTATTATTATTATTATCATTAGATAATGATAATGCTCATAATGATGATGCGCGCGCATCCGTGACATGAGGAATTGATGGTGGAAAGACGGTCGTGACTATATATGTTGACTAGACGAATGACCCGGGCAACGCCCGTGTTTTGCCCGATTGAATGTTTTTATTCCAATACTTTTTGTTACAATTATAAATTGGAGCTGTGGATGTCACTCTTGTGAAACGTCCCGCTCCAAACTTTACATGTACATTAGGTCAGCTGGTATTACCCTTCGTTTTCACCGCTAGAGGCGCGAGCGAATTGACTTTTTGTAAATATACATAATTATGAAGATAGAAGCTTCTATAGAAGATAATGAGCATAATGATGATGCGCGCGCATCCGTGACAGCGATGAGGAATTGAGGAAAGACGGTCGTGACTATATATTAACGAATGACCCGGGCAACGCCCGTGTTTTACCCAATTGAATGTTTTTATTCAAATACTATTTGTTACAATTATAAATTGGAGCCGTGGATGTCACTCTTGTGAAACGTCCCGCTCCAAACTTTACATGTACATTAGGTCAGCTGGTATTACCCCTCATTTTTACCGCTAGAGGCGCGAGCGAACTGACTTTTTGTAAATATACATAATTATAAAGATAGAAGCTTCTATAGAAGATAATGATCATAATGATGATGCGCGCGCATCCGTGACAGCGATGAGGAATTGAGGAAAGACGGTCGTGACTATATATTAACGAATGACCCGGGCAACGCCCGTGTTTTACCCGATTGAATGTTTTTATTCAAATACTATTTGTTACAATTATAAATTGGAGCCGTGGATGTCACTCTTGTGAAACGTCCCGCTCCAAACTTTACATGTACATTAGGTCAGCTGGTATTACCCCTCGTTTTCACCGCTAGAGGCGCGAGCGAATTGACTTTTTGTAAATATACATAATTATAAAGATAGAAGCTTCTATAGAAGATAATGATCATAATGATGATGCGCGCGCATCCGTGACAGCGTTGAGGAATTGAGGAAAGACGGTCGTGACTATATATGTTGATAATAATAATAATAATAATAATATAATAATAATAATTATTATTATTATCATTAGATATTGATAATGATCATAATGATGATGCGCGCGCATCCGTGACATGAGGAATTGAGGAATTGTTGACGGTGGAAAGACGGTCGTGACTATATATGTTGATTAATTAATAATAATAATAATAATTATTATTATTATTATTATCATTAGATAATGATAATGATCATAATGATGATGCGCGCGCATCCGTGACATGAGGAATTGAGAAGGAAAGACGGTCGTGACTATATATGTTGATTAATTAATAATAATTATTATTATTTTATTATTATTATCATTAGATAATGATAATGATCACAATGATGATGCGCGCGCATCCGTGACATGAGGACTTGAGGAGGAAAGACGGTCGTGACTATATATGTTGACTAGACGAATGGCCCGGGCAACGCCCGGGTTTTACCCGAGTGCGTATATATTTTTAAAATGTTTTAATTAAAATACTATTCATTACAATTATAAATTGGCGCCGTGGATGTCTCTCTTGTGAAACGTCTCGCCCCAAACTGTGTGTGTCTTGAAAATATAAAAATAAAAATGTGAACGGAAAAATATGTCCAGGGTAGCCTAGTGGTCATGGCATCTGCCCTTTAAGCGGAAGGTCGTGGGTTCGATTCCCATCCCTTGACACTTTTTTATTTTATCCATTCTGACCAAAATCTATCCGTGAACTTCACACAGACAGAATAAGGCAATTATATAAGTAGATAATCCAAATTGTGCCTTATCACACACTATTTTTTATTTGGCCTTATTACCTTGTGTTTATAATCTATGACGTAATGCCGGCGGCGCGCGCCCGTTGGCTGCCGGCGAGCACGTGACCTCCCTGTGCGCGCGCATCCATGACAGCGGCCGATGAGGAATTGAGGAAAGACGGTCGTGACTATATATAATAATAATAATTATTATTTTTTTTATATATATTTATTATATTTTTATTATTATTATTATTATTATTATTATTATTATTATTATCATTAGATAATGATAATGATCATAATGATGATGCGCGCGCATCCGTGACATGAGGAATTGACGGTGGAAAGACGGTCGTGACTATATATGTTGATCAATTGATAATAATAATAATAATTATTATTATTATTATTATTATCATTAGATAATGATAATGATCATAAAGATGATGCGCGCGCATCCGTGACATGAGGAATTGAGGAGGAAAGACGGTCGTGACTATATATGTTGATAATAATATTAATTACTAGCGGATGTACTCGGCTTCGCCCAGGTTTTTCTCGAGGGAATGTTTGTAGTCTAGTAATAAGAAAATATACTACACCTAAAAACTATCAGAGAAAAGAGAAACCACGGAAGGTGAACAGAAAAATGCTTACAATGTATGTTTATTTATTTATGCTTATGAGGTGATACAGCAACGTCTTTACAATAAGAGAGGAGACAAAATGAATCAAATCTAGAAAAAAGAAGTGAGGACTTCTCGGTCCTCATGTATGTTATGTTTACAATATCAAGTTAAATAAAAACAAAGATAAAATTTGCATATGTTGGTCACTATAAATTTGTATATTTGTTAGGCGAAATTAGAAACATGATAAAACAATTGGGTATTTAAAAACAAATGTAGAAATAAAAGTTGAAGTATAATAAACAATGTTAAATATTAGTTTTAATTATTAATCAAGATTGTGTGTGAATATGTGAGAAAGATGTAATATCGTTGTTGTTTTCTTGGCCGACTGTTTTACATATGGTGTTATCTTAAAATTGCTTGTTTTGAATATTTTTTAGATTGAGATTATTAGCTAGTATGTAAAAAAATTAACTCTGTTGAAATTTAATTTTGTATTTATATATAAATAAAATTAACTCTGTTGATTTTTTTTTTTTTTGTATTTGTGCTGAGAACATGTAAGAAAACATCTACCTATGTTTTTCCACGTGACGCAGCGGAGCGTGACCTTGGCTGCACGGGTGAGTCAGTTGTTATTTTGAACTGTATGGATGGACATTAAAACATGGTGGCAGCGATAACTGGATAAATACGAACCCGTATATTGCAAAATATCGATTTTTGCGTACCTTGGAAGATAATTCAACATGGCTCAGATTCAACCTCCAGAAACTTTCGACTTCTCGACTCCCAACGAATGGCCCAAATGGAGGAAGAGATTCGAACGATACCTCGTGGTCAGTGGAATGAAGAAGAAAGAGGAGGCGGACAAGATCGATTTGTTCATGTACTTGATGGGTGACCGCGCGGATGATATATTCAGGACCTTCAAGTTCGAAAAGGAGGAAGAGGCAACGAAAATTGATTCCGTCCTCAAGGCGTTCGACAGCCACTTCTGTGTCAGAAAGAATATTATCTACGAACGTGCGAAATTTAATTCAAGAATCCAAGAGGATCGGGAGCCAGTGGACGAATTCATCACTTCATTGTACAAATTGGCTGATAGTTGCGAATTTGAGGGTCTTCATGAGCAGTTGATCCGTGACCGAATAGTGGTTGGAGTGAGGGACAAAGCTTTATCTGAAAGAATGCAGTTGGACAGCGAACTGACTTTGGAAAAGGCGGTGAAAATGGTTCGACAGCAGGAAGCAGTTCGACAGCAGCAAGTCGACCTGCAGCGTCCCTCAACAAGCCAAAAGGTCAATCAGGTGAAGTTCAACTCGAAGAAACAATCACCGAAACAACAACAGCAGCCTTCGAGGAAGAAGGAGAAGTCAGCCAAAACAAGATCACGATGTCCAAAATGCGGAGGTTTCACCCACAGGGAAGGACAGGCCTGCCGTGCTGAAGGACAAAGATGTAACCTATGTTCAAAAACTGGCCATTTTGCAAATTGCTGCCCAGATAAGCAGGCGAAGACTGCGGAAGTCAAAGCTGTTTCTGAACTTGATGAAGAAATTGGTTTTCTCCTGGAGGTCTCATCTGTGGAGGATTCATCTAATCTCGATGATGATGAAGGCGAGTGCAGGAGGCGATGGACAGCAGAAATCCAAGTGAACGGGAAAAAGGTGAAGTTCAAGCTCGACTCCCAGGCGGATGTTACATGTGTTCCTCTGTGTCTCTTCAAGAAGATAATGGGACAGCAACGACTAGTGAAAAGTGATATCAACATCAGAGCTGCTGAATTCTCCGAACTTCAGACTGTGGGTATGTTTATATCAACGCTGCGAAATGGCAATTATGAAATCAAGGAGAAGATTTATGTCATTCGTCGTTTGAGTGAACCTCTTCTGAGTCGCCGGGCATGTGAGCTCTTGAACCTGGCGAGGCGAATTGAAGTGGGTGCGACGAGAATTAACCCGGTCAAGGAATTCCCTGAAGTGCATATCCCTGGAAAGGAGCTGCTCGACGCCGATGCATTATCCAGACAACCACTTCTTACAACCGAGGGAGGTGAAAACGAACGGCAAACCTCAGCGCATATAAATGCAGTTCTCTCGAGTATAACCGACAAAGACGAGATGTTGACGAAGATTTTTGAAGCTCAACAAGAAGATACGACCCTGAAAGCAGTAGTCAACTACCTTGAGCAAGGCTGGCCAGATAAGAAGAAGATGTCACAGGCTCTGCTCTCTTATTGGCATGTCAAGGATGAACTCGGCGTTCAAAATGGACTACTGATGCGTAGCTGTCGTCTTGTTATTCCAGCAAGTATGAAACTGGAGATCCTAGATAAGTTGCACGCTGGGCACTTCGGGATTACAAAAACAAGACTTCGCGCACGTGAGACGGTATGGTGGCCTGGAATTTCGGAGGAGATCGCGGAAACGGTCAAAAGTGCAGTGTCTGTATCCAGGAAGCCGTCTCAAAACATGAACCTTTGATACCAACCAACTTTCCTACACGACCGTGGCAAAAGATTGGAATGGATTTGTTCAAGTTCGAGAATAAGTGGTATCTAGTCGTCATTGACTATTATTCTCGCTTTCCTGAAATGATTCAGCTGGATCGGCTCACAGCCAGTGTGGTGGTGCGTAGTTGCAAATCCATATTTGCCCGACATGGAGTACCAGAAACTGTTGTAACCGATAATGGGACGCAATTTGGAGCTGCTCGTGAATTTGCAAATTTCGCAAGGCAGTACGGATTCCAACATGTCACTTCAAGTCCTCGATTCCCGCAGAGCAATGGGATGGCAGAAGCAGGTGTGAAAATTGCTAAGTTGATCCTCAAGAAAAATCAAGACCCATCGCTTGGACTCCTGGAGTATCGATCGACCCCTTTAGAGAACGGTTACAGCCCTGCTGAGCTTCTCATGGGACGTAAACTCCGAACGACCTTGCCAATTGCACCAGAGAATCTTAATCCAAAGTTCGTGGACTCTCAGCCCTGAAAAGAAAGGAGGGGAGAAGGAGAAAGGATATGAAATCCAGATATGATCGACGCTGCGGAGCTACGGACATGGAGGAGCTATCCGAAGGTGACACGGTTTGGATTACAGATATGCGAACCTGGGGGATTGTAAAGCAGAAGGCATCGACACCAAGGTCATATATAGTTGATACTCCAGTTGGGACTTTACGTCGAAACAGGTTCCATCTACGAAAAGGAGTTACAGTGCAATATCCAGCCGACCCATCGACGCCGACCTTTTCGGAGGAGGACCTGGCTGAAAATGAAAAGACCCCAGTTGTGGATTATCCCTCTAACGACTCAGAAGACGGCCAGATAAGAACCCGGAGTGGACGAATTGTTAAACCTGTGGATCGCCTTCATTATTAATTATATTATGCATTTAAAGTTTGTAATGTATATATATATTTCAAGTCTTAAAAAGGGGGATGTGCTGAGAACATGTAAGAAAACATCTACCTATGTTTTCCCACGTGACGCAGCGGAGCGTGACCTTGGCTGCACGGGTGAGTCAGTTGTTATTTTGAACTGTATGGATGGACATTAAATCAGTATTTAATCGATAACAGCGAAGTTACGCATGTTAATGTTAGGAAATATATTTTGATGTTAAGCAAAACCTGCTCCATCTCGTTTTACATAAATGTTGAAAATTTGGTTGAAATTGATGCATTGTAACGAAAGTTTTTAGTGATGTCCACTTATGAAATTTCCATTTTATTAATATAGATTATTATTATTATTATCATTAGATAATGATAATGATCATAATGATGATGCGCGCGCATCCGTGACAGAGGCCGATGAGGAATGAGAAAAGACGGTCGTGACTATATATAGTAATAATAATAATAATAATTATTATTATTATTATTATTATTATTATTATAAAATAAAAGGACTTAAAAGCGCGAATGTTTCTTTTATACATTAAACGAACTTCTACTGTCCTTACTGCGATGAAAAAATATATTGGGAGGGCTTGGCTCATCAGTGGTGAACCCTCCCAGCGGTTTCACCAATTTAATCCACCAGACCGCATCTCAGAGCTCTAATACTGTATTGGATCATTCTGCTTTTATATGCTACACTGAAGGATGGAATCTTAGAAATGGTTTTCAAGTAAACGATGGACATAAGCTTATAGGACAGTAGAAGTTTTTTCATCGCAGTAAGGACAGTAGAAGTTCGTTTTATGTATAAAAGAAACATTCGCGCTTTTAAGTCCTTTTATTTTATATGTATAGATGGCGCGTTATTGCTTTGTGTTAATTTATTCCTAATGGCCTTGTCTTTATAGTTTGCTGAAGAGCATTGCTCGAAGCAAATATTTGAATGTAATTCTACTGTCCTATAAGCTTATGTCCATCGTTTACTTGAAAACCATTTCTAAGATTCCATCCTTCAGTGTAGCATATAAAAGCAGAATGATCCAATACAGTATTAGAGCTCTGAGATGCGGTCTGGTGGATTAAATTGGCGAAACCGCTGGGAGGGTTCACCACTGATGAGCCAAGCCCTCCCAATATATTTTTTCATCGCAGTAAAGACAGTAGAAGTTCGTTTTATGTATAAAAGAAACATTCGCGCTTTTAAGTCCTTTTATTTTATATGTATAGATGGCGCGTTATTGCTTTGTGTTAATAATAATAATAATAATTATTATTATTATCATTAGATAATGATAATGATCATAATGATGATGCGCGCGCATCCGTGACAGCGGCCGATGAGGAATTGAGGAAAGACGGTCGTGACTATATATATTAATAAATGAATGTCTGTCTGTGTGTGTACTCTATAGATTCAAAAACCATACATCCAATCGCCGTGAAATTTTGGGATATTATTATGTATATGCCCGGAAAGGTTTTCGAAAAATAAATTCTTGAATATCTTGAATATCCTTAGAGTTATTTGCATATTTGTAGCTTTAACTCGTAAGCAGCGCCACCTTGCGACGGAGATAGGCTTAGGAAGGAAGTCCGCCCCACCCCCTGTCGAGAGAATGTAATCGTCTGGCAGCCGGCCGGATGGACAGTCCAAGTACCCACCGACCAATCAGAGGGGTCAAGAGGTCCTGGCGCGCGGGGGCAGAGTTGGTGACACAGCTGTGCCAAGTAGACAAGAAAAAAGCCTCGCGGGGGCTTGCCCAAGATGACCTCTGGGAACTTCGTCCATCTTCCATAAACGACCATGATTTTATTCAACTTATCGAGTATTTTTCAAGGGACCGGGAAAAAATGTTCACTAGATAAAACGATGATTTTGTAATGTAGAAAATTAGGAAAGACAAAATTCAGGATGACACGGCAATGTATTTGAGACAAGAATAATGGTACAATTCCAAGGCAAAGATACTATTCCTTTAACTTCCAATTACCGAGGGAACCAATTAATATCGATTTTATTCAACTTATCGAATATTTTTCAAGGGACCGGGAAAAAATGTTCACTAGATAAAACGATGATTTTGTAATGTAGAAAATTAGGAAAGGCAAAATTCAGGATGACACGGCACACAGGGACCGGGAAAAAATGTTCACTTTATCGAGAGATTCAAATTTACGAGTTTCAAATTATCAAAAATATATATATATATGTGATGATGAAGTGTTGACTCTCGTTATACTGTGTTGACCGAGAGGAACAGTCAGGATGGGGAGTTTTTCAGTACCTCTCTGCACCTTGTAAGTCCTTTAAAAGTTCTCACAGAGTACAGGCAGTCGTGGTCGAGGCAGAGTGGAAAGCTTGGGAATGTCCACACAAAAAGACGAAGACACAGTTGCACTAAGAAAGTTTCGTGAACAGATAAAAGTTGAGCTAGGAGCGAAAGATGGGGAGATAGAAGTTTCTTACTGATCTACATGATGGATGAGATGGATCTCAGGTACAACCGACGTGGGGTCGACGCAGATGCTGAACTAACTGTCAAGTGACTGTAAAGGGACTGTATTTATAGGTTAAGACGGGGGCCTTATGCGACAGGGGCCGTTTCTGAGAAAGGGAGCTTTTGCATTCCACCAGATGTGAAGAGTGTGGGTGGTCTGGTCCATTTTTAGACCGAGTTGTGGGAAGTCTAAATCTATCTCGATTTTGACGTTATGACTTCTATCTCTTGCTTAGCTCAACTCTTAATCTATTACAGATTTTTATTTATTATCCTCAGTTTGTACAAATTACATTACATATGATGATGTAAAGACACATGTCAATAATGCGTATAATCATTTACAGATGTGTTTCTATTATACAACATTAAAATCTTGTTATAAGTTATATACAATATGGGTTTGTTGGCTTAAATTACCATAGATGAGCCCCGGGAGTGAAAGGGTTTATCCGGGTTTAAGCGGGTAAAGCCTCTCTAACACAGGTAAGTAATTAAAATTTCTTTTAATTAATTTAAACTGTGAGGGTTAAAAAGGGCTATAACAAGATGATTTGTTTGGATATATAAAAGTGAAATAAAAATGACATTTTTGTTTGATTTAAAAAAAAATGATTAAAATAAAATGATGACATAAAAATTTCACATTCTAAAAGAATATTGGCGGGCGTTGGAAAGGGGTAGTAGTTGAAGAATATGCAATTGTAAGCATTACACATGCAACCAAAAATTCAGATCCAGGTGCAAAGCGAGGATATAGACTTGAGCATCTTCCTTGGCAATGTTTCACTTGCGATCCTATATAAGGGTTACAGTGCTTTGTCACAATTGTAGGATTATTGGGTTAAAAGTTGTTGAAGAAAAGTTGCTTATTAATATGATTTAAAGGGGTGGTAGAGCCATGCGATAAGTAGAATTGTAGCGACAGTAGATGATCTGACTTGACTCGAAATCAAAGGTTGATTGTGGTCCGCTAGAGCTGATTAAAAAATTGAAAGTTGAAAAAAGTGAACGCGGATAATTGAAATAAACTCTTGAAGCGTGTTCAGGCCAGAAGTTGAGATTTGTAAATCTGGGGAACTGTGTTCAAAGAGTTTGTTGAAATATGAAATTAAAAAAAATTGCCAAGCAGTGCTGTCGTTTTTCTACAATGAATTGAAGCAATGGCTGAAAAGATACTGATGATAAAGTCTAGGGAATTGGTTAAAGAATATGATTGTTGAAAACGATTGTTGTAGATGCCCAATAGTTGATGAGATAAACATTGTCATATAATAAAGTTATTTAAACAAATATAAAAGATAGTGAATAGAAATATAGAAATATGATTGCGGGTACAAAAAGTGTAAGTGGACAAAATTAAACATGTAATATATAAAAGATATAATAAATAATAAAATAAAAATAATTTTTGAAACAATTAGATGTTTTGCAATACTAAAATAATATCATGAAAAATAAAAGTAAATTTGATTAAAGTTTTTTTTTTTTTTGAAAATCATGTTGGATTAAAAATTTGATTATATAATTGAAAGGTAAAAATAAGAATAATTATTCAGGATTTTATACAAATAACAATATAATTAAAGATTATTATAATGATTAGATAAATGTTAAGTAGTGGAAAATTGAACAATATTCTCGTTTATCCAAAAAGGTGATATGTAGAGAATGATTTCCTTTTTGCGTCATAAAGTCTATATAAGACTTAACCAAATTGTTTTAATTGGTGATATCAATTAACATGTAAAATGTTTAATGTATGATGTGTTGTGATTAAGGCGTTGTGCAAGATTTGTGAGATTCTCGAGGAAATCTAAATGAGTAGTGTGACACATGTGTTCAAAATGGCGATCATGAAGCTAGCGGTCAAGATCTGCCTTGTGAGGGATGGAGGTGTAACTGAAATAGATTCGGGGGATCCTATTACTGGCGGTCACTGTCTGTCTTTCTTGGTATCGTCGTGGGTGGTCAATCATGGGGATGTTTGTTATTTTTGTCCTTTACTTGAAACTGAATTTCTCTCTTTTGTTTAAGTTGGCAATTTTCTTGCCTATTTGAAAATACCGGGATTTAAATGCAAAAAGGGCTGTGAGCTTGTAGGCGGTATAATTCGGAATAGTTGCGTCTCGAAGATATCTGGAGTCAAATGATTGAATTCACTGAGAAATGCATCTTGAGACAATCGCTGTGGGTTTTGAACAAATCGGGGTTGTGGAGGTGTTATGTACAGAACATTCTCTGTGTAATATTTTAATTTATTGACATGTATGGTGTCACTGTCTCTATTGAGAGGTTGATTGGGGCGATCTATTCGAACGACATTGGGTGAGATTATTTCAATTATTGTGTATGGTCCAGTAAAATATGGTGCTAATTTACCTGTGTCGGGATGTCTGTAATTTTTGACCAAAACAAGATCATTCACTTCGAAATGTGGTGTTCTGTGCTGCTTATCAAATGTTTCTTTATCCTTTTTATGCTTATTTTGAGTACGAGAGCTTGCTATCTCTCGAGCTATATTTATTTCGGGGTATGGGTTAAGATGAGTTCTTAGATCTGGGGGGATAACATTGAACATTAAGTAGGTAGGTGGAAAACTTGTGACAGAATGAGGTGTGTTATTATACGTCTGAGTGACGCGCTTAACTAGTTGAGTCCAGGAAGCTTTCGGATTTTCTAGATAAGCTAGTCTGAGCTTGCCTGTAATGGTCGCATTTAAGCGTTCTATTAAACCGTTTGCTTGTGGGTTATTGCTGGTGGTGAGTAGGGGTTGTATACCATGTGTTATTAGAAATTTACGGAATTTTTCTGAGGTAAAAGCGGGCGCTCTGTCAGATAACAGACGTTTAGGAGATCCTTGCTGTAGTACAGTTTTGAGGGTTTGAATGTACGTTAGGGTACTGGTGGACTTCGATGGGAAGGTCCAAGCATATCGCGTTAAATGATCCACTATTACGTGTAGATATGTCTTGGAGTGTCCATATTTCGAAAATCCAGCTATGGTATCTATAGAGATTAAGTCGAATGGTTGTTGAGGTGGTGGAATTTGTCCGAGGGCACCATAGGGTTTACCTTTGGGCCTTTTAATGATTTGGCAGGTGTGACACGATCTGACAAATTTTTCTATAGATTTAGAGATACCTTTCCAGTAGTACTGGGCAGTAATTATGCGGGTCATCTGAGAGATGCCTGGGTTGTTATATTCTTGGTGAACTTTATTCATTAGAGTATGTTGCAGGGTTTCGGGAATTATTATTTTAATTACACCTTTTCGGGTAATGGTATGTAAGCCGTTTGTATCAATGTTGAAGGCGGATGCTGTTGGTTGATGCTGTTTGATAATATCAGCACTGACAAATCCTACAAAGGGGTTTCGTGATAGCAAATCTGCTTCGTACTGTTGGCTGCCTTTGAGGTAGTGGATTTCGTAATTATAGGTAGATAGTCTCAGGCTCCATCTAAAGAGTCGTCCTGACGGATTTTTTTTTATAGTTTTAAGCCATTGTAAAGCTTGGTGATCTGTGTATATGGTGAATTTTATACCGGTGAGGTATATTCGGAATTTGTCTACACTTTCGACGATGGCGAGGCACTCGAGTTCAGAAACGGTGTAGTTTCTCTCATGTGCTCAAAGGGCGCGGCTGAAATATTGTACAGGATGTACTTGTCCGTCTGGATGTACCTGTTTGAGTAAGCCTGCGATCCCTTGGGTGGATGCGTCGCAATAAAGGCGGCATGGTAAACCGACTTGATACAAGTGTAGTACTGGTTTACTGGTTAAACTCTCTTTGAGAGTGGTGAAAGCTTGTTGACAATCTGGGCCCCAATTCCATTTCACATCTTTTTTAAGTAGTTTATTTAATGGTGCTCGTAAGCGGGCTTAATCTGGTATAAACTTATTATACACGTTCACTGCTCCTAAAAATGATTGTAACGTCTTTTGATTGGTAGGTGGTTTGATAGCACTTATGGTATCAAGGTTGCGCGTCTGTGGTGCATAAGTACCTGCGGTAAAAGTGTATCCTAAGAAATCTATATTTGTTTTAAAAAAGGAACATTTGTTATAATTGAGTTTGATGTTTTCGTGTTGACACACCGTTAGAAATTGTTGTAGGTGTTGTATATGATCCTCTAAGGTGTCAGAAAAAATAATGAAATCGTCGAAGTAATGGGTAACAAAATTTAGTTTATATTTTTGCATGACCTGGTTTATGGCACGATGGTATATCTGTGGCGAATTTTTAAATCCGTAAGGAAGTCTACAAAATTCGTACTGACTATCTAACGTCACGAAAGCTAGTAGATTACGTGAGTTAGGTTCTACTTCCACTTGCCAATATGCGGATGCTATATCTACAGAAGAGTAGTATTTGGCTTTCGACAATTTGTCAAGAATGGTTTCTATTAAAGGTAAAGGATGTACGTCTGGAGCGATGATTTCATTAAGTTTTCTGTAATCAATACAGAAACGTTTCGTTTTGTCACGTTTTGTAACAAGAGTTATTGGACTGGCATAAGGTGAGACTGACGGGGCAATGATTCTATGTTGGAGCATTTGCTCTATTTGGGTTTGTATTTCTTGTTGGTCGTGTAGTGGCACTCTATATGGGCGTAATGCTATTATTTTATCTGTGGTGGTATTGATTTTTACCGGTGGTATGTTCAATGTGGGCACATTGTATTTATTAGTAGAGAACACATGCGAGAATTCATATAGAATTCTGTAGAGTTCGTGTGGACAATGTTCTAACTGAGGTGCCGCATTAGAAGGTATAGAAATCTCAATATCATAGGTAGGAGATATAGTGGGTGATACAATAGTGGGGGAACATATAATTGGGGTAGGGTCCGCCACGTGTAAACAGGACTGGTTCGAGGGGAAGGTGGTAAAAATAGCTGTTTCCCTCGGTTGAGTGGGACATAAATCCTGTTTGCACTTGGTGAACTTATAGACATTCGTTGGGAGATCATCATTCTTTTGATAAATTTGGAGATTATTAAAATCTATACTTAATTTAAATAATTTAAGGGTATTAATAGATAAAATACCAAAAGGTAGTGAAGCTTCTATTTTAAAAAAATTTTAGTTTTTGGATGAGGTTACCTATTTTAAGTTTTAAAAAAATATATCCAAGGGTATTTACATTGTGGGCTATTGCGTTTATAGTTAAACTGTACTGAAGGATAATAATTTTATATGGTAATCTATTTTCTATGGTTCTTAAAATATCCAAGTAAAGTATGTTAATAGATGCTCCCGTGTCTATTAAAAAGGGCAAATTTACATTTGGTGACAGTTCAGTCCATATTACGAGCTGTTCAACGAAAAAATGTTTCAGGTTTTCCTACCGTTGAGTTGCTCGCGGGGCTTGTAGAGTCATCTTGGACTTGGGGAACAGGGCTCCGAGATTGGACCTTGGGCCGGGTATCAGATTTTGGTACAGTGGTTGTGCGTGGTCTGGCACTGTAGACTTGGCGTGTTCGGTCCTGTTGGAACCGTTGTTCACACTGGGAGTGCCAGTGCATAGCATTGCAATACTTGCAAGGCGAGGGTGGGGGTGCAACTTGGCACGTTACACGTGATGACCGCTGGTTGTTGTGCCGCGGTGGTGGGTTGTGGTAGGTTGGATGTGGAGCCTTGTCTATTTGGCGCTGGTACGCTGCACTGGTGGCACACTGGGTTCTTCTTATTCTTGACACTAGGTCGAACCATTCTTTAATGGTGTTTGGCTGCACGGTGGCGATTAATCGCTGGTCTGCGACGGGTAGTCCTTCGGTCAGAGACTCTATTAATATGTCGGCGGGAGGTTTAATTTCATGCCCATTACCGTTTTGTTTTGGTAGTAGTCTTTTAGGGGCATTTGGGGTGTCAATTTGATGGCTAGGAAGCGTGAAAACGACGCTTCTGTCGTTGTTGGAAATAAATCTATCAAGGTTTGGCGGGCTTCATTATAAAATAACCTATCTAACCGTAGGCTTCGGAAATATTGGAGGGGCTTACCTTGCAGGTAGCAGGGTAACTTGCGTAGGCGGTCCGTGTAGGTAAGCTCAGCTCGGTCTGCTTGGGCATCGAAGTTGTCGAAAAAGCTCTGGGCTTCAAAGGTACCATCGTATGGACTCACGTCTATCTCCCTCGGAGATCGGGCGATCAGCAGCTTACTCAGGGCATCGGCGATCTGTGTCAGCGGGTCTGCGGAGGTCCCTTGGGGCGACGACGTTTCCTCCTCTTCAAATGTCGTCTCTTGTTGGGGAACAGATATCCCGGTCGCATCGTTGGACTGTTCGGTTTGCTCTTCCATCTTTGCACTTTCTCGCTTCTATCTGAACTATCTGGCCTTCTTCGTTTGGTATCCTTCGTTTTGGTTATCCTGTCGGCTAACTGTAATAAGTTGAAGTCCTGGTAGCTCTTGTAGAATCCGGTCGACTAACTTCGTGATGATGAAGTGTTGACTCTCATTATACTGTGTTGACCGAGAGGAACAGTCAGGATGGGGAGTTTTCCAGTACCTCTCTGCACCTTGTAAGTCCTTTAAAAGTTCTCACAGAGTACAGGCAGTCGTGGTCGAGGCAGAGTGGAAAGCTTGGGAATGTCCACACAAAAAACGAAGACACAGTTGCACTAAGAAAGTTCCGTGAACAGATAAAAGTTGAGCTAGGAGCGAAAGATGGGGAGATAGAAGTTTCTTACTGATCTACATGATGGATGAGATGGATCTCAGGTACAACCGACGTGGCGTCGACGCAGATGCTGAACTAACTGTCAAGTGACTGTAAAGGGACTGTATTTATAGGTTAAGACGGGGGCCTTATGCGACAGGGACCGTTTCTGAGAAAGGGGGCTTTTGCATTCCAACAGATGTGAAGAGTGTGGGTGGTCTGGTCCATTTTTAAACCTTGTTGTGGGAAGTCTAAATCTATCTCGATTTTAACGTTATGATTCTATCTCTTGCTTAGCTCAACTCTTAATCTATTACAGATTTTTATTTATTATCCTCAGTTTGTACAAATTACATTACATATGATGATGTAAAGACACATGTCAATAATGCGTATAATCATTTACAGATGTGTTTCTATTATACATTAAAATCTTGTTATAAGTTATATACAATATGGGTTTGTTGGCTTAAATTATCATATATATTTTTATATAAGTTTATAGAGAATTGTTTTAACAAATGTTCGTTAGACAAACCTTTACTCGGGTAAAACCCGGGTACATCCGCTAGTTCATCTATCTATATAGATAATACCGTAACAGAGTTTTCCATTGTAAAGTCCTGAGCTATCTCCTCCGAAGATTCTGAACTACACATAACAATCTATATACCAAAATTTTCGTTATTTTTTTCTTCGTATGATAGGCCTGTTTTTATTTTCCTAATGTTAACAGTTATTTTTATTTTTTAATTTAATCTATTTTACAATCGTAGATTTTTTGCATTTATCATCATCAATTCATTTGTTTTGAAATGCGTAAAAATGTGTTTTGAAATAATATATATTTCTGATTCATTTGATTATGTAAGTACTTTGTTATAGTTTTTCATTTAAATATATAAATTTTTCGAATTGTAGATTGAATTATTACTTTTATTCTATAATAATTATCTTTTATAAGTGTTTGTTATAGTTTTTCATTTGAATTTAGCACAATTTTTGTATCTGGTTATCTTTTTTGGCATCTTTTCATCTCTCTTTGGTATCTTTTTTTTTCTCATTAATAAGACCTAATCCAAATAATTAAATAGTGTGTGACGTTTCAGCAACAGCATCAGACAGAAGAATAAATGAACTAAAGAATAAAATCTCATTTTTTCTTTTGTCTGATGATGGTGGCATTTGGATTAGGTCTTTTTTTTTTTATTAATTTGTTATAGTTTTTCATTTGAATTTAGCTCCATTTTTGTGTCTTATTTCTTCTTTATATTAAAACTTAGAATTAAGCTTTGCTTTTTTATATACATGTTTATTACACATTTAGCAATACTTTTTCTTTATATTTGCTCTTATTTACTCATTTTTTTACTCTTACAATTTCTCCCTATTTGCTTTTGTAGCTTTTCTTATAAAAAAAATATTAGAACTTAGAATTAAGCTTTGCTTTTTTATATACATGTTTGTTACACATTTAGCAATATATATACCAAAATATTTTTTTGAATACTTACCTCTTTTAGTGAATTTTTGTCAGGGGGGCTGCAAAAGTGCCGTACTTATGCAGTATTTTGATGCTTTTCCTGTGAAAAGGATAATGAAATTTAAAATTAAGCTTTGCTTTTTTATATACATGTTATTTACACATTTAGCAATATATACACAGAAATATTTTTGGAATATTTAACTTTTTTGGTGAATTTTTGTCAGGGAAGCTATGGACTACCGTAATCATGCATTATGTTGATGTTCTTCTCATAAAAAAAATATTTGGGTTTGGAATTGGGCTTTGCTTTTTGTATACATGTTTTTTACATATTTAGCAATTTACACACAGAAAAATTTTGGAATATTTAACTTTCTTGGTGAATTTTTGTCAGGGAAGCTATGGACTGCTGTAATCATGCGGCTGCAAAAGTGCCGTACTTATGCAGTATTTTGATGCTTTTCCTGTGAAAAGGATAATGAAATTTAAAATTAAGCTTTGCTTTTTTATATACATGTTATTTACACATTTAGCAATATATACACAGAAATATTTTTGGAATATTTAACTTTTTTGGTGAATTTTTGTCAGGGAAGCTATGGACTGCCGTAATCATGCGGCTGCAAAAGTGCCGTACTTATGCAGTATTTTGATGCTTTTCCTGTGAAAAGGATAATGAAATTTAAAATTAAGCTCTGCTTTTTTATATACATGTTATTTACACATTTAGCAATATATACACAGAAATATTTTTGGAATATTTAACTTTTTTGGTGAATTTTTGTCAGGGAAGCTATGGACTGCCGTAATCATGCATTATGTTGATGTTCTTCTCATAAAAAAAATATTTGGGTTTGGAATTGGGCTTTGCTTTTTGTATACATGTTTTTTACATATTTAGCAATTTACACACAGAAAAATTTTGGAATATTTAACTTTCTTGGTGAATTTTTGTCAGGGAAGCTATGGACTGCCGTAATCATGCGGCTGCAAAAGTGCCGTACTTATGCAGTATTTTGATGCTTTTCCTGTGAAAAGGATAATGAAATTTAAAATTAAGCTTTGCTTTTTTATATACATGTTATTTACACATTTAGCAATATATACACAGAAATATTTTTGGAATATTTAACTTTTTTGGTGAATTTTTGTCAGGGAAGCTATGGACTGCCGTAATCATGCATTATGTTGATGTTCTTCTCATAAAAAAAATATTTGGGTTTGGAATTGGGCTTTGCTTTTTGTATACATGTTTTTTACATATTTAGCAATTTACACACAGAAATATTTTGGAATATTTAACTTTCTTGGTGAATTTTTGTCAGGGAAGCTATGGACTGCCGTAATCATGCGGCTGCAAAAGTGCCGTACTTATGCAGTATTATGATGCTTTTCCTGTGAAAAGGATAATGAAATTTAAAATTAAGCTTTGCTTTTTTATATACATGTTATTTACACATTTAGCAATATATACACAGAAATATTTTTGGAATATTTAACTTTTTTGGTGAATTTTTGTCAGGGAAGCTATGGACTGCCGTAATCATGCATTATGTTGATGTTCTTCTCATAAAAAAAATATTTGGGTTTGGAATTGGGCTTTGCTTTTTGTATACATGTTTTTTACATATTTAGCAATTTACACACAGAAAAATTTTGGAATATTTAACTTTCTTGGTGAATTTTTGTCAGGGAAGCTATGGACTGCCGTAATCATGCGGCTGCAAAAGTGCCGTACTTATGCAGTATTTTGATGCTTTTCCTGTGAAAAGGATAATGAAATTTAAAATAAAGCTTTGCTTTTTTATATACATGTTATTTACACATTTAGCAATATATACACAGAAATATTTTTGGAATATTTAACTTTTTTGGTGAATTTTTGTCAGGGAAGCTATGGACTGCCGTAATCATGCATTATGTTGATGTTCTTCTCATAAAAAAAATATTTGGGTTTGGAATTGGGCTTTGCTTTTTGTATACATGTTTTTTACATATTTAGCAATTTACACACAGAAAAATTTTGGAATATTTAACTTTCTTGGTGAATTTTTGTCAGGGAAGCTATGGACTGCCGTAATCATGCGGCTGCAAAAGTGCCGTACTTATGCAGTATTTTGATGCTTTTCCTGTGAAAAGGATAATGAAATTTAAAATTAAGCTTTGCTTTTTTATATACATGTTATTTACACATTTAGCAATATATACACAGAAATATTTTTGGAATATTTAACTTTTTTGGTGAATTTTTGTCAGGGAAGCTATGGACTGCCGTAATCATGCATTATGTTGATGTTCTTCTCATAAAAAAAATATTTGGGTTTGGAATTGGGCTTTGCTTTTTTGTATACATGTTTTTTACATATTTAGCAATTTACACACAGAAAAATTTTGGAATATTTAACTTTCTTGGTGAATTTTTGTCAGGGAAGCTATGGACTGCCGTAATCATGCGGCTGCAAAAGTGCCGTACTTATGCAGTATTTTGATGCTTTTCCTGTGAAAAGGATAATGAAATTTAAAATTAAGCTTTGCTTTTTTATATACATGTTATTTACACATTTAGCAATATATACACAGAAATATTTTTGGAATATTTAACTTTTTTGGTGAATTTTTGTCAGGGAAGCTATGGACTGCCGTAATCATGCATTATGTTGATGTTCTTCTCATAAAAAAAAATATTTGGGTTTGGAATTGGGCTTTGCTTTTTTGTATACATGTTTTTTACATATTTAGCAATTTACACACAGAAAAATTTTGGAATATTTTACTTTCTTGGTGAATTTTTGTCAGGGAAGCTATGGACTGCCGTAATCATGCAATATGTTGATGTTCTTCTCATAAAAAAAATATTTGGGTTTAGAATTGGGCTTTGCTTTTTTATATACATACTAGCCGAGTGACCCGGGCAACGCCCCGGGTTTACCCGAAGGACCCACAGGTGAGAAACTATAGAAGAAAAATTTTAACAAATCAGAAAATGAAATTGCAAACAACAGAACTACACTACTTTAAGGACATGAGAGCACATGCACTGTATCACCATACGTGTACCATTTTCAAAGACCCTGCTTAGGATTAAAACTTCTCAGAAGCATAACAATAGTACCAACCTAGAGGTTAACTGGTGTGGATGCATTCCTCTGGGAGTGAGACTATTGAGAAATTCAGTAGGGAGTTATTTTGCTTCTCCGCATTCTAACACTCCAACTGTTAACACTGTGGAAACACTGATTCATGTTTGGTAAGCAATTTCAGGGAAGAAACTATAGACATTGGATTAAATAAATTATTAATTAAATTGCATTAAATAAAAATTATTAGATTTAAATAAATATTATTAGAGTGAAAAAAAAGAAAGAAATTAACAAATTAGAAAATAAAATTTCGAAAAATACAACTATATTGCAGATAAGATAAGAGGACCTTATTAAAAAATACATAAACAAACTGTAATTCGACACTCGATAATTCGACACTTTCGATAATTCGACACTTTCGATAATTCGACCATTTTAAAAATCAAATTTACAAGGTTGATTGTTGTTTAAATACAACTTTGCTTTTGCATGCATAAACACAGGCTCTTGTAGCAAGAACCCAAATATTATTTATAGTCATAGCAAAAGCCAACTTTAGTGAAAACTGATGCCTCTTCAGAATGAATGGAAGACTGAAATCTGAAGGAGCAGAAGATATGGGTCATTTATACTTTCACCAATGCCTTTAGGATCTTTGCGATGGAACGCGTATGGTGTTTCAGCGCATGTGCTCTCATGTCCTTGAAGCACATATACTGACAGTGCCCAAAGTTGAACACACTGTATAGTGTCTGAAATATCTTTGGCCCCTTCGGATACCAACCTTCGCTTCATTCTAGAGAGGCGTTAGTTTTCATGTCATATCTGTAATATAGTTTTGTTGTTTGCAATTTTCTTTTTTTTTTCCTTTCAAATATGTATCCACTCTGAAATATAGTTTGTAAATTTTTATTCTAATTTATTTTCTTATATATATATGTATTTTTTTTTCATTTCCAAAATATTTATTTATACTTTCACCAATGCCTTTAGGATCTTTGCGATGGGACACGTATGGTGTTTCAGCGCATGTGCTCTCATGTCCTTGAAGCACATATACTGACAGTGCCCAAAGTTGAACACACTGTATAGTGTCTGAAATATCTTTGGCCCCTTCGGATACCAACCTTCGCTTCATTCTAGAGAGGCGTTAGTTTTCACTAAGGTTGGCTTTTGCTATGACTATAAATAAGGCTCAAGGCCAAACCTTGGCTACAAGAGCCTGTGTTTACGCACGGACAACTTTATATGTGGCTTTTTCAAGTGTGCGAACATTGGATAGCATACATGTAAAGATGACCCATATCTTCTGCTCCTTCAGATTTCAGTCTTCCATTCATTCTGAAGAGGCATCAGTTTTCACTAAAGTTGGCTTTTGCTATGACTATAAATAATATTTGGGTTCTTGCTACAAGAGCCTGTGTTTATGCATGCAAAATCAAAGTTGTATTTAAACAACAATCAACCTTGTAAATTTGATTTTTAAAATGGTCGAATTATCGAAAGTGTCGAATTATCGAAAGTGTCGAATTATCGATAGTGTCGAATTACAGTTTGTTTATTTATTTTTTAATAAGGTCCTCTTATCTTATCTGCAATATAGTTGTATTTTTCGAAATTTTATTTTCTAATTTGTTAATTTTTTCTTTTTTTTTTCACTCTAATAATATTTATTTAAATCTAATAATTTTTATTTAATGCAATTTAATTAATAATTTATTTATTCCAATGTCTATAGTTTCTTCCCTGAAATTGCTTACCAAACATGAGTCAGTGTTTCCACAGTGTTAACAGTTGGAGTGTTAGAATGCGGAGAAGCAAAATAACTCCCTACTGAATTTCTCAATAGTCTTACTCCCAGAGGAATGCATCCACACCAGTTAACCTCTAGGTTGGTACTATTGTTATGCTTCTGAGAAGTTTTAATCCTAAGCAGGGTCTTTGAAAATGGTACACGTATGGTGATACAGTGCATGTGCTCTCATGTCCTTAAAGAAGTGTAGTTCTGTTGTTTGCAATTTCATTTTCTGATTTGTTAAAATTTTTCTTCTATAGTTTCTCACCTGCGGGTCCTTCGGGTAAACCCGGGGCGTTGCCCGGGTCACTCGGCTAGTATTATATATATTGTCACGGTAAGAATTGCAAGCAACAGGCGTAGATAAATCGAACGATAAACGTTTATTGCTGCCAACGAGCAGACTAACTAAATCAAAGAATACACGGATATATATAGCAATCATTAATTCAATATATGCAAAACAAACACAAACAAAATCTAAAGCTTAATTATGTAAAACAATACAACAAATAACGCTACAATGCCCTCCTCTCCAAATGACAGCGTCCTCGCTGTCAGACAATGTCGGCTTGTTGCTCGTCCGGATCTGCAGGCGGCGATTCAATCTCTGCAGACGGCGCTACCATCTCCGCAGACCGCTACCTCTGCAGACGGCGATTCTCTGCAGGCGGCAATTTCTGCAGACGGCAATTTCCGCAGACGACGGTCTCAACTCCGCAGAAGACGGGCCACCTCTCCAGAAGACGATCCCCTCCGCAGACGACGATCTCAATTCAGCCTGGTCGAACCAGTAGAAATCATAAGGCTACCGTTGGCGGCCACAGCTCGCATGCCAGAAGAGCCCCCTGGCAGTCCCGCTTTTTCTAACAGAATCTCGGCGCTACCACAATCGATTATAGCCCTTGACGCCTCCAGAAAGTCCCAACCGAGAATGATGTCGTGGCTACAACTTGGTAAAACAATGAATTCAAACGGCTGTACTAATCCGTTTATTTCTAAACGTAACGTACATCGGCCCCTGGAAACGATATATTTCCCGTCGGCAACTCTAAGTGTCATGCCAGCGTCACTGAACATAGTCTTTTTGTGTTGTTGTCTAAAGTGGTCCGAAATAACCGAAAACGAAGCGCCGCTGTCGACAAGGGCAGGAAAAGTTTTATCGTCAATAGTAACGTCAACTGTATTCTGTGATAGTTTAGCACTATGAGCGGCGGAGGATTTATAATCTCCTCAGCGACCTTACCTCCAGCGAAGGGCGCTTGCTCTAGTTTTCCTCACGATAAGGCGATCGGTCAGATCGTCGGCTTGGCGATATCGAGGGGCGACGTTCAGCTGGGGATCGGCCACGACCTGGATAGGGCGACGGGCTTCGATAACCCTGGCGGCCTGGGGTTTCATTGCTATTATAGATCGTTCGCGGGCCGTTCTGGACAGGGTGGTATCTCCCCGGTGGCTGTCGACCCACCATCCCTCGCCGCTCTCGGCAGTACCTGGCGACGTGACCCGGGCGTCCGCATTGGAAACAAACGGGAATATTATCCACCGTCCTCCATTCGTCAGTCTTTCCTCGGGCAGTTGTCAGCCTTGTAGGACTTTGCTGCTGGTAATACGGGGGTGGTTTCGCCGGTCCTTCAAATTGGCGGCGTTGTTCTCGGTAGTATGGGCCCTGCTCCACAATTGGGGTCAGATTTCTCTCAACCTCTTCATGAACAATTTTCTTCAGGGAGTTCACCTCCGGCACTATAGGTTCGGAATGTAGGGCACTTTTAATTTCTTCTCTCACGATTCGTCGAATCAGATCTTCCAGGGACGAGGAGTTTGGTTGCTCTATACTTGCGACGTTAGGGAGTCGCTCAAACCTTGGTTTCCCGATGCGTCGCTGCTTGCAAGCCTCCACCTTTCGGCACCAATCGACAAAGGCTTCAACAGTATCAATTTCCTTTATCAAGATGACCTGATAGACATCTTCTACCACACCTTTCATTAGATGTGCCACTTTCTCTTCTTTACTCATATCGGGATTCACCTGCCTACACAAGCTCAGAACGTCTTGGATGTAGGATTCACAGGATTCTGTACTCTTCTGAGCTCGACTCTGAAGGTTGTCCTTAGCGCGTCTGAGAAGGACACCGCTATTGTCGAATGTCCGGCTAAACATCTCCTTGAACATATCCCACGAATCCATTCCTTCTTCGTTGTTATCATACCATTGGCCAGCGGTCCCTTCCAAAAAGAATGGTGCGTTCGCCAATTTCATCGTGGCATCCCAGCAGTTCGATCTCGCAATACGTTCGTAATCCTTCATCCATTTGCCACAATCCTCCGTTCCATTGCCGCCAAACACAGTTGGGATTCTTGTCAAATGTTTGCAAGTATTAACACCCGTGTTAACTCCAGCCGATATTGACATTTTTCTGATTAGCTTATTCTTTTCGTCGAAATCAAAGCGTGGTTCCTGGCCTTCTAGGCGACGGCTTCTTCTGACAGAGGTATCCGTGATGGTATCGGTACCCAGCATCTCCACCACTTGTCACGGTAAGAATTGCAAGCAACAGGCGTAGATAAATCGAACGATAAACGTTTATTGCTGCCAACGAGCAGACTAACTAAATCAAAGAATACACGGATATATATAGCAATCATTAATTCAATATATGCAAAACAAACACAAACAAAATCTAAAGCTTAATTATGTAAAACAATACAACAAATAACGCTACAATATATATATTTACTGTTCCACGCTGACGAGCGCCAACAGCGCGAAACGCGTTCGTGGATGGCTTTTCTTGATTTATCAAGAAATTGGGTTGGCTAAATATCAGGGAACAAGTTAAATAAACGTTTAGTTTATTTTTTCTCCACTAGATGGCGCTTTGCCTGGGCTCAGCTGGCCCGGCTGATAGTACCCTGTAAGGGCTCCTAATCCAGGGATACAGGATGAGCAGCGTTTGTACTCCATGTTAGGAGCGGCTGCACATGGCATCTGTTCCTCATGTCAGGGCGGCCATTTCTTTTGGAGCTAAGTCGGCCTGCCACTGAGTAGTGCTCCCAGTCTTAATGACAAAGGCAGACGCATTCTACTTCACCCAGTCATGATGGTTGTCAAACAGACACCATCAAGGGTCACAACTTGATATCCTAATATGATTGAGTGGAGATAATAAAGAAGAAGAAAAAGACAAGTGATATATATATATTATCACAGGTTTGCAGATTTCGACAAATTACAAAACTTCTTGTTCCTGCTTGTTCCAAAATCACTTCATTAGGTACCGCACAAAAAGAACAACCTAGTTTATGGTATTGGCAACAATGAATAATATGTGAAGGTTATTCACATATTAAACAAAATGTTAACGCGGGATTCAATCCCGGTTCATGGCTGTCGGGAATCGAGGGTGTTACCCACTCGTCCACTCAAATTACAAAAAAGGCATAAGACGCCGCAACCCTTTTTATTAATTAAATAAAGTAGCTTTCGGTCAAGCCCTTCCTCAGCAAACTAAAACATATATAAAAAGTAATGGAGAGAGATTATATACCATTTTAAAGATATATCTATGCAAATATAGGACAAAATATATATATATATGTTGTAATATATTACAATATATACTTACATCCCCATGTGTTATATAGTTATAGTATAATTACCAAAACGACAAAAATAAAATTTTGATTGAGTGACAGCCGGCGCCAGGAAAAAGGTCCGAAAAACATGTCGGGGATACCAGGTGTGCTCCCTTCTTGTTCAAACAGATCAGTCCGCTTTGAGACACGATGATTGACAGACCCTCCTAAAGAGATCTGCCCTGACCAGCGTCGGCTCTACTTACTCTCTCGCCATCTCTGTGGTGACATCCAACATGCCTTGTCCTTTTGTGTTATCCCAATCACGCCTGAAACCACTCTAAGCATTGTGACCACCACGACTGCAACCAACATGCCACACTAGATTCATCCAACAATATAACACAACTACATTACAACATATATATATATATTTAAATAAAAAAGGCATATATTGGATCAAAATATCATTTATTTTACCAATATTTCAGTTGGCTGAACGCCAACCTTTATCAAGGTATTATAACATTTTAAAGTGTGTCCTATATAAAAATAAATGATATTTTGATCCAATAGATGCCGTTTTATTTAAAGATTTATTTATGGATTGCTCTATTTTCAAAACGATATATCTATATTAATAAAATGCAAATTTCATAAGTGGTGTTTGCTAAAAACTTTCGTTACAATGCATCAATTTCGACCAAATTTTCAACATTTATGTAAAACGAGATGGAGCAGGTTTTGCTTAACATCAAAATATTTTTCCTAACTTTAACATGCGTAACTTCGCTGTTATCGATTAAATACAAAAAATCAACAGAGTTAATTTTATTTATATATAAATACAAAATTAAATTTCAACAGAGTTAATTTTTTTACATACTAGCTAATAATCTCAATCTAAAAAATATTCATATTGTTTTATCATGTTTCTAATTTCGCCTAACAAATATACAAATTTATAGTGACCAACATATGCAAATTTTATCTTTGTTTTTATTTAACTTGATATCGTAAACATATACATCCATTGTAAGCATTTTTCTGTTCACCTTCGGTGGTTTCTCTTTTCTCTGATAGTTTTTAGGTGTAGTATATTTTCTTATTACTAGACTACAAACATTCCCTCGAGAAAAACCTGGGCGAAGCCGGGTACATCCGCTATATTATATAAATATATGACGTAACGAATATAATTATCATTATTATCATAATATTCTGTGTGTTCCCGAATATTATTATCAATAATATTCGTTAGGCAAACTTTCACTCGGATAAAACCCGGGCGAAGCCGGGTACACATCCGCTAGTATATATATATATATCTTTAAAATGCTATATAATCTCTCTCCATTACCTTTTTTATGTTTTATTTTTGCTGAGGAAGGGCTTGACTAAAAGCTACTTTATTCAATTTCTAAAACGAGTTACGACGTCTTATGCCTTTTTTGTAAGTGATAAATTGTCATGGTTTATTATTCCTATATTATGTTCGCTAACTCTAACACCCATTTTCTCCCCATCTCCTACATGTCTAACTGCACAATCTTTGCATGATATAGAATGAATGGCTCTGGTTTTGTTGTTTGAAGTGTCCAGGCTATCGTTTTAGTAAGAGGATTTCTTAATATACAGTTAAACCTGTATATAGCTCGCGCGCCCTCTTGTGACTCACCAAAATAGGGTGCTATAGAGAGGAGGTGCAATAGATAGGTCACTTTTAATGTAAATCGCATCGTACTACGTATTTAAAATCGGGCGCTATAGAGAGGAAGGCGCTATTTAGAGGGGGGGCGCTATAGACAGGTTTAACTGTAATAGTTTTGAAATTTTATAACGATGGTGGTAATGCATCATAATACGTGTGTTTGTATTATTTCGTTTTTTTTTTTTCTAAAAGATATTTCGTGTTTCTAATTCAATTGTCAATTGCTTTTATTATAATTATTAATACTTACTAGCGGATCTACCCGGCTTCGCCCGGGTTTTACCGGAGTGAAAGTTAACCTAACGAATATTTGATAAAAATATTTTCCGAGAAAACATCCACTCTCTGCTTGATATTGGGAATATATTTTAGTTGGTGCGTTTTTTTTTTTTTATTCTTTTCGATAACACAGGTCTGCAAAAAAAACTTTTTTGCCGGAGAAAACCTGATGTTGATTCTAATGTAAGTTTTCATGCTGAATTCAAAAGTGAAATCAGAAGTTTTCTATCACCCATAGTTCTTGCAGGATAACCTTTTTTTTTCTTTCTATAAATTGGTATATACAGTAATAATGCAGAAAATATTACGTAATATTTTTTGCATTTTTGCTGTATTTATCCCCATACCAAAAAAAAAAAAAGGCTGTCACGCAAAAACCATGGGTGATATGAAATTTCTGATTAGATTTTTGAGTTCAGCATGAAAAGTTACACTAGAAACTGATGAGGGAAGCGTGGACGCGGCCGCTTGGCGGCGCTGCATGAAGATAACTGACCAATGGGAACGCCCCCCCCCCCCTTCCTGCCGCCGTCATCTTGTATATAGTTTCAGCCTGCCTTTGTCCTACTGCTGTGTGCGGTTGCTATTCTTGTGTCATCATATATATCCTTATATTTAATAATAATACTATACTTATAAAATCACTTATTTGGCTGTTCTTTTGCATCACCGACCCACAACATGGTAGCAGAGCGTGGTTAGCTGCTTAAAAAGAACGAAAAGTAAGTGAAACCAAGATGGCGTCGTCTTCCCAAGCGCTTGCCCTGAACGTCGAGAAGCTCACTGGCAGCAATTATCGATCATGGAAATTTAACATGAAGATGCTTCTGATCGAAAGAGGATTATGGGAATGTGTAATTAACGGAGAAACGATCGACGCTGATGAGGATCAAAGAAAATATGAGAAGACAAAAATTAAACAAGAAAAGGCACTGGCAACGATTGCTCTATCAATTTCTACAGAGCAACAAATTCACGTTATCGACTGTAAGACTGCAAGCGAAGCCTGGACGACCCTGGAACAAATATTTGAACCGAAATCAAGGGCGCGAATTCTTCAACTCAAGAAACAATTCGTGAACATCAAGTACATCGAAGAAGAAAATATGATAAATTACCTATCAAGATTAAAGACCTGCAGTGATCATCTCAGAGAAGCGGGATGTGAAGTAAAGGATGAAGATCTGGCATACTCTATGCTGGCTGGACTACCAGACTCCTATGATGGGATTATAATGAACTTTGGCAACATGACGGATGATGAGTTCACGTCACCCAAGGTAAGGCAGGTCCTGCTAACGGAACACGAGAGGAGAAAAACCAGAAAAGAGGATTCATCCAAGGAGGTGCTACAGGTAAACAAGCTTCAAAATAACAACAGCACCGACAGTCGAAGAAAATGCTACCGATGCGGGAAGATCGGCCACATCGCCACCAACTGCCGAGGAATGAAGCAAACAACTACTTGGAACCGCGATAATCAGCATTATCAGAGGAAGGTAAACAAATCAGATAACTTCCTGGCTGCACTCAACCTAACGAGCGACGAGGATTCGTGGCTGCTGGATAGCGGAGCAACCAACCATGTATGCAGAAACAAGGACTGGTTCGTTGACCTTCGGTAGGTGTCATCTGATCCTATTATGACTGCGAGTGGGACAACTGAGGCCAAAGGATATGGACACATATTTCTCCAGACGTCTATCCATAATGAAAGCATCGAAATCAAGCTAAACAATGTGCTGTACGTCCCAAATGTGCGAAGGAATCTGCTGTCAGTCTCCAAAATAGAAGAAAACGGCAACCGTGTGACCTTCCGTAATATGGTAGCTCGCGTTTTCAACCCAGAAAACAGGATTATATCGGAAGCGACAAATGTAAATGGCCTCCACATTGTGAAAGGTAAGACCTTAAACTCCAGTAAAACAGCATTTAATAGTGAAAGGGACCATTTTCAGAACAATTCCATAAGAACGTGGCATTAAAGGTTATGCCATATTGACAGTAACGCCATTGAAAAGATGGCGCGGGAGGAGCTCGTAATAGGCTTAGAAATTTCCTCTAGAGACAAAGGCCTATGCGACGATTGTTGTATCGCCAAATCCACTAAAGCGTCACATAAAAACCTAGGCAATATCAGATCAAAACAGACCTTGGAGCTTATCCACACAGATATTTGCGGTCCAATGCCGGTAAGATCAACCGGAGGCAATAGATATTTTCTATCTTTTGTTGATGATTTCTCAAGAAGGATTACTGTGTATTTTCTGAAAAACAAAGATGAAGTATTAAAACATTTCGATATCTATAGAGCCACTGTAGAGAGACAAACTGGTAATAAAATTAAAGTGTTACGATCGGATAATGGACTTGAGTTTTGCAATAGAGATTTTCAAGACAAATTACAAAAACTAGGGATAAAGCATGAACGCACAAACGTGTATTCTCCGCAAGTGAACGGTGTGGCAGAACGTGTAAATCGAACACTTTTAGATATGGCCCGCGCTTGTTTACATAGCGCTAATCTCCCCCAAAGATTTCGGGCAGAGGCGGTAAACACAGCTGCTTACATTAAAAACAAATGTTATAATAGTGCTCTAAAAGACAAAGTACCTGATGGACTTTGGTTAGAAAGAAATCCTAGTGTAAGACACCTAAAAGCATTTGGATGTTTGGCATATAGCCATATACCAAGAGAAAGAAGGCGAAAATTAGACCATCGGGCATGTAGATGTATTCTGGTAGGATACTCAACTCAAACACGTGGATATCGTCTCTGGTGCCCAGAATCACAAAAGGTGATTGAAACAAAACATGTTAGATTCGATGAGTCTAAAATTGGACTAGAGTGGACCAAAATAGTCGAAGAGACAGAACCGGAAAGGTACAACCACGTTTGGCTAGAACCTGAGACTAATCATGATAACGACCTAGAGAATGAATTACCGAGTAATTTGGATTCAGTGGGGGTAGAGGACACTCTACCACAACCCTCCACCTCCAAAAACATTGTTCGAAATCCATATGGGAGAAAAGGTAAACCAAGAGTAGAGTTAATTTTTTTAGATGCTACCGAGCCGCAAAGTTTTGAAGAGGCAGTCCAATCTCCCGAAGCCATGTATTGGAGAAAAGCAACGGAAGATGAGCTTAGAGTGCTTCAGGAACGAGGCACTTGGGAGTTATCAACATTACCGCCGGGAAAGAAACCGATTAGCAGCAGATGGGTGTATAAGGTGAAGACAAATGAGAGCGGAAATGTAGAGCGTTTCAAAGCACGTTTAGTAGCTAGAGGTTTCTCACAGAAACAAGGAATCGATTTTCAGGAAACGTATGCACCTGTTATTAACTTAGCTGTAATCAGAGTTTTGATAACGTTAAGTTTGAACATGAAATGGTACAATAGACATCTCGACGTAGATAACGCTTATCTATATGGCGACTTAGAATGGCGACTTTATCTTGCGAATTGCACTAGGCCAGACTTAATGTTTTCCGTTACGAGATTAGCTCAATTCGCCAGCAACCCTGGACTTTGACATTGGCAAGCTGCCAAACACGTCTTAAGATATTTACACGGCAGCTTAAATCTATCTTTCGTTTATCGCCGGACTGATTCCAATGATGTTTGTGCATACAGTGATGCAGATTGGGCTAGCGACATCGATGACAGACGGTCCAATAGTGTGACCGCTATCACTATAGGACATTCCTTAGTCATATGGAAGACTAGCAAACAGAAGTGTGTCTCACTTTCCACAATGGAGGCAGAATATTTAGCGCTATCCCAGACCACTAAGGAAGCAGTTTGGATCGCTACCATCTTGAAAGAATTAAAGTTCTTATCGAATTTTGCCTTTCCCTTGATAATTCATTGCGATAATAGATCCGCTATAGATTTTTCCAAAAATAATGTGGAGAACAACAGATCCAAACACATTGACGTAAGATACCATCACGTCAGAGAAAGAATAATTAGCGGAGAGATCAAGATTGTCTACATCCCTACAAAGGAGAACCTGGCCGACGTCTTCATCAAGACCCTGAGCAAAGTGGCTCACAAGAACGCCTGTGACTTCATGAACTGTTCTCCTGTCCAGCGCTTCAGTGGGGGAATGATGAGGGAAGCGTGGACGCGGCCGCTTGGCGGCGCTGCATGAAGATAACTGACCAATGGAAACGCCCCCCCCTTCCTGCGGCCGTCATCTTGTATATAGTTTCAGCCTGCCTTTGTCCTACTGCTGTGTGCGGTTGCTATTCTTGTGTCATCATATATATCCTTATATTTAATAATAATACTATACTTATAAAATCACTTATTTGGCTGTTCTTTTGCATCACCGACCCACAACAGAAACACCATCAGGTTCTCTTGGGCAAAAATGTTGTTGACCAGTGTAATTGAAGCTCTATTGTGAAAAATTGGTTAGACATTCAATGTTCAAAGTATTGTCCGTTACTAGCCACTACTTTTTCCCATCTTTCTGGCAAATGACGGATCTAATCGCGAAAAAAGGTCGGCTCTTTGGCCGCTATCCATTTATCGATCTATTTTTTGACTTCATCGTAATTGGAGAAGTGCTGGTCACATACACACAGCCAGGCCATGTTGGATTGATCGGAAGATATTGAAGCGGTGCAGCAAAGAAGTAGAAGAGAATACGTGGGCAAGCCAAGAGAAGAAGGTATGCAGGGGCCCCTTCAAAGAAGTGTCGATTGACAAATTCCAGAGGAGGGGACGGCAGACAGGGAGTCCAGCTGGTGTCGTCGTGAAGGAAGCAGCCGAGTTAGCGGCCGGCCTGCCGGGGGTTTGTGCATAGAGAAGACCTGGCAGTCTGGGGAGAGAAGTCTGTCTGGTGACAACGGGACCTGTAGCAAGGAGAACGGCGGTGACAACAGACGCGGCAAGTTGGCTACGGGGAAGTGGGCTCCGGGACCGTGTGGATTAACAAGAGGAGGACGGTGCAAAGAAGGACGAGGAGGAACCTACCTGGGGCGGCATTGAATGGCAAGTTCATCTTCTATGTCTAGTTATTAATATTATTTTTAAAGCTCTGGTAATAAATTTATAGTACTAAGCTGTATCCAAAACGAACCCACATTGTATTCTCAGAAACCTTGCACACAAACATCGACAGAAAAGAAGAGTCGTAACAATTGGTGTCAGAAGTGGGATACAGCTTAATTTTAATTGAAGATTTTATTTTGCGCTAATTTAAAAAGAAAAATGGAAAAACTATCCGACCTCGAAATTGAAAAATTCAAGAAATTGCTCAGTTTGATAAGCCAGAAAGTAGATGTGCTCGGAGAAAACGTTAGATCGATTTATAAAGGGATTACTCCATTGGAATCTCGATTGAGCCGACTCGAGCATAATCGGAATGTCAAACGTTCTGCCACACCCATGTCTTGCGAAGTTAAGTTCAATGTACTACCGCCAGAAAATCCTGATGGCTTTTCAGGACAACAATGACAGCAACCAATAGCCCACGTATTCAATGTCTGAGGGGACAAAAGACGATCCCAGGTGATGAAGATCCCGACAAGACCATCACAACAAAGATCATCACGTCAGGAGACGTTGTAAGTGAACTGCCAGAATCTACGCTAGAAGATTCTCCCGTGATCCAGAAGTCCGAAGAGTGTCGACAGCAGGAAATGATCCAGACTGGGTGTGCAGCGGAGGAGGGTGAGCTGATTGCCTCCGACAACGGCTGTGGCACGAGTGTTTTGTATAAAATCAAGCGGACGGAAGGATAATGCCCTCAAGGTGATATACAGAGCGAAAATTCAACCCCTGGGATTATTTCTAAAATACTCCACGGAAACAACAACGATCTTGGCGAGCTGCAATGTGACGGCGTGGCTGACTTCAGCGACAGTGTCAGACTGTCAGGGACTACAGCGGCGATCCAACTGGACGGGACGGAGCTGGGTGCTCCGTGGAAGTGCGACAAGGCTAGATGGTCGAAGCACCCCGAAGTTGGAGCCGGCAACCCGACTGAACGGGATAGAGCATTGGACGCTCTGTGGAAGTCCGACGACAATGTCTGTGATGCGGAAGTCGCGCGCAATGTGTCAGCGCCGTCGTCTGCAATGCAAGCTGAAAAGATGTGCCAAGAATGTGTACCATTCATCTTTGTTCTTTCGCCCGACAAGGTGCAGATCAAGCAGCCACCGCCTAGGAAAAGTTCTACCGACCTTGAGACTACCACAGGGTCCGACACCTCCAGAAGGTTTAAGAAATTCACAGCCCTGTGCGGGGTCAGCACGAAGAGATCCGGGTTTGGAAAGAGAGAGCTTCTAGAGCAAGAGAACAGAAAACCGAAAGAAGGAACTTTCCCGACCACCTATGGGAGTTTAACTTGGACGAACGCATGCTGGGAGACCACGATATGGACAGCGTGGATCAAGTGAGCGAATCCACCGTAAAGATCAGCGATCTACAGCCCCGTCGTGGTAGGAAGCAGCAAAAGTGCAATACAAACGATCACAACCCTTTGTACATTGCGGCTACAGAGTGTTCACAAAGAGAATTCAAAATATCAGGTGAAAGCATCGTAGGCAGTGAAATATGGCCGCCATCTTGTGGAGAACCACCGCCCTGTGCTAGACAGCGAGACCAATCAATGGCGTCGGCACTGGTTGAGAGTGGAAAGAAAGCCCGAGTTGAGATGTGGTTCTGCAAACAAGGGTTGGTGTTAACCCTGCCGTTACGCTTCCGGGAGGCTGACAACCCTCATGTGGCCAGAGACGTCAGGGAGATCAAAGGGCCGCCGATCAGCGCCTCTGGTGAAATCAGCCTTTTCGGGACGAAAAGGATTGAGAAGGGGGCAGTGAAGCGGTGCAGCAAAGAAGTAGAAGAGAATACGTGGGTAAGCCAAGAGAAGAAGGTATGCAGGGGCCCCTTCAAGGAAGTGTTGATTGACAAATTCCAGAGGAGGGGGCGGCAGACAGGGAGTCCAGCTGGTGTCGTCGTGAAGGAAGCAGCCGAGTTAGCGGCTGGCCTGCCGGGGGTATGTGCACCGAGAAGACCTGGCAGGCTGGAGAGAGAAGTCTGTCTGGTAACAACGGGACCTGCAGCAAGGATAACGGCGGTGACAACAGACGCGGCAAGTTGGCTACGGGGAAGTGGGCTCCGGGACTGTGTGGATTAACAAGAGGAGGACGGTGCAAAGAAGCTCGAGGAGGAACCTACCTGGGGCGGCATTGAAGGCAAGTTCATCTTCTATGTCTAGTTATTAATATCCTTTTTAAAGCTCTGGTAATAAATTTATAGTACTAAGCTCTATCCAAAACGAACCCACATTGTTTTCTTAGAAACCTTGCACATAAACATCAACAGAAAAGAAGAGTCGTAACAATATAATAATCAGAAGGCGCAATGTCTGGGCTATACAGCGGGCGGGGTAGGACTTCCCATTTGAGAGTTTCTAAATATGTTTTAACTGGTGCTGCAGCATGTGGTCGAGCATTATCATGTGGCAAAATAACTTTGTTGTGTCTATTGGCGTATTGCAGCCTTTTTTCTCGCAATGCTCGGCTCAAACGCATCAATTGTCTTCGGTAGACCTCACCTGTGATCTTTTTGTTCGGTTGTAGCAGCTCATAATATACCACTCCTGGCACGGCCATGGCATCCATACGTTGCCCGACGTTTTGGATTATCGTAATAGAACCACTTTTCATCACCAGTTACAATTCGATGCAAAAACCCCTTTCTCTTTTGACTTTGGAGTTGTTAACACGTGAAAAAACGGCGTTCGACGTCTCTTGGCTTCAGTTCACATGGCACACAATTTCCTACCTTTCGAATTATTCCCATTTCTTTTAAGCGATTAGAAATTATTGGTTGAGTGACTCCAAATGTTTTTTCGAGTTCCTTTTGCGTTTGTGTTGGATCTTGATCGAGCCTTGCCTCTAATTCTTTATCCTCAAATTTGGTGGCACTCTGGGTCTTTCTTCGTCTTCCAAATCAAAATTGCCACTTCTGACATGTTTGTTCAGCTAGAGCATGGTCACTAAAAACTACAATGACTCTCAGCAGCTTTTTTCTTCATATTGAAGTAATGAAGTAAAACTCCCCGCAAAAACACATTATTTGGTACAAAAGTTGACATTTTAGGAGCAAACAGAAACTAGGTTGTTTACACTTCAGAGAAATGACGGTTGCTGAAATAAGAAGCCTTATGATGACGCTTCAAAATAAAGGTGTTGCCAGATGAAAAAATGTAATAATAAACTAGTAGCGCCATCTTTATCAAAACCACACAAACTTATTTATACACCCAAAATATATATATATCTATATATATAAAAATGAATGTTTGTATGTTTGTTTGTTTGTATGTCCGGTATACAAATTCGCAGTAGTTCACTAATTCAAACCAAAATTTCCATACATAGGTAAAAAAAATACGGGGAAGACGATAGGCTATTTAAAAATATATATAAATCAATTATTAAAACTATATATTCAAATTATTCTACTTAGCTCACGAACAGCGCCCTCTATCAAAGATTAGATTAAATTATGCTGATGCAAACAAATAGATAATGCTAATAACAAACAATTATTTAAAAAAATCTTATCTAAATATATATCACTCGGATAGATATGCACACGGGTCAATCCCGGGGCGAAGCCCGGGTCACCCGTCTAGTTTTTAAATAAGTAGACTTTCATTCTAAATAAAGGTGAAATAATTGCCCTTGTGCATGATGTGTTTTAAAAATATGTGAATTCAAATATCTACGAAATCACAAAGTTTCAAATAAAATTAATACATCGTAAAGATAGAGGCTGCCTGGCCGGCATTCATATTTATATAAAAAATTTGTCGAAACGTTGAGAAAATAAAAAAACTCCAACTGGCCGAAGTGTCTATTTTTTATATGAAAAAAAAAATTAATACAGTTTAACCTGTCTATAGCGCCCTTGGGACTCACCAAAATAGGGTGCTATAGACAGGTCACTTTTAATGTAAATCGCATCGTACTACGTATTTAAAATCGGGCTCTCTAGAGAGGGAGGCGCTATTTAGAGGGGGCGCTATAGACAGGGTTAACTGTATTATGATATTAAAATTAGAAAAAAAAAAGGTAATTAAAATGTATTGAAACATTTTGAATAGCAAATTGACATTCTGTATTTTTATATGATTGTAAAATAGCTTAAAAATTGCTTCAGATGTTTAATTAATTATTTTTATATTGTTGTCGTTATCTATAACCCCCTTGAACATCAGGACATTTTTTGGGGTAATGGTCTATTTCAAGTTTGGAATTGTGGCCATGATTCTTCTAGACCTAATTCTATTTTTATATATAACTAGCCGAATGACCCGGGCAACGGCCGGATTTTACTCGATTAAATGTTTTTATTCAAATACCACCGTGGATGTCACTCATGTGAAAAGTCAGGTTCCAAACTTGTGTGTTTTAAAATATAAGAATAAACACAAGGTAATAAGACCAAATCCAAATAAATAAATAGTGTGTGACGTTTCGGTAACAGCGTTGTTACCATCTTCAGACAAAAGTACTGAATGAGAAATTTAACCACAGCATGTTTTTAAATAGTTCCTGTTATCAAGTGTGTAAACAAGATAACAGATAAGAAGAATATATTTATCTGATAAACAGATGAGATAAACACATGATGAATATTATTCTTATAATTAAAAGTTTTTTCAAATATAATTAAAAGCATATCTATAAATATCATTTATATTTCTTCTTTCTTCCATTCTGTTAATTGTAGCACATTTCTTTTGAATGAAAAATGCTTCTTTAAATTGTCTCTTAAAATAATTTTTCTCATAATCTAGTATCTTTGTTTCTTTTAGGTTAAAATTATTATGTCCTGTGATTTTTATATGTTCTACAAGTGCAGAATTCTCAATTTTATCCCATTTCAGAGCATATTCATGGTTTTCATTCTTTCTTTTAAAGTTCTGGATGTTTGTCCTACATAACATTGGTCACATTTTTCACATTTCACTTCATAAATTAAACCTGCTCTATTTGGTATGTGAGTGTTCTTATGGTTGTTGATATATTGAGAGATAGGGTTACATGGTTTCCATGTAATGTTTATTTTTTCATACTTTTTGAATATATTAGTAAAATTTCTCTCTCTCTCTCTTGCAAACTTTTGGTTTAAAAATGGCAATGTGATAAATTTGGCTTCTTTGTTTTTGCACTTTAGATTTTGTATTAAAGTATTGTTCTCATATTTTTGGTTCATGTCTTCTATTATTCTATTTATCAATTTGATGGGAAAATCTTCATTATTAGTTCTTTTTTGATGTTGTTAATTTCTATATTTCTTTTAGTTGTATATATAATAATCAGAGCTTTTACTAATACTACTTTTTGGCTGAAATGGTGCTGTGAGCTAAAGTTCCAATAATTGTTTTTGTATATAGAGGTTGTAATATTGTTATTACTGTATGACAAGTTCATGTCCAGGAAATTTTTCGGTTTGTTGTTATCTACTTCCATAGAGTAATTGATATCAGGCAATAGATTGTTGAAAGTATCCAAAATGTTTTGTTCACTTCCCTGATTAATAAATAAAATGGAGTCATCCACATATCTTTTAAAATAATAAACATCATTTTTAAGTGAATTTAGCACTTTTATTTCTAATTGGCCTATAGTAATACAAGCTGCGTTTGGTGATATTGGACTACCCATTGTTGCACCTTTCATTTGGAGATATATTTGGTCATCATAAATAAAGTATGTTGTTTTCAAAAACAAAATTCTATTCCAATTAAAAATTCAGATTTTGGCAAATTATTTATTTTTGATTCTTTTACCACATGGTTTAATGCATCCATAATTGTGGGTATAGGGATTGAAGTAAACATGGATTCAACATCTAAAGATATAATTCTTTGATTTCCATTTAGCTTCATGTCAATAATATCTTCTTTGAATTCATAGGAGTTAACAATTTCATTTTCATTTAAATATTGGTAGATTTTTAATTGTTGTGCAAACCATTTTGACAAGGCATATGTTGGCAAAGACAAAATCGGTGGTAAAACGGCCGGCCAGGGGGAATATCCGCGAACCCTGAATGAGTCATATACCTAACAAGAATTCCATTCTAAAAATCGAACTGTAGTGGTAGTTTTTGAGAATTTATAAGTTGATTTGTTTGTGGCTCATGAGACACGGGAAACTTGGGGGAACTGTTTTTTCCTCTACTTCTTCCAATTCCAGTTTCCAAATATTCTTCTGAAGTGTATATTAAATTTTGTTTTTAACCTGTTATTTAAGCCATTTCTGGCTTTAAAATTATTTGGAATTATGTTTTAGCCTAGGTTAAACTTGATATAGAACGCTTCTAAAAGGGCATGCTGCCACTGTTTTTTTTTTTTTAGAACTCCACTCTTTGTTTCTTTTCTTTATTTTGGAAGCCATTTATATTTTTCTTCTATTTAAAAATTGTCGAATGCAAAGATATTCTATTAAATAAAAGTATAATGTGTAAAAAATTATACAATATACATCAAAAATAGAATGGAAATGAACACAAACAATGCCGCTAATTTTTTGTTCTGAAATCGCGATCCGTGAGCTGAAACATGCTAAAAATTTTGTTGTTTCAAAAAATTTTAAATCACTATTTTAAGTTTGTTATAAGCATAGTATTTTTAATAGATTTTATCATTTTGGGACCGAAAATAGGTTCATTATAAGGGTAGTTTGTTATTTTAAAAATCGCAAAGTTCGTTATAACGATGGTATTTTCAATGGAATGGAATTGGGAATCGCCGTGGGTTCGTTATAAGGGAAGGTTCGCTATATCCAGGGTTCGTATTAGCGGGGTTTTACTGTATAAGGCAGTATAATAGTGAATCCTGAGGGATCTGAACTTTTGGTTCACTAGCTGGTATCACTAATATTGGGATTATTTGTTTTTGTTATATAAGGGAAAGCTTGCTGTAGCTTTAGTTTGTTTTAGCAAGGGTTTACTTTGGGATAGGCAATCATAAAGACCAAATCCAAATTGATAAATAGTGTGTGACTTTTCAATAAAATTTTCACACTATTTGTTTATATGAATTTGGTCTTATTATCTTGGGTTTCTAATATATAATCCAAAAGTAACACCTTATCATTTGGGATAAGTAAACTAAAAAAGGTAATGGGGGTCAGTGGAAGGATGGTCTAAACCGTTTGTTTTCAACTGCTACGACCTGGTATAGAATCCCGCATTGGGCACTTTTTTTTTATTTAAAAAAAATTGCACCAATGGCCCCCGATTCTTGCAAGAGTCAAATCAGCGAGCGCAAGTAACGGGGCTCTGGCACATTTGTAAGTGCAAAAGTCAAACTGCTTTTCACATGTATAGACATGTGGTGCACAAACAGTAAAAGCAGTCGTCAACTTCTTCCCACCATGATTATCATGGCCTGTACCACGTGTATTAGGGATAATAATAATAAAAAGGAACTCCGCCTTTGCCGGTCCCAAGCCCGGATGAAAAAGGAGGAGGGGGAGCAGTAACAAGCTCACTAAAAAAACCTGGGCTCAGCTGGCCTGGTTGATAGTACCCTGTAAGGGCTGCTAATCCAGGGATACAGGATGAGCAGCGTTTGTACTCCATGTTAGGAGTGACTGCACATGGCGTCTGTTCCTCATGTCAGAGGCGGCCATTTCTTTCGGAGCTAAGTCGGCCTGCCACTGAATAGTGCTCCCAGTCTTAATGACAAAGGCAGATGCATTCTACTTCACCCAGTCATGATAGTTGTCAAAGCTCTACAAGCTTGATAACCTAATATGATTGAGTGGAGATAAGAAAGAAGAAGATAATAAAAAGGGAATGATTGACCCTACACCACCGACTAGTGTGACAACAAGCTAGAGAGACAAGGGAATGTGGTTCAACAACTTTATAACGTGGGACAAAAATAGATCAACAATAAGATGGTAGGGACTAAAAGGTCCAGTTCTCCAGGAAGATGTGTTTGATGTTGAAGCTCCGCAGCAGAGCTTCCATGTCCGGCAACATGCGCGAGGGGCCGCAGAGATAGCAGAGTACAGGATGACCAGGCTCTAGAATCCTTTCAATGTGGGACCTCGATATTCTCTCTGTGGAGACAGCACACACAGGGTTATATTTCAGGGGACTGTTGTGGGCTGATCTCAGCTGTAAAATAACTAGACATATAGGCCCCTTTATTGCGACATATATTCATGAAATCTGGGCAAAGGAAAAGAATTAAAAAAAAGTAAAAGCTATTTATACATTTAATGTTAATAATGTAGATTATATACACAGTGTAAAACTTAATTAATATCAGAAACAGATTGGGGTAAAAAAATACAAGTTAGTTTTGTGATGTATCCGCAGCGTGGAACTTGGAAAAAAATTATTTTTCTCAAATGGCCAATTAAATTGTAGCTCTACCACAGAGAAAGCTTTTTTTTTATCCCTAGTACAGGCCATGATAATCATGGTGGGTAAAAGTTGGTGACTGCTTTTACTGTAAGTGCACCACATGTCTACACATGTGAAAAGCAGTTCGACATTGCACTTATAAATGTGCCAGAGCCCCGTTTGGTTACTTCCACTGGCTGGTTGAGTTGGACTTTTGCAAGAATTGGAGCCAATTGGGGAGGGGAGAGCATTCTTTTTTTAATTAGAAAAAAGTATCCAATGTGGGAGTTGATCCCGGGTTGTAGCGGTCATAAACCAACGGTTTAGACCACCCTTCCATTGAACCCATGAGTAACTATACCTAGCCTCCACTGAGGACAATCTCCAGGATTTCGAGGCATGGAGGGTGTCGACTCAAATAAGAATCTCTTTAAAAGAGAGCCTCCTTCCTTATAATACCAAAGTATGTGGTTGGGAAACTCTGCCTATGCCGGTCCCAAGCCCTGATGAAAAAGGAGGAGGGGGAGCAGTAACAAGTTCGCTAAAAAAACCTGGGCTCAGCTGGCCCGGCTGATAGTACCCTGTAAGGGCTCCTGATCCAGGGATACAGGATGAGCAGCGTTTCTACTCCATGTTAGGAGCGGCTGCACATGGCGTCTGTTCCTCATATCAGAGGCATCCATTCTTTTGGAGCTAAGTCGGCCTGCAACTGAGTAGTGTTTCCAGTCTTAATGACAAAGGCAGACGCATTCTACTTCACCCAGTCATGATGGTTGTCAAACACCAAAAGTCTCAAGCTTTACAAGTTTTTAATACCCTAATCTGATTTAGTGAAGATAAGAAAGAAGAAGAAGAAAAGATGTGGTTGTATTGTCATAATTCTAAAGTCCCGAATATTTTAACTGTGATTATTTTAACATTGCTATAACAACATAAAATCCTGTGTGATGTTGGTCTCTACAAGAGGTGGCCATTCATTCCAGTTTAGAAAAGATCAGGACAAGCCATTTCACAAAAGTCGGGTCTTTCAGAGAAGTTGTTTATCATCAGATGGCTCTAGGAAGGTTTGATTTATATATAATCCACCTAATGTATCTTGGGGGGGGGGGGGGGGGGGGGGGGAAATATTGTACCTCACAAATGGTTTGCCCCTGGACCCCAGTCACCTTCTTTTAAAACCTATACTTGAGAGGAACTCTGAACCTCAGACAGCATCAAACAACACTAAAAAGATTTAGAACAGGCCATCTCAAGCCATTGAAGATAGAAAATAAAAACAAAATCTACCCCACTTGCCCAAAATGTAACTTACACCTGCAGCTCCAGAACACATTTTGGCTTGCATTAGATGCACTAAGCAGGACCTTTGAGAGAGGCCGCTGCTTATCAAAAAATAACTCTAGAGCATGAACTCATGGAATTTGTATGATCTTTAAACAAGGGGATAAGAAATAACAACCTATGCTTGAAAGTATAAATCATAGTACATGCTCTCGCTCTATTCCACCCAGATTTCTTGAATATTTATTTTATACTTTTACATACTCTCTCTCTTGGCTATTTCTTGTAGCCTTCTAATCAGTGCATATTTTTCCATCTGAGGCATATATATAATTTTTATATAATATCAACAGTTAACACATCGGATTACAGACCAGAAGATTCAAAGTTATTCTAGCAGGCTCGTTTAAAAAAAAAAAAAAGACATAGGGCTATCTCCTATAATGTATTTTCATAACCTAAGTGGTTTTGCCAGTCCTCAAAAAAGTATGTACTGTAGTAAAAAAATATTTGACAGTAACCAATTTGGAATGGGGACAAATATAGATATAACTGATATGCAAATATATTATTAAAAATATAATGAAGTTATGCAATTATAATAAAGCACAATTTGGGTTATAGATTATAGATACAAGAAAATAAGACCTAATCCAAATAATTTAATAGTGTGTGACGTTTCGGCAACAGCGTTGTTACCATCATCAGACAAAAGAATAAATCATAATCATTTATTTTTTTGTCTGATGTGATGGTAACAATGCTGTTACCAAAATTTCACACAATATTAAATTATTTGGATTAGGTCTTATTTTATTGTATTATGCAATTATAATAAAGCACAATTTGGATTATAGATACAAGAAAATAAGACTTAATTTAAATAATATAATAGTATGTGACGTTTCAGTAACAGCATTGTTACCATCATCTATAACAAAAGAATAAATCATAATCATTTCTGTCTAATGATGGTAACAATGCTGTTACCGAAAGGTCACATACTATTAAATTATTTGAATTAAGTCTTATTTTCTTATATTTATGCAATTATATTAGTGACTGAATATATTATCTCTGTGAAAAGGGAAAAGAAAATAACAAAAGAGATAAAAAATACAGAACTTACCGTGATGGATCTGGAGAGAAGATTCTGGAACAGTCTCCTGGGTGACAAAGAACTCACAGTTGATCCTGGCGTTGGCTTTCATTAGCCTTAGGATCCTATCCTGCCACAGCAGCTCAGGTTGGAAAATGTTACGGTTGGCACAATGGTAGACACATAGGATTTACATAAAAATTCCTTGTCTACCATTTCTAAGACTCAATTAAATATATTGTTGTGTGTCAACAAGTAGCTGACCGACACGGGAGCAGTACAAATTATTTTAATTTTTGTTTATTTTTAATTAATTACTTATCAGATTAACGGCACCACAGAGAGGATGGGAGTAAATTGTATTTGACCATTGACCACCGTTTTTTGCGGCAATGTGTTAAATACAAAGGCAATGTGTTAAATAAAACGTGCCCATTATAAATTAATCTTTGTGCTATTTGGATTTCGACCTGGTGATTAGAATGTCCAGCTACAGCTCCATCCCCTCCTACAACCGGCCCGGCAAGACCCCGAACATCATGACCTTCCTTGACTGGACCATCAGCCCAGCACTGCACCAAATAAACCTTCTGGGTATTACATCCCCGCCCATGTCTCATTACAATACGGTTAAACCTGTCTATAGCGTCCCCTCTTGGGACTCACCAAAATAGGGTGCTATAGAGAGGAGGTGCTATAGACAGGTCACTTTTAATGTAAAATGTTTACATTTTAATGTTTAAAATCGGGCGCTATAGAGAGGAAGGCGCTATTTAGAGGGGGTGCTATAGATAGGTTTAACTGTATTTTATGATTAGGTACAATTTGGATTATATATTATAAATACAAGGTAATAAGACCAAATCCAATTGAATAAATAGTGTGCAACATTTTGGTAACAACACTGAAATGTCACACACTATTTATTGATTTGGATTTGGTCTTATTACCTTGTGTTTATAATCTATAATACAAATTGTGCCTTATCATCAATGGCTATCATTCTATGAACAATTTGTAATAATTATTTTGAGAATATGTTCCTTATTACCTAAATATTTTCTCTACAGACCTTATGGCAATGTTTAAATTTTTATAAAAGAGAGGGCTTGGCTCATCAGTGGTGAACCCTCTGGAGATTAATTTGGTGAAACCGCTGAGAGAGTTCACTACTGATAAACCAAGCCCTCTCTCTCAACAATTTTAATTATAGCAGTAGGGTCTGTAGATACGTATAATTTGGGGGCAACTTGAGCAATTTCCAAACATACACACACAATGACTTGTGACTTAAAGAGATTATAACCCTAGTTGCTGTTATCATAATGAGGCTCCAATGTATACCATTTCAGACCAAAAACAGCATATCAACTCTCTCTACAACCAATATGTTCAAATTTTGATGAAGAAGGGAAGTTTCTGTAATTCCAATTTATTAAAAAAAAAGAGTGCAGCATCACAAACACCGTTAAGGCTAAAAATAATAAAACCATCATGGTGTTAAAACAATTGGAATTTTAGAATTATGTTGTTGTTGTTGCTTATTCCTCAAGTTGTTTAAACAATCTCCATTAGGTTCCATTGTTTAAGCTTTTCTATTAAAGTCCTGGGGTTTTCCCAGAGGTCTTTTTTGGAGGATTTGATACAAGATGTTCAGGACTGGCTGGTTGGGAATCGCATTTGGGGCATTTCAGGAATGTTTTGATTTTTGTTCGTACTTTTGTTCGTTATGTTCGTAATCTTGAAATCGCCGTTTGTTCTTCCCTAGTAAGGGTGTGGAAAGAAGATTCGTTAGGAATGGGGGTGTACCAGGGGTGGTTTAGAAGAGATTTCCAGAGAGAGGTTATTTTTTGTTTGTGGATGGAAGAAATTTCTGAATAGATTTTTGCTTCTCCATTTTAGAATTATATTGTGTTGTTGTTGTTTCTTATCCCCTTGTGCAAAGATTCTAGAATTCAATGAGTTCATGCTCCAGAATTACATTGTTACTAGAACATTAGCCCGTTGTATGAACAGGTCTAGAATGGCAACCAGTTCTTATTTTACTTTAATACAGCCCGCCCAGAAGTCCTCCTCTATGTGGAGGGCAGGAGAAGCAGCACAAGTAAGGGACTGCCCTGTAAGGCCAAGTACGGTGTCGTGAGCCCCGAGCCGCTACGGTAACCGTGAACTGGGAACTCTCAAATATGGCTGACTAACGGGGCAATGGCACTCCCCATTCCATGGAGCAGCAAAATCAGAAATTGACAATACGAATAAGGCACCTTTGTTGGCTGGTGTTGTGATCAGGGTGCACGGACCGATCTGATCTGCTCCATGGACAAGACACCACCACCTTGAAACAGCTAATAATCAAATGAGTGTAACTCTACCTAATGTAAATAAATACAAAAAAACAGGTTATTAAGAGATATTGTGTTTCATATTAACATGTATGTAGTTCTTTTTATCTATTCTATCAATTTATTGATATCTGCCACATCCAACAACCTCATTTTTATTTAATTCATATAAAGTTACTTTTAAATATAAAATTTGACTATTTCAGCATTTTCAACTTGCTCACTCACGATGAGAGTTCAATTATTTGGAATATTTTTTACTGGCTTATATTTTAAATGATATAGCCATTACCCATTTGTGGGTTTGGATGTGATTTGTTGTTGTTGTTTCTTATCCCCTTGTTCAAAGATTACATGAATTCCATGAGTTCATGATCTCATGGAATGGGGTATAGGTGTGCAGCTTTCGTTGATCATGGCACCATGATCCAGGCACACTTTGGTGAAAGTCTGATTTTGCCTGTAATTTGAGGCCGTTCCTAACATGGAATCCTTTGCTGCTGACTCTAACATGAGTACAGACACAGCTCCTCCGTATCCCTGGAGTGGGACCATTGCTGAGGTCCATCAACTGGGTCAGTTGAAGTCAGGATTTTTAAAGATGTGATTTAAATATAGTATGTATAATTATACTTAATGTGGATCAAGCTCCTTTTAAAACAATAAAACCTGAATTTTAGATAACGAGAGAGAGACGTGTCTTCTTCTTTCTTATCTCCACTCAATCATATTAGAGTATCAAGCTTGTAAAGCTTGTTGATGGTGTCTGCTGGGGAAGAGTAGAGCTCATCAATGGCTGAAAGACTTGTAAATATTTATTATAGTAAATTATATAATATATAATATGAGAGAGTATTTTTTTTTTTTTGCTTATCCCTAGTACACGTGGTACAGGCCATGATAATCATGGTGGGTAGTTAGCGACTGCTTTTTTACTGTAAGCGCACCACATGTCTACACATGTGAAAGCAGTTCGACTTTGCACTTACAAATGTGCCAGAGCCCTGTTTGGTTACTTGCACTCGCTGGTGGGGTTGGACTTTTGCAAGAATCGGGGGGCCATTGGAGCATTTTTTTTTTTTTTTTTAACAGAAAAAAGTGTCCAATGCGGGGATCGAACCCGGGTCGTAGTGGTCGTAAACCAAACAGTTTAACCAGCATTCCACCGACCCGTGAAACAAACAAACATCATACAATAAGAATTAGATCTATGAATACAATTGCCTATCTTTCTTAGACTCAGAATATCATCAAAAATTGCAATAACTCTCTATAGAGCTTTAGAACTATTTATATAAATATATTCTTGGTTTGTACTAATCAATACATTTATAAAATTCGAAGAAATATTTATTAAAGAATGTTGAGTTAAAGACGCAAATTTCTTTTAAATAAGAGCTTTTGATGGTCTACCGCATATTTAGGAGAAGTAAAACAAGTGTTTATTCACAACAATCCCTATATATATAAAAGTCAGTGTATGTATATATGTTTGTCGGTTATACACGTCCGCAATGTAACAAATCTGTCTGAAATTTTAACAGTATATAGAGTAGAATCTGAAAAAACTTATAGGCATATTTCTGGGCTTCTATCTCGAATATTCTTAAAGTTATTAACAAATTCTTAACAGATTTTCCCTATTTCACTCATAACCTGCGCCTCACTGCGGTACCTTCGAGAAGTAAAGTTGAGGAAGGATGGACCACGTGGGGCGACTGGGATTGGTGGAGCGGGACGTTTCACAAGAGTGACCTTGAGTGATGTAATGATGGCGTAGGGGCAAGAAATCACTTGCTACCATTCATGTATATATCAAATTAAAAATATATTCATATAAAAAAATCAAAATAATAAATGTCGCCTCTTTCATCAAAATATAGATGGTGTCTAGTTTTCATGTTTTTTAACAGGAGAGGCAACCTTGGTTTTATAAAAACAATAAGTGCCTGAAATACTAGGGATCTAATGGAATATTCATAATCCACCAAAGAGGTACAAATCCATTCACCCATAGAATAATCATGAAAGTTGACGATACAAAGAACCCAAAAATCGCATAAATACAATGATTTGTTATGATTTAAATACAGAGATTTGTTGTCCCCTGTGATAGTTGGCCGGTATCAGGAAGTTTGAAATTCATAGATTTAGAGGATATTTCTACTTATATGCTGATGTCGAATGGATGCTTCCCAAATTGGAAAGTGTTATAAGCGGGTTGTTTTATATTGGAAATGTAATTTTGGACCATTATAGAGAAGGTACAATAAGCGGAATGACACTAATAAATGGGATCATTAAAACGAAGTTTTATTGTAACTGAAATCTATGTAATTTGGTGTACTTAGGGTTTAAAAAGGAACAGCCATCTTTCCATAAAATGTCCAACTATAATATATTTCAACATGTGGTGTAAATAAATAAAACATATATTGCAGCCCTATACTCTGTATATTATTAAATACTATAGAAAACTATATATTTTCAGGATTATACAATATTACAAATTTAAAATCCTTTTTCACTACCTATGATACATATTACATAATATACCTGGAGGTTTACCTATATGTTTTAAGAAAATCCTATTATATTGATATATAAAATCATATTTTATAAGAGAAAGTATCCACAATTGCATTTTAAGAAAGTTACGCTATACATTGAATTAACTGAAGACAATTTAAAAGACACTAATATATCGAAAATGTATTTATATATTAGAGATGTATATATATAAAATATTAAATTTTAATTTAGTTTATTTCCACAGTGATATAGGACTGGGTGGAGAGGAGACGGTTGAGTAGATCTTTAAGAAAGAAACGGGAATTGGACGAGTGGCCATTTTGTCAGGATTGGACATTGGAGAAGAGGGCAGGCAGCTCCGACAGAGATCAGTTTCCAAGATGATGATGTGAGAAGTACATGGTTGTTAGGTTGATGGATGGTTGGTCAGAAGAGTCGGTCTTGGGGAAGTGGGATGAGGGATCGGTGAAGATAAGCTTGAATCCCAGTTGTACATCGGGAATATAGAGGGCATTGTTTCAACAGCAGCAAAAGTAATATATTGATTTTCAAGATCAAAGGTCAGGATCATGTTGCAGATTCTCAGCAGCAACAGCAAAGGACTTAGTTCCAGATACTCAATTGCAACAGCAATAGCTTTAGTTGCATATGTTCAAAGATAAGAAAAATCTTAAGATGAGTTTGATAAGCTTGCAACAGATCGAGGCTTAGTTCCAACTCTTCAGAAGTGCTCAGGTCATTTTGATCATAGATTTGGGAAATTTCAGAGGGTTCCAGATATTCAGCAACCACAGGAAGAGTTCCAGATGCTTAGCGTTGAAATCCATTTCTTGAGATCAATATTATCTCTTCAAGAGAAATTTCTTGGGTTCCAATTTGATCAAGGCGTTAAGCCAAGAGCATCATGAGCGTGGGAGCAGACTGCCTGACTACAGCTTCGAGGAGGAATAGTGGCCATTAGAATGGAAATGAGGTTGGCTAATAAGGGAGATGAATTTTGAAAAAAAAAAGCCAATCCTAAAAAATAATTTGATAAAAATGCCAATCCATAAAAAAGAATTTTGATAAACTGCCAATCAAATATATATAAAAATAATTTTGATATTCAAAAGCCAATGATATAAAAATAATTTTGATAGTAATGCCAATGCTTTAAAAAAATGAAAATAAAAAAAAAATAAAAAACTCTAAAAAAACTTCTCTCTAAAAAACTCTAAATAACCCCCCCTATATTCCCTAGCACTAAGATAAACCCCAACCCCCCATACCACTGTCCCCCCCCAACTGTGAAACTTATAGAAATAAAAAGGGTTAGTTATAAGCCACCAACTAAACCTAAACAACCTATCTAAAAAATGGTTAGTAAAAAAAACTAATCCGTAAACGCTAACCGAAATCAAAAGATAAAAAAAACCCACCCAAAAACAAAACACTAAAAACCCTGGAACTTTCATCTCCGTATTTAGCCTCTCTCAACTCAAGGAACTTTGCTTTAACTGTAACAATGGCATAGTGCTTGGTTACTATAGGCTGCCTTAAATATAGGAAATTTTATTTTTTTCCTTTCAATTATTTCTCAAATAGAAATGGATCATTTTCGACACAAAAATGGGGACAAAACACACACACCTGCAAAGCTGTATACTTCACTGAGGTATAAAAAATAAAATAAAAATATTGTGTGGATACCAAAATATATGTGAAAAAACAAAAGTAATACAATTTATACCTTTGAAAATAAACACAAGTAAAATCTTATTTCACAGATCCAACTTGACTCAGTTCAAGAGATGAATTAGGTGTATATATATTTGTATGAGGGTAGTTTGAAAAGAAAATAATAAAGATTAATAACTCTATAAACTTGGTGACTCCAATACCTGGTATCTACATATAACTTAATTTTTAAAATAACCATAGGATATTCAGAAAATATTCCAATTACTATAAAAATAAAAGTCGCCTCTCCTGTCAAAAAATTCCGCTAAATCTAAGCGCAGTCTTCCAAAACTAGTGATGTCCACTAACAGATTATATTGGAGAATATTTGTCCATAGAGTCACCAAAAGGTTGAAATTGACCTGATGGACACTAATAATAACAACAACTTCTCTATAAAAGCAAAGGTCGCCTCTCCTGTCAAAATAGACGCTAAAACAAAGCCCCTTCTATTCACCATCGCCGCAAACTAGCGGACTAAGGTCGGTCACAAAGCCACAACACCAGCTTTGGCAAACTGAGAAGCGTCTACTTGGAGACCATGGTTTCCGGATAATGGTTCTGTTCAGTCTAGGGCAGGCTTTATACCATGAAATCCATAAGGGATTAAATGAAATATTCACAATCTCAAAAGAGGTGTTGTTTAGCTGGTATAGTGGCTAGCCTAAATAGTTTTAGCGTCTATTTTGCAGGAGAGGCGACCTTTGTTGATGATATATGTACAAAAAAAAAAAAAAGAAACATATACCCAAAAATGAAATGTTACAAATTATATAGATAGTTGGCCATTAAATTTATAAAATTAGTTAGTACAGTAGAACCTCCATGAGAGGACACTCACGCTAGAAGACACCTCCCTGTAAAGGACAGTTTTTATTTGCAAAATTACCATTTTTACTTATTTAGCAACTCTCTGGTAGGAGGACACTTCTCCCTAATGAACACCTTGACTCTGCAATTAGTTTCCTTTACAGGGAGGTTCTACTGTATATTTAAAAATGGATAGAGTGATGGTTGAAGAGATTACAGAAGTTATCTCAACTAGAAGATACTCTACCTGGAGGGGCTTGGAGTTGGGCTGGAGGGACTTGATAACCAGATGTCTGCCCTATAGCGCCACCTCTAAATAGCGCCTTCCTCTCTATAGCGCCTGATTTTAAACATTAAAATGTAAACATTTTACATTAAAAGTGACCTGTCTATAGCACCCCCTCTCTATAGCACCCTATTTTGGTAAGTCCCAAGAGGGGCCGCTATAGACAGGTTTAACTGTATATTCATTTATATATAACATAATTCGTTAATGGCTTTTCTTAATTTATCAAGAAATTGGGTTGGCCAAATATTAGGGAACAGGCTAAGTCAATTAGTTGATTTCTGTTTCACCAGATGGCACTCTGCCTTCTGAAAGCACATGTGCTCCTGGTCAGGATATGCCTTTTTTATTTTTAATATAACATATTATATATATACTAGACGAATGACCCGGCTTTGCCTGAGATATAAGTGCTACCTCGTCCGCTTTTTTCGTTGAATTTTTACGTGAGCTTGATGAAATTGTAGCCACGCTATGTGGATTTAATGTTTCAATATAGATAATGCAAGAGCGCACACATCCGCAGAAACATCTGTTAGTCTGATAAGAAGCAGTGGGAAGTTTTTGTCACCATATTCATATATGCTAAATCCAATAAAATTTTCATTTAGCAAAATTAGGACATAGGTCGCTGCTTCCTCGACGTGACATCACGTTAGACGAGGTTATCACTGATGTAATCAGTAGAATTACATCAGGAGACTGTGAAGGATGGTTTACTCACATTCATGAAAATTGCTTCCCGGCCACACAAGAACACCAGTTTATCCCATAAAATCTGTTTATAATATATTTCGTGGTTATTTGCTTCTATATTAGTGTTTTGAACTTAATGTCAAATGTATTTAATTAATCTTTATGATATTGTCTTTTGATTTTTACACATAACAATCTTAAGTTTAAAGGCAGCAAATTTATTTTTAAAAGTGACAAATTCACTCTAAAAATGCTATATAAAATACGACATGCAAAATTTGGTACCAATTGGTTCAGTAGTTTTTGAGTTTATCGCGAAACAAACAACAGATATTGACTTTTATATATATAAGAAGATATTTAAGAAAGATAATTTAATATATTTTTTTAATGGATTTTTGCCATTTTTTGCTTCTAATTCCAAGGAGGCTTGAGATAGAAAAACCTGAATTTTTGGATTTCTTTTTACTTTGAGGTCATAAACAATTGCTGAAAAAAATCAAGCCTTAACTCCCAGCACTGTAACATTATTCAAATAATGAAGACTTTATTTGTGTATAGGAGATGTACTCTTAGATTTTAAAAATTCCCCGTTCTAAATCAATTGTTCCCAAAGTATTATATGCACAGATACACATTCTATATACAGTTATGAGCGTCATGCGTTCTTAATAATTCTTCATCTCTGTCACCGTTTGCTTTTTTTTTTTGAATGGCACTCTCCTATTGGTTGGCTACAATCACGCCACCTTTGCCCCCCCCCCACTCGCTTTTTGGTTTTTGTAACTATTGTGTTGGAGCGGGTCGCTCCTTAAATAAATGCATATATTAGTTAATAACTAAATGGAATCCTCTCTTTCTCTTTTCCCAGTAAGAGACGCCTACGGAAGCCAACAGTACATAGACAGATAAAGCACATAGGCTATAGTTATTAACTAACATATGCATTTATTTAAGGCGCCAATTTATAATTGTAACAAATAGTATTTGAATAAAAACATTCAATCGGGTAAAACACGGGCGTTGCCCGGGTCATTCGGCTAGTACATATATAATGCTGTAAGCAGTAAAGGTACATTGTAAGGGTACCAATACACCATGGATACATTCTGTATCAATGTATTTATTTTACTTCAGTGTTATCTTTTGGTCATAAATTGAAATATTCCATAAATAATTAGCACCTTGGCCAGAGGATAATCTTTAATTTCATCAAAGTTTGGCCAAATAGCATTCACTTTCATCAGGATTGAAAATCAATGTTAGCAGGAATAAAATATTCAAAGAACTGAAGCTGCATTTTCACATGAGAGCTTCAAATTCCCAAAAAAAAAATCAGAGGAAAAAAACTCAAGATTTGTAACAGAATCAAACCTTGCAACATCACTTGAAACCAAGATTTTTTTATGTTGGTATTATAACCATGGTTAAAACACTATTTTACAAGGAGATATGCACCAATATACAGTTAAACCTGTCTATAGCGCCCCCTCTAAATAACGCCTCCCTCTCTATAGCGCCCGATTTTAAATACGTAGTACTATGCGATTTACATTAAAAGTGACCTGTCTATAGCACCTTATTTTGGTGAGTCCCAAGAGGGGGCGCTATAGACAGGTTTAACTGTAATCTTCTTCTTTCTTATCTCCACTCAATCATATTAGAGCATCTAGTTTGTAAAGTACAAATATACTCTTCTTCTTTCTTATCTCCACTCAATCATATTAGGGTATCAAGCTTGTAAAGTACCAATACTCTTCTTCTTTCTTATCTCCACTCAATCATATTAGAGCATCAAGTTTGTAAAGTACCAATATACTCTTCTTCTTTCTTATCTCCACTCAATCATATTAGAGCATCAAGTTTGTAAAGTACCAATATACTCTTCTTCTTTCTTATCTCCACTCAATCATATTAGAGCATCAAGTTTGTAAAGTACCAATATACTCTTCTTCTTTCTTATCTCCACTCAATCATATTAGAGCATCAAGTTTGTAAAGTATCAATATACTCTTCTTCTTTCTTATCTCCACTCAATCATATTAGGGTGTCAAGCTTGTAGAGTACCAATAGACTGAAACAATGGGGTGGAATCTCACCTTGAAAATGAGGTCCTGCATGGTCTGGGCGGAGTAGAGCATATGCAAATTGGGATGTGCAGGACTAGATGGTGAAGGGAAGAAGTGAGTCTGGGAGAGGTGTTGGAAGTGTTGCATGATGGAGAGAAGGGGGTTGGCCCCCATGCCCCCGCCCACTAGGAGTACATTGGGATGGGGGAGTCTGCCTTCTTTCTCTGGGTCATAGTAGAAGGTTCCACCTACTTGGATGCTGACCTCTGACCCTACCTGGCTCTGGGACATCATGATGGGATCATGGTGAGCAGCCAAGTTGACTGGATGGATCACAGACCTGGGAGAAGAGCCACTTGGTTGGAGGATAATTTGCATTACGGACTGCTAGATGGACTAGTCCGGACTTTGAGGCAAGGTGAGGTGAAGAACAGATGCTGAATCCTCCCACCTGGTCCATTCCTGGGATCACCATGTCTAACCTGCAGCACCACATGGATAGAGTCAAGTTTCTGTATTTACACAAATATCCCATTTAACATTTATTAAAATATCTAAATAATTATTTGAATATAAAAATAGTATATACAGTTAAACCTGTCTATAGCCCCCCCTCTAAATAGTGGATTGATAATGATCTTACTGACTATAATTCAAATGAAAATTCTGATCCCTTGGGTTGTGGAATCAGTGAAGTTGGACAGAATTTACCTATGGACATACACATGCCCAGGCACACATACAGTTAAACCTGTCTATAGCGTTCCCTCTAAATAGTGCCTCCCTCTCTATAGCGCCCGATTTTAAATACGTAGTATGATGCAATTTACATTAAAAGTGACCTGTCTATAGCACCCTATTTTGGTGAGTTCCAAGAGGGGGCGCGCGTTATAGACATGTTTAACTGTATCATCAATTTATGAACGTGATACTCCTGTTGAAGGACTGACAAGTCCGAAAGCTTGAAAATAAAAAGTTGAACAAGAAACTTGGTTTTGAAGCATTATTTATTTTATAAAATATCTCATTTATCAATTGAAAGACAAACCTTTTCATTATTTAAAAATATTTTCTGAAGTCTCTACTATCATGAAAAATGTCTTGAGAGGGGCCTGGCTCATCAGTAGTGAATCCTCCTCTAGCAGTTTCTCCAGTAATCTACAAGACCTCTCTACTAATGTATTTTGGATTATACAAATGGGGCAACCTAGGGTAATTTGGGGGATATTTAGAGAAAATATGGATACAATCTACTGTGAAACTGTAGAAATAGACACACACATACATATAAATAATTTCTCTACAAATAAATCATAAAAAGGCCTTTTAGGCAAGAATCAAAATGAAATATAAACTTTTGAGGAACACATTTTAAAACACATTCATATAAATAGGATACAGTAACAATTTACACATGAGCAGCTGTCTAAAAAAAAGGTATTAACACAAACCTAAATTGAAAACTCAATTAGAAGCAATTTATAGACATAAGATGTAGTTACAGTACTCTACTCTCTATGATTATAATGGGCTGTAACTCCACCTTTGCCGGTCCCAAGCCCGGATGAAAAAAAACTATGGTTGCCTGTAAAGTCGGTTTTACGGGCGAAGATTTTACGTGACAACGGTAGAATATTTATTGATATGAATATAATTAAATTGCACAATAGGAACAAGGAATTGAATGAAAATAAGAATTGCACAAATTTTAACTATAGAAATATATTTTGTTTACTAAAACATTGTACATGTAAACTTAAACTTAACTAATTCCTATTTGAGTGATTTTGTTGAGGATAGGACGATGATAGGAGAAATATGAAATGAAAGGAAGTGTTTCTGCTGTAATGTGTCTTGCGAAAGTCAAGTCGATAGTTGTTCCTTTTAACGTAGTTGACTTAGAAACGTTTGATACGCAATCAAGATTATACGTATTTTTCATGAATTTAAGAAACGAGTTGTCAGGCTTTACGTTTTTGTTAAAATCACCACACAGAAGAATCGGTATACTAGAATCAACTTGCACGAACGGTGGCACGTACTGGCTGTTGTGAATGTACGGACCGAGTCCTTGCCATAGTAACATTCCAATATCCTGCATACTAGCTCCTGGATGAATATATACAGCACCGAGTATAAACTTGAAGCTAGTATTAGCGGCGAAGCAAGTAACTTCAGTCATGCACATGTCACCCTTGGTTTTAATGACACGAGTTACGTCTGTAATCGCAACTTGGAACACTTCCGCCGTAGATGTCGATGATAATTTACGATAGATCGCCACTCCACCAGCCGCGTTGGTATTTGAAAATCAAAACACTTATTCAGATCGAAGGTTCAAATGTTTGCTAAATAAATTTGAAATTAAATAAAATTTGTAATTGTAAATGATGAAGTTGAAAATTAAAACATTTACTTAAATTAGATGTTAATATTCTTGCTCAACACAGTTTAAATAAAGTTTTCTTATATCTGCCACTTTTTCTTAATATTTGTAATTTTAAAGAATCAATTCGAAAATCAAAACATTTATTCAGATCGAAGGTTCAAATTTTTGCTAAATAAATTTGAAACTATTTAAAATTTGTAAAATAATAATTAATTAATTAATTAATTTTAAACTAATAATTTACTTAACACTATCAACATTTATCAATAGTATGACATAACCTATAAACTCAGTTTCTCAACTTTTGTGTCAATCTAACAATTAATCAATCAATCATAGTTTACGATAATGAAATATCAGTGTACAATTATTTACCTTTATTGTTGTAGTTGTTGTAAATGACGAATCTAAGCACTCCACATTTTCACTACAGACACAGCTGACGATACTTTAACCACACGTGTGAACTTGTATTATGACGCTTTCTTGTTTTTCCAACGCCAAGAACGTTCGAGAAAGACAAAGACAGAGACAAGCATGCGCCGATTCAATGCGCCTAATTCTCTAGCGCTGCGTGCGCAGCACTCTCGTTCGATGACTCATCGTAACGTTACCGGGCGTTACACTTTTTCATAAGTGACTCCCAGCCGCAACCTAATTTAAGACGTTGTCACGTCAAAAGAAAGAGGGGGAGCAGTAACAAGCTCGCTAAAAACCTGGGCTCAACTGGCCCGGCTGATAGTACCCTGTAAGGGCTCCTAATCCAGGGATACAGGATGAGGCGTTTGTACTCCATGTTAGGAGCAGCTGCACATGGCGTCTGTTCCTCATGTCAGAGGAGGCCATTACTTTTGGAGCTAAGTCGGCCTACCACTGAGTACTGCTCCCAGTCTTAATGACAAAGGCAGAGGCATTCTACTTCACCCAATCATGATGGTTATCAAACAAGCTTAATACCCTAATATGATTGAGTGGAGATAAGAAAGAAGAGGAAGATATTGGGCTGTACTAGGTTTACTTGGGAAATAAGTGAAAAGACTTAATAGGTTTTGAAAAAAGAAATGGGCATCTCCTTATCATGCAACTAAAAGTTGAATTTCTTGATTAATCAAGAATGGATATTTGGCCAATTCTGGAATAATTAAAAATGAATAGTTGATATTTAATCTGATAGATGGTGCCACCCATAAGCAACTTTCAGTTGCACAATAAGGAGATGCCCCTTTCTTTTTTTCATAATTTATGCACACAAGAAAATAAGACCTAATCCAAATAATTTAATAGTGTTTTACGTTTCGGCAACAGCATTGCTACCATCATCAGACAAAAGAATTTTAAAAAATAAGAATAAAACATTTTTTTTTTTATTCTTTTGTCTGATGATGGTAACAATGCTGTTGCAGAAATGTCACACACTATTAAATTATTTGGATTAGGTCTTATTTTCTTGTATGTATAATCTATAATCCAAATTGTGCTTTATCATAATTTATGCACCTTTTATCCCAGTACAATATCACAATTATACTATTTTTTCACATTAATAGTTTTTGTCCTTGTTAACCTCTCCACCCAATATACATAGGTAATTGAAAATTAATGAAAAGATCAATTAGTGGTGGGACTGTGTTCTTGGGTGCTATGTTGGGAAAGGATGAACATTTTTATTCCAAAGGTAGCCTGACACCCTTTCTCTGGCATACAATTCTTGATTCTTTAGGATAAGTTTCACCTTAATCTCTCTTGTCTACATCTTATATTCCTATATAGTAGAAACTACATGTGTGGACATTTTTGATAAAGGATACCTCTATACAGAGGACAGTTTTTACATTTTTACACCATTTTAACTGATTAACTGCTCTCCAGTGAAAGGACACCTCTCTCTAAAGGACATTTTGGTTCTCCTGTCAATTTGACTATAGACTATTTGACAAACAAACATTTTAAAGCCTTTGAGTAGTTAGCTGGAAAAATATGTTTTGTATTTGATAGCAAACTGATCTTCCATGCCTTCTCATTGGACCAATGAGGCCATTTATGTACAGTTAAACCTGTCTATAGTGCCCCCTCTTGGGACTCACCAAAATAGGGTGCTATAGACAGGTCACTTTTAATGTAAATCGCATCGTACTACATATTTAAAATCGGGCGCTATAGAGAGGAAGGTGCTATTTAGAGGAGGCGCTATAGACAGGTTTAACTGTACATCAAAAGGCTCAAAGATTTGCAAGGGGCTCTTTCCTAGAGAGTTGTGTGGAGATGCTTTAAGCGTTCTCTGTGTTTGTGTCTGGTGATCTCCTCGCATACCTTTGTAGCCACTCCCATCAACATTTAAATAAAAGATAACTACTAATTTTGATATAACTTTTGTGTTTTTATTTATGTCTGACTTTTTATTTTGTAGCTTTTATGTTTACTCATTTAGATGTTTTTTACTCTTAGGGAATAAGCAACAGCAACAACTATGTTATGGGATAGGTCCTCTCACAGGATCTTCATAGTTTTTGAGAGCTGCCCCTAAAACTGACAATAGCCAAAACCAATTTTATCAAATTTGCCAGAGGCCCTGCCCAGAAGTCCTCCTCTACGTGGCGGGCGGAAGAAGCAGCACAAGTAAAGGACTGCCCTGTAAGGTGAAGTACGGTGTCGTGAGCCCCGAGCCACTACGGTAACCGTGAAGGCCTTTATAAACTCTGAAATGTGGCTGACTAACAGGGCAATAGCACCCCCCCCCTCATTCCATGGAGCATCCATGGACATGACACCACCACTACCACAATCAAATTTGCCAGAGAGCTGATGGTGTAACAAGTATGGTTTTATACAACTTTACATAGAACACAACATGAAAAATACTGTATTGCATATTTTAAAAACAGATATGCTTATTCTGCACATTGATTTAAATACAGTAGAACCTCCATGAGAGGACACTCCCTTTAGTAAACACCTCTCTACAAAGGACAGTTTTCATTTATAAAATGATCAGTAAGAGGACACCTCTCCCTAAAGGACACTTTGGCTCTACAATTAGGTGTCTTTTACAGGGAGGTTCTACTGTATTTGAAGAAATCATATATAGATGTTCTTTGAGACAAGAGTTATCCTAGGAGTCGACCTGAGACAAGAGGTATGAAATACAAATCTTTTATCTCGCTGAAGGTTGGTCAAAAATGACGCCAGCGGAACCAGGTTTGTAAATGCATGGAAATCTTTTCGGAAGTGTTTTAAAGATCCAAAACAAGGACTGAGACATGTTACACGACATTGTCTGCGGGAGTGACTTACCTGAACCTACCATTGTCCTGCTCTGAAGGAGAAGCTGGGATTCTCAATGGACAGCTCAAACAGCTTGATGTCTGGAGTTGCCTGTGTGATCTTGACTAGCTGTGCTGCATATGAATTCTGCACCAAGGCACATGTCATCTCCTCTGTCTGACATCACATGGGACTTACTCACCACTTCTCTCACACGGTCCCTGGCCAAGAGCCCTGGTTTGTGGAAACTATGGAGCCTAGAACACACCTCTGGCTATTGGACTGAAGCCTTCAAAATAATAAAGGCACAACATGTGATTACAAGGTGGGTGGAATCTTTGGATTAATTGCAGTGGCAATAAAATGATTAAATAAAAAAATGAAGAAAAACTAAAATTTTTCTTTAAAAAAAAATCATGAAGATATTTTAAATACCTTTATTATACAAGAAAATAAGACCTAATCTAAATAATTTAATAGTGTGTGACTTTTTGACAACAGCATTGTCACCATCATCAGACAAATGAATAAAATAAGGTTTTATTCTTTTGTCTGATGATGGTGACAATGCTGTTGCCAAAAAGTCACACACTATTAAATTATTTGGATTAGGTCTTATTTTCTTGCATTATAATCTATAATCCAAATTGTTCGAAGTCCTTTATTGTTGTTTGCTTTTGGACTAGAATGTAACTAACAAACACTGAAATAAAATAAGCCTAGTACATAAGGCTTGGTAGTTGGGGATCTAAGGATACACTCCAGGAGCCTGGGGTTAGCTACTACTTCCATAGAACATAGAGATTCTCATACCAAAGTGGCTTCAACATGATATTAAAGCTACAGTTAAACCTGTCTATAGCGCCCCCTCTAAATAGCGCCTCCCTCTCTATAGCGCCCGATTTTAAATACGTAGTATGATGCGATTTACATTAAAAGTGACCTGTCTATAGCACCCCCTCTCTATAGTACCCTTTTTTGGTGAGTCCCAAGAGGGAACGCTATAAACAAGTTTAACTGTATGTGTATTTTAAAACAGAATACAGTAAAACCTCCATGAGAGGACACCTCTCTACAAAGGATAAATTTCATTTGCAAAATTACCATTTTTAACTATTTATCAACTCTCCAGTAAGAGGACACCTCTCCATAAAGAACACTTTGGTTCAGCAATTAGGTGTCCTTTACAGGGAGGTTCTACTGTATATAAATTATATTTATTTATATGTTGGATAGTATCTTACTCTCCAAGCCATCTCAATGTTTAGTTTGGTGACTTGCGGCAGAGTAGGCTAATGAAATAATGCAGCTGTACAATACCTAAATACTTCTTGAGAAAATATAAAAATCATGCATGGCATATCACCGCCTCAATATATACTGGCATTTGTACTACTGCAAAGTAATACTTTCAGCTACTATCCATTGCCCATTCCTACATGAAAAGAGACTGGAAATTCGCGAAATTTCGGAGCTAGCTCACTACAATGAACAACATGTACAGTGGACCCTCGGTTTGCGAGCATAATCCGTTCCAGAGCCATGCTCGTACTCCAAAACGCTCGTAGTGCGAAATTCTTATTTCTTATTTTTAATAATTGAAACTCGGGCAATTCTTCCGTGAATTTTAGTTTAATTAGAGTCGGTAAACACTTCGTGATAAGTTGCTACGAACAATTGCACAGTTTCCCACATTTTACATATTTCCCGAATCTGATCTGAAGGGAGGGATCATCACGAGTTGCTCGTAATGCGAAATTTCACTCGTAATCCGAGGTAAAATTTTTCAAAAAATTTTGCTCGTACTGCGAAAAGCTCGTACTCCAAGGTGCTCGTAAACCGAGGGTCCACTGTATATAAAATCTTTAATGCTCTCCTGCTGGATAAAACATTTGTTTATAAATATTTTAAATTTTTCAAGGCGATTGATAAAATGAGAGAAGAGGTGCTCAACTCCACAGACAACGGCTGATTGCTCCCCCTCCCCTCTAAATTGCTTTTCCTCCTCACTCATGTACATATATAACCTTTAGGGGAATCCCCTTGTAAGACAATAGTGTCTTAATAAAGGTTTTTGTTGTTGTACTTTCAGCTACTAATTGATAAATGTGCATGAGTGAAGTTGCTTAGCTCACAAGTTATGGTGTGCATGCAATGACCCCCGTCTCAATAATGTGATTTTAGTTATAAAGTTGTTATTAAAAGCAACTATAAAAATTTGAATTTAGAAATGGTCAAATTATCAATGGTGCAACTAGGGATCAGTTGAATAAACGTTATTAATTTTATAGGGGTTGGGATGTGAAAAATTGGTTGATTTATCATAAGCGACAAATTTAAGAAGTTAGACTGTATTTATATATACCTCGACAAATTAAGCACACATTATATAAAAAATTTAAAGAACTAGATGTTTTTTATATCAGGTGAAGGCGATAAAGCACAATTTGGATTATAGATTATAAACACAAGGTAATAAGACCAAATCCAAATAAATAAATAGTGTGTGACGTTTCGGTAACAGCATTGTTATTGTTTGGTCTTATTACCTTGTGTTCATGAGGTGAAGGCAAATGTGCAATTTTTGAGAAGAGAACAATTGCATAGCAAACATCTGTTTGGGAAATTGGACAGATTTCATAATCCCTCATAGGACGTTATGAAATCCAAGCTGACCCTGTAGTGATGAGAGTCATAGCCCTAAACTATGGTATACAGGTTGTTGGCTTTGTTCTGAATTTTCCCCTAAACTGGTGTTATGGCTCATTCTTCATCACCATTAGTAAAGTTTTTTACTGGGTGATGAACATATTGATGTGCCTCTCTAGATACAGGTTGTTGGCTTTGTTCTGAATTTTCCCCTAAACTGGTGTTATGGCTCATTCTTCATCACCATTAGTAAAGTTTTTTACTGGGTGATGAACATATTGATGTGCCTCTCTAGATACAGGTTGTTGGCTTTGTTCTGAATTTTCCCCTAAACTGGTGTTATGGCTCATTCTTCATCACCATTAGTAAAGTTTTTTACTGGGTGATGAACATATTGATGTGCCTCTCTAGATACAGGTTGTTGGCTTTGTTCTGAATTTTCCTAAACTGGTGTTATGGCTCATTCTTCATCACCATTAGTAAAGTTTTTTACTGGGTGATGAACATATTGATGCCTCTCTAGATACAGGTTGTTGGCTTTGTTCTGAATTTTCCTAAACTGGTGTTATGGCTCATTCTTCATCACCATTAGTAAAGTTTTTTACTGGGTGATGAACATATTGATGCCTCTCTAGATACAGGTTGTTGGCTTTGTTCTGAATTTTCCTAAACTGGTGTTATGGCTCATTCTTCATCACCATTAGTAAAGTTTTTTACTGGGTGATGAACATATTGATGCCTCTCTAGATACAGGTTGTTGGCTTTGTTCTGAATTTTCCTAAACTGGTGTTATGGCTCATTCTTCATCACCATTAGTAAAGTTTTTTACTGGGTGATGAACATATTGATGTGCCTCTCTAGATACAGGTTGTTGGCTTTGTTCTGAATTTTCCTAAACTGGTGTTATGGCTCATTCTTCATCACCATTAGTAAAGTTTTTTACTGGGTGATGAACATATTGATGCCTCTCTAGATACAGGTTGTTGGCTTTGTTCTGAATTTTCCTAAACTGGTGTTATGGCTCATTCTTCATCACCATTAGTAAAGTTTTTTACTGGGTGATGAACATATTGATGCCTCTCTAGATACAGGTTGTTGGCTTTGTTCTGAATTTTCCTAAACTGGTGTTATGGCTTATTCTTCATCACCATTAGTAAAGTTTTCTACTGGGTGATGAACATATTGATGCCTCTCTAGATACAGGTTGTTGGCTTTGTTCTGAATTTTCCTAAACTGGTGTTATGGCTCATTCTTCATCACCATTAGTAAAGTTTTTTACTGAGTGATGAACATATTGATGCCTCTCTAGATACAGGTTGTTGGCTTTGTTCTGAATTTTCCTAAACTGGTGTTATGACTCATTCTTCATCACCATTAGTAAAGTTTTTTACTGAGTGATGAACATATTGATGCCTCTCTAGGTACATGAATCCTCCTGCAAAAACTCTATGTTGTATAGATAGTGTTGAGACAGAGACGGAGATGTAAGTCTCAGTGGAATTATTTGGGGAAGTGCCCTATCATCTGAGTGGGCCATGGTCATTAAGGACTGGTCAGAGATGCTGGGTTTGTTATCTCTTTGTCGAGAAAAACGGTGTTCAACAGTCAAATACAATAATACCCTTCATCTCTGTGGTGCCATTTCTGTGTGATTAAGCTAAAATGAATAATAAAAAGAATAACAAAAATGAAATAATTAACAACAAAAATAAAATAGGTTTTTCCAGTCACGTGAATCATCTGATTGGTTACTTGTTGACACACAACACCACCCCCCCACCTCTTATCTTAGACTTTGTCCTTCGAGTTGCTGTTATCTCTCTTTCTCTATGACTTGCTTAATTCTGCACATGTGCTAGAGTTCTCTGGCACCTATTGTTTTGGTTTTGTCCGTCCAATGATCCTAACCTATGGTTTCTTTTATCCTGTCAGTAATCTCGTTATGGTCCAATATACGGTAAAACCTCACTAAATACGAACCCTGGTTATAGCGAACCTTCCCTTATAACGAACCTAAGGTGATTCCCACTTCCATTCCATTGAAAATACCATCATTATAACGAACCTATTTTAGGTCCCAAAATAATAAAATATTTAAAATACTATGCTTATAACACACTTAAAATTGTAATTAAAAAAAATTAAAACAACAAAATTTTGAGCATGTTTTAGCTCGCGGATCACGATTTCAAAACAATAAATTTAGCTGCAGTTTGTTTTAATTTACATTCTATTTTTGCTGTATGTTGTATACATTTTTACACATTATACCTTTTATTAAATAGAATATCCTTGCAACCATCAGATTTGAAATATAAAATATGCAAATCGCTTCCAAAATAAAGAAAATAAAGGCATTCTAAAAACAAAAACGTTATTACTAAAGGAAAAAAAAAAGGCCATTTCAAAACTTTTAAAAGTGAAACAACACAGGCAAAATTTCAGAACACGCTAAAATAAGAAAATATAACTTTTATATTATAAGATATAAAATAGAAGGCTATTAAAAATTGTTACAAAGAGGAATCAACCTCAACTTTTGCTGCGATTGTACATGTTAGGGCTAAAAAAAAAAAGTCAAAATAAATGGGCCCGTGATTCAACAAAATTTATTTTTTATGCCATGAACTATGGCGATTTTAAAGCCAGCAATGGTTTGCATGACAGGTTCAAAACAAAAGGAAATCTAGACTTAAGAAGAAAATGTGTAAATATGAAATAGAAGAAAAACACCAACTTTATTTGAAAGGTGCAATGCTTAAAGAGTGCTTGAAACAACAGGGTATTAGAGCAATTTTTTCAAGAAAAATTTGTATTATATAATGTGATAAAGATGTTTTAAAATCATTTTATATCTTTGAATATATATTAATAAAATTTTGCCTAGGATTTGTCTTGATTTTGAATTTAGACATAGAGGTACATGTAAGCTAATGACAAGAAGAACCTATCATCTAATGATTTATTTTATTTTTCAGTATTAATGTAAGGAAATTGGTCAATTAAGGGAATTAAAACAAAGTGACCACTATTAAGAGGCAGCCTCTTCCAGTGTGTATGGCTGTCCTTTAATTATACAGTCTAAAAATTTTGAAGTAAAAAAAAAAAAGCCAAAACGTGGCTATAGTGAACCAAAAGCTCTGTCCCATTGGGGTTCACTATAGAGGGGTTTTACTGTACTTTGGTAGTAATTTTTCCGTTTTTCCCGGTTTCCTTCTTGAATATTCTAACAGTACTAATTTCCTAACTTCAAATCTACAAAAATGTTCCCGATTTTTTATATCAAAGTAGCATATGTGCATCATAGTCCAGTCTTTGTAATTATTACTGGCCATGTCCTTGAGTCATTTGTTTTCTAGTATATGGTCGGTTACGTACTTGTCAAAGATTTTTATCGGTTCGTCCTTTGCCTGTAAATCTACGTCGAGGCATTTGCCAAAGACAATTCTATGAGGTGTAACTTTTGTCGATGATTGGACCGACGAATTGTACGCGAATGTTGCTGATTTCACGAACTTCGTCCATTCTGCGTGGTCATCTGCAAGATAAGATCTGATACCATTTATTATAATCCTGTTAAGTTTCCTGCATAGTCTGTTAGTTTGAGAATGTGTTACTGATGTCATTATGTTGTTTATCCCATATAGTTGGATAAAGTCTCTGAACATGCCTGAGTCGAATGCCTTCCCTTGATATGAAATTACACTTAGGTCTACTGAAAACGTACAAGTTTTCTGCGAATGCATCACAAGCTGTTTCTGCTTTGGTTACCTTAACTGGAATCGCTAAAGCATATTTATGAAAAGAAAATCTACAATAACGGCATTGGACAAAATAACCGAGACCATACTGAAACACAAGCAAAACGAATTGGTTGCATTGATTGCCATTGATATAAGTGGTGCGTTTGATAATGCGTGGTGGCCTGCCTTAATAAAAAGAATGGACGAAGACCACGTCCCAGCAGTTCTTATAAAAATCATCCAATCATTTTTAAATCGGAGAAGAAAAACAAGTCTCACCTTCTCGAATACAACAATTTCAAAATATTTATCAAAGGGATGTCCTCAAGGCGGACCATTATCACCTTTATTGTGGAATATAGTCCTGAATGATTTGTTGATCAACTTCGCATCCTCAAATTCTGAAATAATCTGTTATGCGGATGATGTTTCCATTGTTTGCTGGCACAAGACCATAGAAGGGTTAAAAAATGAAACAGAAAGTACTTTAAATTATGTAATACAATGGTGTACAAGAAATAAGCTAAAACTAAGCCCGGAGAAAACCGGCTTAATACATATGCACGGCAAACAAAATATTCCAATGGGAACTCCAAACTTCATAATAAAACCAGTGAAAGAAGTAAAAAATTTAGGTATAAAATTTTCTAATCACAGAATTAAGTCGAAAATTAACTTCACACCCCACATTAATGATATTCTTTGTAAAATCAACCGTATGAAAAATCTGTTATTTTCACTCTGTGGGAAAATGTGGGGATTGGATGCTAAAAAAAGATTAATTTTATATAAAACTCTTTTCAGGCCAATACTAACCTATGGATCTGAAATATGGTATAAATTTATTAATAAAAGAAGTAAACAAAGATTAAACTCTCAGCAATATCAGATTCTTCTTTGGGTAGTGAGAGCCTATAAAACGACCTCATCAAATTGTATTCATAGTTTGGCAAAAATACCTATTCTCACAGATCACATAGAATCGTTGATAATAAAATACGATTTGACCAATTTATCAAAAGAAGAATAGTATCAAAATTCAAAACTATTATAGACGCGTAGGATTCTTTTTAAAAATAAACAATTTCTACTTTCCTTACTGCAATGGAAAAATTAATGAGAGGGCCTGGCTCATCAGTAATGAAATGGCCCTCCCTTTAATTTTTCCATTGCAGTAAGGACAGTAGAAATTGTTTATTTTTAAAAAGAATCGTGCGTGTCTATAATAGTGTCAAATTTTGATAACAGATGGCGCGCTAATGCATCATAATTTAATAGTATGTCATTTATCTTAACTGGCATCAGAGAATCAGGATATTTACAAGATAGGAATATTGTTGATTTTGTTAGAGGAATCGAGCAACCCTCCAAATCAAGTTTATTTGAAGGTGTACAGAACAATTCTTCTCATCTAGTGTCTGTGGCGCAGGGTATTAGAGTTGGATTCCATAAAATAGTTCGGCTTCTTCACCGATGTGTGTGCATCACTCAAGTTGCTATTATGTGCCACAGCTTTTTTTTATCCACACTGGGCCTAATTCATTCTTGCAGTTTGAGAAAAACTTGTTTGTTTTCAATTTTGGCAGTGGCCAGCTGGTCCTGAATATATGAGGGAAGTCCATGCATAACCCCAATAATCAGCAATTCCTCACTGAGACCCGGCATTCCCAACTGCATTTTTTTTTTTTGCTCCTTGTATAAATATTCAACCAAAGAGCCCCCCTGATACCTCCATCTAAAAGCGTGATCATATTTATCTATTGGATTTTTCTTAAAAGAACAAACAATATCACACCTCTACTCTTCCCAACAATTATCTTTTACATCTTGAAATTTATTATCAAACCAGAGAAGAGCTTTTCCGTTTAAGTAAGAACACATACCGTTGATCTTGGCTTCATCACTAACCCATCCATGGTTTCTACAAATGTTTTCATACAATTTCATCCTAATCTTGGCATTGGTATTATTTCCATTAAAAATAGCTACATATAGTTTGACTCATTTACATTTACTAGCCGAATGACCCGGGCAACGCCCGTGTTTTACCCGATTGAATGTTTTGATTCAAATACTATTTGTTACAATTATAATTTGGCGCCTTAAATAAATGCATATGTTAGTTAATAACTGTAGCCTATGTGCTTTATCTGTCTATGTACTGTTGGCTTCCGTAGGCGTCTCTTACTGGGAAAAAGAAAGAGAGGATTCCATTTGGTTATTAACTAATATATGCATTTATTTAAGGAGCGACCCGCTCCAACACAATAGTTACAAAAACGAAAAAGCGAGTGGGGGTGGGGGGGCAAAGGTGGCGTGATCGTAGCTAACCAATAGGAGGGTGCCAAAAAAAAAAGCAAACAGTGACAGAGACGAAAACTGATTATTAGGAGATGAAGAATTATTGTCACTCTGATTTCTAAGAAACAGTTGGGTTATTAAACTTTTGCTGTTCTGTCATGACTCGAACTAGATTTTCAATACTTGTAGCTGAAGTTATTTTATCTTTTTCAGGAAAATCAATTCTTCATCCTCTATATATAGCAGATAATAATCTAACAAATTCCCTATTTGCATAACACAGTGAATGACATTATTTGGAACTCTATCAAATCTATTTGAATCCTTCTGGAGGAAGTAGGATGTTTACCATATTTGAACACCAGTTCACGATGTACAGTTGATTGATATTCTTCAGGAATTTCCAATATCTCACCACTAGGATGAATCCAACTACCTTACCTTGTTGGAAGTATAAGACAATGTCAGCTGCGCCATATTTGTTAAATTTATTTTGTTCACTAATGATGATAAAGCACAATTTGGATTATAGATTATAATGTAAGAAAATAAGACCTAATCCAAATAATTTAATAGTGTGTGACGTTTCGGCAACAGCATTGTCACCATCATCAGACAAAAGAATAAATGAGAAAAAATATTACAGCAAGTTCTTAACCCTATCATTGCACACTTCTACTGCGCATGCTCACTGAAGCTTGCGTCATATAATTGATCAATCTGTTGTGCTGGTATATTTTAATAAAACGCTTCTAAAATTACAATATTTTATTAATTTATTATTGAGAAATGATTGAATATACATCAAAGATTATATAAAATCCTAAATTTGATATAAACAATGCAAAATTTTTAATATTTACATTAAGAAAAAAAAATTTTTGAAAAATGAGAGGTATATATAAAATGTATAATAAAACGAGAGAGAGAACAAAAATAAAATATTAGGTATTTACATGTTGCTCCCAGCATTCTCCAGGGCATACTCCCTTCTTGCAGACGATGCAGTGATAGCGGGTCCTTTTTCGCCTTTTCAACTGAGGAGAACAAACTATACAATTTTGCTCCTTTCTCTCAGGCAGTCTCTCCATGCTATGCTTTGGAGTTGGAGCACGTGGAAGGGAGGATGTCGATGGTTCTAGTTTCCGGCCATCATAATCGCCAATCAATGCCTCCACTATCTCAATATGGAAGTGTAATCGATCAATTGGGTTAGGGCAGTTTTTTTATAAATGATATATGAGTTTATCATGGCCCTGAAGACCATGCTGAAAAATACTTTCTTCCACCATTTGAGCGATCTTCTCTCGTAAGATTATTTTTGAAATTAAATAATTTCTACTGCCCTTACTGCAATGGAAAAATTAATGGGAGGGCCTGGCTCATCAGTGGTGAACCCTCCCAGCGGTTTCGCCAGTTTAATCTATTTGGATTATAAGTATGAAAATCACAAGGTAAAAAAATACTAATTTATATATAAACTTGTTACCGTGTGTGTGTGTGTGTCTTCAATTCGCCTAAAAGAAGACAATATTAAAACATGTAATAAAACAATACCTGCAATGATTCTTTAGTAAATTTCTAAATGAATTTAAAAATATTATATTCTTGCTAAAAAACATTTTAAAACTAATTTCTCTAAAGTTACTTTTTTTTTAAGTGTGCTGCACCTTTTAAAATAAGTAACCTTTAAGAAAAATAAATAAATAAGCATTGTGACCAGATTCAAAAAAATATTTCAATTAAAAATATATTTATTCTGTTTTTAAAACCGTAGTTATAACTATAAAAAAGTTTTTGTTTAAATCTTCAAATATCCCGGATAGTTGGCGTTCTGCCCTCCAGGAACCTGTATTATAAATATCTCTCTTCAAATCTCAGTTCACAAATTTATTAGTTAGCTATTTTTTATATGCTGCATGGGGCATATAAAAATGTTACAACTTCATTTCGTATTTCACACATTTAAACATTTATTTATTATTAAATTTATTTTAGAATTTGTAAAAAAAAAAATAGGAAAATAAAATATAGAAAAAAAAACACAAAAACAACATAAGAGAAATCAATACACTAAATAACATTAAAAATAAAAATGGCTCATAACGTTGGAGTTTTGATTTGAGGAATTAGATGTCTCTCTAGTATAACTTGCAAAATATATTTTAAATTGCCAAGGACTTTAATGCTACCTTTGTAGTATATTTTAAATATGTTGTTCTTGCCATTAAACCTCAAGGTTTAAGTAAGTGTATATTTGACCTATTTATATTAATGGAATCGAAAGGAAAAATTAATTGTGTAACATTATTATTAAACATATTATTAAAGTTATTACATGCATAAAACAAAATAAATTTGTGTATAATACAAATCGTCTGGCCGAACATTAATGGAAAACTATGAGATTTATTACAAATAACCCAAATGTCAAAAGGACCATGTTCACAATGCATAATACAAATTAGCAACAACAAAGATCGCACACCCCAAACACGCACAATATATTTTATGAAAGCTTCAAAAAAAGTTTTTCAGGTTTATTCTTTTTAATTTTGTTTGATAATTACCACACAGCTATGAATAACATTTGATAATTAAGCCTCAAAAATGCAATTATATAGTTATTATTTGATGGAGCATATAATTGCAAAAGAGTTTTAACCTTCAATCTTATTAGGATAACATATAACAATGATGATAAAGCACAATCTGGATTATAGATTATAATACAAGAAAATAAGACCTAATCCATAGTGTGTGACATTTCGGCAACAGCATTTTCACCATTATCAGACAAAATAATAAATGAGAAAAAATATCACAGCAAGTTCTTAAATAGTACTAAAATTAAAAAAGGCATATCCTGACCTAGAGCACATATGCATTTCAGAAGGCAGAGGGCATCTGGTGGAATAGAAATCAACTAAACATTGATTTCACCTGTTCCCTGACATTTGGCCAAACCAAATAGTACTGTTATCAAGTCTTGATAACAGTACTATTTAAGAACTTGCTGTGATATTTTTTCTCATTTATTCTTTTAGTCTCTAAAGAACAACATCTAGTTGCAGAGCTAAAGTGTTTGTTAGATATATGTAGCCTCTTACCAGAGAGCTGCTCTTCTTCTTCTTTCTTATCTCCACACTGGGTAAAGTAGAATGCCTTTGTCATTAAGACTGGGAGCACTACTCAGTGGCAGGCCGACTTAGCTCCAAAAGAAATGGCCGCCTCTGACATGAGGAACAGACGCCATGTGCAGCCGCTCCTAACATGGAGTACAAACGCTGCTCATCCTGTATCCCTGGATTAGGAGCCCTTACAGGGTACTATCAGCCGGGCCAGCTGAGCCCAGGTTTTTTACTGCTCCCCCTTCTTCTTTTTCATCCGGGCTTGGGACCGGCAAAGGCGGAGTTTCTACAGAGAGTAATGTGTGCATACTTGAGATCTCAGTTTAAATGGAAAATGCTCAAAATGTTCCATTTATTTCCAACAAGTCCGAAATGTGGAAATCAGGATTATACAGATGCAGAATGACAAACTGCTGACAAATTTGGAAATTTGCATGGTCATGGTATGTTGCAATTAAATGGAAGGAGGCTGTTTGAAATTCTGACAGGAGATCCTGTATAGACACACAAATTGTTTATTGCTCGAATCACAAACACCAAATCTATACATCTTCTTCTTTCTTATCTCCACTCAATCATATTAAGGTATCAAACTCGTAAAGCTTGAGATCATGACTGGGTGAAGTAGAATGTGTCTGCCTTTGTCATTAAGACTGGGAGCACTACTCAGTGGCAGACCGACTTAGCTCCAAAAGAAATGTCCGCCTCTGACATGAGGAACAGATGCCGTGTGCAGCCACTCCTAACATGGAGTACAAACGCTGCTCATCCTGTATCCCTAGATTAGGAGCCCTTACAAGGTACTATCAGCCAGGCCAGCTGAGCCCAGGTTTTTTTAGCGAGCTTGTTACCCCCCTCCTCCTTTTTTATCCGGGCTTGGGACCGGCAAAGGTGGAGTTTCTAATTACTTGTAAAGTAAAAATTGTAAATTTGCTTACAAAAACTGTCATTTATAGAGAGGTGTCCTCAAGAAAGAATGTCTTCTTATGGAGGTTTTACTTCTTTAATATTTATTTTCCACTTGTTAAAATGTATGACAGGTTATTTGTAGATATTATTAACACAATGTATTCTTGTGACCATTATTGATGGGCTGGTTGGTCATTACAACATCATGTTCCATGTTAAAATATTTAAAATTTTTGAATTAAAAATGAATATCACTACAGTAGAACCTCCCTGTAAAGGATTCCTAATTGCAGAGTCAAGTGTTCTTTAGGGAGAGGTGTCCTCTTACCCGGAGAGTTTCTAAAAAGTAAAAATGGTAATTTTGCAAATGAAAACTATCCTTTGTGGAAAGGTGTCCGCTAAAGGGAGGTTCTACTGTATATGTTTCAATCAGTTTTTATATAGATGTATGTGAAGTATAACCTGCCTGTCACTGCTATATATGTGAAAAAATAATACAAATGTGAAATGGTACTGGGATATGGTGGATAAATTAAGAAAAAGTCATCCGCCTTTGCCGGTCCCAAGCCTGGATGAAAAAGGAAGAGGGGGGGAGCCTTAACAAGCTTGCTAAAAAACTTGGGCTCAGCTGGCCCGGCTGATAGTACCCTGTAAGAGCTTCTAATCCAGGAATACAGGCTGAGCATCATTTGTACTCCATGTTAGGAGCAGCTGCACATCGCGTCTGTTCCTTATGTCAGAGGCGACCATTTCTTTTAGAGCTAAGTCGGCCTGCCACTGAGTAGTGCTCCCAGTCTTAATGACAAAGGCATTCTACTTCACGTAGTCATGATGGTTGTCGAACAGACACCATCAAGGGTCACAACCTGATATCCTAATATGATTGAGTGGGGATAAGAAAGAAGAAGAAAAAGTCATCTCTTTATCCTGCCACTGAAAGTTGCTGATGACATGTGTCATCTGTCACAATAAATATCAACTATTCTCATTGATTTTTAATTATTCCAGAATTGGCCAAATACCTATTCTTGGTTAATCAAGAAAAGCTAACCACGGACGCATTACAGGTTGTTGGCCCTCATCAGTGTGGTGCAAGCTGTAAATCAACGACCAAAAAACTGGTCATTCAGGCATCCTGAAAAAACATGAAATGGGTAGTAAAAGGCCAGAAGTATATGAGAACGCAAAACAATGTGAAAAAAAGTACAATTGTGAGATTGTACTGGGACAAGGTGGATAACCTCTATATACAGTATATTTTAAAATATATTTATATGTTAGATAATAAAAGGCATATATTGGATTTTATAAAATATTTATTTTGCCAAATATTTCGGCTGGCTGAACGCCAACCTTTATCGAGGCATTACATAATGTAATGCCTCGATAAAGGTTGGCGTTCAGCCAGCCGAAATATTTGGCAAAATAAATATTTTATAAAATCCAATATATGCCTTTTATTATCTAATGAATTAAATATGGATTGCTCTATTTTCAAAACGATATTTATATGTATATAGGTTTCATCTGAAATATTACCATTTTAACCAATTAGTTTCTCTCTGGTAGGAGAACACTTGGCTCTGCAACTAAGTGCTGTCCTATAGAGAGAGGTTCTACTGGGTCCATTTTATTTTCTTGTTAATTGGTTCTTTTCTGTTTTTGGGGCAGATTATTTTCCTTTTTGCCACTTTAGTGGGGATATGCCAGCAGTGAGCTCTTACAACATGGTATTCTTGCTGCTGTTAATTGTTTGGCCTTACTCTTAATCCAATCTGTAGCAAAGTAGCATCACTATAGTACAATTTACTACAGTCTTGAATCTAACACCCTGAGGGATCAGTATTTTTTATTGAATCAAAGTTGGTATTGAATTATAGCCGGGTAACGACTTCTTCTTTCTTATCTCCACTCAAATTAGATTAAGAAACCTGTAGTGTTGACATCCATAAAGATTGGCTAAAGTAGAATGCATCATCTTTTGTCATTAAGACTGGAAGCACCACTCTCAGTGGCAGGCCTACTTAGCTCCAAAAGAAATGGCCGCCTCTGACACCAGGAACTGACGCCATATACAACCGCTCCTAACATGGAGTACAAACGCTGATCATCCTATATCCCTGGATCAGGAGCCCTTACAGGGTACTATCAGCCGGGCCAGCTGAGCCCAGGTTTTTTAGTGAGCTTGTTACTGCTCCCCCTCCTCCTTTTTCATCCACTTGGGCTTGGGACATGCATAGGCAGAGTTGCCAGATGAAGTTAAAAGGCTGATTGGGATTTGAAAAATTGTTGAGTATAGAGAGAGTGCTGAATTATAGTTGATTTATTGTCAAGTAGCTTTGCAACCACAGTTACAGAAAGCTCCATGGGACACCCGTCAATCATCACTGGAGTCCGGGGGGATGACCACATGTGTGAGGGGTTCTCGGAATCTTATCAGCAAATAAGGAAAACAAGATGGTGGCTGACCACTCTTATTATTTTTACCTTGGGATAAGTTGTTATCTCTCTCCCTATAAATACCTCTTTTATATAATTTTATTGGAGAACTAAAAGGTAAATACCCACCTTTATAATAAACTAGCCGAATGACCCAGGCAACGCCCGGTGTTCGTGGCTTGGATGTTCAGTAAAAGATACTAAGAAGCACTTTGCCACTTGTCTTGAATTATTTTATTGTCTTTTGGTTTTAGAGTTAGGAGTAGCTACCACATGATTTTAGATTACATGAATTTGACTTAGATTTTGATACTAGTGGTAGAGAGAGAGAGAAAACAAAAAACTATTAATTAACTAAACTAGAAATTTACATACATGTTGATTGCTTTAAAATTTACATATTAAAGATTTATATTGTACAATTGAATTTAGAATATTTTGGCTTAATTTTCATATATAAAATTGAATTTAAGGAAATTATTAACTATAGGATCCAACATACTCCCCCGGCTGGGAAGAGATGACCAGAAAATAAAAAATAAAAAAAATAAATAAAAATAAAAAAAGAGTTCCAATAGTATAGATGCTGGACTAATTGATTCCGACTATGTAGCTAAGATTACAATTCTCATTGTTTGAAAGGCAATGGAATCAGCTTTGTAATGGGTCTCTTGAAGACTCCTTTTGAAGTCTTTATCTGGACTACCCGGACATTCTTGTCCTCTCCTGGAAATATCTCCTGAATCCTAGCCAAAGGCCAGTGAAGTGGAGATATTTGAGCCTCTTTGAGGTAGACTAGTTGACCTATTTGGATATTGTCTTGTTTGATTCGCCATTTACCACGGCCTTGGAGGTTGCTCAGATATTCCTTGGACCATCTTGACCAGAATGAGTTTTTTAGTTTTTTAATCAGCTTCCATCCTTGAGTATCCGATTGAGGTGAATCTTGGATGAGATTTTCAGATTCGTTGGCCAGTTCTCTTTCGGGAACTGCTGGATTATCAGACTCTGCGGCTGCTAAGTCGGATTCAATAGGATCTTCCCAAGGTTTTGATTCAGCCTTTATGCATGAGCCTTGTTCGGTCGATTCCTCTAAATGTTCTTTGGAGAGTTGTCGACTTTCTGCCGCCTTCTCAAAATCTTCCAGATTGACTGCCTTTTCTAAAGCTTCGGGTCTTATGACTTCTTTCTTCAAGATTTCTGGCCATTCTATATATGCCGATGAACTGTAATTTTCATCGTCGTCTTCAGATTCCTTGACGTCTTCTAAGCATAGAGAATCGATGGGTTTCCAGCGGGATAATTTAGCCTTTTCACCGCTTTGTAGATAATCCTTTGTTGATGTATCCACAATTTCAACAGGTACAACTCTCTCTTTGCTTGACGATTCATTAGCTTCTGTAGAAACATTGATTATGCCACTGGTAGCCTCTTTAGGTCGATTAAGATCAGCTTCAACTACATTGAGGTGAGCTGAGTCATCATGGCACAGTTCTTTCTTATCCAGAGCTTCTACACTGACCACTGGTTCTTTCGAATATTTGCCTTCCGATTTATCAATAACCGAAACTTCGGAGATTTCAATCTTTGGAGTCCCGATATCTTTGTTAGACTCTTCGTCTTCAATGACAAAAGTGGTTTCTAAAATTGAAGAATCTTCTTGATTCTCATCAATAGCCTCAGGAATGTCGGCATTCTCAGTTAAGAGATTTTTGATAAGTGATTCCTGGCGTGGGGGTTTTGGTTGTAAGAGGTTGTGAAGTTCTTCCCCAATAGAATCTTCAAAAAGTGGACATATTTCGGTGTCCAAGTCGTCACAACAGACAGATTCTTTGCACAGAATTTCTGAAGTCTGATTATCTAAAAGTGTTTCTAAACATCCAACAGTTGTGTTGCTGTTCAGATTGCTGTCCATCTGTAAAAGTTGGCAGGGTAGGGACCGGCTTGACTTCAGTAATTTTATTTCCGTGCAGAATTCAACTTGCTGAATTGATTTGACTAAGACTTGAAATGCCTTTGTTAATTCTCTTGTTGTCAAAGGTCCTTTCTGACGAATTGGATCAAAGAGGAGGCAATTGTAGTAGAATCTCCAACACCAAGCTGTTATTCGGATCAATTTGGTAATTGTGGAATACCTTTCAATGAATTCTAGATTTAACATAGTTTCTGAATTTTGAATTAAGGTTGTTTGATCCAACACTTGACCCTCACCGACTTCTTCTTGAATGATATTGAGATTTACTTGGGTTGGTGAAGAAGGAATATATCGAACATTACTTTCTTGAAGCCAAATAGGACCTGGCCACCAAATTCTATGATTGACCAAGTCTTGAGGCATGATTCCTCTTGATGCGCAATCAGCTGGATTATCTTGACTGGATACATGGAACCAATCAGTGATTTGAGTCAAATATTGAATTGACGACACTCTGTTCGAAACAAAGGCCTTCCATCTGCTGGCATCTGATCTTATCCAATCTATGCAGATTTGTGAATCAGTCCACAAAAAGGTTTTGTCAGGTTGAAAAGGAAATGATTCAAGAATGACTTGATTCAGTTTAGCCAAAAGCAATGCTGCACTTAGTTCAAGTCTTGGAATTGTAATGGTCTTTAATGGTGCAACCTTAGTTTTTGAGGTTATCAGATTGATTTTGATCTTTTGAATTTTGAATCTAGTTTTCAAGTAAAAAACTGCTGAATAAGCATTAAGGGATGCATCACAAAATCCATGTAGTTGTAATTCTTCTATTTCAGAAGATGAACTGTTCAGGTATCTTGGTATTTTGATTTCCTTTAGGCACGATAGTTGAGTTTGGAATTTATTCCAATTTGACTTTATATCTGATTCAATTGGTTCATCCCATGAAGTTTTCTCAGCAGGAAGTTGACGTTTTCGCCTATAATAGGGTGGTGGCTTTATCTTAGGAATAATCGAAGTTTCTTTCTTAGATGAGAGTGGTTCACTTGACTGAGAAGCGAGAGGTTGTTCTGGAGTGGATGGTTGACTTGATTCAGAAGGAAGTAATTGGTTTTGTTTAGAAGTAATTTGTGGAGTTAACTTGGAGATACGTGACTTTTTAGATTTACTTGGAATTTCTTCAGATTTACTTGGATTATCTTCGGATCTACTTAGATTTTCTTCAGATTTACTTGAATTATCTTCAGATTTACTTGGATTTTCCTGTAGCCCTTTTTCCAATGCTTGAGATCTTGAATCACCTAAATTGGGTGTTGATTTAAAAGGGAGATTGACTGAATATCTGCCCTCAATGTCTCTTTTGAGGTTTGACTTGAATAATATCTCACAGGCATTCTTTGTACCCAACTGGGCCTTAGAAATTGGGACATCTTCAAGTTCCCAGAATTTTCTTATGCTGGAATCAAGTTCAGTGGTACAGTGATTGATTACCGAAGTATTCGACTTAATAGTTGAATGGATTCTCCCAGAAACAAGCCAACCTAACTTGGTATTAAGTGCTATAGGATGGTGCTTTAAATCTGTTTTATGACCTAGAATTATTTCTACAAAGGTATCTGCACCCAAAATTAGGTCTATGGGCTTGGTGACATAGAATTCTGGGTCTGCCAAGAGCAAATTTTCTAAATGAGGAAAGTCTGCTGACTGAATTTGGAAGTTTGGAAGGTCTGCAGTTACCCTCCCAACCACAAATGCTCTGGCAGAAAATAATTGATCATTATGATGTGGGGTGAACTCTATTTCAACCTGCGATGTTGTCCTGTTGACAACAATGTCACCTACACCTTTTAGTGTATAAGAATTTTTCCTTTTTTCAAGTCCCAACTTGTGGCAACATTGTTCTGAAATTAGGCTTATTTGGGACCCATTGTCCACTAATGCTCTTTATAGCACAAATGAGCCATCCTTCGCCTTGACTTTAATAAGGGCTGTTGACAGTAGAATATTTGTTTCCGTTTCCAAAGGCATCGCATTACAGATGGTATTTGTTGAAATCAACATCTCTTGAGAGGTTGTTGGTTGTGAAATGGATGGTTCAGAGTTGTATTGATGCAGAAGAGTATGATGGTTCTGCTTGCAGTTTTTACATCTTGATGTGATGAGACATTTGGATATCTCTTGATTTGCTCTAAGGCAATTTTGACAAAGTTTATGTTTTTTAACTAATTCCCATTTTTTAGGCAAGGGAAGATTTATGAATCTATGGCAGTCATTTAGTTTATGAATTTGATGACATAAAATACAATTTTGACCTTTGTTGACATAAAGGCCGTGAGCCATCATATTTTTGCTAGAAGTTTTTTGTTCCTGGAACAAAGGAATTCTCATACCTTGCAGGCTTCTAGCATGTTTTTCTAAAAAATTCACAAAGTTTTCAAATGTTGGATATTCTTCATTTTGAAGGGTTAATTCCCATTCTTTCCTGAGGGCTTCACCGATTCTTTTTTCAAAAAAATTGATCAGGATTAGATCTGTTAATGTGTTTTTCTCAAGTCCTAGCACTGAGAGATTTCTAATGCCTTCATTGCAAACATCAAGGATTTCATAGAGAGAACCAGCCGAAATAGATTTTAATGGCCTTATGGAGAATATTTTGTTGATTTGTGAAAAAGCCAATTCTCTTCTGTTATTAAATCTATTGCATAAGGTATCCCATGCTTGCTGGTAGTTTTTGTCAGAAATGGGAAAACCCCGAATCAACTTTTCCGCAGGACCCTTAACAGATGCATTTAGATATTGAAATTTTTGTATTTCCGTTAGTGTTTGATTTGAATTAATGGTGGAGTTAAATATTTCTCTAAAACTAAGCCAATTGGCTGAATCACCATTGAAAATGGGTAAATTTATCTTAGGTAAATTGACATTGGATTCGGGCAGTTGTTTATCACTATGAGTATTTTCTTTGGTTTCAATCAAAGATAAAGCTTCTTCAATAGACACCAACATATTAAAAATATCCTCTTTGGCTTTTGAATAATCGTCATATTGTGTATCATCTAACTCTGATTCTAATAATATGTTGATAACTTGATTTAGGCTAATTTTCCTTTCATTAACTTCTTGTTGGAATAGCTTTAATCTATGTATGTTTTTGGATTCTACAATAGCTTTATTCTTTGATTCCAGATCCTTTATTTCCTGAATAATAAAGTTGAATTTGTGCCGAATTTTAACTTCTGATTTGGGCATGACTTTATTTTAAGAATTTTAAGTTTTCAAATGGCTTACCTTAATTTTTTAAAGTATCCGGCTCGATGAGGGACCATAATGTTCGTGGCTTGGATGTTCAGTAAAAGATACTAAGAAGCACTTTGCCACTTGTCTTGAATTATTTTATTGTCTTTTGGTTTTAGAGTTAGGAGTAGCTACCACATGATTTTAGATTACATGAATTTGACTTAGATTTTGATACTAGTGGTAGAGAGAGAGAGAAAACAAAAAACTATTAATTAACTAAACTAGAAATTTACATACATGTTGATTGCTTTAAAATTTACATATTAAAGATTTATATTGTACAATTGAATTTAGAATATTTTGGCTTAATTTTCATATATAAAATTGAATTTAAGGAAATTATTAACTATAGGATCCAACACCCGGGTTTTACCCGATTAAATGTTTTTATTCAAATACTATTCGTTACAATTATAAATTGTCGCCATGGATGTCACTCTTGTGAAACGTCCCGCTCCAAATTTGTGTCTGAGAAGCGATATTTTTATAGAGAGATGATCTGGCTTTGTGTCTTCTGCTCGAATGATTTTTTTTTTAATTTTAGAATCTTGTTCCTGAATACTAAAAATATGAACTGGCTTCACCCGTGGTCTCTGCTTTTTGGAATTTTTCCCGATATAATTTTGTATCTGATAATCAAATGATAATACAGCAATATTGTCATCATCATTTTCTGACTAAAAAAAAAACAACTATTTCTGCCCAAAACCTGTCAATTTCAATTTTTCTTGGCTAAAAATGCGACAAATATCTCTTCCATATTTTTTCTATGTCCTGTTTAAACCCCTTTTTACATGTACATTAGGTCAGCTGATATTACCTCCCATCTTCACCGCTAGAGGTGCTGCTTGCGAGCGAAAGGGCAAATTTGCAACGCAATTTGCAAATAACTCGAAGAATATTCGGAATAGAGACCTAAAATTTTCACTATAAGTTTTTTCAGATTCTACTCTATATACTGTTAAAATTTCAATCAGATTAGTTACGTATTGTGGACGTGTATAGCCGACATAGGAACAAACAAACATACATACATACATACATACATACATACATACATACATACATACATACATACATACATACATACATACATACATACATACATACATACATACACTGACTTTTATATATATAGGGATTAATTATTCCCAAATTTGCCCTTGCTTTATTTATCTCCGCAACATTATTGTTGCCTTTTTTTCAATTTGAAGATCTTAAGAAGTTTTTAACTCATGCATACTTGAATTTCTCTATTGGATGTGCAACAGGCTCTTGTTTAAATGAATTGACTGAATTGCTGCCCTCTTCTAACTTGTGTGTAGTTGGCAAATGTGTTCTGGGATACAAGAAAATAAAACCTAATCCAAATAATTTAATAGTGTGTTAATTGTAATTCTAAGAATAATATTTCAAGTTGTCTTAAAAAAACTATTTTTCCTTATCTCTTATCTTGTTTAAACACTTGATAACAGTACTATTTAAGAACTTGCTGTGATATTTTTTCTCATTTATTCTTTTGTCTGATGTTGGTAACAATGCTGTTGCCGAAATGTCACATACTATTAAATTATTTGGATTAGGTCCTATTTTCTTGTATCTATAATCCAAATTGTGCTTTATCACCATGTTCTGGGATCTTCTAATAATGGTAGGAAGACACACAATTTTTGCTTTTGTCTTTAAATCCTTGTTGTCCCTTTTATTTCTATATGAAATACCTATGAAAGTTTTTCTTGACCTTGGAAATGAGGCAAATAAACGAGTATCATTGCATGGAGGAAGTCTCTTTATTGTTGGAGGGAACCCCCTTCAACCCTGTATAGATTTATGAATGTCTATTTTAGAGTGTGTAATTGTATTCCTTTTTTTTTTTTTTTGTTTATCCCTATAGTACACATGGTTAGTACATGGTGGGTAAAAGTAGGCGACTGCTTTTACTGTAAGTGCACCACATGTCTACACATGTGAAAAGCAGTTCGACTTTCCACTTACAAATGTGCCAGAGCCCCATTTAGCTACTTGCACTCACTGGTGGGGTTGGACTTTTGCAAGAATCGGGGGTCATTGGAGCATTTTTTTTTTTATTATAAAAAAAGTGCCCAATGCAGGAATCGAGCCCGGGTTGTAGCGGCCGAAAACCAACGATTTAGACCATCCTTCCACCAACCCCTATATTTGTATTCTTGCTTTGTGTCATTGACTTGATGTCAATAAGGTTGTTTAATTGTCAATTGTCTCTCTGTATTCCATATTGTAAAATGGAACTATTCATCATCAAGTGTTGTTAATTTCTGGTATTGGAGTTGTCAGACATGGAATAATATTTCACTCTATTCTGGGAAATTCTTGTCATATCTTCTTATTCCAGACCTTTGTTTGACATTTTCAAATTAATATTCTGTTCACTTTCTGTATAATTTCATTTTTACTTGAGTTCTTCTTTAAATTTGGTGTCTTTGTTGTTGTCACAGTTAGATTTCTGGGAAAAAATAAAATACAGTACAACCTCTATGGCACACCTAGTTGCGGAGCCAAAGTGTCCTTCAGGGAGAGGAGAGTTGCTATTTTAAAATGTTAAAAATCTTTATGAAAATATTATAATTATTTATTATATTAGAGCTATTTTCTCTTTGTTTAACACTTAGTAAACTGCTTATAGTAAATAGTTAAATACCATTTTAAAAATTTGTTTATATATATATATTTTTTTGCTTACCCCTAGTACAAGTGGTACAGGCCATGATAACCATGGTGGGTAGAATTAGGTGACTGCTTTTACTGTAAGTGCACTACATGTCTACATGTGAAAAGCAGTTTGACTTTGCACTTACAAATGTGCCAGAGCCCCGTTTGGTTACTTGCACTCATTGGTGGGGTTGGACTTTTGCAAGAATCGGGGGCCATTGGAGCATTTGTTTATAATAAAAATATTTTATAATTATAAATTAAAAGAGTCAGTGGACGAGTGATAAACACCCTCGAATCCCGACAGTCATGAACTGGAATTGATTCCTGTGTTAACATTTTGTTTAATATTTGAATAACCTTCACATATTATTCATTGTTTCAATTATCATAAACTAGGTTGCTCTTGTTGAGCGGTACCTAATAAAGTGATTTTGGAACAAGAAGATAATTATAAATTCAATTGCCATCTTTTAATAAAATTGATAATACTTTTTTGGGGAAATGTGTTTTTTTATGATAGATATTATTAAATGAGAGGGCTTGGCTCATTTATGGTGAACCCTCTTAGGGGTTCCATGCCAAAAATAGAGGATTCACCACTGATGAGCCAAGCCCTCTCATTTAATAATTGCATTTAGGTCTGTAGAGATAATAAGGCACAATTTGGATTATAGATTATAAACACAAAGTAATCAGACTAAATCCAAATAAATAAATAAATAGTGTGTGACGTTTCGGTAACAGCATTACAGAAGCATCAATTAAGATCTTTGATGGAATTAATTGTGCAGCCCCATTCTCTTGTTTCAAATCAAATTCCATCTTGCAATCCAAATTGTATCATTTGAAATAATGATAAGGTACAATTTGAATTATAGATTAGAAACATAATGTAACAAATCCAAATTAATAAATTGTGTGTATTTATAATAATTTGGATTTGGCCTTTTTACCTTCTGTTTGCACCAATTGTATTTTTTAAGAGGAATTTTCCACACAAAGAGAGACAGAGCTTTGCTCAATCCCAAAGAAAGGTTTAGATATCTGACAGTAGGTGATAGAAAGGTGCCACCATCGAGTGCTATAAGCAGTTTCAGGGTTAACCTCTCCACCGACCTGTTGATAACCCCTCATCAAGGTTAGGGCCTGGTTTTGCTGCACCAATTTTATATCTATATACAGTGTAACCTCTTTAATTCAACACACTATAATTCAACACCAATTCGTCCAAAAATCTTTATCCCTTAGGGTGTTGAATTAAAGGAGTTCTTCTTTTCTTTCTTATCTCCACTCAATCATATTGGGGTGTCAAGCTTGGAAAGCTTGAGACTTTTGATGGTGTCTGTCAGGGAAGAGTAGAGCTCATCAATGGATAAGACAATACAGTCAATAATGTGTTTTGGGGTTGAAGGTTGAGAATTGCCCTTAGTACATAGTGGGAAAACCTTGCAACCATTCTGGAAAGTCATTGTCCGTAGATGACCAGACTTAAGTCTGGAAATCAAAGACTGTTTTTCTCTTGGGAGGACACACACAGAACTAGTGCTTGTCCCTCCTTCTCTGTATCAGTCATGTGCAGCATTAGATTTCCATTCCTGCAAGCATTGGGTTTTGATGGTACAGAGGAGGTCTCTTTCGTCTAGTTGAGTGGTAGATTCTCTGGCTTCAAGTAGGCCAAGAGCTCCAGACTTTGCCAGTGAGTCTGCTAGCTCATTTCCAGGAATTCCAACAATTTCTGCTCTTCAACAGGCAAATATTTCTATGTACAATATAAAAATGATCTTTATACAAAAATAATTGAAAAAATATGTTATTGGCATGTGCATGTGTTCAAATATTTTAATTTATAATCAATAAAGCTTTGCTTGGGACTAGTCTTGGTACTTAAATTAGATATAAAGGTACATATATATATATATTGTTGTGTAACCACGGCGCGACCCTGAACGCCGGACACGTGGGCGCAACTAACACACCCCAGCTATCTTAACTAGCAAGGCTCACGATTTTGAATTTTATTTTTTATTTTAATTAATATTTTAAACTCTCTCTGGGAGTCATCGAACAACAGAGTTCGGCGAGAAATTGCACTTTGACCAACTTTCTTGCTTGCTCTCTTTATTTTTTAAATTTATTTTTTTTTTGGAAGGGGGGGAGGGGTTTTGGGACTTAAGTTCCTTTTTTTTTTTTTTTTGGATCAACGGAAAATGAAGACGGCCCGACCCACACCGACCGACCCTACAGAGGACCGACCCGAGTGCCAAGAAGCTGCAGACAAGATGCATCCCGTCCAGCCCCAACCCAGGCACCAATAAAAAGTTACATCCCTTAGTACGGCCCTGTGACTTCCAGGCTCCCACACAACAATATGCTAATGATAAGAAGAACCTATCATAAAATTAGAACAAAATGGCCATTATTGAGGTGACCTTTTTTTTCTCTGTGTATGACTCTTCTTTAATTATATGATCTGAACATTTTTAAGAGAGTAAAAAAGACCAAATGGTGACTATAGTGAACCAAAAGCCCACTCCCATTGAGTTTCACTATAGAGGGGTTTTACTGTACTCCTAGATGGTGAGGTAATCAACTAACTTTGAATGAGAAATAACATTTCCAAAATAATCTGCTGTAAAAGTAACCAACCTCTTCTACAATAAACTCTCTCCCATGGGTGTACTTCCACACCTTTGTGGACCTGAGCTAACCCAACTTTCAATGAGAGACCACCTCCAGTAGAACTGAGATTAGAAGTAGCTTTGATAAGGCACAATTTGGATTATAGATTATAAACTCAAGGTAATAAGACATTTATTTATTTGTATTATTTGTTTATATACAGTTAAACCTGTCTATAGTGCCCCCCCCCTCCTGTTGGGACTCACCAAAATAGGGTGTTATAGAGAGGGAGTGCTATAGACAGGTCACTTTTAATGTAAATCGCATCATACTACCTATTTAAAATCGGGCGCTATAGAAAGGAAGGTGCTATTTAGAGGGGGCGCTATAGACAGGTTTAACTGTATTTGGATTTGGTGTTATTACCTTGTGTTCAGAAGTAGCTTTTTTTTTTTGAGGTCATGTTCTCCCATAGGAACAGGATCTAATGTGCCATTCACTGGGATGCAGGAAGATGCCTCCACCCCCACCACTGCCACCTCCCAACTTCCTGGGGGGAGGGGGAGGAATGCGGACCATATCCACCCATGGAGATCCCCGCAATGCCATGCTGGCCCAGATCCGGCAGGGCACCACTCTCAGGAAAGCTGTCACAGTGGATAAGAGTCGACCTCTTCTGGGCTCCTCAGGTCAGTTCAATCCCCCTGTAAGAACAAATATAATAGAATTACAGATTTATTCTACTAGTTATAACATTAAGACCCACGGGAAAGCAAAACTATGTACAGGTGATCATCATACTTTATTTTCACAGAAGTACAATTAGAAATTTATTGTTACTTACCACAATAAAGTAGTTCCACATATCAGAGGATTAGCCCTGATATGCTCCACTAAACAGAACCTGGTTTTGTCTCGTGGCTGTGATCACTCACAGGGGAAGTACCCCACAGGGAGTTCTGTCATAGAACATGGGTGACTTGTGGTCAAACCTTGTTATAACAACATTAATTGGGACCAAGATTTTAGTTTATTATAATAATCATAGATAACAAGACACCAAATCTCTAAATTGTTTAAATGTTTGTGGCAATTCAGTATTTTGGTCATTGAGTACTTTCGCCTGATGATGATTGGAAAGAAGCCATTAAAATGAAGTTCCACTGTATTTAGTGGTCTCTTGTGCCACATTGATGTGAGTGGATCCTGCCAGGGTCTGTCCCACCAAACTGTTGTATGGACACAGGAGGAAGCAGGTCCAAGGTGGCCAATGGAGGGGGTAACTCCATCTGTATGCCGGAGATGCTCTTCCCTCCAGTGCCTCCGGTGCCCCCTCCCTCCTGTACCCTGATGGGTGAGTAGACTGCCTGGCTGGGAGCTGTGGAAAGTGACAGAAAAGTGTCCTCAGGCCACCACAACGATGGCCTCATCAGCCCCTGCTGCTCCCACATGATGGTGTCCTGCTGCCAACCCACCAACTTCCGTACCGTGCAGCCCCAGCAGCGTTCAGTACCACTGCCACGGAAGGTCATCTCGGTGGCCAAGGGGCCGGCTCCCCCACCCCCTCTACACCAGAGGCCTGTCTCCCTGCAGGGTCCGGAGGAGGCCAGGCTCTCACTGAAGCCCTCCCGGCCTCCACCACCTCCCCCTCCACCCAAGAGGCCTCTATGCCGTCACCAGAGCCTCTCCTCAGCAGAGGAACTGGGCAGACTGTCTCGTTCCCTCAGGTCGGTGGACCTCAATGCTGGGAGGATGAATGAGGCCCCTCCGCCCCCTCCTCACCACCATGGCAAGACCTCGCGCCCTCCGCCCCCACCTCCCCCCACACGGCAAGTGCGCTCCGCCACTACCAGCCGTTCCACCACCCCTGAGCCCCATCCTAGTAAGTAGCCATTCATACTGGGGGACATGAAGACTGGACATCTCCAGTTTACTGAGACAATAAGTTAGAGGGTCAATATATTGTGATTATATACCTTAAACAGAGTAAAACCCCACTAAAATGAACCCGGGATATAGAAACCTTCTCTTATAACAAACCTAAGGTAATTCCATTCCATTGAAAATACCATTGTTATAATGAAATTTGGGATTTTTAAGGGTTAATAAAGCTTCGCCTGGATTTATTTTTATTTTTAAATTTGACATGATGTATGTAATGCTAATGATAAGACAAAACCTATTAGCCTAACTTCTTTTGATATTCAGCATTAATGTGTGTAAATAGGTCAATCTAGGGAATTCAAACAAAATGATCATTATTTTTTCTGTGTGTATGTATGGCTGTGCTTTAATTATACGATCTATATTTTTTAAAAGTAAAAAAATAACCAAATTGTGACTATGGTGAACCAAAGTTCAGACCCATTGGTGTTCACAATAGAGGGGTTTTACTGTATATTGATGAGACAAGGATGTAATGCTCAGTCTTCTTCTTCTTTCTTATCTCCACTCAATCACACTAAGGTATCAAGCTTGTAAAGCTTGAGATTTTTGATGGTGTCTGCCGGGGAAGAGTAGAGCTCATCAATGGATGAGTCAATACAGTCAATAATATGTCTTGGGGTTGCAGGCTGAGAATTGCACTTAGTACATAGTGGGAAAACCTTGCAACCATTCTGGAAAGTCATTGTCCGTAGATGACCAGACTTAAGTCTGGAAATCAAAGACTGTTGTTCTCTTGGGAGGACAGAACCGGTGCTTGTCCCTCCTGCTCTGTACCAGCCATGTGCAGCATCAGATTTCCATTCCTGCAGGCATTGGGTTTTGATGGCACGGAGGAGGTCTCTTTCGTCTAGTTGGGTGGTGGATGTAATGCTCAGTTGGTTTATTTGGTGTAGTGCTGGGCTTGTGGTCCGGTCTAAGAAAGTTATTAAGTTCTGGGTCTCGCCGGGCCTGTTGTAGGAGGGGTTGGAGCTGTAGCTGGACATTTCTCAATCGCTGGGTCGAAATCCAAACAGGATGAAAATTATTTTATTACTGGCACTTTGTATTTAACACATTGCTGTGAAACAGTAGTCAATGGTCATCTCTGTGGTGCCGTTTCTCTGATAAAAAATAATTAAATAAAATTAAAATAATTTTTAACGGTCATGTGTACCAATGGTTGGCTACAATAGGCTAAATATTTACATTCTGTGTGGTTACACAGAAATCTTATCCAGCTGTTGTACCAACTAACTGGGTGTTTTAACAGTCATCCAACCCCAATGTTACAACAACATGTTGTACAACAATGTTTCAACCCTCTATTGGAAATGTGAACTTTCTTGAAGGATGCTCCCCCTCCCTACCCTAAAATATCAATTTCATCCATTCTGTTATACCAGAGGGTGTTATTCAAGTGGTGATAAGAGACTGAAAATAAAATTGATGAGGCACAATTTGGATTGTAGATTATAAACACAAGGTAATAAGACCAAATCCAAATAATTAAATAGTGTGTGACGTTTCGGTAACAGCGTTGTTACCATCTTCAGACAAAAGTACTGAATGTACTTTTGTCTGAAGATGGTAACAACGCTGTTACCGAAACGTCACACACTATTTATTTATTTGGATTTGGTCTTATTACCTTGAGACTGAAAATAAGTAAATCACACACTTGACAAACAATTGTGCTACCAATTTGATTTTATCTTCCTAAGCTATCAAATTGTAAATACATACTTATATAGCTTATCACAAAAATTAAAAAAAAAAAGTTAAATAATTCATTTATACATTTAAAATTGTATTTAAGGTTCAACTTTACGAGATTACGAACAGGACATCTTAGAATGCTCAAATTTAATGGAAAAATCAAAACATTCCCGAAATGCCCCAAATGTGATTCCCAAACAGCCAGTATTGAACATCTATTGAATTATATCAAATCCTCCAAAAAAAAAAAACTCTAGAAAAACCCAGGACTATAATAGAAAAACTGAGACAATGGAACATAATGGAGATGGTTTAAATGACTTGAGAAATAAGCAACAACATTTAATTTCTATTTACAATTGAACCTCTTTATAACAACAATTAATGGGACCAAGATTGCTATGACCCCATGTTGTTATAACTACCTTTAAAACACTAGGGTCTTTAGAATTATCATGTTATAACCACATGTTGATTTTATAAAAGAGGCTCCCTTTGGCAGAGCTGACTGCTATAGGGCGCATCCCCAGGTGGCGGATAGGGGAACGACCTTCAGATATGAAGGCCAGCTGCGAAACAAGCAGAATAACTCTGACAAATAAGCAGTCGCGGACCAACAGCTGCATTGTTAAAAGAGGAGTAGACCTCTTTAAAAATCCTGACTTCAACTGACCCGGTTGATGGACCTCAGCAAGGGTCCCACTCCAGGGATACAGAGGAGCTGCGTCTGTACTCATGTTAGAGTCTGCAGCAAAGGCGTCTGCTTCCATGTTAGGAACGGCCTCAAACTACAGGCAAAGTCAGACTTTCACCAAAGTGTGCCTGGATCATGGTGCCATGATCAACGAAAGCTGCACCCCTACACCCCATTCCATGAGATCATGGAATTCGTGCAATCTTTACACAAGGGGATAAGAAACAACAACAACATAAAAGAGGCCGTTATAGCAAGGTTCCACTGTATTCCCTGCAAAATAAAAGACCTTTTAAAATAGGGCTCAAAAACTTTGCAATAAATATTGACTGTTTGCAATTATTAGAGACAGGTCAGTGACATTACACCAGCTTAGGCAAATTCATAATGCCTACCTGGAGACCATAGTTTCAAGCTATAGTCCTTGTCAGTTCAGGGAATGCATTGATTTCATAAAATAATAAACATGTGTGATGTTTCGATGATAACGCTATTACTGAAACGTCACACACTATTATTTTGATTTGGTCTTATTACCTTGTGTTTATAATCTATAATCCAAACTGTGCCTTTATCATGAAACAATAAGGTAAAGGATTAGATTAATTCTATTGTTGTGGCTTTGTCACTGTCCAGTATCAGCTAGATGAAAGAGATGATTGTAGAAAGAGCTTAGTTTTTTTTTTTTTTATGGGGGATGTAGCTCTCTCTTTTTTATATACTTACTTATTCCCAGTGAAATGCCCATTTATACACTTAGGTACTTCACCATTCTCTGTACCATCAAAACCCAATGCCTGCAGGAATGGAAATCTGATGCTGCACATGACTGGTTCATAGCAGGAGGGACAAGCACCGGTTCTGTCCTCCCAAGAGAACAACAGTCTTTGATTTCCAGACTTAAGTCTGGTCATCTATTTACATTTTTTCAATTATTTTTGTATAAAGATCATTTTTATATTGTACATAGAAATATTTGGCTGTTGAAGAGCAGAAATTGTTGGAATTCCTTGAAATGAGCTAGCAGACTCACTGGCAAAGTCTGGAGCTCTTGGTCTACTTGAAGCCAGAGAATCTACCACCCAACTAGACAAAAGAGACCTCCTCTGTACCATCAAAACCCAATGCTTGCAGGAATGGAAATCTAATGCTGCACATGACTGATACAGAGAAGGAGGGACAAGCACTAGTTCTGTCCTCCCAAGAGAAAAACAGTCTTTGATTTCCAGACTTAAGTCTGGTCATCTACGGACAATGACTTTCCAGAATGGTTGCAAGGTTTTCCCACTATGTACTAAGTGTCAACCTGCAACCCCAAAACACATTATTGACTGTATTGACTCATTCATTGATGAGCTCTACTCTTCCCTGGCACACACCATCAAAAGTCTCAAGCTTTAAAAGCTTGATACCGTAATATGATTGAGTGGAGATAAGAAAGAAGACTAATGCTTTCACAGAAAGTTGCCAGGAAGAGTGTCAGAATATCTCACCTTTTCTTTTAAGACCACACTTCTCCAACTTGCCTCTGGTCCTGTGAATAGTGACAAAACTTACTTGCATTGCCAGATTTATCAATTATACCCAACATTTAAGTCAACATATATTTTAATACATAATCTTCTTCTACTTTTCTTATCTCCTCCCAATCATAAACAGTATTGTTATAACAGTAATTTGGTCATGACATCCTAATCCCAAGTGTCTTATGTCAATGATGTTATGTTGGATCGTTTTTGAAGGCAATTCTCAGATTTATAAAATTAATTTATTTTAAACTTTAAACATTTTTAGATAGAGAGAGAGAAACGAGTTAATTACCTCGTATTTAAGGCAACAAAAGAAACATCTAATTTACATACATTGTTCTAACCAGATTCAACTTATATACAAAACAGACAACAAAGAAAATAAAATAGTCACTGGTAGAGGGTAAGTTCCTATTTTTTACAAGCTTTCACACTCAAAGAATAATCATTTTCTTGCTTCATGTTATAACTAGGTTTCACTGTAATCTGATTAAGATATGTAAATTGTATTTGCTCTAATTGTTAAGACTGGGAGCATTCGTTAGTAGTAGGCCAACTTAGCTCCAGTAATAAATGGTATCCTCTGATATGAGGGAAAGATGACGTGCAGCCTCTCCTAACTTGGAGTACAGACTGCTCATCTTGTGTCTCCGGATCAGGATCCCTTACTGTGTACTATCAGCTGGGCCAGTTGAACTCAAGTTATTTAGCATACTCAATGTACAGAACCTTGATGAACAGCAGTCCTTGATTTTCCTTTCCAGATTTAAGTCTGATCATCTACCGACAATAACTTTCCAGAATGGTTACAAAGCTTTTGCACTATGTACTAAGTTCAATTCTCAACCTGCAACCCCAAACCACATCATTGACTGCATTGGCTCATCCATTGATGAGATCTACTCATCTCCAGCTCCACAGGCTTTATACCCTTCTTCTTCTTTGTTGTGACCCTTGATGGTGTTTGACACCATCGTGACTGGGTGAAGTAGAATGGCTTTGTCATTAAGACTGGGAGCACTACTCAGTGGCAGGCCGACTTAGCTCCAAAAGAAATGGCAGCCTCTGACATAAGGAACAGACGCCATGGGCAGCGGCTTCTAACATGGAATACAAACGCTCCTCATCCTGTATCCCTGGATTAGGAGCCCTTACAGGGTACTATCAGCCTGGCCAGCTGAACTCAGGTTTTTTACTGAGCTTGTTACTGCTCCCCCACCTCTTTTTTTCATCCGGGCTTGGGACTCTAATAATATAATAATATTGAGTGGAGATAAGAAAGAACTAAAACTTTCTAACATCCTCCCTCTGTAGTTTCAGCCTTTGAGCAGAAGTTCATCAGAAGGTTCCACACTCTCCACGAGCTGCCAAAGCCAGAAACCTTCAGAGATCTGCCCAAGGTTTACCCCAGCAAAAGTAAGTAGCACATTGTTACCCAGTAAAAAAAGAGCTTCATTGATAGGCTGTTTGTTACCATTGACATGGATTACTAAGTAAATTAAAGGTTTAATCATGCCTGCTTGGGACTTGTAGCATCAATAATAAGAGTGAAGCTGTAGATCTCCACAATATTGTAAAAATATTCCACCAGACTCTCAGGTTTGTTCCTCCAATTCTACAAGCCTGCCTCTTTGGCAGCTCAACACCCTACATAGTTCACTCTGTGGGCCAACAGCCATGGCATTATAGTGAGAATCTCAGCCAATCAGAGTACTGTGAACAGCTCTGATGTTTCACTTCCTGCTGCTGTCCGACTGACAATGGCTGGTACTTTGGTCTTACAATAGGTTGCCATGACCCCCACTGGCCTTTTCCAATCTTTGAACAAATTCTAATGTGTGATCTTTTAGGAGAGAGAGAGAAACACTATTGAGGAAATTTTATGAGAGTACACCTCTCTATAAAGAATAGCTTTCATCACCAAAATTACCATTTCTCCTAATTAGATGCTCTCTTGAAAGAGGACATATATCCTTAAAGAAAACTTTGGCTCTGCAATAGGTGTTGTCATTTAGAAAGAAGTTCTACTGTATAGGCAATTTTGGATTGATTTTTTTTACTCCATTGAAGTGATTCTGTTCAAAGTGAATGTTTGTCTCAAGTTATTGTTTTAACAAAGGTTTTTATTAGTATTGCTTGATAAGGCACAATTTGGATTATAGATTATAAACACAAGGTAATAAGACCAAATTCAAATAAATAAATAGTGTGTGACTTCGGTAACAGCGTTGTTACCATCTTCAGACAAAAGTACTGAATGAGAAATTTTACCACAGCACGTTTTAAATAGTTACTGTTATCAGTAACTATTTAAAACATATATTGATAACAGTAACTATTTAAACATGCTGTGGTAAAATTTCTCATTCAGTACTTTTGTCTGAAGATGGTAACAACACTGTTACCGAAAAGTCACACACTATTTATTTATTTGGATTTGGTCTTATTACCTTGTGTTTATTAGTATAGTTAGAACCTCCATGAACAGACACCTCTATACAAAGTATAGGTATCACGTCAGAATTACCCCTCCAGCTAAAATTCAACAAATATAGTCTGTTTTATTATAATCATTGTATTTGTTTACATTTAAGCATCTTTTTTTTTACAGGGCTCTGGCACATTTGTAAGTGCAAAGTTGATGTGGTGCACTTACAGTAAAAGCATTCGCCTACTTCTACCCACCATGATTATCATGGCCTGTACCACGTGTACTAGGGATAAGCAAAAAAAAAGCATCTTTTATTCTTTATAACTTTAACATTGAATGACAGCCATTTCTAAGCCTTATTAAAATTTTTCCTTAAAACAACTAAAAATAAATTAAATGCTAGACTATATGTTTCACTAATAGATGTTTAGCTCTGACAAATGTAAATAAATGGGTAAAAATATTAATGGATACTTGCTCTAATGCACACCTCTAAACAACGGACCGTTTTCATCGCTAAAATTGCCCTTCCATTGAAAATTTGGTTCTTGCTATTGGACACCTCCAAACAATGAAGAATTCTCTCCCACCCTGGTTTCCAGTACAGTAAAATTATGACAATATCCATAGTAAATACCAAAGACTTTTAATAGAATCTATGATAACCAAACAGCAAAAATGCATAAACAGATGCATAGAAATATCAGAAACATATGAAACAATATGGACAAATACTATCCCATAGATATAGGCAGTCTTCTATATATACCACAATAGTTCACGAATTTATTGGGTTTAATTTGAGATCTCGAGATATCATTCGACCAGCACGTATCCTCCACCCATGCACGTATATTTTCAAAAAAATTTTATAAAACACAAAGAATGTAATATATATTTTCTTCCCCTTTCAATATCATTAATATTTAAATTAATTTGTTTATAAAAATATAATATATATCATCATATTTATTATCGTGATACTCATGTTGAAGGACTGACAAGTCTGAAAGCTTGAAAATAAAAAATTTGAACAAGAAACTTAACCTTGGAAGCTTTATTTATTTTATAAAATTGTTGTTGCGGCAGTTCCCCACAATGTAGAGAGGAAGAAGCGGAGACACCGACCTCCGCCACCACCCCCACTTATCCTGAAGATCTGAGCCAGCCCAACTGCCACCGTAGCTATGTTATCTCACAGCAGTCTTTCATCAAGGTCTTCTTCTTCATTCCTACGGATGAAATCAGCTATTTTATACCTAGAATGGGAATATTGTGGAGGATCATCTCAAATACTTTCTGAAGAGAGTTATCAACCTTCAAGAAATCTCATTAAAAATGAAAGTTGAACGACATTTGACAAATTATCCCACAAATGTTTCTTTTGAACGAAAAATCGAAATTCATTTTAAGGAGAAATAACGATTATTTCTATCCTTAGGGATGAAGTATGAAGTATTCCTATCCTTGGACACTTTATTTTTCCATTTATCATTACTCTTCATAATTCATTATTTCATACTTCATCCCTAAGGTTAGAAATAATCGTTATTTCTCCTTTACATAAATTTTGAATTTTCGTTCAAAAGAAATATTTGCAGGATAATTGTCAAATGTCGTTCTACAATCATAAGCCGTATTATATTGTATTAAAAATGAAAGTGTACGATCTGTCTACGAGGTTGGTTAAGACTGTATGTGCCTGCCCACTTTCGAAGGATTTCCGTAAAATTAAGACCCCTCTCTAGCATAACCACAGTAAAACTACTCTGATACAACAGCCTCTCTGTTTATGAGAGATTTTTTTTTTTTTCCGTTATTAAGACTAAATTCTCCAAGTCAAACTTTTTTTGCCCAATTGAAAAATATATTTTTTTATTAAGACCACCTCTCTATAAAAGGCCTCAAATATTCTGTCCCCTTAATAGAGATATCTTTATATTATTTTCATAAGGTTCGATAACTTATTACTAAATGCACATTCTGCCATTTTCCTACAACTGCACCAGTAACTCTGAGTGAATTATGGTACAAACAATGGCATTAGCTGTAGTTTGATCACACTTGGTGAATATTTTTTATTAAAAAGCCATATTCTGGTATGTCTTCCACTTTATCTAATATTCCTCCCCCATTCTCAAATACCCAATTTTTATAACATTCTCTCTCTTGTGCAATTCCATACCTTGATGAAAGACTGCTTAGGAATATTATTTGTTCTTTTTTTTCCTTTATTGATGTCATTTTTATTACGAGAATATTTTTTCTCACTTAATATTAGAAAGAAATTCTTAACTCTTGATATTTTTTTTTTCTCTTTCTGATAATGGATACAAACTAGGTCGACTTTTTTCTTTCTTTACTCTTATGCTATTGTAATGGGTCATCTCTCAACACAAACTTTAATAACGTAGAATAATGCTGAGATAGTGGATTGTTTATTCTCCATTTTAAACAAAAGTTTCTATAAACCCAACTACAAAGAATCCTGGCACAAAAAGAATGCAATTTTCAAATTAAGTAAAACCTTGCTATAACGAACTTCATTGATACTGAACTTTTGCCATGGTTATCAGTATGCAGTTAAACCTGTCTATAGCGCCCCCTCTAAATAGCACCTTCCTTTCTATAACGCCTGATTTTAAATACGTAGTACGATGCGATTTACATTAAAAGTGACCTCTCTATAGCACCCTATTTTGGTGAGTCCCAAGAGGGAGCATTATAGACAGGTTCAACTGTTTATAGTAATATATATTGGGAATTATTATAGCTTCTTCTTAAGGGAAGGTTGATGATATCCTTGGTTCTTTTAGCAAGGTTTTAATCTCTAAATAGTTTACTAATAAGGCATTCTGTGCTTTTTTTTTATATTCCCAAAAAACTTTATATTTTCTGGCTTCCTTTTTTTTATAAAGATTCTGAATCATAAACCTAGTTCAAAGATTCAGTCTTTGCCACATTTAAAAAAAAAAAGGTTTTTTCAAAAAATTGTTGAATTAAAAAAAAAATGGCCTATTGACAGCTATAAAAAGAACATATCACTAAACATTACAGAAAATATATTGGCACCATCTACTCAAGCTCATTCTCTGAAATGGAATTATTCAGACAGTTTTCTTTGAGTTCATTCTTCTATTGAAATACTTGCAACAAATATCACAATTCCACCTCTTCATTTTTTTTTCAGACCTATAATTCCAAGCAAGATTATCCTCTTTGAAGTGAACTTAGACATGCTACAATTTGGATTCAAAGGGTTACAAGACTATCTACAAATACAGTTCATTCTCTATTTAAGACCTAACCACGGGACCAGATATCGGTTTTGCTCTTCATTGGAAAATGGGTGCTTTTGCCACGTTAGTCACCTTGGAAATGAACCAGAATTTGGTCAAATATTCCAAGGGTCCAGGGGGGACTGGTGGGTTCGGACTTCTCTCGCCCCCATGAATGACAATACATCCAGACGGCACAAGAACCTATAGGACATGCAACAATTGTCCTGGTGTGGAACTAACACCTACCCACATTCTCATGTCCAGCAATGGCTGCAGCCTTGCAGAAAATTGACATGGACACAGAGCAGCAGCTTTACACATCCAAGATAGTGGACATTGCTGCTGCTGTGATAGAGATGTATGGGGACATCTGAGGCTCTTCATTGGACACATAACAACCACAGGACCAAAAATATTCTATTTATGATTATCAGATGTCATAGTCAATTTGGGTGGGTCATAAGGCCTCCCCAATATCTCCTACTTTGTTGTGATGTGATAAATTGGTGTCCCATGTATCCTATACAGTAAAGGCTCCCATGACACCATAGCCTAAAACATGGCTGATCCCAGTCTCTCCTGGGAGGGTGATCTCTCTTCAGAGACTCAGGGTTGAAAGACATGTCTCTATTGAGAAATCAGGAGTTTAGCCAGGTTTATAGGCCCATGGAGGACTCTACTGTAAAAGTCAGTGTATGTATGCTCGACGGCTATACAAGTCCACAATACGTAACTAATCTGGCTTCAATTTTAACAGTTTATACAGTTGAATCTGGAAAAACATAGGCAAATTATCAGGCTTCTATCTCGAATATCCTTGGAGTTATTATTGGAGTCGTTAACAAATTTTCCTATTTCACTCGCAACCAGCGCCTCACTGCGGAAACTGAGGGAAGTAAAAGTGGGGAAGATGGGTGGAATCCAGCTGCGGAAGGATGGCACGATGGGGATTGATGTGTGGGGGAGCGGGACGTTTCACAAGAGTGACATAAAACATAATGATGCCATAGAGGCAAGAAATGCTCTCATGTAAAACCCAGGTCCATCTGCTAGTTATATTAATAAAAGGAGCTTTTACACATATTTATATTATATACAAATAGATAAGTGATTTGAAAATAAACATTATGGTCACGTAAACAATCAATTTGTTTTATATATATAATTTAATTTGGGACTTTAAAAATCTTTGTCTTATATTTAATTTGGTCATAAATGTTGTTTCCAATTAAGTTTTTCAGACCAAAAATTGTAAAGGGGAACTCAAGAATATGGAATATCTCTTGTCTTGAATGTGGTTTGTCTTAAATAGAGAATGTAGTGTTTGGTGACAAAGCACTGTGCTGATGATGGCAGTAATTGGCCCATCAGACATGGACTGAGAATCAAATTGTTCTCTGTGCTAATTCTAGTGCAATTTCTTCTTGTCGCAACTGAGGTCACATGTCCCACAAGCAAAAAAAGGATAGGTTCTACACTTTCTTTTAAATACAGTTAAACCTGTCTATAGCGCCCCCTCTAAAAACTTCAAGGCATCTCCTTTCAACAAGTCTTTCTTTTATGTGGTTGCAGGACTTTCATATGTTTATATTGTAATTTCTTTCAATCACTTCTTTTTTTCTCTTAGTTAATCCTATTTGTTCCTCTTTTTTATATATGCAAATTTTTTTATCTTTTTATTATCTGTGATAGTCTTTTTTTTTTTTGCTTTTAATTTTAAAAATATCCTTTACTTAGTTGTTAATTTTTTTTTCAAAGATTCTTTTCTCTCTCTAGATTCTGGCAGCTTAAGCAATGTGCCAAATCTTCTACTTTCTTCCTACCTAAACTTTCATTATCATCACAGGACATCATCACCATTTGATGTTAAAACAATTGTTTCATTTGTTAATCATTGTTTCATTTTTTGCTCATCAGAATTCTTCACTGGCAGCTATTTTTAGTTTCTTTCACTAATTGCAGTCAATTTTCATTATTTGTTGGGGTACACGCTGATGAAAAAAAAAGCATAAAAAATTAATTTCAATTATCAATAAGTACCAATTATGGATGGAAATTTTGTAGGGAAGGATATTGATCAATTAAAATAAAGGTCACATTCCCCGTCAAAACTAGATGCCATCTTTTCACCTTAGCCACAAACTAGCAGCTTCAGGTCGGTGACAAAGCCACAACAACAGCTTTGGCAAACTGAAAAGTATCCACATCTAGTTTTGACGTATATTTTGACGGGAGATGTGACCTTCATTTTTTTTAGTCCCAATTAAAAACACACCAATATGTATTTTTAAAATACTCTTATAAAATATTGCATACAAAGTATTTATAAAATTCATATATGTTTAATTAATTTGGGAGACTACAGATTTTTCCTTCCTTTTTTTTTTTTTAACCCTAGTACCTAAAACTTCAAGAAAGTAGATCTTGATGAAATGTACCTTTGATATAAATACTGTGGCATTTATACTTAGCTTCTTCATTGGCTGCCGGGCCTAATATGTTGTTGTTTATTACCCCCCCCCCCCCCTTGTGTAAAGATTACACAAATTCCATGAGTCTATGCTCCTCGATCTTATCTCATGGAATGGGGTGTAGAGGTGCAGCTTTGGTTGATTATGGCACCATGATCCAGGCACACTTTGATGAAAGACTTTGCCTGTAATTAGAGGCCGTTCCTAACATGGAAGCCTTTGCTGCCGACTCTAACATAAGTACAGATGCGGCCTAATATAATTACAGGATTCATTTATCGTAAAGATAGAGGCTGCCTGGCCTGCATTCATAGTTCTTCAAATTAAAGATACTTCAGCCAGTAAATATTTTTTATTGTCTCGACATTTCGCGTGAGAACGCCCTTGCGGCCTTAGAATAATTTTTAACCCTTTACCATATGTTTTAATTTTTGTTCGCTCCTGATGAGGACAAAATATTTTTGACGAAACATTGAGAAGATAAAAAAGATTTACTGGCCGAAGTATCTTCAATTTGAAGAACTAGGATTCATTTAGTATTGTCACATAAGAGTTTGTGGCTTATAGGTTTAACACCCCCCATTCACCGACCACACTCTGTTGATCCGGGGCTAACCATCCTATCTGATCTGCCAACTGCCTGTTAGGACTCGGCTAGGGGACTTCTTGAGATTACTTTCTCAATGAGTGTCCTAATTAAGCAATTTTTATTTTGAAATATTTTTTTCTCTCATGTACAGTAGATCCTCCATGAGAGGACATTCATGCTAGAGAAAATCTCTCTACAAAGGACAGTTTTCATTTGAAAAATTAATATTTTAACAATATAGCAACTCTCCGGTAAGAGAATACCTCTCCCTAAAGGACGCTTTGGCTCTACAATTAGGTGTCCTTTACAGGCAAGTTCTATTGTATTATTTCATTTTGTTTGCAAAATGAATGATTTTGTTATATACATACAAATAAGAATTATCATTTCTGGAGAACTTATTAATTATATCTTTAACTCTTGTTTTTTTTTTACAAGAGGTACAAAATTAACTTTTTTTAGGAAAAAAAAATGTTTTTTTTTTTCTTCTGTGTGAATACGCTCAATCTTTGATCACATCGTATATATCATTTTTAAGAGAATTCAGAGCCTTAATTCTAATTGGCCTATAGTGATGCAAGCTGCATTTGGGGATAATGGACTTCCCATTGTTGCACCTTTCATTTGAAGGTATATTTGATCATTATAAATATGAATTTTGTTTTTGTTTAAAAACAACATATTTTATTTATAATGATCAAATATACCTTCAAATGAAAGGTGCAACAATGGGAACTCTGATCACATGAAGAAGAGAGAACATGGCCATTCAATAGTGAAAAAACCAACAATTTGATACCATCTTTCAGTCAAAATTATTCTTATATATAAAAATTATTCTTCAAATTTTTAAAAATTGTTGTTATTACTCTATTAAATCTTTCTTTTTTTAATTTGCATTTTTTTTTTCAACCTGGGCAGCAATAACTTGTGTATTTTATATATAAGCAATATCTATAAGCTAGTCACAATTTTTTATAATATATATGTATATTTTTTTTGTTGTTCATATACATACATGCATTACAGTTAAACCTGTCTATAGCGCCCCCTCTAAATAGCACCTTCCTCTCTAGAGCGCCCGATTTTAAATACGTAGTACAATACGATTTACATTAAAAGTGACCTGTCTATAGCACCCTCTCTCTATAACACCCTATTTTGGTGAGTCCCAAAAGGGGGCGCTATAGACAAGTTTAACTGTATATATATATATAATGTTGTTATATATTATTGTAACTATATTGTATAAAGTTCTATTTACCCACCTATATTGACCTTTTTTTTTTTTTTTTTCAAAAAACAAATTCTAGCTTGTCTATTTAACTGCCAACATTCCATTTTTGTCTATATAGATTTCTTGGCTATTATTTTTTTTTATCCCCTATTTATTTATCTTTTATCATGTTTTTTAAATATTCGTTAATATATTTTTAAATCTTTGTCTATTATCCCTTTGCTCTTAAGACAATACACTTTTATATAAAATTGCACCACATATATAGAGTAGAACCTCCATGATAGGACACTCACGCTTGAAGACACATCTCTACTAAAACAGTTTTCATTTGCAAAATGACAATTTTTACAATTTAGGAACTCTCTGGTCAGAGGACATCTCTAAGAAACCAAGCTTAAGCCCAACCACCTTTTTAAGGTAAAGGGCTTCAAAATACTGAGAAAAGACTTCAGCAGATGGAGGAGGGGGGCTCCTGACCCTCATCAAAGACCTTTCTTTTGAAGAAATTGTCACTCCTTCAACACAAACAACCCACCCTGAACTACAGGCCTTCAAAATACACCTACCCAATCATCAGAGACCCCTAACAATTGTGAATACCTACCACCCACCCCAAAAACCAGGCCCTGAACTAGACTTAATTGCACATCTACTTGACCCCAATATACTCATCCTTGGTGACTTCAACAGCAAGAAGAGGACATCTTTACCTAAAAAACACTTCAGCTCTGTAATTAGGTGTCCTTTACAGGGAGGTTCTACTGTATATATTGCCACTTAGAGTAAAACCTCATTAATACAGTTATAGTTTTTTCCCTTTCAATTGCACTAGCTGATCCCACTTTCTCTTTTTAATCCATTTAAAAATTGACCTCTTGAAGTTATCCCAAACCTTGGTCCCGTTAAAGATATTCTAATAGGGAGGTTTTACAGTATACTTATATAGAGATTTAATAAACAAAGGAAACTTATATGTTTGCTAAGTTATTTAATAAGGCATAATTTGGATTATAGATTATAAACACAAGGTAATAAGACCAAATCTAAATAAATAAATAAAGTGGCTTTTTTTTTCCACTCTTAATTCTAAGAATAATATTCTGTGTTTCTCAGAAAACTTATCTTCTTATCTGTTATCTTGTTTACACACTTGATAACAATAACTATTCAAAACATGCTGTGGTAAAATTCTCTCATTCAGTACTTTTGTCTGAAGATGGTAACAACGTTGTTACCGAAATGTCACACACTATTTATTTATTTGGATTTGGTTTTATTGCCTTGTGTTTATATGCATTTATATATATATATATATTTTTTTTTTTTAATCGTTAAATTTCGGGGTAGTGAACTTTTTTGGGTCTCTTGACACTTTCTAGAAGGAGGTATTAAGCACTAGAACTTATTATATATATATGAATATATTGACATCATTTATAGTCAGCGAGCGTGCAAAATATGATCACAACTTCTGTTTTAATGGCATTCATAATCTTAGAGTTAATGATAAGACACACAATTTGGATTACAGATTATAAACACAAGGTAATAAGACCAAATACAAATAAATAAATAGTGTGTGACATATAAGTAACAGCATTGTTACCATCATCAGACAAAAGTACTGAAGGTAGTTTCAGCAATTTTGTCTGATAGTAACAACGCTGTTACCAAAGCATCACACACTATTTATTTATTTGGATTTGGTCTTATTACCTTGTGTTTATAATCTGTATTCCAAATTTTGCATTATCGTTTTTTAAAGCTAAAAAAGGAAAATGTGAAGTTTTTATTATGAAAATATAGGATCGCTCTAGTTTAACTTTTTTTTAATCTCAATTTGTATATTTCAGTCAAATGTTCACAAGAATGTTCAATCGGAATCTATTTTTTTTTTTTAAATTGAAAGCATAGAAAGATCGGAACCTAAATGGAGTAATGTTATTGTTGTTACATAGTAGAATAATCATATGAGGACATCTCTTTGTAAGGGACAGTTTTCACATCACCAAATTTGCCATTTTTACTAATTAGCAGTTCTCCAATATGAGGACATCTCTCCCTAAAGGACACTTTTGCTCTGCAACTAGGTAAAAAAGATGTTTTTTTTTACTGTATCAATTTACTAACCTCAACCCCTATACTTTAACCCTTACTTCTCCTTACTTTTCTGTTCTTTGGACTCTACCAAATTATCCGGATACTTCCTTTCAAATTCCACTTTTAGTTTTCAGCCTCTGTCTTTATTCTATATATAAAATGTTTTCAATTTTTAAATCACCTGCACATTGGAGAGTGTATATAACACACACAAAATTAAAACATGAAATATATTTTACAAGAAAATGATCGGAAAACAATATTTACAATTCTACTGTATTTTATCAAAATATTTTTTTATTTATTCATCAAAAAAATATGTGTGGGGAAATAAAAAGACGCCACCTTTACCTATTTATGTAAATTAAAAAAAAAAAATCTTATTAACTCAAATATTTTTTTTTTTTGGAGTTTGTTAATAATGGAATTTGTTTTTTGAAATAACAGTCACACAAAAATACCTGTCATAGGAATTCTCACTGTGTTCAGAAAATATTGTAATCTCCAAGACAGATTGATTTCAATTCATTTTAGCCTTTGAAGGTATTCTTAAAACAAAGATACAGTAGAACCTCCATGAGAGGACACTCCCGCTAGAGGACACCTCTCTATAAAGGACACTTTTCATCTCGCCAAAATTACCAGTTTTACTAATTGACAACTCTCTGGTAAGAGGACATCTCTCCGTAAATAACATTTTAGCTCTGCAAATAAGTGTCCTTTACAGGGAGGTCCTACTGTATGAGCATGGTTGACAAAGTAGATTTGATAGAAAAACAAATATCTAATTGAAATTGATGAAGGGAAAATGTCTATGACAGGTTTGACTGAAGTATTTTATGTTTTGTAAAATAATTCCCACCTTACACACCACCTTTCTGAGAATTTTAAGCAGCCATTTTGTAGCGTGGAATGAAGGGAGCAAAGATGTAATATATACCTCACGTAATAAACATATTCCAAACTCCACAGTCTCTCTCTCTCTTATATTTACACTTATTTACACTGTAAATTAAAGTAACAAAACACTTAATTAAGAAAAAAGCATCTCCTTATCCTGCAACTGAAAGTAGCTGATGGCTTGCGCCATCTTTCGGAATAAATATCAACTATTCTTGTTGATTTTTAATTATTCCAGAATTGATCAAATACCTCTTCTTGATTAATCAAGAAAAGCTAACCACGGACGTGTTTCGGGCTGTTGGCCCTCATCACCGTGGTGCAAGCTGTACCTCAAAAACCAAAAAATGTACACGCTTGTTCGGCGGTACATATACTAAAATTGGAACTCAACAACCAAAAATCAGGTCATTCAGGCATCCTGAAAAATCATTCTGGAATAATTAAAAATCAACGAGAATAGTTGATATTTATTCCAATAGATGGCGCAAGCCATCAGCAACTCTCAGTTGCATGATAAGGAGATGCCTTTTCTTAATTTATGAACCTTATCCCAGTACAATATCACATTTGTACTATTTTTTCACAAAACACTTAATGTTGGTTTCCTAAAAATATATAATATTGTTTTGAACAAAAATTTGTAGATGGATAAGCAAAACTATAACAAATAAAGTTGACAAAATAAATTTATTGTTGAAATATTTTTTACAAAGTTATGTAAATTTATGTTAATTAGTCCAAAAGTCGACGTTGACCAATATTTGATAACTTAATAGGGTGTGTGGTCGTCTCTAACAGCTAAACAGCTGTCACAACGATATTTCATATTGTTTATTAGGCAATTAATGAGCTCTTGAGGCAACAAATCCCACTCTTCAACCAAAGCCGTTTTCAGTTCTTGGGTGGTCCTGGGTGGGGGTGAACGAAATTTGTCTCCCCAAGGCATCACAAACATGTTCTATAGGATTGAGGTCTGGTGATCTGGCAGGCCATTCCATTCTTTGAATACCCTCACTTTCAACATATTCGTCTACCATCAGGGCTCTATGAGGACGAGCATTATCATCCATTAAGATGAACGAGGGGCCGACCCCACCCCTAAAAAACCTTACATAGGGCTCCAGTATCTCGTCTCTGTACTGCTGAGAAGTCAGGGTGCCGCCATCAAACACAGGTAGTGGTGTGTGTGCGTCTAACATGATACTACCCCAGACCATGACATCTTGGCCACCGTAACATTCCCTTGTTCTGATGTTTGAGGCATGGTTTCGAGTCCCGGGTTCTCTCCAGATCAGTGCACATCTAGAATCCGTTTTGAGACTAAACCTTGACTCATCACTTAAAAGAACAGGAGTCCACTGACTTTGGGTCCAAGACTAATGTTGTCTGCACCAATTTAGACGAGCCCTTTTTTGGATGGCAGTGAGAGGGATACAAACCTTTGGGTTCCTTGCATGCATCCCTCTCTCATGGTTATTGTGGTCGAAGAGAGCTCCATTGTTAACTGTCATGGTTTTATTACGTTTGGCCGTTAACTTCAGATAACCATCTGATGGGGTTGTGATTCTCTGGCGACCTTGTTCTTATCTTCTGTAGATGTCTCCTGTTTCTCGAAATTTTTTCCATAGACAATTCATACATTTTATTGAGTTCTCATTGCGAGTGGGCAAGTTGAAAATACACTGAAATAGTTTAATTTTTATTTATTAAACACTTTTTTAAGAGTTCATTGCCAATGAATATGATAGTCAATATCCTGAGTTCAACTACCCTGTTGATAGACCTCAGCAAGGGTTCCTCTCCAGGGATACAGAGAATCTGCGTCTGTACTCATGTAAGAGTCGGCAACAAAGGTGTCGGCTTCCATGTTATGAACGGCCTCAACATACAGGAAAAGTGTGCCTGGATCATGGTACCATGATCAACGAAAGCTGCACCTCTACACCCAATTCCATGAGATCATTGAATTCGTGTAATCTTTACACAAGGGTATAAGAAACAACACATGATAATTAATGAAAGATTGCCAATGTCACCATATAAATTGATAGAATATTTATATTTTTTTACTTATCCCTAGTGCACATGGTTACAGGCCATGATAATCATGGTAGGCGACAGCTTTTACTGTAAGTGCACCACATGTCTACACATGTGAAAAGCAGTTCGACTTTGCACTTACAAATGTGCCAGAGCCCCGTTTGGTTACTTGCAATCGCTGATGGGGTTGGACTTTTCAAGAATCGGGGGCCATTGGAGCATTTTTTTTTTTTATTAGAAAAAAGTGCCCAATGTGGGATTCGATCCCAAATCGTAGCGTTCTAACACCAACGGTTTAGACCATCCTTCCACCGACCCCCGATAGAATAAAAGAACTATACGAACCACTATATCTTGTATTAATCATTTTTCCCCATTTATTTACATTAGGTAGATTTAAACATCTATAAGAGAAACATATCACCCACTTTATTTTTACCATTAATATGGTATAACTTTAATAAGGCTTGATAAAGCACAATTTAGGTTATAGATTTTAGTTACCCAAGAAAATAATCCAAAAATATTAATAGTGTGTGACGTTTTGATAACAGCGTTGTTATCGAAACGTCACGCACTATTAATTTATTTGGTTTAGGTCTTATTTACAATAAAGGCTTTTTATAGCCAATAGCAGTCGCACCCCTATCCCACCATGAAGGTTGAGGAAGAAAAAGTTTTCCCTATCTGCTCAAAATGCTCCAACTCCAGCACATATTCTGGACTGTATTGGAGCTACAAACCTATTGGACCTATATCGTTGGTTTTCGACCGCTACGACCCAGGTTCAATTCCCGCATTTGGCACTTTTTTCTGATAAAAAAAAAAATGCTCCAATGGCCCCCAATTCTTGCAAAAGTCCAACCCCACCAAGCGAGTGCAAGTAACCAAACGGGGCTCTGGCACATTTGTAAGCGCAAATTCGAACTGCTTTTCACATGCGTAGACATGTGGTGCACTTACAGTAAAAGCAGTCGCCTACTTCTACCCACCATGATTCTCATGGCCTGTACCACGTGCACTAGGGATAAAATAAATTTAAAAAAGGAAAACCTATACAAGTACCCCAAAACTATAGTAGAAAAAAGTATTGATTTCAACCAGTGTTGGGCATTAAAAAATTATTTTTCAATCAAATTGTTTATTGACTAAGAAATTAATTGCTAATAAATTAAACTAACAATTAAATATGTATTAATACAGAATAAATAAAAATAACAGATTCAATGAAAGGTTTAAAAAATTACACTGCATAAAAAAAAATCAATCCTTCTCATTGATGAACTATTCTTGTCACGTTAAGCCTTTTATATACGTGAATGTTTGTTTTGGTTAAGAATACATTGTTCTAGACTAGTGAAATAAAATGGCGTCGATAAACGAAATGGACGAAGACAGTAACATTCCAGTGACTTTTTCGGTTTCGGACATTAATGAGTCATTAGAAACATCTTCGCCTGTGCCACCAACTGACACCGCCGAGTGTTCGTCTTCGCAAGCGCGGCTTTACTTGCTAGATGGAACATATTTCAAATCCTTGCTTGAAGAGTCCACTGGTAATAAAATCACAGCGCTTTGTATGAAATGTCCAAGAGATGTATTAACTAAAATTAAAGGATATCATAATTGTACGTCAAACTTTTTGAGTCACCTGAAGCGAAAACACGGGCAAGAATGCATTGAAGAGTACAAAAGATATGTAAAAAAAATGAAATCCGAGGTAAAAACTGAGAAGTCAAATGAGAATAAAATTACACAAGAACAATTTGATGAAAATATTCTGAAATATTTTATACATTCCATGATCCCATTACGTGCAGTGGAAGATCCATATTTTTCAAAAATATTCACGGACTTGGAAATATCTGAAATGGGGCTAACTCTAATGAGTCGACGTTCACTAGGACGTCGTATAGAAAACCACTATGAAACGCAAGTAGCTAAGATAAAGTCGAAACTAAAAGAAGCTTCCTATGTGTGCACAGAAATAGATATTTGGTCCAGTAAAAAGAGAAGTTTTATAGGAGTTACAGCGCACTGGATCACAAATGATCTACGCAGAGTTTCAGTGGCGTTAGCTTGTCAACGATTCAAAGGTGTCCACAGCTACAATCGACTATCCGATATAATTCAAGAAATTAACGATCATTTCGACCTCAATACGAATAAAATTGTTGCATCGGTGACGGATAATGGCAGCAATTTCGTAAAAGCTTTCAAAATGTTCGGTGTCAAATTGACCATAATAAATATTGTTGATGAAGTTATGCCAGACTCTCAGCCAACAGAAGCCTTTTTCTGAATCAGATGTTGAAGACGACGAATCATCAAATTTAGAAGATCCTGAGCATTTACTTCCTGCCCATTTACGATGCTGTGCGCATACGTTAAGCCTTTGCGCAACTACGGACGCGAACAAACTTTTAAGCGAGCAAGACACCCCTCTGTCGCAAATGCATTCTGCAATCATGAAGAAATGTAATGCTTTGTGGAAGGCTGCAGGACGACCAAAGAGTGCTGAAATAATGCAGAATGTGTTAGGACACACGTTAAGTCGACCTGGTGAGACCAGATGGAATAGCTTGTTTGATGCCCTCCAGCAAATTTTCTATATTAAAGAAAAAAGCTTACTCTTACATAGATTATTAAACATAAAAAAAATGCTTTCAAAGACAACGAATTCGAATACATACAAGAGTATTTGACGTGCACTTCGCCAGTGGCAGAAGCCCTCGACATAATGCAGAGTGAGACTAACGCATATTATGGGATAGTTCTGCCGTGCCTTCTTGCGCTGAGAAAAAAAAATGCTAAAAATTGAAAAGAAAAACAACTTTTCCTTTTGCAATCCGTTGGTCAAGGCATACAGAGAGAGTGTAGAGAAGAGATTTGAAAAAATGCTTGACGTCACCACTCCTGAAGCTGAAATAGCGGCTATTGCGACATTATCCTACCCAAGATTAAAAAATAAATGGTTGACTTGTTTTGAGCCCGCGGATCGTACCAAGATTCTAAAAGTTTTCAAGACCTGCATTTCCGAAAAAATTAGTGGAAATATAGTAGCAACAGTGGCAACAACAAAAAGTACCAAAGAAAACCTTTTTTTCAATTTTGACTCTGACTCCGATAGTTCAATCTCAGAAAAAAACGGATGCTCCTCCGATGCACCAATGAATAAAGCAGAACTTTTGATGCTGCATTTTTTTTGCAGAGGAAAGCCAAGATTTGCAACTACTCAATAGATATCCTGAGATAAAAAGTGTTTTTATTAGATACAACACACCTTTACCATAGTCAGCTGCAGTTGAACGCCTTTTTTCTTTTGCGACAATGACAAATCTGCCAAAGAGTCACAAATTGTCGGACAGCATGTTCGAGAAGAGAGTGGTACTGAAATGTAATTTAAATTATTACAAGAAATTATAAATTATCATTGTCTATCTAATCATGCTTAATTAAAGTTATTGATGATCATTTGCATCAGTCTTTTATTTTTATTTATTTTATTTATTTATTGTTACAAAAGCACGAAGTCCAAAGGACTATTGTGCTGTGCTAGTATTATTTACATATATATGATTAATTATTTACACGATGGATTAGTATTGTTTTGTAAATTATTGTACAAATAGTTCTAAACTTAACAAAGTTCTCATAAGATAGAGTATATACATAAAGAGAATTTGGTAATGTTTCAAAGTATCTACATACAATTTGATTAGTCAGAGGGCAAGTTAAAAGAAGATGCTCTGGTGATTCAACATCTAAGCGGCATTCGCATGTTGGATTACTGATAGCATTCAGTTTGAATAGGAAACTTAAGAAGGGTCCTTTGCCAGTTAAGAATAAAGTAGTGAATTTATCAGAAGAAATGAAATTTGGGACAGCAATTGGAAAGAATTTCTTGAACAGTTCATTAGATTGAGAAAGATAAAACTTAAATTTTAGATCCAGATATAGTTTGTTTAATTCTTTTTGAAGGGGTTTTTTGAGTGTTCGATCTGTGAGAGAATTTGTCATATTATACTTTGTTTGTAATAATTCAAGATAATCGGACAGTAAAGGAGTTTTCGCTAGTATATGTGTGATGTAAGAAGATGAAGTCCTATAAGCATGAATGCATCTAATAAGAATTTGATATTGTATAGAATTCAACTTGGATCTTTTTGCTGCAGTGATAAAAGGAAACCAAATATTTGATGCATAGCTTATTGTAGAGCGTATCATAGCTTTATATAAGATCAATCTACGCCGAGTATCAATGCCCCAAGTACGTGCACATAATGAGAATAATATATTCTTAAGTTTCGTAGCTTTCATAATTATATTGTCAACATGTGTTCCAAAATTAATCTTATTCCTTTGTCTATGATTTTTAAAAATAACTCCCAAAATTTTAACAGTTTCTGATGGTTTAATTATTTTTCCATCAAAATTAATGGGCAATTTTTCATAGTTATGTAGATAGAGTATACCTGTTTTATTTGGACTTAGTGAAAGTTTTACCTTTTCACACCAGGCTTTAATTTTTATTAAACATTTGGTAATATTGTACTGAAGATCATAGATGTTTGAACTCCATACCACAAATGTCACATCATCCGCGAAAGCAATTACTCTAGCAAAACTTTCGTTAAAAGATAAGTTGAAATCATTAAGTAATATATTCCAAAGAATAGGAGAAATAATACCACCCTGGGGACATCCCTTATTTATCTTTCTTATACACTTTACATTAGTATATTTAAACTCTACACTCCGGTCTTCAAAGTAAGAATTAATTATTTTTATAAGTACCGCTGGAAAATTTGCCTTGTCCAATTGTTGGAGAATTGCCGGATGCCATGCGTTGTCGAAAGCTCCGCTGATGTCCACTGTTACTATTGCCGTATTTTCTGTTTCTCTTTTCTGAAGACTTAATTTAGTTATTTCTTGTAAAGCAGAGATTGTCGATTTTTCTTGTGTAAATCCATGTTGAGCAGGATGCATAACATTATTACTATTAATATTATTCAAAAGTTCAATATGAATTAGACTTTCAAAAATTTTACCTAAATTAGAAGACAAGCTTATAGGGCGGTAGGTTTTCGGATCTTTATAGTTTTCTTTATTAGGTTTTTTTATAATCATTACTGCTGACTTTCTCCAGGCCTCCGGATAATAATTAAGTCCAATACAAGCATTGAACAATTTTGTTAACACAGGAGATATATGCTGAACTGCCGTTTTGATCATCTGATTGCTTATATGATCTATTCCTGGAGCCTTGTCATTTTTGAGTTTTCTAATTATTGAACAGATTTGAATATCATCAAAATAAATGATTTTATCATTAGAAAAAGTATAACTCTTGTCTCTGATAGTTTGTGTCAGAAGATTGACAGTCTTTCGGAAATAGAGAAGATAAAAGATTTTTCATTTCTGATTCGAGCACATCTTGAGATACATCTAGAATTGGTAAATCAAAAGTCCTAGGATAATTTTTTTGTTTAAAAGTTTTATAAGTATTACCAAAAGGAGATGTATTCTCAACTTCCTCCAGGAATACCCTCCAGCTTACATTTCTTGTTTTTTCAATAATATTCATATACTTATTTCGTATTTCTTTATACATTTTTTCATCAACTAGCTGTCTATTAGACCCTTTACCCCGATAATATAGATTTCGAACATATTTAAAATGATTTTTAAAAAGTTCCAGTTCATCCGTCCACCAATTAAATGGATTATTATTTAAATATTTTGGTTTTACTCGTAGAGATGCATATGCAGCTTCAATTAATATGTCAGTTATGAGAGAAACTACACAGTTTATATCGTTTATATTTACTATTTTACCTAATTTCATCATTGCCTCATTTATCCTAGACACCTTGATTGCCTGCTCATATTTTTGCCAATTGGCTCTTTTTTCTTGAAAATACCATGTAGAATTATTTTCGTGTAATAAACTTTCTGTTTCCAGACTAATGTCGAATGAGATTGCGTGATGGTCTGTAATTTGCGAAAGATTTAACGTTTTCCATCCATTAACAAGTATATGAGCATGACTATTAGTAATAGTGAGACCTATTATACTTAATCCTCGACATGTTTTGTTTCGATTGTTATGTATGAGCATATTGTGAAAATCAAATATAGGTTGAAGTCTTCTACCGTTTTGATTAATAATATTATCAAACCACATCTGACTTCGAGCGTTAAAATCTCCAGCTAAAATCAATGGATTTGTGTTAAAATTTTAATTAATTTATCAAGGAATTGAACATGACAGGTATCCATTTTATTAGGGTCTATATAAATATTTGAAAGAATAATTTGCCGTTTAGTAGTTTGTACTGATATAGTGGTTGCAAATGAATTTGAAAACTCTTTAATTAATTTACATGATAAGAAAGGGTTTGTAACGATTGTTGCGGTATATATTGGAACTCCCGGTATATTTGCATAATATATTTTTGAACGCATATTAAAGATTACTTCATTATTTATACTATATGGTTCTTGAACTATAATCATATCATATTTTTCCTTAGAAATAAATTCCCTTATTTCATTATTAACCAAATTACTTTTCCGCGTGTTTTGTTGTAGAATTTTTAATTTGAACATTGACCAAAGAACAAGAATAAATCTATTCTAATCCAAAGTACCAATATCATGATCTAAATCTGCATAACATGTTCTTTGTATCTCATATTTCATTTGTTGAAGGAACACAGGACATAATTTGTCATTTGAACGATGATTATTGCTATTCCTATATTTAGGATGTGTAGAGCAATTTATGCACTTCGGTAAGGATTGACAGTTAACATGTTGGTCATTGTCTCCGCAATTTTTACATTTTATGATGTTACATGAATTTTTACTATGACCATAACTAAAACAGTTTTGACATTGACGTACAAGCACCTTATCCTTCATATATGTAACCTGTATGTCTGTATATATACGTTGTAATTTCTTCATAATTTGGTATGTTGCCGGGGAAATGCGGAGAACAACATTCTGTACGTCAGTATTTGATCTCATAGCGAACAGAACCTTTATCTTCTTCTCTCGGCCTTCTAACTCTGGGTTCATATTGCATAAAAGCGAAGGCAATTCCTTAATATCTGTAGATTTAGTAATTGACTTAAGAACAATTGTAGGATCTAGTGGTTTTGGTGCATAAATTAATGCTTTTTGATTTCCTTCATCAATCTTTTTAAACTCTTCAATCAATGTATTCAAATTTTCACCTGAATCAACTTTAAGTATTACGCCAGATTTTGATTTTATTATTTTATTTATTTTGACTTTAGATCTCTCATTTCTCATCTTTTTAATACCATTATTTACTTTGCCTAATACTTAAGCCGGGGAAACATTTAACTTGGATTTAAATATTATTGTTTTATCCGTTACGTTTTGATTTTGCATAACTATTTTATCGTCGTCACTAGTAACTCTCGTAGCTTGAGCATATGATCTATTATAAAATTGACTTGAAGGAGATATTTTCTTTATTGATTCGTCCAGATTTCTAAGTCTATCACAGATAGAGCCATTGATTACAGCGATATCTCCCATTGTATCCATCAATATATTCAATTGCTTTAGCAAACCCTGAACAATTGTAAGATCATTTTGATTTATGCTTTTATTTGTAGATGAGTACTTAGATTTTAATGTGTCAGCAATTTGTTCCGAGATGATCTTATGCTGAATCCTACATTCCTCAGTACGTTTTTCAATTTTATCGACCATATTGTTCAAACAAGTGGCAAGCGATCGCGCCGCGCCGTCTGCTGATTTGCAAATCAGCTGTATATAAAATGTTTAAGTGTACTTAAGAGTTGGTTAATATATGTATAGTAATTATAAGTAAGGTATAAAAGATTTTAAATTTCAAAAACAACTCTAAAAACAAATTTAAAGTAATATTTACCGGAATTCGCGGAGCGCTGCAAAAACACGTCCGCCCGACGTGACAATTGTTGCTAACATGTGTATTTAAATAGTTTAATAGTTATAATGTACCTGCGTCCACGTTCCACGCAGGCCTGTACAGTTTATTATGCACCAGTAATTTTTTTATTTGTTAGATTAATTAAATTTCTCTAAACAATTAATTAATTGTTAATTTGAAAAGTGCAATTAACAATTAATTAATTGTTAATTAGAAAAGTGCAATTAACAATTAACAATTGATTAATTGTTAATTGTGAAAATTACAATTAACAATTAATCAATTGTTAATTTTTAATAAATCATTTTAATTAATATTTGCCCAACACTGATTTCAACCTTCATGACCTGGTGTAATCTTACCCATGGAATAATAAAAAAAAAAAGAACTGGCTGTTGATCTAGGCCTGTTCATAGAACAGGCCTAGTAAAATAAGTAAAGTAAAAGTCGGCCTGCCACTGAGTAGTGCTCCCAGTCTTAATGACAAAGGCAGACGCATTCTACTTCACCCAGTCATGATAGTTGTCAAACAGACACTATTAAGGGTCACAATGGGTCAATATGATTGAGTGGAGATAAGAAAGAAGAAGTAAAGTAAAATAATATTTGTGGAAAAGTGTTGTTCAATTCACTTACTTATAATTATATATTTAATAGACTTCTATGAGTGGACACACCTCTATAAAAAGGACAGTTTTTTTATTGTCAAAATAACCCTTTTTATCAATTACTCGTAGTTGCTCTTTGGTAAGAGGACAATTTAGCTCTGCTTCTAGGTGACTTTTTGAAAGAAGTTATACTGGATATATTAGATGAGTGCAAAAATAATTGTCGTTTTTTGGCGGTAACTTTATAAATGCAATAACTCTCGATTCAACAAGTCTTTATTATTGGAGCTAAGTCGGCCAGCCACTGAGTAGTGCTCCCAGTCTTAATGACAAAGGCAGACGCATTCTACTTCACCCAATCATGATGTTTGTCAAATCTCAAACTTTACAAGTTTGATACCTTAATATGATTGAGTGGAGATAAGAAAGAAGAAGACTGTAGAGTGGTCAACGCTGAACTCTTCAACTACTTCTCGTTCAGTTTTGTTTGTGTCCGCCTCGATTATTGACTTTAAATGGTCGTCGTCAATCACCGATGGACGTCCACGGCCCTTCTCCAAGGCTGGTATTGACGTTGCGAAATTTTTAGAACCACCTGCGTGTACTACGTTCTGAAATGGCATCCTTACCCCACACGCTGTTGATATTTCGAGTTGTTTCCGCAGCGCTGCGCCGAGTTTGAACTCCTGGAGTAAAATTATGCGGATTTCTTGCTTTGAAAGCATTTTTAACACAGTCTGCTATCACGCAAAAATTATTGGAAATATAAATATTGTCACGGTAGAGATAACGAGCACTACAAAAGTTTAAGTAAAAAATAGTTTATTTAGAAAATGCAAAACTATATCTAAAAAATTATTTACAAGTAAAATATATAAGAATCGTAATGAGTGACTATGCAAATATTAATGATGATATACCACAGAATATTTAAAATAATTATTCAGTGACATTGCCCCCTTCCTAGATGAACAGCGTCCCGCTGTAATTATCACTTGAACAGATCAGCTTGGTCCTCAGGGTCATGGTAGGGTTTCATTCTCAGTACATGGACCAGGTCTCTTGTTTGGCGTCTCCTGGTTGGTTGGTCCACAGGTTCAACTTCGAAGGTCACGTCAGAGAGTTTCCGAGTAACCCTGTATGGCCCGAAGTACCTTTTCATCAGTTTTTCTGAGAGTCCCACCTTTCTTATCGGGATGAAAATCCATACCAGGTCACCAACGTTGTAATCCATTGCTTCGTGCTTTGAGTCATATCTGGCCTTGTCCTTTTCTTGGGCTTTCAAGGTTTCTAATCTTGCTAGCTGCCTAGTCTCTTCGACTCGCGAGGCAATCCTCTGACTGTAATCCTCTTGGAGATCTTCATGCGGATTTGGGAAAAGAGTGTCTACAGTTGTCTCGGCTTCGCGTCCATGAATCAGTTCAAAAGGGGTAAAACCTGTCGTATCTTGTTTTGCCGTGTTGTAGGCGAACGTAACGTAGGGCAGGATTACGTCCCAGTCCTTCTGTTCAACACTTACATACATAGCGATCATGTTGGCTAAGGTTTTGTTTAATCTCTCCGTAAGTCCATTCGTCTGGGGATGATACGCTGTCGTGAACCGATGTATCGACGAGCATTGATTGGTGAGTTCCGCAATCAACTTGGATTGGAATACTCGTCCTCGGTCCGTGATGATTTCTCTGGGGGCTCCGTGCTTAAGAACAACATCTTCCATTAAGAACTTGGCTGCTTCTTTTGCTTCCCCTGTGGGTAAGGCTTTAGTAACGGCAAATCGAGTAAGATAGTCAGTGCAGACTATGATCCATTTATTACCAGTATCAGACTTGGGAAATCTTCCAAGGAGGTCCATTCCAACTCTCTGAAAAGGGGAGGTTGCAGGAGGTATTGCCTTAAGTAGTCCGGGTGGCTTTTGAGTTGATTGTTTCTTTCTTTGGCACTCTTTACAATGAGCGACATACTTCCGTATGTCCCGGAGAAGTCCTGGCCAGAAATATTTGTTTTTAACTCTCTCATATGTCTTCGAAAATCCAAGATGACCTGCTGTGGGAGCGTCGTGTAAACTTTTCAGTAGTTCTAAGCGTAAGTGCCTGGGAACAACTAAAAGGTGTTGGTTTCCCAGGGGGTCGAAATTCTTTTTGTATAAGGTTCCTTTTAACATTTCATATCCTTTCGATTCTGCACCAAATCTTTCTGTTTCTTCTATCAATTTACTAATTTTAGGGTATTTTCTTTGTTCAGCCTCAAAGCACGTCAGAGCAGTTATTGAGGGTATATCATCATCCTCATCATTGTATGCTTCCTCCGATTGAAGTTGGAGAGGATTTCGAGAAAGACAGTCGGCATCTTGGTGTTTGCGTCCACTTTTATAAACAACTGTTACGTTGTATTCTTGGAGTTTTAAAGCCCATCTTGCTAGTCTTCCTGTCGGGTCCTTCAGGTTAGATAACCAGCAAAGAGCGTGGTGGTCAGTGACGATGACAAACTCACGACCAAAAAGGTACGGTCGAAATTTGTTGATGGCCCATATTGCGGCCAAGCATTCTCTTTCAGTTGTTGAGTAATTCTTCTCCGCCTTCGATAAAGTTCTTGAAGCATAACCAACTGGCCGCTCCTTCCCATCGTTGATCTGCACGAGGACAGCTCCAATTCCATAACCGCTGGCGTCAGTATGAAGCTCGGTTGGCAGTTGTTCTTCGAAATAGGCGAGAACAGGTTCAGACATCAATGCTTCTTTCAAGGAATCAAAAGCATCCTGTTGGTCAGAGTTCCACGTGAATTTATTATCTTTTTTGAGGACTTCGTGTAGAGGAGCAGCTTTCTCAGCAAAATTTTCGATAAATCTACGATAATAGGAGCATAAGCCAATGAAGCTTCTCACATCTGTTATAGATCTTGGGGTCGGAAACCTGGCGATAGCTTCAATCTTTTCTGGATCGGGATAAATACCTTTACTATCGACGAGGTGTCCAAACACTCTTATGCGTTTGGTTCCGAAAAGGCACTTTTTGGGGTTGAGGCGTAGCTCGGCTTTGTCGAGACATTGTAGTATGATTTCAAGCCGGTGTAAATGTTCGTTGAACGATTTGGAATACACAACGATGTCGTCTAAATAACAGAGGGCCATCGTTCATTTCAGGCCTTTCAATATCTTGTCCATCATGCGCTCGAATGTTGCAAGGGCATTACATAGGCCAAAGGGCATGACCAAGAATTCATATAGTTCGTCAGGGGTAATAAAGGCAGTTTTTTCTCTATCTGCTTCGTCGACTTCTATTTGCCAATATCCTGAACGAAGGTCCATTGATGAATAAAATTTGGCTCCTTTCAGGGAGTCAAGTGTATCATCGATTCGAGGTAGTGGGTAAACGTCTTTTTTAGTAACCTTGTTTAGTCGTCTGTAATCCACACAGAAACGCCAGTTACCATCCTTCTTCTTCACTAAAATAACCGGCGATGACCATGGACTTTCTGAATGACGTATAATCCCGGCGTCTAGCATTTTGTCCACTTCCGTTTGGATTGCTTGGCGTTCTGTAGGGGAGACTCGATATGGTCTATGCTTAATAGGCTGATGGTTTCCAGTTTCAATTTTATGCTTGGTTACTGAAGTTTGCTTTACTGGTTCATTATTTTTATCAAATATTTTATCATGTCGCTTTAAAATTGATAAGATTTGAGACTGCTGCTCCTCTGATAAATCATCACTAATTAGATTTTGTAAAAATTTAAAGTCACCTTTATCAGCATGACTGGCATGATTCCTATCTTTCACCTCCTTATTAAATTCAGAACATTCCGAAATAGCCGTCAAGTTATTTTCTTCAACCCTTTGAATTTTTCCCAGGCACATTCCCTTAGGGACTATTTGAGCTGTGGTGCCAGAATTTACGATCCAAAGTTTTCCTTTATTATGGAAAAGCCTGAATAATGCACAGGGAAGTGTTAACCCTTTTCCTATTGATACCTTTTTCGAAGGTTCAAAAAGTACCTGATTTTGCCCATTAAGCTCTTCACTCATAACATTTATTAGTTTGGCAGATTCGGCTGGGATTACGACGCTTCTGCTAGCCACAACCTTTCCCATGGAAGCTGGTGAATTTAGTACATCTTTGGCCTCTTCCAATCTGATTTCGGCGCGTCCACAATCAATCACGGCATTTGATGCCTCTAGGAAATCCCATCCGAGGATAATACTTGGGTTACTATTAGGGAGGACGATAAACTCAAGCGGCTGTTCCAATCCATTGATGCTCAAGCTGATTGTGCATCGGCCGATCGATGTAACATTCTTGCCATCAGCAACTTTCAGAGTCATTCCGCTATCCTTGAACATGGTCTTTTTTAATTGTCGTCTTAATCCATCAGAGATACCCGAAAAAGAGGAACCTGAATCGACTAGAGCAGAAAACGCAATGTCATCAATGATGATTTCGACATAATTTTGCTGTAATTTAGCGGCTGTCGACGATGGAGGGTTTTTCACACCCGCGGCTTCCCCCTCGAAAGAAGACGCGACGCTTAGTTTTTTTCTAGATTGTAGCGGCGTGGGGATTGGCTTGTATGGCGGCCTGGGGAAACGGACTGGCGTCTTGGGGATCTTCCTCTGTTTGGATACGGCGATTGTCTGCGGTAGGTTTGGCTTCTTATGGCTTGGTGGTCACCCATTTGAGGTTCTTGGGTGCTTGGTGCATGTCCTTCGGGTCTCTGCGTCCATTGTCGGCGTTCTCTACAATATCGCTTAACATGGCCTGGGCGGCCGCAATTAAAACATATTGGGATGTTGTTATGCGTCCTCCATTCATCCGTTCTTCGTTGTGGTGGCATCTGGTTATATATGGCTGTTTGGGTAGGGTACTGACGTCGTGGAACCTGGTTGAATGTACGTGTTTGGCTGGGGTACGACTGTCGTGGTGGAGGCCTTTGAATAGGCTTCGAAATTGCAGCTACGTTTTTTTCAATATCTTCTCGGATAATCTCTTTCAGAGAAGATGGTTCAGGGGTAGTTGCCTCCGGATTTAGTGCGCGATGAACCTCTTCACGCACGATGCGTCGGACCAAGTCTTCCATTGATTCAGAGTCTGCTGAACCGATGGCAGCAACATTCGGTAGTCTGTCGAATACTACACGTTTATTTACACGTTTTTTATTTGAAGCCTCGATTTTTCGGCACCATTTGATGAACTCATCGATAGTTGCGATGTCTAAAATGATCATTGACCGATATATCTCCTCCGATATTCCTTTCGTCAAGTGTGCGATTATTTCATTTTCCATCATAGCCGGATCTACTTCTCTGCACAGATGGAGAACATCTTGAATGTAGGAGTCACTGGTCTCCTCCTTCCCCTGAGCTCGAGTTTTGAGGTTCTCTGCGAGCTGATCTTTTTGGGTGACATGATGTCCGAAATTCTGAGAAAACATTTTCACAAAAATATCCCACGAATTAATTTTCTCTTCAACATTTTCGTACCATCTGTGCGCTGTTCCTTGGAGGAAAAAATAAACATTTGCGAGGCACATTGAATCATCCCAGCAATTATAGCGGGCGACGCGATGGAACTCCTTCAACCATTTTTCTGGATTCTGGTTGCGTTCTCCAGTAAAAATAGAAGGGTTTCTAAAAGGTTGAAAGTGGTACTCACTCATTTTTGTCTGTGTCTCTTGATTGACCATAGCGATGTTTTCCTCAGGTTCTAGTCTTTGTAGTCTTCGGCTTCTTCTAATGGCTTGGGCGTCGAGGGAATATTCCAGCTTCTCCACCAGTTGTCACGGTAGAGATAACGAGCACTACAAAAGTTTAAGTAAAAAATAGTTTATTTAGAGAAAATGCAAAACTATATCTAAAAATTTATTTACAAGTAAAATATATAATTAATTTATTTATTTAAGTAACCCAGGTTCCTGGAGCGTACAGAAGTCGCCAACTACCCGGGATGTCCTTCTGACCTAAGTCTTCTTGGATTTATGTACAATGCCAGTGGAAGTCCAATTAATGAGGTGTTGCCAGGCAGATTTCTTTCTTGGGAGATTTTCTAGGGATGCTGGACATATGTTGGTGATACCTAGGAGAGTGGCTGTCTGGAATCTTTGGTATTGGAAAGTTGGGCAAGTGAAGAGGAGGTGGTCTACGGTTTGGTCTTCATCTTGGCAGTGGGGGCAAGTTGGGTCTTCTTTTGATACCGTTGCAAGGTCTGCCTGAATGTAGCCATGTCCGGTCAGGATTGTTGTGGAGGTAGTTCCATGCTTGATGTTTCGAAGCATTTGGAGGAGTAGTTTCGGGGTAGCAGCAAATCTTCGTAGATTTCTGGTGGATAAAATATATAAGAATCGTAATGAGTGACTATGCAAATATTAATGATGATATACCACAGAATATTTAAAATAATTATTCAGTGACAATATTATTAGAGATGATTACAATGTGAAACACGTGTTTCAAAATATTTAACCTATTTTATTTAAATTTTAATATGTTGTTAAGCCTTATCTATTAGATGGATAATTATCAATTATCTTTTTTGTTTTCAGATACCTTAAGTATACTAGTAATTATGGAATCAAGCCAAAAACAAAGTGCTGTTATTGAATTTTTGGAAATGAAGGGATGTTCATCTTCAGAGATTCACCAGAGACAGAAAAATGTATACGAGGAAGCCACAATTGATGTAAGCAATGTGAGAAGATGGATCAAAATATTACGAAGTAGTGAATGAAAAACCACGTATTGGGAGACCATCAACAGCAACCAACCCTGGAAACGAAGACAAGGTTAATGACATTATCCGTTATGATCGAAAAATAACTATCAGAGAGTTGTGTAATATACTAAATGTTGGTTCTAATCCAGCAATAGAGATAATGATTGAACTTCTAGTTTATAGAAAACTCTGTTCAAAATAGGTTCCAACGAAACCTGATCAACGTGATCAAAGGTTTCAACTATGCAAAGAGCTACTGGATCTCTATGAGGCCCAAAAGGACACTTTTTTTTTCAAATATAGTGACTTGAGATGAAATCTGGGCATACCTTTATGACCGAGAAACTAAAGGCACAGTCATTAGAATGGCATCATTCCAGCTCACCTAAGAAAAAAAAATGCAAAGTGCAGAGATCATCCGAAAGGAGATGTCAACTGTCTTTTGGGACATGCGAGTTGTAATACAGATTGAGAAGGTAGCACTGTGAAAAGTTTTCGATATATTCTAACTTTACGAAAGCTTAGGGAAGCTATTCGAAAAAAATACCATAGATTCCTATTAAATCTGTCAAGTTACACCATGACAATATGCACGGCCGCACACTTCTTTCTAGACTTCAGGGGCTATTGAACAAATGGGCTGCTTCAACAACTTCCATACAGCCCAGATTTGATAACTTGTGGCTTCTATTTATTCTCGCTAATGAAAAAAAGTCTAAGTTACAAAGATTTGAAGACCTACAGGAAATAAAACGGGCCATAAAGACATGGTTGAGAATACAACCTCCAGCATATTTCCAAACCAGATTAACAGCGTGGATTCAATGCTGGAGGAAATGTATAGACTTCGCTGGAGATTATTTTGAATAATACCATTCTATTCAAAAATGTTTTTATTAATATGTGTACAAAATTATAATTAAAATATATATTACTAGCGGATATACCCGGCTTCGCCCGGGTTTTACCCGAGTAAAGGTTTGTCTAACGAACATTTGTTAAAACAATTCTCTATAAACTTATAAAAAAAATAATAGATATATTTTGTTAATTTGAAACTCGTGAATTTGAATCTCTCGATAAAGTGAACATTTTTTCCCGGTCCCTTGAAAAATACTCGATAAGTTGAATAAAATCAATATTAATTGATTCCCTCGGTAATTGGAAGTTGAAGGAATAGTATCTTGCCTTGGAATTGTATCATTATTCTTGTCTCAAATAAATTGCCGTGTCATCCTGAATTTTGTCTTTCCTAATTTTCTACATTACAAAATCATCATTTTATCTATTCTCCCAATATATATGTTGTAGATAAATGATAAAATTAACTTTGACTTGTGCGCAATTAATAGGTAGAAAATCTTACTTTTGATAAATAATCTTTAAGATAATAAACTTAGTGATAATAAAACTTATAGATAAAAAAACTTGTTAACATCGTCGCAATGGGGGCGCTGCTTGCGAGTTAAATCTACAAATCTGCAAATAACTCTAAGGATATTCAAGATATTCAAGAATTTATTTTTTAAAAACCTTCTCGGGAATATACCTAATAATATCCCAAAATTTCACGGCGATTGGATGTATGGTTTTTGAATCTATAGAGTACAGACAGACAGACATTCAATTATATATATATATAGGTTTTTCGAGTTATGGCCAAATAGGCATTATACTTTTGGAACAACTATGTATAAAAGGGCTGATCATATAAATGTTGCTACCTGTAGTCCTGGATCTTTCCAGTTGGTCTCGAGGACCACGCCATCACCATCTCCTCAGCGGCAAAGTACGCTATCTACGTTTTCTTCGTAGATCGCGAAATGCGTGGTGTCGCTGGAGACTCGCTGGCGATTCTCCACCAAACTCTGCAGCGCTGGCAAAGGCGCCATGTTCTTTGTACATAGTATAAATGTTGCTGATGGTAGAGCGCTATTTATTGGAGTGAATATCAAGTGAACACACATTTGATATTTTTTGCTGTTTCTAGAAATTGGTCAAATATCTTTACTTGAATTGTCGTGAGAAATAAAACATTGTTTGAGGCTGTTGTTTTCATCAGCATGTACAACAAGGTTATCTAGCTGCTTAATTCAAGAAAAGGCTATAGGGCCACTTTCCAGACATGAAATCAGTTGATAATAGAGAAGTACATTATTGTAGGTTGGCTTCTGGTACATTAGAGACACGTCAACCTTTAACATTTATCACCTACACACACAGCTTTATTAAGACCACCGGTCTTATACAGATTCGCCACAGGAAGAAAGGAAGCTTAGATGGAGTTCCTGTACTCCAGGCAGCGAAGAACCCAACAACAACCTCCAGGTCCGAAGCATGTCCAGTGACCATTCGTTCCTTCGTGCATACGTCAAGGTTAACGAATCACTGAAAAAAAAAAGCTAGTGTTGAATCAGCCGCGTTCTAGTCTTCGCTCTCCTCATCAAATTGGACCACGACATTCGGCGATTCTATTAATCTCCTCCGAACCAAAAAGAAGACCTTGATCAAACGTCTCATTGTATTCATCCAGTTATATATTTTTTGACTATCGGATTGAGACAAGGATGAATCACCCAAGAGTTTCCCTTCTTTGTTTCTCCAAGCAAAAGCAACCAAATATTATATGCATGATTTCATCTTGTATTCAGCTATTACATAGATCACAAGTTAAAGGACAGTCAGTCTTCCAGCACTTTGATCGATTTTCTGGGAAGAGCACCCAACATTTATTACCCGATGTTTCACACAGCGACTCACAGTCGCTTTTTCCAAGGCTGATATTCTATATACAGTTACGAGCGTCATTCCTCATCTCCTAATCTCCTAATCAATCAACTCTGTCACCGTTTGCTTTTTTTTTTTTTGGAATGGCGCCCTCCTATTGGTTGGCTACGGTCACGCCACCTTTGCCCCCCCCCCCCCCCTCCATCATGCCCCCCCCCCCCCCCACTCGCTATTTCGTCTTTGTAACTATCGTGTTGGAGCGGGTCGCTCCCTAAATAAATGCATATATTAGATAATAACCAAATGGAATCCTCTCTTTCTTTTTCCCAGTAAGAGACGCCTACGGAAGCCAACAGTACATAGACAGATAAAGCACATAGGCTATAGTTATTAACTAACATATGCAATTAATTAAGGCGCCAATTTATAATTGTAACAAATAGTATTTGAATCAAAACATTCAATCGGGTAAAACACGGGCGTTGCCCGGGTCATTCGGCTAGTATATATATATTTTTGATAGATTCCACTATGTCATCAGCAAAGTTGCATAATCAGGAGATGCTCTTTTATCATGTACAACTCTTATATTAACTAAATTTTAACTCTTTTTAAACACAAAATATATAAAATTTGAAATATAATAATATTCTGTGTAATGAGATTCAAATATACAGTTAAACCTGTCTATAGCGCCCCCTCTGAATAGCGCCTCCCTCTCTATAGCGCCCGATTTTAAATACGTAGTACGATGCGATTTACATTAAAAGTGACCTGTCTATAGCATCCCCTCTCTATAGCACCCTATTTTGGTGAGTTCCAATAGGGGGCGCTATAGACAGGTTTAACTGTTTTTTGTTTTTTTTTTTTCTTAAACGGTATTCATTGGGACCTAGGCCCAAGACAGTTGAGTTAATCATAATAAAGAGGTCATTATGAGAATTCGAAACTATTATAGACGCGTATGATTCTTTTAAAAATTAAACAACCATTTACTGCCCTTACTGCAATGAAAAATTAATAGGAGGGCCTGGCTCATCAGTTGTGAACCCTCACAGCGGTTTCCTCAGTTTAACATACCGCTGTTATATTGCATTTTTCAGTTTTCCTTTTATACCGATACTGAAGCTGACTTCTTGGAAATGGTATTTTGAATTAAATATGGACTTAATCTATGAGGACAGTAGAAATACAGTAGAACCTCCCTGTAAAGTACACCTAATTGTAGATCCAAAGTGTCCTTTAGGGATAGGTGTCTTCTTACCGGAGTTGCAAAAAGGTAAAAATGGTAATTTTGCAAATGAAAACTGTCCTTTATAGAGAGGTGTCCTCTAGCGTGAGTCCTCTCATGGAGGTTTTACTGTACATAAAATTATAAATATATAATATGCTTCGAGCAATCTCTCTCCCGCGAACATCAAATTGAGTCTTTTATTAGAACAATTATGATACATTAGGGCGCCATGTGTTATAAGAAAGAGGTCATTGCTATCAGCGACTGGCGATCTTGACCTCAATAAAAGAAAAAATGGCAATTAACAAACAATTAAACCTCTTTAATTCAATATCGTAAGGTGTCGAAAGATGTTGGTTAAATCAGGGTGAATTTGTTGACTGGGGAATTTGATTTTAAAAAAAGTTTAATTAGAGTAAATGTTGGATTGAAGAAGTTATGCTGAATATTCTCTATTTGAGGAGTTTTACTGATTGCCCAATGATGATGATGTGTTACAGCACTAGTGTGGGAGAGAACAAATATTTCATTAAAATATTAAGAAAACTTTATTAAATAGCCACATTGTGACCAGACAAGTTTTAGAAAAAAATATATATAGATGTAAATTAAATTTATAAATGTATTTCGCTAATATAGCTTCAATATCCTGCCCAGAAGTCCTCCTCTACGTGGCGGGCGGGAGAAGCAGTACAAGAAAGGGACTGTCCTGTAGGGTGAAGTACGGTGTCGTGAGCCCCGAGCCGCTATGGTAACCGTGAACCATGGCCTGTTCTTTACGTATCTTATGGAATTTGATGGCAGAGAATCAACAGAAATTCCGTAGTGGTGTGATCGATTGTGGAGAACTGAAGAGGAATACTTTGATGGTAGGAAGTTACATATCCGAGTTGTTATCCAAACAAAGCATAAAATAAAGCTTCAAGCAACATCATAAAGCACGGATGTGTCGTGTTGAAAAGAAACGAGGATACAGATAAGAACGTGTAAACGGCTAAATAACTAATGATCTAAAAGAAAGGTTGCCTATCCCATAAAAGATATGCAAAAAGATGCACCATCTGTCGACCGCCTCTCGAGTCAGTGACAAGGCCACCAGCTTTGGCAAATTCCGAACGATCATCTGGAGACCATGATAACGGTCTAATGGTCCTCGTCAGTCCATTTATTGATTTCACAATTTTGATTTCACGAGATCCGCGAAGGATTCATGAAATCTTCAGAATCTGGCAAAGAGGTGTTTATAGCTGGTGGTTTAGCGGGAGAGGTGACCTTTCTTTTTATGGATCAATAGCCTTCCGGCAAAATGTTCATCAATAATGACCTAAATGCGCAAACAGTGTATATACAGTCATGTGAAAGGCCGTCATTAGTTGTCGCTAATGATTCATCATCAAGAGAGCCACAGTCAGTTCACGAAACAAAATAACTTTTCAGAGAGGCAATAAATTATTATTCTAAAAGTAGCCGGAAGAATCCATAAATGGCAAATGAACGCTGACGCCGGTATTTCATGATGCAAATAGGAATTTCTCCGAAATTGGCGGAAATCTTGGTAAAAAGAAAAAGCGTCACCAAGAATTCCATTTTATAAACAAGTCCAAGGTCATCGTTTACGGCAACTGTCTTTAGGACCTTCTGACAAATATTCCCTCAATAATATTCGTAATTGAAATAATTTTCATAGAATATTTTGCTGATGAATGAGGTCATTGGGTCACCTTCGGTTGTTCGACGAGATGCATATTGATGATCAATGTCCTGGAACATGTACAAGGTTACCTATTTCTGAGAGAAAAAGACCTTGATTAACTTTGACCATTAACTGGTTTGATCTTATTTGGGCACAAAATGATGATGGAATTTGTTCCTTTTCTGGTCTACATCAGTGATACGTGATCTCTATAAGGATGTGTTGTTTGTTTTATTTCATTTAATTAGAACTTTTTAAAAAATGTATCATGTGTGTTCATTTTTTTTTAACTTTGCCAATTTAAGATTGAAGCAAAGCTGGGGTTCAAACGGGGCTCTTGGCATCTTGTAAGTGCAAATTGTTTTCTTCAAAACTTACTTTAGCAGTTACTACTACTTTTTTAGTTAACTTTGCAAAAAAAAAATTCATCATAGTGTGCGTTCATTTTTTTTTTTTTAACTTTGGCAATTTAAGATTAAAGCAAAACTGGGGTTCAAACGGTGCTCTAGCATCTTGTAAGTGCAAATTGTTTTCTTCATTATTAGACATATTGTTACGACTCTTCTCAGCCGTCGATGTTTGCGTTCAAGGTTTCACTTCTTCTTTTCTACTTCTTTGCTGCACCGCTTCAATATATTTATGGTGAAAGTAGCCATGACTTTATTTATTGTAGTTGTCGTTGCTATTATTGTTCATTAAATCGAGTTCGACCTTTGGTAACTATAATGGGTAAATATTCTCCGAATATACTTTTCTTAGAAGTGTTTGATACAGAAGTGATTTGCCAGGACCTTCTCCGTCTTTGCCATTCGCCTTTTGGGAGATTTCTCACTGCAAGGACAAGAGAATGCCCTTCTTCAACGCAAGAATGACGTCGAAAGTTTATTCTGGCCTTCATTCGGTCCCCTTTTGTATTAGCCATCCAATAGGACGTTACCTGCCCTCTACCAGAGTTACTCACGCACTTGGAGGTACATTTAGGGGTTTTTCATTCATTAGGATTGAGACCAAATGGCATTTCTTAAAACATCCAGTACACATACACTTTTAGGACTTTCCAGTAACTTCATACCTACTATGATTATTGTGGTCTGTACGGTTTGTATCTGCTATTTGAAAATAACAATAGTAATAGAAAGATAGACACTTCGGCCAGTTAGAGTTTTTATGAGAAAATAAAAAACTTTAACTGGCCGAAGTCTATTTTTCACAGAAATACGAATGCTGGCCAGGCAATCTTCAGTAATAGAAAGATTAAAGGATTTTTTTTATTCGCCTTTTTTCCCGTGTTTTACAATTACTGAATGATAAAAAAGAACAATATTATTAAACAAAAATGGAAAATGCATAGGATCAGGTCATAAAATATTTTTTTAAGTATCCCATGATAGTGCATGGGTTGCTGATGGCTTATACCATCTATCGGAATAAAATTTGTATTACTAATATGTATTTATTACTATAATGGTATATTGACATGGACCTAGAAAAAGTAACTTTACACACAAAGATAGAGGACATTGCGACTGCTGTGATAGAGATACATGGAGACATCTGATGCTCTTCATTGGACACGACAACAACTAACTATTATGGGATATAAAAAAGGCGATAATTAGTTTGTATCTATTTCTATCTTTTGCTCAGAAGTTTTCAACTCCTCAAAATAAAGAAATGCTTTGTGCCCTTATTTTTGCTTATTTAAATATTTCTGGGTAACTATCGCTTGCAACAAATATTTATATATATCTACTGTGTCCCACCCACCTTAGTTTTGTCAACTACCTCAACCAAGAATTCCTCTAATATAAGCAATATATAGCTGTATGGTGGATTCAACTGGGGAATTGTGCTTGGAGAGTTCCAGGCCCTCGCAGTGAGGACAGTGGCAAGTTGTTTTAAAATATAAAAATTTGTCCTAAATAGCTTATATTTATTTCATATATACAGAAAAAATTATATTATATTATATATATTATATTATTTATATTATATTATATACATAATTTTTCTCTAGATGGATCAAGCCACAGAAACTTACAGCATTTACATCAGAGATGTTTTTCTTAACTTTAGAAAGGTCTGAGTTATAAGCAGTCGCCCTCCCAGCACTTTACCTTAATCTAATTGGCCGCTGCATATATCAACAAGGTTGTTTCAGCAATTTCACCACCACTGGATCCTCCGTGTGTGTGTTTCGGACTAGAAAAAAAAAAGAGTCAAACAATTGTGTGTTTTGAAAATAGAGCAATCCATTAAAAAATCTTTAAATAAAAAAGCATATATTGTGGATCATAATATCATTTATTTTACCAATATTTCAGTTGGCTGAATGCCAACCTTAGGTATTATAATTCTATTGACGTTATGTGGCGCTGAGTTTGTTGTTGACACACATTAAAATGTTATAATACCTTGATAAAGGTTGGCGTTCAGCCAACTGAAATATTGCTAAAATAAATTATATTTTGATCCAATATATGCCTTTTTATTTAAAAGCAATTGTGTGTTTGCTAGAGCCATTTTATTGAATATAGATAATCGTTTACAATAAGTATAACGTCATATAATTATATTTCTCAGCATTATTATAATCTGACATCTTATATTATATAAATAAATAGGTTCTAGTCATTTTTACTGCAGATTGGACACCCTAATATCATGTTTTCTCATTTCAGCAAAGTATCCGTAAAAAGGTTTTTAATTTAAAAGTTTACTAAACAAGTAGCTTGAGTTAAAAGGCGATGCATTGAATATAATAAACTAGCCGAATGACCCGGACAACGCCCAGGGTTTTACCCAATTAAATATTTTTATTCAAATACTATTCGTTACAATTATAATTTGGCGCCGTGGATGTCACTCTTGTGAAACGTCCCGCTCCAAACTTTACATGTACATTCGGTCAGCTGATATTACCTCCCATCTTCACCGCTAGAAGAGCTGCTCGCGAGCGAAAGGGCAAATTTGCAAATAACTCTACGAATATTCGGGATAGAGACCTGAAATTTTCACTATAAGTTTTTCCAAATTCGACTCTATATACTGTTAAAATTTCAATCAGATTAGTTACATATTGTGGACGTGTATAGCCGACAAACATACATACATACATACATACACTGAGTTTTATATATATAGGGATTAAACAGTCGTACCTGAATCTGTGGGAAAAAAAAAACATTTTTTTCAAAACCTTCGAGTGATGGGCTTCTCATTATCCATTTATTGCACACACAAAAAAAAAAACGTATTTTTTTTAACGGATCCAGGCACGCCAATTTTTATATAATATGTTAGCAGCGTTAAACTAAAAAATACCTTCAATTTTAAAAATCACTATTAACATCGTGGTATCTAAAACCCGGAACTGAGGAATGTTCTCAAGAAGACCTTGTCTGGAGGAGGACTCTCTCAAGGTGGGGAAGCCTTCCTTGCTGAAGAAATGTGTACACATACACAACTATATATATTTACCTACATTACCGACAAAATTATCGCCCCTTTCAATGCCTGTCTTTCCATTAGTAATTTCACATTTCAAAACCAAATATTCCAGCAGACCAGTGGATCACCTATGGGCAGCCCTTTATCTCTGGCAGCAGCAGAAATAGTCCTAATGAAAATAGATAGATGGATAAATCGTCAAGGAGGCCTAGGCATAATGAAATGGAGACGTTACATCGATGACATATACTGTGAATTCGAATCAGAGAAAGAACAACTCATTTTAGATACCCTCAATGGCTACCACCGCAGAATATCCTTTACCATTGAAAAAGAAATAAATGGAGTTTTGCCCTATCTCGATTCCCTCATAATGAGAACAGAAAATAGTTTTCATACCACCGTTTATTACAAGAATAGTTTCGAACCATCATACCTCCCGTTTAATTCTTATGGTCCCACATCTCACAAAATAACAGTAGTGAAAACCTTAACCAAGCGTTTATTCACCCATTGCTCCCTCCCCAAATTTAAAGTAATAGAAAGAAATAATATTTACAGAAATCTTAGAAAATTTGGCTATCCCCCACTGTTCATCGATCAACATTGTTACAATCCATCCCATCATAGAACCCAGCAGACTTTCAAAACTCACCAACCAATTTAAAAATAGCCCTGGAAATAAAGAAATACGGAATCAAGTTCTTTTTCCGCACCCCAAGAACCATCGGTAATATCCTTAGAAATCCCATCACAAAATCGACCACAGACCAGAACCCCCTTCAGAAGAAAAAAGCCATATATTCCGTGTCATGCATCGATTGTCCATCTATATACGTAGGAGAAACAAGCAGGAAAATAATGACAAGATTGAAGGAACATAATTACAATATGAAGACTAAAGATCCAAGATCCCTCATTTTTCAACATACCATGAATACCGGCCACAAATTTAATTTAGATAGTCCAACTTGCCACTACAGTAACATAACCACCAAATCTGAAAGATTAATCCTTGAATCGCTGATTTCCAAACAACACAATAGCATTAATCGTAGAATAGATATCCCAGAACAGTTTTGTCATATTCCATACCACAAAAATCAGATTTCTCGCTTATCCAATCCATAGTCTAAAACTTAACTTTATTAAAATATTGAAATTTAAGGTTAATTCACTTCCAATTATCGTGAAGATAAAGGCTGCCTGGCCGGCATTCATATTTCTCGAAAAAAAGATACTTTAGCCAGTATAAATCTTTTTAAATATAATAAAAAGATTTATACTGGCTGAAGTATCCTTTTTCAAGAACTATGAATGTCGGCCAGGCAGCCTCTATCTTTACGATAATCAAGACCAATTTTGGTCCCGAGGTAGAGGTAATAAAAATATTTATACTGGCTGAAGTATCACTTCCAATTGTTAAACATAGTAAAATAGTAATAATTTATGTAGATTTAATACTTTACTTTCTGACAATTTATGTAAAATTTGTAACAAATTAATGTATGTAACGTATATAACTGTCTCTTAAAAATCAAATAGTTCATTTTTGCCTGTAGAAGGGCGGCTCCAGCCCGAAAGCTCGCGTATATCATAATAAAAGAAACTCATTGCGAAAGGTTGAATTTTTATTTTTATTATTTTTCCACATTTGTAACAATTGATTAGAAGAATCAATAAAACTGTTTAAATTGTCTAAAACCCGGAGGCGATTCTATTCAGGGAATGACAAAGTGAAAACAACAGTGTAAAGTTGTGTCGGGAATTCCCTAAAGTGAGGAGAACAGGACTTTTGAAAGGAAAACATCCCCAAAGGATGTTGACAATAAGAATGGCGGTAGTATGAAACAGACGACCGTAAACATAGCGCGGATGTTGAAATGGAGAGCGGCGGATCCTAAAAGTGAGAGTGCGGCAAGGAGGAAACTCAAGTGTCCGGAAATGACCTGCGGGAGGATGACCCAGTTTGTCAGCGCCGTTCCACTTCCAGCCTTCCTGCCTGCCCGCCCTGCCCTTCTCTGCCTGTTGTTAGCGCGGTAGATGCTGCTATAAGGTTGTGTCAACACCTGCAACAAATTCCTAATTTATGCAAATTTTAATTGTTTTTTTACGTTTATATTGTCATATTGAAGCAATGTTGGCATCCAAGACAATTTTGGTCCATTATCTATTCCATTGCCCATTCCTACAGGAAAAGAGACTGGAAATTCGCGAAATTTCGGGCATAACTCGCTACAATGAACAACATGTATATAAAATGTTTACTACTTTCCTGCTGTTTGTTGTTTATAAATATTTTAAATTTATCAAGGCGATTGATAAAATGAGGGAAGAAGTGCTCAACTCCACAGACAACGGCTGATTGCTCCCCTCCCCTCTAAATTGCTTTTCCTCCTCACTCATGTACATATACTAGCCGAATGACCCGGGCAACGCCCGTGTTTTACCCGATTGAATGTTTTGATTCAAATACTATTTGTTACAATTATAAATTGGCGCCTTATATAAATGCATATGTTAGTTAATAACTATAGCCTATGTGCTTTATCTGTCTATGTACTGTTGGCTTCCGTAGGCGTCTCTTACTGGGAAAAAGAAAGAGAGGATTCCATTTGGTTATTAACAAATATATGCATTTATTTAAGGAGCGACCCGCGCCAACACAATGGTTACAAAAACGAAAAAGCGAGTGGGGGGGGGGGGGGGCAAAGGTGGCGTGATCGAAGCCAACCAATAGGAGGGCGCCATTCCAAAAACAAAAGCAAACGGTGACAGAGATGACTGATGAAGAATGACGCTCGTAACTGTATATAGAATAACCTTTTAGGGGAATCCCCTTGTAGGACAATAGTGTCGTAATAAAGGTTTTTGTTGTTGTTGTTGCTATATTGTCATATTGATCATCTTTATATTTCAGATAAAATAACATCAAACACCGCTGGTTCGATGGAAAAACTCCCCTCCTGAAAACCAACTCAAAACTTAACAGATCAGACTTCACTATGCTTTCCCGTCTTAGAACAGGCCATCTACGCCCAATGATTTTCACAAGTGGATCCAAAACCTTTCCGAATTGCACCAAATGTCAGGATTCTCCAGCGAGCCCAGAACACATCATGCAATGCATCGGGCATTGCCGAACAGACATCTACACCGACCAAGCTGTGGTCATCGAGGCGATAAAGAGGCCTTCAGGATCTGGTCTAGACTTGAAGTACGGACCTGGGACAAGATTTTTAAAAAATATTTCAGATGACAATTGATAAAAATAGAGCTGCGTGTTTTGATTCGTTACTGCTGGAAGGGTGAACTTTCAACTAGAAAAGCTTCAGAATAGATTTGTTCTGCCGAAGGTAAAGGAACAATTGAATATGCGGCGATTTCAAAGTGGTACAAGCGTTTCGATTCAGGCGACGTGAGTCTTGAAGATAAGGTTTGTTCCGGGAGGTCATTAATATTGGATGATGGAGACTTCAAACCGTGTTGGAGCCTTCATCGAGCACTCGAGAATTGTCTGATATGTTTGAAGTTGACAAATCGACAATTCACCGACACTTGAAACAACTTGATTTCGTTCACAAAAAGCCGCGCCAAGATTGAAAATTTCTCGCGTAAAACGTATTCAAAGAATTCACAGAGTGGCCACATTAAAATTGATGAAAATATACGAACCAAAGTCAAAAATGGGCAACCTTATTAAAATATGAAAATTAGTTGGTTATTTGGGCCTATTTGCATATTTTTGAGTTTTAAAATGATAATGCTGATATATTCAGGATTTCCTATATTGCTACTAAATTCTATGATTTTTAATCTTCTTTTCGGTTGAAGAGTTTTATTTGATTCTAAAACGAACAATTTTGAATCACTAGAGTTATATGCATTTATAATATTTTCTGTACCAAACCTGTAACTAAATAAAGTGATCTTTCACAAGATTTTCATCTATTTTAGCACAACCACTACGTGAAAAGTCTTCAGCTCTAATTCCCAAGAGTACAAGCTTACCTCTAACAAACTACACTTAAGTTTATATAAAATAACGTACCTGGATCTGTAAAGAAAGAAAAAATAACATTTTTTTCTCAAAATATTTCGAGAGATTTCTCCCTCTTTATCAATTTATTGCACAGTGATAAAGAGGGAGCAATCTCTCGAAATATTTTGAGAAAAAAAATTTTTTTTTTCTTTACAGATCCAGGTACGTCCTTTTATATAAACTTAATTGATGGATCGCCTTTTGATTCAAACTACACTTAGTAAATTTTTAAAAAATTACCTTTAAAATATATTTAAAGTTTTAAAATGGCATTTGAACATTTAAAAAATGTAAGATGTGCCTTATCTCAGACAATTCACGAGTGCTTGATGAAGGCTCCAACACGGTTTGAAGTCTCCATCATCCAATATTAATGGCCTACCGGAACGAACCTTATCTTCAAGACTCATGTCACCTGAATCGAAACGCTTGTACCACTTTGAAATCGCCGCATATTCAATTGTTCCTTTACCATCGGCAGAACAAATCTATTCTGCAGCTTTACTGGTTGAAGGTCCTACCTTCCAGCAGTAACGAATCAAAACTCTCAAATCCATTTTTATCAATTGTTATCTGAAATACAAAGATGATCAATATGACAATATAAACGCAAAAAAAAAAACAAATCGTTAATTTCACATTAAATATATTGGCGAGAGAGTTCAATTATAAACACACATTTTCTTTTCTGTCACTCATGGTCAACAGTTGACCATAGTTGACGTGCTGTGTTCCTGGAACCCGGGTTTTACCTAGCCTATCTCATAGCCATAGAACCCATCATCCTGAAAATGCCATTAGAATCAAAGGCTCGCAACAAATATGTGTTTACTTTAAATTGCTAAGCAGTATTTAATCTGTATCTTTTTGTTCTTTTTAATTCATGTTCAACTATAGCATTATTTCACGATTCAACTTACACTGTTTCCTCTTCAATACAAATTCTTTCCAGTTGGTCTCGAGGACCACACCATCACCATCTCCTCAGCGGCGAAGTACGCGAACTACGTTTTCTTTGTAGTTCGCTAAATACTTGGTGTCGCTGGAGACCCGCTGTCGATTCTCCGCCAAACTCTGCAGCGCTGGCAGAGGCGCCATGTTCATTGTACATAGTATGATGCATATATATAATTATATTTTTTAAATAGTGAAGGCTGTGTACTTTGCATGTATTGACAATATATATATATGTCAATAAAATTATTTTAATTGTCAATTGTCTTCACTATAAATACTTTATATACTAGAAACAGCCTCACCACATCTTCCATCCTGTAGTTTGGAAAACGATCTATTGATTCTTTTTACTCGAGTTTACACAAAATAAAAACGTTAGAAATCCACTCGTATCACTGGTTCATACCTTGAATTTGTGCTGTGAGTCACCAAATATAAGTTTATGACTTTATAGCATAAAATCGCCTGTGCCAATTGCACTAATAATGCCACAACTTTTTCACAAAGTAAATATATTGTCGCGTATATCAGCCTGAAAACACCTACAACCTCCGCCAATAGATGGCGCTTTTGCCTATTTCTAGTCTGGAACTATTGTGGATATCGCCGACTGCTGTGGTCCTGTTTCCTGGGACAAATGAGTGTAAATATCCGTTGATGATAGCCCTATGATGTGAAATAGTGTAAATACCTGTTAAATGATATTCGAGTTATTATGTAATGTGGTTTAAAGATGACAATAAATGGAGGAGTATTAGAAGTCTTTGTGCCGGTTGCTGTTATGACTCTCTCGCCAACATCACGGTAGTTACTCTTCTGGTAAGTCTCTCGTGTCCCCCCACTAGTGGTAAGGCCGAGAGATACTGCCAGAGGAAAGTAGATCCACTTGAGTAGTGGTTCTCAGGAAGTCTTTGGGTGGTCTGCAGGGTAGGGTTGCAGAGGAGAGCAACGAAGCCTGAGTATGTGATCCACGAAGGAGAAAGCGGCGTCGTCGCGAAGAACCTTATATTTTATTTGCAGCGTTGATAAGGAGCGGACCGGGGCTTCACAGGTATACGAGATCACCAGTCAAGCACACAGAGAACCCTTTAAACGTCTCCACTCGAACACCACTCCACCACTCCCCGCATTCCGTTTTAACACTCTTTTATATACAAACATGTCCACATTCGTCCAATGAGAAGACGTGGGAGATCAGTTCACTTAACAAATAAACAACATTCTTCCCGCATAACTGAGACTATTAAAGCTGCTATGTTTGCCAAATAATTTGACAGAACTGTTAGAAAGTTTCAGCCTAAATGATCCAATCCTTCACAATATGTTTCATTTATATGGAGATATTGGAAAGGTTTGTTTAACAAATAGCGTACAATGTTGAATTAAAATCGCCCTTGTGTGTGTGTAAGCAAAGGTTGTGCAACTTACCGACCTTACCATCGTTGCATATTTCCGCTGAAATAGCATCAGACTTTCTCTCTCGTGACTCCAGGATTTAAAAAAAAAAAACAACGACAAAGGGAAACGAAATGTTTTAAGAAACTTTACCATTTACTGTGAAAATATTTTTATATAAAAAAGAACAACGTTCATTATACATTGGAGTTAAAAAAACGATCCATTGAGAATATAATTATCTAATGTTCATCAATATTATTATTACTATAAAAAAGATCAACCCATATATATAATCCTCATATATTTACAGATTTTTTAGTATATTACCAAACTCCGCCCTTGCCGGTCCCAAGCACGGATGAAAAAAGAGGAGGGGGAACAGTAACAAGCTCACTAAAAAACCTGGGCTCAGCTGGCCCGGCTGATAGTACCCTGTTAGGGCTCCTAATCCAGGGATACAGGATGAACAGCGTTTGTACTCCATGTTAGGAGCGGCTGCACATGGCATCTGTTCCTCATGTCAGAGGCGGCCATTTCTTTTGGAGCTAAGTCGGCCTGCCACTGAGTAGTGCTCCCAGTCTTAATGACAAAGGCAGACGCATTCTACTTCACCCAGTGTGGAGATAAGAAAGAAGGAGAAGAAGAAGTATATCACCATTATTTTATTCATTTTCTCTTTTTCAAATTTGAATTTGACCGATGAGACAAAATTGTTTCCATGTGCTCTACTGTTCAATAAATTGTTAAAGAGGGAGCAACCCCTCGAAATATTTTGAAATAAAATTGCGTGCTTCTTTTTTAAATCTAGGTTGGTATTTTTTTATAAGTATACTATACATACCAGTTCTTCCGAGAAATTAAAAAAATAATAGGCAGAAGCGAAATTAAAATATAATAAAGTTAGCAAATTCTTGGATCTCTTAATTTCTCTCATCGTCGTACCCAAGAAATACACTGGCCAAAAAAAAAGCATCATCTATATTTACGTAAATTTTCTGAAAATTGGCAAGTTCTCCATATAGTGGTAATCTGATAAATAATTAATTGAAATTTTAAAAATCTATGTAAATTTATTGAGATACACGGTTTTTTAAATTAATATTTAGTGTGTCCTTCGTTGGCACGTATACAAGCAGCTACACGGTGTCTACAGTTTTTTATGGCTTCTTGTGGGATGCTGGACCGAGATATTTCGATTTTTTGCCAAGGCTGTTGAAGATTACATGGCTGTGCAGATTTCCAAAATTCCCCCTCCGTCTTGTTCCATACATGCTCAATTGGGGAAAGATTTGGGAACATGCGGGCCAGGGAAGGATTTCTGCATTTTGAAAGAAGGATCGTGAGATTGTATGTGGTCGGGCATTATCTTGTTGGAAAATGACATTATTAGTCTACTCAAAAATGGTAACACAACAAGTTGCAACACATATGTTGCGTATAGCTAAGCGTTCACTATGCCTTGAATAAAGACTTAACAGGGGTCCTACTTTCATAGCTGAAGCCACCCCACACCATGAAGACAGGGGTTCTTTCTGTATTCCTTTCCACAATACAGTCCTGAAGGGATCTTTCTTGGAATCTACGTCTAACATGTATCTTACCGTAATGAACCCCCAAACTGAATCTGGATTATAAGAATGACAGAATGCCAAAGACGTCTCTCTTTACATTAGCTGAGCCTGTCTGTCTCTGGCAGAGAGTGGAATTCTTAATAAAGGCCTGACACTACGGAGTTCAGCTTCAATAAGACGGTTAATGGTGTTCAGAGATAGCCAGATTCATTCTGCGTATGTAAAGATGAAAGGATTTAAAAGCACGAATGTTTCTTTTATACATAATACAAACTTCTACTGTCCTTACTGCGATGAAAAAATATATTGGGAGGGCTTGACTCATCAGTGGTGAATCCTCTCAGCGGTTTCGCCAATTTAATTCACCAGACCGCTTCTCAGAGCTCTAATACTGTATTGGACTATTCTGCTTATATACGCAGCACTGAAGGGTGGAATATCAGAAATGGTTTTTAAGAAAACTATGGACATAAGCTTATAGGACAGTAGAATTACATTAAAATATTTGCATCGAGCAATGCTCTTCCGCAAACAATAAAGACAAGGTCAGTTAGGCATATATATATTTTAATCGCAGTAAGGACAGTAGAAGTTTGTATTGTGTATAAAAGAAACATTCGTGCTTTTAAATCCTTTCATTTTATATGTATAGATGGCGCGTTATTGCTTTGTGTTAATATGTAAAGATGCTTTAGTCATTGGTACTATTGTTGTCCTGTTTGCTACAACCATCCTTCAAATCCTCCTATCTCTCTGTTGTTGCTTTAGGGCGACCTGAGAGCCATGTTTTCTTAAACTTTTCTCTTCCTCATTGAAATCGAATCCTTACAACAGTACTTTGCAACATACTTTCATAGCAATTTCTCTAGTCGGAATTCCACCTTCTCTGAGGCCTATGATTCTGCCTCTTGTAAAATCAGGAATTTGCTTCTATGACGGCCTTTTTTCTACCTTTGCATTCTACACACACACAGATTAAAGATTATCTTTAAAAAAATTTTAAAAACAAGATAAACACTAGGATGTTATTTATGTAAATATCCTTTCATGAATAAACAAGGCTATTTTTATGCACTTATATTCTAGTTACGGTTTCAGTAAATTGATCATTTACATGCCTCAATTTTCAGAAAATTTTATAAAGTGTTTATAGGTAGTGTAATTTTTGTGGCTAGTTTATTTATGGATGCATGTCTTGGAGACGACAGCGATGGTTTGGTCGTCGTCAACCAAGCCGACAAGTTAGCTTCACAGGCCAGAAGACCGCTGGATGATGAGAAATGTTTCCCGAATGAAAGGCTGACACAACAGCAGGAGCGTGTAGGATCATAAAACCATCCTGGAAGGTCCCTAGTCAGAATACCTCCTTCTTTAATACCGAGGCTTACAATCCTAAGATGCAGAAGGGATCAACTCTCGTGTGCCTAGCGAGCCAATATAGGAAGAACTTATACAGGATAAAACTCATCATAATCCACTGCTTGAGAAAATCAGTAAATCTTCAACTGGGAACTAACAAAAATGAGTGAAATAGGCTCATGTAACTATTCCACATGCTACCTTGCTAGGTGCGGCAGAACCAGTACAGATGGAACAACGACAGGTGAAACTGCAGACATGGCTGTCTGAGATAGGACTTGCAGGGTGGGGCCAACTCACGTCGACGTTTGGTCACAAAGAAGAAGAATGGCCAGTCGAAGGTGATGAGGATATTCATTTACTAGCTTGTCCACGGTAGATGTAATAGATTATTTGCCTAGCTTGGAAGCTCCAACTTGCTGCGTATGGTGAAAGTATTGAAGAGCAGAAACAGACTGGCTGCTCAAACTTGCAGCGTACGGTATTGGAGAGCAGAAACCAAGCAAGACCAAGGCCTAGCTTATGTTCATCGTAGGATACGTTTTCCGCCCATTTCCAGCAACTAGTCAATACAAAATGCTAAACATGCGACGTCAATAAGATTGCTTCTCTTAGGAAGTAGGCTAAAAAAGTAAATTTCCAACACCCTACTTCCTGGCTGGTTCGTCTGATATGGCAGTATCGTCTGATAATCCAGTTCGAAGACCCCCGAAAATCTTTCCATTTGTATACCCGCGAAGTCGTAGTGGAATCCAAATGAACGAGGAGGCAGCCACGCTTCATTCTCATCAAAACAAATATACAATTCTAACACGTGGTTGTCGAAGCCAACGTCGAAGAGATTGGATCCACCCATGAAGACAGGCCACTACCTGATAGCCAGGTTGTGTGGAATGGTGGAGATCCAGACAGATCCAGCCCAGACGAGCTCAAGTGTCGACTGTAAACACGGCGGCGTCTGCCTGCATCAAAGGAGCCGCCAACATAAACATCAGAACACGGCTTGGTTTGCTACCCACCAGTCGCGTGTTTTCCACTGTCCTCTTAATGGGGAGAGAAGTTTTCCCACCCTCTTAACTCACTCTAGAGAGGAGTGGAGTGGAGGCGACTCCGCGTGTTTGCCTTTCGTCGGAATTCCACTAGCCGGAGTTGGTGAAGCTGTAAGCTAGCTTCGACCCTTGGTTAGCCGGCGTAAGACGCACGAGTCTCAAAACTCTAAGGGTCTTCGCTCTGTGTGTGCGCCATTGGGAGCGTCCTTGCCGTGCGCGAAAATTGCACCAGGGCTAGGCCTGGTGTTGAAAAACCAAGGGGTGCACACAGCAGTACCACCCCCCCGCGTTCGCGTCGTTCCCCGCGTAAACCTCAGAACCTCAGAGGTCCTTGATTCGACGGCAGATTCAGGGAGTACTGGGAACTAAGGGTTCGAGGGCTAAAGGGGGGGGGAGTCCTATTGGAGCGTAGGACGGGTTTAACTAAGTCCGAACGAGAGGGCTCGGTCAGCAACCTTGCCAAAGTACTCTCGGTGACGCCTGTGGGTGAATGGTCAACCCCATGGAGCCAGACCATAATGGCGGGCGCGAGGGGCCTACCAGTGGCCGCTCGGTGCATGGAGAATGCATCAATTCTTTTGGCTGTGTGATCTGGATATCAGCAATGGGTATGCCTTCGCATGCCGGTTTATGGACCGAAAGGTCTGGGTGGCCACTGCTTCTAAGATGTCCTCTTAATATGTATTAAATAAAGTTAGTTAGAAGGAGATTTTTACCCCCTCCTTTCTGCTATTTAGTGATCTTATTTAAATCCTTGCAACAGCCCACAAAGAATCATCACAGCGAATTCTTCTACCGAATCTCGCTCAGTGTTTTGTGAACCGACTACCCTACATTTCTTCACAAAGTGGCGTCCCCGGGTGGGCTTCTGACAAGGCAAGATCAAGTGGATTAACGGCGGAGTACAAGTTCAAGACTTAAGATAAGTACCTTTTGTTTTACCCTCTGTTTATAGTGTTTTTTGAAAAATGGAAATTTTAAAAAGACATAGAAATGTACTTAGAAAGCGACTAACTCGCTGCTTGAAGACGACAGAAGAGTTTCTGTCAGGTACTCCACCGATACTTGTAGAGGACATTGAATGTAATAGAGAGATCATTGAAGAAACTCACAGTGAGCTTCTTGTGATCCAAAGCAAGATAAGAGACTTCATGCTCACTTCAGACGTTAGCGAAGAGGAACTAGAGCAAGACGATGAGGAAGCCTTGCAATATACCCAGAGATATAAAAGGATATATAAAAAATGTCTCGCTCTTGTTGAACCCAGGAACTCTGCATCCAGTCCCACGACCAGTGAAGTGAGCTTCGCTTCTAGCTCACACCATAGAACTGTAAAACTACCCAAGATAGAATTAAAGAAGTTTACAGGAGAAATAAAAGATTGGTTGGGATGGTGGGCACAGTTCAACAAGATACATGTCGATCCTACTTTAGAAGACAGCGACAAGTTTCAATATCTTGTACAGTCTATGTCGCCGGGAACCAGAGCTAGTAAACTGGTTGATAGTTACCCCCTGACTGCCGAGAATTACCCCAAAGTTATAGAAACTTTGACAGAAAGATTTGGAAGGCCTGAACTGTTGCAACAAGTCTATGTCAGGGACCTTATCCGCCTTATGCTCGATTGCCCCTCCAGACAACAGTTGAAGGTGACTTCATTTTATGATGAGTTGGTGACTCATTTGAGAGCATTGGAATCCTTAAAGATTGAGGCCAGACAGATGTCTGTATTTATATTTCCAATGATTGAGGCATGTCTCTCAGAGGAACTCATGAAGGCTTGGCAAAGAAGCCCCCTCCATGATGTCAAGATTGATGCCAATGATTCGACTCAAACTAGAGTTGACCTAATTATGGAGTTTCTCCAAAAGGAAGCTGCAGCAGAACAAGACAGAGCCTTAGCTGGATCCAAGTTTGGACTTAGATCTCTGAAACAGGATAGAAACGTGGGCAGACAATCACATCCTGCTAAGATACCTACGGCCTCTGGACTCTTTGCTGGACGTGCCCAGAATTGCATCTTTTGTAATAGAGATCATAAGAACCCAGAATGTCTTGCTGCGCGCAGAATGAGCATTAAAGAAAGAAGAGAGCGTATTAAAAACGCTAAATGTTGTTTCTCCTGCCTCCAACCAGGTCATATCTCTTCTAATTGTAGAAGGCGCATAACTGAATGTATTCGATGTAAGAAGAAGCACCTTGATATTTTATGCCCTCTTAATGCTCCTGGACGAGAGTCAGCGGATGAAGACAAGGAACAGGTGGAAGACTGTGACGTTTCTCCTACAGTTGAAAACGGAGTTTCATTTTCCGGTCTTAGCGCTTCGTCTCTGATTTTGCTACAGACTCTGAAGATTAAGGTCGAAGGTGCGACTTCGGCGAAAGTAATGCGTGCCCTCCTTGATACAGGTTCCCAACGATCCTATATTTTGTCTAAAACTGCCCAGGATCTCGGACTATCTCCCATTGGCCAGGAATCACTTAAACATGTGGTGTTTGGAGGTCATACTAGTGAAAGTGTCCACCAAGAATACAGAGTCAATTTGGTTCATGCATCGGGGAATTTTAAGATGGTAGCGAAGCTTCTTGACCAACAAAAAATCTGTGGTAACCTACCAAGATTGAGCCGCGGGCCATGGTTGAAAGAACTCAAAGCCCGCAGAATATGGGTTCCTGATATTGGAAAGGATGACATGGAAATTGAAATACTTCTAGGATGCGATGTATTGGGATCTATTTTCATGATGAAATCTTGTGTGTTGTCAAATGGCTTGACTGCGTCGCAGACGCGTTTCGGATGGACTTTAATGGGAGAATGTCAGCCAGGTAGTGACGTTTCACTCGCTCATCATGTTACAACGATGACAATTTCGGAGAGCAGTGTAACCAATCTGTGGAATCTCGATGTTCTTGGCATTATGGATCCTATTGAGGTTAAACAGAGAGATCAGAGAGACGCACTGGCGCGTCGACATTTTCTAAAAACGGTCCAACATTCTGTTTCAGGAAGATATGTTGTTTCCCTCCCGTGGACTGTAGAGAAAGCTAAAATCGCGGACAACAGGGAGGTTGCTATGAAGAGATTAGAACAGACGACTAAGAAATTAATCTCTTTGAATCTTTATGAGGACTATGATGATATTTTCCGAGGCTGGTTGGATGATGGGATAATTGAGAAAGTCCCAGCTGAACAACACGACGCTGAGGCCTTCTACCTGCCTCATCGTCCTGTGGTGAAACTCTCCAGTGGGACTACGCCTATCAGGCCTGTCTTTGATGCTTCTAGCAAGGTCTATAGATCCCCATCTTTAAATGACTGTCTTGAAAAGGGACCTAACCTCATAGAGATGATTCCCAACCTTATGCTAAGGTTTAGAAATGGCAAGTTTGGTGTCGTGGCAGACATTAAGAAAGCGTTTCTTCAGATTGAGGTGAATGAAAGGGACAGAGATTACCTGCGTTTTCTGTGGTATTCCCAAAATAGAGAAAAGACAGAAGTATTTAGACATAGACGTGTCGTTTTCGGCGTTAACTGTAGTCCTTTCATTTTGGGGGCAGTAATAGAATACCACCTGTCTAATGTTCGACCTGAACATAAACCGTTAGCTCAGAGGTTGCAGAAATCCTTTTATGTGGACAATTTAGTCACAAGCGTGAACTCTTTTGAAGAGTTACAAGATCTCAAATTGACCGCAACGTCCATCATGGATAATGCTAGGTTGGAGCTAAGCCGTTGGGAGCATAGCCTGGACGTGGCCTCCGATACTTACCCCTTTGAAAGAGCAGAGATATCTAAAGTGCTTGGTATATGTTGGGATAAAAGGGAAGATTGTTTGTCATGTGAAATTCCCGTAGCCATACCCCCCAAGATAACCAAAAGGAGTATCCTGTCCTGCTTAGCTCAGATATATGACCCTATTGGATTTCTGAGTCCAATATTAATAAAGCCTAAAATTCTATTGCAAAAAGCTTGGACTCTAAAGTTGGCATGGGACGATGAATTGGACCGTCACTACAAGGATGAACTAAGCCTATGGTTCGACGACCTTCAGCTGCACAAAGGCATGGCAATTCCTAGGAATTTCAATCCATTGATGGTACCGCAGAAGGACTGGCAGATACACACGTTTGTTGATGCTAGTAGTGAAGCTTATGCTGCTGTGGTCTTCCTTCGGACTCGGGTTGGTGACAAAGTTGAAGTGCATATGATGGCGGCTAAGTCTCGAGTCGCTCCTCTCAAGAGACCTACGATACCAAGACTTGAACTTTTAGCCTGTGTTGTAGGAACACGATTAAACAAGATGATCTTTGAAGCTCTAGAGTTAAAAGATATCAAAAATGTATTCTGGTCTGATGCCACAACAGCCCTCGCTTGGATAAAACGCGATGATCAGTGGGGTACCTTTGTCGGGAATCGCGTGAAGGAGATATGCAGACTTAGTGATCCTGGAAATTGGAGATATGTTCCTAGCGAGTGCAATCCAGCTGATTTACCCTCCAGAGGATGCAGCCTCTCCCGACTGATACAGTCTAGATGGTGGGAGGGCCCTTCCTGGTTAAAACTCTCCGAAGAATTTTGGCCTTCCAGGTATAAAGACCTGAATGAAGAAGAAATCTGTGCGGAAAGAAAGAAAATTGCTGTTGTGACAACAGTTAAGAGTACCGATCATTGGTACATGAAATATTTCTCCTCGTTCATAAAAAATGTGCGGATGATGGCGTGGATTAGAAGGTTCATCAACAACCTCCGATCTTCAACGAAAGTAAAGGGCGAACTTTCTGTGAAGGAGATCGATGAAGCGGAGCTGGCGCTTTTGAAATTAGTTCAGGCCGAGTGTTTCCCTAGCCACTCTATACCTGGTCTGAAGGTATGTGAAGTAGAAGGAATCCTGCGTGTGAAAACAAAATTGATTTACAGCAGCGACGAATATGGCTTCCGTTTGCCAGTACTATTACATGGGACTCATCCGTTGATTGAACAAATGATATGTGATTCACACGTTGAGAATTGCCACGCTGGTGTACAATTTTTGATGAACAAACTTCGGGAAAAATATTGGATAGTAAAAGCGAGACAGACCATTAAGAAAATAGTGAGAAGATGTGTCACATGTCGCCGCTTCTCCGCTAAACCCGTTGTGGTGGAAGACGCTCCAATACCTGCCACTCGAGTACATAACGCCAAGGTATTCGAGGTGGTAGGGATTGATCTGGCGGGCCCTCTCTATCTGAAAGATCAGACCAAGACCTGGGTTGTTCTCTTCACCTGTGCTGTGTACCGCTGTGTACATTTGGAACTGGTAATATCTCTCAGCACAGAAGATTTCCTAATGGCCCTGGAGAGATTCATCAAGAGACGAGGACGTCCATCCACCATCTTCAGCGACAACGGAACAAATTTTGTAGGAGCCAATAACTTCTTTAAAAAGATTGACTGGGAACGCGTTTCTAACGACGGGAAAGTGAAACGTATTGAATGGAAATTCATCCCGCCCACTGCTGCCTGGTGGGGTGGATGGTGGGAGAGATTGATTCGTTCCCTCAAAGACATACTAAAAAGAATGCTTGGAACATCAACATTAACATATCAACAATTGATGACCCTGCTGTGTCATGCAGAGGCAGTGATGAATGGAAGGCCCATGACTTATGTCAGCGACGATCCGAATGATCTTGTGACTATATCACCTTCCATGTTTCTACAAGAACAGACAGATGTCGAGTTTCCCGAGTGCCAGAATATGGGATCTAATCCAACGACACAGAAACTGCGCAATTTGAGCAAGCTGAGGGAGGAGTTGAAATCACGATTCAGGAAGGAATATTTGTCCCTCCTGGTCCAGAGAAACAGACGCATTTACAATCCAAAACTCCAGGCTGGGGATGTTGTCCTAGTTGGTATGGACAATAAAAAGCGTAACTTCTGGCCATTAGCAGTGATCGAGGAGATATTATTTGGAAGAGATGGAGTGAATAGATTAGTGAAGGTGAAAACCGCAGTAGGAACCTTCCTAAGACCTATTCAGAAAATATATCCCTTGGAAATATCATCAACAGCAGCTTCTTCGCGTTTGCTGAACGATAAAGAGAAAACTGCAAAAATACAGACTAGATCGGGAAGAACCATTTGTAAACCCAACCGATTGGACGATTATTTGTGTTTTTCTGTGTGCCTAGATAAAAACAGGTGGGAGTGTGTGTGGAATGGTGGAGATCCAGACAGATCCAGCCCAGACGAGCTCAAGTGTCGACTGTAAACACGGCGGCGTCTGCCTGCATCAAAGGAGCCGCCAACATAAACATCAGAACACGGCTTGGTTTGCTACCCACCAGTCGCGTGTTTTCCACTGTCCTCTTAATATATGCCGGCTTGTGGACCGTAAGGTCTGGGTGGCCATTTGCTCCAGGGGTGTCCTCTTAATATGTATTAAATAAAGTTAGTTAGAAGGAGATTTTTACCCCCTCCTTTCTGCTATTTAGTGATCTTATTTAAATCCTTGCAACAGCCCACAAAAAATCATCACAGCGAATTCTTCTACCGAATCTCGCTCAGTGTTTTGTGAACCGACTACCCTACATTTCTTCACACAGGTGATGCCCCAGACCAAGGATACTAACCCTGATTACATGTTAATAAGGTTGAAGAGTGTCGAAGGTTGGGAAGCGCCAATCAGAACACCGGGGAGTTGGCTGTCCTGGCAAGCCCTATTATATTACAACTGCGGACAAAGTGTTATCATATTGTAATGACCGTGTTTAACATTTCTAATAGGTGTCGTTTCTAGAAAGAGTTCCCTCATCATATTATCATAAATCATTCCAGTATTTTTCTTCCAGTATATTCTAAACAAAGTGTCGGATGACTTAGATTCTTTACTACAGGATTTTCCTTGACAAAATCCACGCTGATTCGGATACAGATTGAAAATCCTAAAAGCCGGATTTGATCAACTCTGAATTTCCCTTTACGCGAACGATGCCAATGACCTGCTCTAGAACGATCTCAATAAATGATGCGGAGGGTAGTTCAGAAGAACACCCACGGTGATTCTGAAGAAGTTTTTGAGTAGTTGAAAGGGAAGCTTTCCCGAAGTGCTGCATATAGCATGAGAAAACATGCGATGAAGGGAGGAGGTATTAATAAACATTATAAAGGATGTCGAAGTTCTTGGAGAATCGACAGTGTCCGAAGCAGACAAAGTCGGCGCCGGCCAGCATAGGCTGATCCCCGAAGCGATGGGCATTTTTTTTCTAAGCTATCAGTTGACTTTTCTAAGCCAGTTCGAACAGACCATGTTCTTTCAGTCTTTGAGTGACTTGATAGAGATTATTGTATAGATCTTGATTGCTTAAGTAGAGCCGCTGTAGGATGTCTTTCCGGAGAGGATTCATTAGCTGAATTCATGCAGGTAGGAAAATGTTTTTCTTGGTTGTAAAAAATACATTTTGTGTGAGAGAGAGAGACTTGTCTTTAGGGGAAAGATGAGGGTATGTTGCTTCTTAGTGCTTCTCCAGGAGTGGTACTGCAGATCCTAGGTATCGTTTCTCCAGGTCATACCTTTCTCGGTGGCGACATGGTCAGACACTCACTCGATGTTCCAAAAATAGAATCGCCCCGTAACAGCCCTTGTCTAGCATAAGGCTGGAATCTCGTGGAGGGTGAGATTCTGGCAGAGATATGGAACAAAGGGTGCTTATACCTGAAACAATGGGAGCGTTATGGACGAGGATGATGTTCCGTCGCGTAGAAACGGCACGATGGCATTTGGGCGATTCGATCTGTGTACAAAGTATTCCTGGAAGATTCTAAGGACGGAGCTGAATCCATCGCTAACGGCTCACGCGAAGCCAGATCAGCATCCATTGACGTAGCCTAGACTCTAAGCTCAGAGAGTAAAGTATTTGTCATCGACGCGAAGGTAAAAGAAGTTATCTTCACGAGAAGTCCATCTTGACAATTGAAATATTCAAAAATAATCTACTGTGTATTTCCGCGATATTTCTGAAGACGCCATCGACGCACTTCGCCACTTGATCAACGACGAGCAAGTAATAACGTAGAGCGGGCGAGGAGCAGGTGGCGCACCGGATTGGTCCGAGAGTCCGTAGAAGAGATGGCGCGATCCGAAATTCTAATAAGTCTCGATTCAGACTACTTCCCGTCGATCCGAATTCCACAACTGTCAACCATCGTGCGGATGTCGAAAATGGCGGAGACGTCGACGAGCTTAAAGGCGGCGTTTAATCAATGCATATTTTACTCTTTTCTAAGTAGAACGCTCAGATTAAGATCGGTGAATAAGCCACAACACAAGCTTCAACAAAGGTGAAAATAAAATCTACCTGTCTACCAGTTTCGGGCTATGGCCCTCATCAGTACAGGCCGGATATGATTTCCTAAAAATATGAAGTTCCTTGATGATCGGGCTCTCGGCAAGGATGATGTTTAACAAGCTGATGAAGACAGACTCGCTCATTCTGGTGCAGGTTGGAGGACTTTTGTCTAGTTTCAAGAGATATTGGAGCTGGGAGGAAATTGGACAACATTCTAGGCACAGAGAGCACTGTCGAGAAGCCTGAAGATTGTCTAGCCTTGTAGCCAGCAATTTTCAGCAACGTATTTTTGAAGGGGCCTTTTGGAAACAAAGTGGGCTAGGATTCTCAAGGTCTTGGACGTTGATTTACTTGACCTCGAGTTCATTGACACGAGACTATTATTCCTTTTAGTGTGGTTGCTTCTAGACTTCTGAAAAAAAAAACCTTTGTTATCAAAGGGGTCATTGAATTCCATTGTTTACACTAGGTTTCTAAAATTTCTAATTGTGTGTGTGGTATTCTTTTTCAACTACATTTGATTAACAACGTAATGTGGAACATGTTACACACATCACATTATGCTTTCAACAGCAACTTTCACTTTGAAACATTCAATATGAACACTTGGTGAACATTTCATATAGGAATGTGCTAATCACATGTAGTCTTAGAATCTGACTAAACAAATTTTACTTGAAGTAAATTCCTGTGAATTTGTATAGTGAACATCCCGCCGTGAAGTCTTGCTCTCAACTGTTCACGTTCAGCCGCCCTTGATGGAATATACCCAGGACTACTCAACTAGACCGCTTAAGAGAATCTCATCCTCTCCAAGCCGTTGTACCTAATATATTGTAACGTGGACGACAAGGCCTTGATACCAGAGTAAAGTTGGGGAACAAGGGGTGGACTCTAGCGGCCTCCGCTGCCATGTGGCAGGCGCTAAAAACAGCATTCCTGTGTGGAGGAGGACGGAGTCTGGTGACATCTGTGGCGAGAAGAAGACGTGGCGACTTGCCTTCGGGCGTGTGAATGATCCGACAAGGAGAGCCTGACATCGGAGCTGTCTACAAGACGGTGTAGTCCAGGCTGGACGTGTATTGTGTGGAGCGGAACGCTTCATAAGAGTGACATCCACGGCGCCAAGGATTCTTCTGACGGGGAGGTTGAAGGCAAGTCCCACTGTTGTATTCCTTCTTTTAAGTGAGATACAATAAAGCGCTAACTTTAGCTGCAATTCCTTCGAACTCACATGTGTATCTTTGTGGCATCCTGAGTAGACAAAGTACACGAATAGCGTCTGGGTACGACGTAACAATATTCCCCAAGCTTCGTCGCGGAAAGGTGACCACCTCCAGTCTCAATAGCATCCTCAAATCCTGCCATACCTTACTTTTTTGCATTCTCAAACGAATTTAATTTTCCCTCACTGAAAGAACCACAGAAAGTGAACACCTAATATTTAGCTGCCCAGCCTTATTGGGGCACAGAATGCGAGAGTCTTCATTCTTGGTCTGGCTCAATTTGATCCCTCAGCATTTTCCCTTCTCCCAGACTCGTTGCCATCATGAATCTTTCTGGTCAACTAGGTCAGCCCGCACAGGCCATTACTAGAACTTTACTCTAGACTGCTGGACAGTCAGGGTAATTTGTGTTCGACACTACAAGAACCTTTCTTACGTCTATTCTATATACAGTTACGAGCGTCATTCCTCATCTCCTAATAATCAGTCATCAGTTTTCATCTCTGTCACCGTTTGCTTTTTTTTTTTTTGGAATGGCGCCCTCCTATTGGTTGGCTACGGTCACGCCACCATTGCCCCCCCCCTATCATGCCCCCCCCCCCCCCCCTACTCGCTATTTCGTCTTTGTAACTATTGTGTTGGAGCGGGTCGCTCCCTAAATAAATGCATATATTAGATAATAACCAAATGGAATCCTATCTTTCTTTTTCCCAGTAAGAGAGGCCTACGGAAGCCAACAGTACATATACAGATAAAGCACATAGGCTATAGTTATTAACTAACATATGCAATTATTTAAGGCGCCAATTTATAATTGTAACAAATAGTATTTGAATCAAAACATTCAATCGGGTAAAACACGGGCGTTGCCCGGGTCATTCGGCTAGTTTATCTAAAACGGACAAACAAAAAAACATTCATTTTTATAGAGAGAGATATAAAAGCCAGTTTTTAAAATATTATGATGAGCATAAAAAAGGAAAATTTGATATATAGGTATGGATGTATATACGATATTCCTCCCAATATTCTAATGTCTATACTTAACCAGTTAAGTAATCAAAATGGCTATAGATTCAAACTGGTGCATCATTGTCGCTGTTGGGGAAGAAATCTACCACAGTTTCTGTGTACTAAGCTCACCTCAGTATCTAGCTTTTATTCAACACTATAGAGTCTATTCCTATTCTATCGCTGTCGCCGTGTTGGTAAATATCTACCATTTTCTATCCGTACTGAACTTTCCTCAGCACTTATGCATATTTACCTGTAGTAAAACTGGTCTAAAATTGCTGTTGCGGGTCCAGTGAAGGGCCACATCATTTGTTAGGTATCGGGCTAAACTGGACTCAATACCTATCTTACATATATACCCCCTCCCAAAATCCTATCCTACAGCCTCAAAGTGGCGGGAGGGTGTAAACGGGTAGCACAAGGACGTCGGGAGTTTAACTCCTGGTAGGGCCACCCTGTGCTACATAGCCGGCTAATGTAGGAAGGTATCAATTGGTAGCGTCTGTTCTCCATAGGACTACAAAGGGCATTCCATGTCAGGAGCGGCCAAACAAAAGAAGCAAAGTCACACCGAGTGGTACTTTCAGGTCTTCAGACCAACAGCAGGTGTACCCCTCTTTCCTTCTCCATGATGTCTACAAGACCTCTGGGAATACCCCAGGACTATAATAGAAAAGCTGAGACAATGTAACCTAATGGAGATCGTTTAAGCGACTTGAGGAATAAGCAACAACAACAACAACGTATATACCCTGAATATAGATCTAACTGGTCCATCGTAAGTCCAGTGGAAGGCCGCATCAGTTGCGAGCTATCTGTTCTAAACTTAGCTTGGCATCTATCTTTCAACGAGGCCAAAAAAAAAAAAAAAAACGTTATTCGCGTCATGCTGATAACGTAAAGTTATCTCTCAGATAGCGTCAGGCCCTCATCCGGTCTACCCACCCGGGTCAACGAGCGGACCTTGGAGCTGCTTTCATTCCTGAAACTCATTTCATTGAAACACGCTCCTTCTATTGATCGGGAGGTTGACTGGTTGAAAAATAACAAAAAGGGTTAAATGATGCTGACACTTTTTAAATAAAAATAAATTACAGTGACTTTCTGGCAAAAGTTTCTTCTATAAAAGAGAGCATGCGTTTTAATGGCGTCACCTTATTTTTGTAACCCTCCTTCTCAATACCCTCGACTAATTTAAACCCATCGTCTGTTTCTTCCCCACCTACCTCCATCTTTCTACTTAACCATCTGCGTATATTGAGTGAAGAGATAAAAATTTTAGTGAAAAAAAAACCTTTCTAATCAGTTCTTTAATATTACATTGAATTCAAAATTCATGATGATCGACCCCAGCCGCATTTATTTGTACTCGTATGAATATAATTATTCAATGGTGTTAGCTGAAATATTCATTTTATCCTCTTAAGTGCATTTTAATATAAAATATATATTTTTTAAGTTTTTTAATAATTTATTTGTAAAACGACGTTTGACAAGTTTTACCGCAAATGTTTCTTTTGAAGGAAAAATCGTAATTTATTTTAAGGAGAAATAACAACTATTTCTATACTTAGGGATGAAATATGAAAGGATGAATTGTGAAGAGTAATGATGACGGAAAAATAAAAGCGTCCAGGGATACGTCGTTTTACAATCATAAGCCACATTATATTGTATTATTTTTTTTCAATAATTTATTTAATTTTTAGTCTCTCTCTAAATTTACAAATTTACCATTAGCAAATGATTTTGAAACTTACAAAACATCAGACGCACGAATATTAAATATGGATTTTAGAATATATATATGTTTAAAATAATATATTTTATAGATGAATATTTTCAATGTGTATGGATATGAGGATGATATTCATGTGTCAAAAGATACACCTCACCCTTTGAATATGCATTAAATCAAAGCACTACCACACCAGTAAAAGGTGATGTTAAAGAATGGCCCACAATATCATTTTTAAAAGAATACAGTCTTCCCGCAAACCTGACTTGCCACAAACTGAGGATACCTAGCTACAACACCATCTGGAAATATAGGCTACCTGGACAAGGTAGAGGAACGGCTATATTCATCCATTAATACACCCTATAATTTTGGTTGCTGTTACTTGGAGAAACAAAGAGGGGAACTCTTGGGTGATTTATCCATGTCTCAATCCGATAGTCAATAAATTTATAACTGGATGAATGCAATGGCGTTTGATCAAGGTCTTTGGTTTATATAAATTCTACAAGGCCGCAGTCACCGTTCGGAGGAGATTAATTGAATCGCTGAATGCCGTGGTCCATTTGGATGAGGAAAGCGAAGACTAGAACGCGGCTGATTTCACACTCGCCTGTTCAGTGATACGCTAACCTTGACGTATGCACGAAGGAACGTGTGGCCATTGGACATGCGTCGGACCTGGAGGCTGTTGTTGGGTGCTGCGCTGTCTGGAGTATTGGAACTCCATCTATTATTTCTTCTTGTGGTGAATCAGTATGAAGACCGGTGATCTTAATAAAGCTTTGTGTGTGTGAAATATACTCTATAACAAAAAAAATGACGCACCAAGAAGGAGTTGTCCGAATGGGATAAATAATGGTCATTGTGAAGAACCTGTATAGGGTGAAAACGATTAAAATTTCAGAACAATTAATTGTTTTTTTTTTCAGCGTTTTTTATCGTCGCAAATTAAGAAAGTCAATATGTCGTTAGACCCCCACTGGCCAGGATGCAGGCTGCCACCCGGCGTGTCATGCATGGACTGATAACTATTCCGGATGGTGTGCTGCGGGATTTCTTGTCAAATTGTCTCAACTCTCGGGCTGAATAGCCAACATTCCGGGTTGGTTGCAATCGCCTTCCCATCACGTCCCAGATGTGCTACATGAGAGATCAGGCGACCTTGCTGGCCACGAAAGAGTTCGACAAGATTGAAGACAATCCATAGTAACACGCGCGCCGTGTGTGGCGGGCATTATGGCGGGTGATGTGAGAGGAACGGCAACAAAACAGGCCGTAGAATGTCATCTACGTACCGTTGTGCTGCCAGGGTGCCAGGAATGTGACTACCAATGGGATCCTGCTATCAAATGAAATGCACCTGTGTGGTCTTATAAAGCAAATCCAGGATCCACACACATCCCAGTCAGGTTTGCGACAGTCGTCTGGACACAGTGAGAAACGGGAATCACCACTAAAAACTATATGTCTCGGGTAAGCGCAGTTTCAAGTTGATCGCTCCCGACTCCACTCTAGTGTACGGGTGTGAGAGGTAGGCATCGTAAAGGTCGGCGATCTCTTAGATTCCGCTCTCTCTGTCATCTGTTGATGGTCATTTTGGACACTTGTGTGCCGGTCACACGTTGGATGGTAGATAATGTCGAATCCAGTGCTGCGACAGCCGTTCTGACAAGCGCTCTGTTCTCCCGTTCTGTTGTGTCCCCTGGTCTACCGCTGTCATCCTGACGTTGCATTCTGCCATTGTTGACCCACTCTTGTCAACATCGTCTAATAGGCGCATCACTTCGACACAGATGTCGCACGATTAGTCGATTTGACCATCCGCCTCTTTCAATTCAATGGCAAGAACTTTTTCAAATTCTGTCATATGTTCGTAATGAGCACGAATCTTTCGGAGAGACATTATTACAGTAGAAATAGACTTATACTGAAAGTATGTACAAGAAATTATTTTGAAAATCAGATCGTGCTGCGCCTAATATTGAGTCTAGAATACTTGTGCTGGATGCTTAATTCAGATACGCTGGAGCTCTTGCTTTGCATAAATCGGCCACCAAATTTCAATCATTTGCATTTTTGGTCGAAACGTCTTTGCATACGTATTTTTATATAAATGAGACAACTCCTTCCTTTGTGAGTCGATTTTTGTATAGATAATACAAATACGCAACAATACAGCTCACCACTTTTTTCAAAAAAATTAGGAAATATCAAGAATTTATTTAAAAAAATAAACCCATGCGAGCGCGGGTCAAGCATGAATTTGTACTGTTGCTACAAATCACCAAACATATACCTATACCAGATCGACATCTACATCATATTAATCACAGAGACTCCGACCATTTTAGCAGGAATTGTAAACGCCCCGCCTGGAATTCTACCACAACTAATCCAAGCGGCTTCAAAATGTTATCGACATCATGAACCAAGATGTGAGCTACCCTGATCAGCCTATCATTGACTATCCCCAAGATACCATCGACATCGCCCTTCATATATCTCAGAACATTCAATCTAAGGTACTGCTTGAACCATCTTCCAGTTTTAATAATAAATGTTCTTCCCTCATTTATAATATTATGAAATAAATAAAGCTTCCAGGGCTAAGTTTCTTGTGTAACTTTTAATTTTCAAGCTTTTGGACTTGTCAGTCCTTCAACAGGAGTATCACGTTAATAAATTGATGATATATATACTATTTTTATATACAAATTATTATTTATATATTAATGATATTGAAAAGGGGGAGAAAAATATATTACATAAAAATATATATTTTCAAAAATTGTTTATAACACACAAAGAATGTAATATATTTTTCTCCCCCTTTTCAATATCATAAATATTTAAATATGTAAATAATAATTTGTATATAAAAATAGTATATGTATCATCAATTTATTATCGTGATACTCCTGTTGAAGGACTGACAAGACTGAAAACTTGAAAATAAAAATTTGAACAAGAAACTCAGCCCTGGAAGCTTTATTTATTTTATAATAGTTTTACTAATGCTACAAGACTTCAAAATACTCTTATTACAATAGAAAAATCAAAATTACTGACTGGACCCCTTTTATTTACATGAAAGTTCTGATCTTCCAGTATTTCTTCTAAACACACCTAATAAAATAGACAAGGACATAACCTTCATAGTAGAGAAAATAATGCGAAACAAAAGAATCAACGAAATACAAAGAACCAAACTAAGAAAGAAGAAACCCGCTTCATATTTTAATGAAAAAATACACCTAACCAATAGAATAAGGGAAAAATAAATTCTGTGATCCCCGAGACAAAACAGTTTACCTCACAGCTCGGAGAGAATATCAAAACTAACAGGGGAGCATGACAACGCCAACTATGAAAATTGGAAAATATTTTAGACGCGTAAGATTCTTTTTGATATTAAACAATTTCTACTGCCCTTACTGCAATGGAAAAATTAATGAGAGGACCTTGCTCATCAGTGGTGAACCCTCCCAACGGTTTCGCAAGTTTATTCTACCATACCGATGTTATATTGCCTTTTTCGATCTTTCTTTTATAGTGATACTGTTGCTAGACTCTTGGAAAAATGCAATATAACAGCGGTATGGTAGATTAAACTGGCGAAACCGCTGCGAGGGTTCACCATTGATGAGCCAGGCCCTCCCATTAAATTTTTCCATTGCAGTAAGGGCAGTAAAAATTGTTTAATTTCAAAAAGAATCTTACGCGTCTAAAACAGTTTCCAATTTTCATAACAGATGGCGCGCTTGTGCATCATAAAACCAACTATGATTCTTTCATAGAAAATCTGAATGTTACAAACCAAACACTGTGTAGGGTCATAAAACGTCTCTTGTCGTGAGAAAAAATAAACAATCTTTCTTAAAGACAAATAATGGACATACACTAACCTCACAGGGGAGGTAACTGAGCAAATAGCCGACAACTACGAGAAACAATTCAGCCCTAATTCATATATTTACTTAACAAAAGAAACAAAAATGATTTTGATAGTATTCAATATTTAATTATAACGAGAAAATTCAGGCACAAATTTAAAAAGAAAGAAGTAGCACAAATATATTAAGACAATATTACAAACTTTATTGTGATTTTTAATACCAGTATGCTGAAGACTGAAGAATGATGAAAAATCTTATGATCACTGATCTGATCTGTTTTGTTTAAAGATAATATATCAGGGATATATTATTACTTACTCTCTTTTTATTCGAAACGAATCGAAGGTTTATCATCATCATTTTTGAAGGCTTTATTTTATAATGTGTATGTGTTCAAGAATTGCGAAATAATAAAATAATTATAATAGCATAAAATTTCGTATATTTTATTTTTCTTTTAAATATCTACTTATATAATTGCCTTATTCTGTCTGCGTGAAGTTCACTGTGTGAAGTTCACGGATAGATTTTGGTCATCAACGCGTGCATCATCATTATGATCATTATCATTATCTAATAAAAAAAGTGTCAAGGGATGGGAATCGAACCCACGACCTTCCGCTTACCGGGCAGATGCCATGACCACTAGGCTACCTAGGACAACGATAGGTTATTTTAAATTATATATAAATTAAATATTAAAACTATGTATTCAAATTATTCTACTTAGCTCACGAACAGCGCCCTCTATCAAGGTTATAAATACGTTTAAAATCGAAATCTTTTCAAAATTTTATTAATAATAGTTCGCTTACTAATTAGAATACTTGATCTAAATCGAAATATTTATAGACGCTCGCTCGATTTGAAGATTTATATCGTAACTAATCTGACTGTAAAGTTTGGAGCGGGACGTTTCACAAGAGTGACATCCACGGTGCCAATTTATAATTGTAACGAATAGTGTTTGAATAAAACATTTAATCGGGTAAACCCGGGTGTTGCCCGGGTCATTCGTCTAGTATATAAATATATAAAGTGCAATTTCTTATAAAATATAAAATAACTTTCACTATTAATCTTCAACCTATAATAGAAACATATCAATCACCCTGAAAATAATATCGAAGACATTTCAATTAAACCAGATGAATCAAACTCTTGTATGTTAACTCTGGTGTCACATCTCTAATGATAAGGGCCGCATTATCTTTGTCAGCTAGACAGACCAAGCTGACGTTGGTTCTCCTTCTTGATCAACAAATCTTGATACAGCATCAGCCAGCAAGTCTGAAGTTGGATAAATATCACATAATGTGAACTAGCCCAACTGATTGGTTGGGTTGATAGAAATCAACCTGAATTAAACAAAAAATAGGAAAAGATCAAATATGTGAAATAAACTCTGAGAGAAATCTGACAAAAACTATAAAGGAATGACAATACATCCAGATGGCACAAGAACCTATAAGACATGTAACAACTGTCCTGGTGTGGAACTAACACCTACTCACATACTCTCATGCCCAGCAATGGCCGCAGCCTTGCAGAAAATTGACATAGACCCAGAGCAGCAGCTTTACACACCCAAGATAGTGGACATTGCTGCTGCTGTGATAGAGATGCATGGAGATATCTGAGGCTCTTCATTAGACACGACAACAACAACAACATACGCGAGTTAAGTTTCTTTTATCCCAACTCTTAATATTATTTAAGAAATCTGTTCCACATATTTCTGCACTAAATTTATCTAACTTTGACCATCTCATATGCTGAGATAGAAATAATCATCAAGAGAGTAGAAGCTCAGCTCTGTTATATATAAGGAAGAAAAAACTCCATTTCTCAGTCAAATGATTTAAATTGAAACAGAGTACTATTCTCTGAAAACACAACAACAAAAATATTTAAACGTTCTTAAAATAAATTTGAAATTTTTGATTAGACATCTACGCTAAAATAGGTATAACCTTTAGAAAATTATGGTTTAAAATATTAAATCTTGATCCAAATTATAATAAGCGGGATCGTGAATACCATTGATAAGAAGAAACAAATAATATAATTAATAAATAAAAATACTTTTTTAAAACGCTCAAGAAATATTTTTTTATTCCTGACTATTCCGACCACCCAGAAGTCTGAAAATTCGTACACTTGCATTGTTCATTGGACTGAGTGAGTGTAAAAAGTTTCATACTTCTATGTAATCTGGAAGTATATTAAAATTAATTTACAAAATTTGAAAGGCAATTTGGAAATTTGTCAATTCCCGGCCACCCTGACAACCCAGAAGTCTAAAAATTTGTCAACTTGCATTGTTTTCAGGTTCTGAAAAGTGTACCAAATTTCAGATTCCTATGTGCTCTAAAAGTATATTAAAATTGATCACAAGATTTGTGGACAGACGGACGGACAGGGAAGCAAGTTAAATAAAAGCTTTTAAAAAGACATAGAAATAAACTCGTCGCTTTTAGATTTTTTATCTTCTTAGCAAATATAGGTCTGTTAATATTAAGCACTCGGGTAAAATTATATTTAAAATTACCAAAGAAAGAATTAAATGACAATAATTCAACAAATAAATCAGTTATCTTTTTCATAAATATAGTGATTTCAGCCAAAAATATTTTAGACCGTGAAAAATAGTACAAATGTGAAATTGTGTTAAGATAAGATGGATAAATTAAGAAAAAGGCATCTCCTTATCGTGCAACTCAAGCCATCAGCAACTTCCAGTTGCACGATAAGGAGTTCCTTTTTCTTAATTTTAAACCATGTTTTACAAATTTTTAAAATATATACTCGCGTGGTTATTATATTACTTAAAGAAATACGAATTTAAACTAGAGATTTGGTAGATTTTCCTGAGGTTCTTGGAGGTAATTGGTGTTTTGAGTTGCTGATTAGAACTGTTCCATTAATTGGTTAGGTGGAACGAAATGAGTTCTTTGTTATAGTTAGAAACTTTTGTGAACTCTATGCTCTTTTCTAATTGAAATACATAACCCTTGCATAGTCTTCTTGAATGTAACCATGGTTAGTCAACAACAACAACAACAAAAAGCCTTTATTCAGGGTCACTGACCCTATACAGGATTCACCAGAGGTATGCATAAGAACAAAGCAGTGAGACAAAGGAAATAGCGATATATACAGAAGAAAAGGAAAAAAAAAACAAGAAAGAGAAAGAGGGAAGCAAGAAAAACAACACAAAAAGAGTAGCAGTAAGAAAGTGAGGAGTGAGTGTCACTTGGCCTTCTTCTGAGATATGGACTTGTGGAAACCATAAAACGCCGTAGCAATATACTTATTCTGGGTCATATTGTCAATTATTGATGGAAGTGAAGCACAGAGTTGCCCAGTTTTGAGCATAAGGGTTCTTCTTTCTTCTTTCAGAGCATAGCAATCAAAAATATAGTGAGTGATTTCATTTTTTAGTTTTGAATTACAGAAGGTACAAATCGGGTCCTCACCGCAGAGCATCTTGGTGTGGTTTTCTCTAAAAAATTTTCATCTGCTATTTGCTTTTGAATATATGGAGACAGTTTATCTAAGTTATGCAGCTGTATTTGGTTTGGAGGAAGATATACAAATATCAAACAGATAACATGTTGGAGGGCTCTTGTGTTTGTTGATAAGAAAATAGATAACCAAGTGCCATCCTTTTCTGAATTGTCTAATCTATATTGCCCGCCTTCCCTAAAACCGACAATCATTTCCCCTGACCCTCTTCCCCTTCCAGATTCTTTGGTGGCAGGTAATTCGATAATATGATAATCTTTTAGTGTTATGTTAGTCCTGTTCAGGCACCATGTTTCAAGTAGAGCAAAAATTCCGTAATTCTTTATGTGCTCGAGGAGTGGAAATATCGAAAGAATCCTATAGAAACCATTTATATTCCAACATATTATTTTTTCCGCGATGTCTCGCGAATTTTCAGAAAAAAATTGCATTGTCAGCGTCTTGAAAATCGAATTTACATGTATTTGTGTCGAAGTAACTTTCCGTTATTTGATTGTTGGGTGGAGAATTAATTTGTGATTTTGATGTCGTATTTCTTCTATTTACACAATTGTTTCTACGAGGTTGTTGCTATATAGCAGCTCCTGTGCTATCAACAACTTGGCCATTCATCACTTTACAGACTTTATCATTTACAAAAAGCTTGTTATCTCTCAACTTCGATTTTATTCCCCTTTCACCCAATTCTTTCCTTTTTGCAATTAGGATGCGCCGCTGCTCTCTAACATTTTTACTATAATCTTTACTTATCGAAATTTTAGTATCTCTGAGTTTGTAGGCATTTTTAAATATTTTTGCTCTATATCAGCATAATCAGGCACCACAACCATGGCTAGTCATAATTGTTGCTGAGGTAAATCTTTGTTTGATGTTTTAAATTGAAAGCATTATATGTATCAGAAACCAGTTTGGTTACTTGCACTCACCATAGGGATTAGGCTTTTGAAAAAATCAGGGGCCATTTAAACAATTTTTCTTCAGAAAAAAATACCCATTACGGTATTCGAAAGTCAACGATTTATATCATTCCTGTATAATATTGATGCAGAAATTTTGCAAGAGGATAATTGAGAACTTAAAAAAAAAACACTCTCCCGTAAAAATAGATGTAAAAAAAATCGACGCCATTTGCGTCATATCGAAAGAGCTGATTAATTTTTTTTTTAATTCACGCGTTATTTTTCTCATAAAAAGGTCATCAATATTTCTGCCATAAAATTGGCCCCAATGAATATCACTATGTAACAGAATTTACAATCTGTCTTTGGAAGCTAAATGTACCTACATGTTTCCCCGCACCGAGAAGTATAGAAAAATGCTTATTGTGATGTAAAAAGTTTGATTTTGTGGCCAGGAAATTGAAATGTGGGATTTGCATATTTTCGCATTAAATGTATGTGATAGTATAGTATCTTATACTTTATGTAGGTAAATAAAATTGCGCCAAGAATATGTAAAAATCTCAACACCTATTTTGCTATGTTTGAGGACAATTTATTAAGACAAATACAAAAGTAATCTATACAAGTATCATCATATTGTAGCGGAGAAATCAAGTCTTTGTATATCTGAATGTGTGAAATTATTTATTGATGACGTCACGGCGACTAGTCGATAATTATTAACAAATTAACCAAACTATCTACAGCTAAAGAATAACGAGCAAGCAAGCTAGGCAACTAAATGATGATTTAACAAAAGTAAAATTTTAAATCTGTTTCAAATATTTTGGTTGAATAATTAAATTAAATTAAATAATAAATTATTTCTTTGCCACATAGCCTCCTCCTATTCCAATCTTTTCAAAGGCGGCTCTGGGCACCGGTATTGGCTGTAAGTGTCCTGTAGGTAGCTGTGACTGTCGTTTGCGTCGCTGACAGTCTTGACAGTGTGAGCAACAAACCTTCTAACATTCCTATACATTCCAGGCCAATAGAATTTTTTTCTAATTCGATCATAGGTTTTGGTAAACCCAAAATGTCCCGCAGTGGGCGAATCATGGGAATGTCTCCGTATTTCAGGCCTGAGGTGGCGAGGGACCACCAGAAGCCATATTCTTCCCATTGGATCATAATTCTTTTTGTAGAGAGTATTATCAATTTTCAGAAAGGACTTATTAGATGTCTCTTGTTGCATCTTGTCAGCGATCTTCATGAGATCCGGGTCTTTCATTTGTTCCTGTCCAAAATTATGTAAGGCCATTAAACTAGGAATATCTTTCTCAATGTCCTCACTACAGCTTAAAGGACTTCTTGATAAACAGTCAGCGTCCTGATGTTTCCTTCCGCTCTTATACACGACAGTGACGTCAAACTCTTGCAGCCGAAGTGCCCACTTTGCTAACCTCCCACATGGGTCTTTGAGGTTGGTCAGCCAGCACAAAGAGTGGTGGTCTGTAACAATAGTGAACGGCTGTCCAAAGACATATGGTCGGAATTTATTGATAGCCCAAATGATAGCAAGGCATTCCCTTTCTGTAGTTGAATATTTTTACTGGCTTATTTAAGGTTCTGGATGCATAAGCAATGGCTCTTTCCTTTTCCTTTTGTATTTACACTAACACTGCTCTTATTCTGTAGTTGGTTGCGTCAGTGTGTATTTCGGTTGGGGAGTAATCAAAATGCCCAAGAGCGGGTTCGGAAATTAACGCTGACTTGAGAGCTTCAAATGCACGTTTATCTTCTAAGTTCTAACAAAATTTGGAATCTTTTTTCAAATGTTCATTCAAAGGTTGGGCTAAATGTGAATAATTAGGTATGAAGCGGCGGTAGTAGGAAGAGAGCCCTAAGAAACTTCTTACTTATTTTAATGACTTGGGTGCAGGGAAGTCACGGACTGCTCAGATATTTCCAGGGTCAGGTCGTATTCCATATCCACTTACTTCATGTTCACGAACAGTGATAGTTTTTGCCCCAAATTTACATTTTTTGCATTAAGGCACAGACCAGCTTGCTTCAGACAATTTAATACAATTTTAAGGCATCGTAGATGTTCTTCAAAATTATCTGAAAACACTATTATGTCATCTAAATAACATAGGCAGGTCGTCCACCTAAGACCTTTCAGCAGGTTGTCCATCATCCTCTCGAACGTAGCCGGAGCATTGCATAACCCCGAATGGCATTACTTTGAACTCATAACTCATGCTGTCTTCTCACGGTCCGATTCTTCTACGTCGATTTGCCAATACCCTGATTCCGCCGAAGAACAGGACCGAAAAAAATACATAGAAGATAGGAAGAAATACTTAAAATTACTAAAATAAAAAGAGATAAATTTAATAAAGACAAAATAGACAAAATAAAAAATGCTAGAGATCCCAAATCTTTCTGGAGCGCTCTATCTATTCTCAGAAAAAAAAGTAACCCTATCAGCTGATATAGATATAAAGGACTGGTTTATCTTATACAAGAAACTGCTAAATAAAGGCGACAGTGAACCCTTCCATAAAGCAAACCTGATGATCAGGTGGGAAAATACAGAATTAGATAAAGAAATAACGCTTGATGAGATCAAAGCCGAAATTAAAAGTTTAGCGGATGGAAAAGCAGCAGGACCGGATAATATTCCCAATGAACTTTTTAAGAAATTACCAATACCTATTTTTCTAGAAAAACTAAGAACTATATTCAACAAGATAATGACAACAGAGAAATATCCAGAGATTTGGACGAATTCAATTATACATCATATTCTACTGCCCTTACTGCAATGAAAAATTAATAGGAGGGCCTGGCTCATTAGTGGTGAACCCTCCCAGCGGTTTCGCCAGTCTATTCTACCATACCGCTGTTATATTGCATGCTTCGGTTTTACTTTTATACCTATACTAACCCTGACCTCTTGGAAATGGTATTTTGGATGAAATATGAACACAAGCTTTGATATATATGTACAGGTTTTTCACATATAAAATAGTGTTTAATGCGGGATTCGATCCCGGTTCATGGCTGTCGGAAATGGACTGTTTATACCGTTCGTCCACCGACTGTTTATACCGTTCGTCCACCGACTGTTTATACCGTTCGTCCACCGACTGTTTATACCGTTCGTCCACCGACTGTTTATACCGTTCGTCCACCGACTGTTTATACCGTTCGTCCACCGACTGTTTATACCGTTCGTCCACCGACTGTTTATACCGTTCGTCCACCGACTGTTTATACCGTTCGTCCACCGACTGTTTATACCGTTCGTCCACCGACTGTTTATACCGTTCGTCCACCGACTGTTTATACCGTTCGTCCACCGACTGTTTATACCGTTCGTCCACCGACTGTTTATACCGTTCGTCCACCGACTGTTTATACCGTTCGTCCACCGACTGTTTATACCGTTCGTCCACCGACTGTTTTTCACCATGATCAGCAACCCGACATCTCAATCCATTTTAATTTTATTTTAACATCAAAGTGGTATGCCCGCAAGAGATCTTACGTCCAGTAGAACATGAGTTATAGCCTTATATACCTAATCTACAACAAAATTATAAGAGATTAGAAATTAAATTAAGAACATTAAGCCTCCAGCGAAAAGTTTCTTTTCAAAATATTTTTATTTTTATAAATCTCTCAAGCTTTCGGGTAAGAAAGCCCTTCTACGGGATAAAATATCTTACATCATTAAAACGCCAATAAAATAAGATTTAAAATTAAAATATAGTGCTTTTGTTGTTTACATTTGTTTCAATGCAGAATCAAAATTTTATTGGCGTTTTAATGATGTAAAATATTTTCTCCCGTAGAAGGGCTTTCTTCCCCGAAAGCTTGAGAGATTTTTAAATAAAAAATATTTAAAAAAAAAACTTTTCCCTGGAGACTTAATGTTCTTATTTTAATATTGATTCAAGGGATTAGAAATTATTTTTCTCCAGTTTTGCCGACGACAATTTATATATGAACATATTTGAATATATTGCAAGATCTAGTGAATACAGTAGATTTAGCCAAACACCAATATTGACACTTATTATGTCAGAGAAATATTAGCAGCGTTTTTAGGAATTTTAGAATAATATATACAAATAGTTAAAACAACAACAAAAAGCTTTATTAAGACCTCTTATTCGTATATAGATTCGCCGAGCAAAAATATAGGGTACATGCAGGAAAAACAGTAATAATACCAGTAAAATAAGCAATGTTATATTATTCGGTTCCAAAATCACTTTATTAGGTACCGCTCAACAAGAGCAACCTAGTTTATGATAATTGAAACAATGAATAATATGTGAAGGTTATTTACATATTAAACAAAAGGTTAACGTGGGATTCAATCCCGGTTCATGGCTGTCGGGAATCAAGGGTGTTATCCACTCGTCCACAGACATGTTATTATTATTAATTTTAAGGCTAAACATATTTAATTGTAATATTAAATGTATATACAGGAAAACATACAATGAGTTAAAAGCTTAATGTAAGAGTATTTGCTGTAGACTGATAAAGTCAAATCCTGTTATTCCATTTTGAAGTTTTTGTAGTCTTGAAATAATGAACGGTCCAGCAACAACGTCTTGAGGTTTGATTATCAAAGTCATATATGGAATAAAGTCCACCCTAGACTGACGAGGGCCATTAGCCCGAAACCATGGTCTCTAGGTGGACGCTTATCAGTTTGCCAAAGTTGATGTTGTGGCTTTGTCACCGACCCGATGCCGCTAGTTGCGGCGACAATCAATAGATGTCGTCAGATTCTGACGTTTATTTTGACGGGAGAGGCGACCATTGCTTCCATGGATTAATTTCCTCCCGGCAAATTTTTCATCTATGTTTTGCCAATAGATTTGGCTCAGCCTCATTGCCAGCAAAACACCTCTTTGGTAGATTGTGAGGATTCCATTAGATCCCGTGTGGATCTCATGGAATAAAGTCCGCCCTAGACTGACGAGGGCCATTAGCCCGAAACCATGGTCTCTAGGTGGACGCTTATCAGTTTGCCAAAGTTGGTGTTGTGGCTTTGTCACCGACCCGATGCCGCTAGTTGCGGCGACGGTCAATAGATGGCGTCAGATTCTGACGTTTATTTTGACGTGAGAGGCGACCATTGCTTCCATGGATTAATTTCCTCCCGGCAAATTTTCCATATACAGGGTGTACCAGGTAAATTGGGAATTTCAACAATGGTATTTTAACTGAAATTTTTTGCAAGTAAAAATTAAAATATCCGAATGAAATTTGACACAGTAGTAGATAAAAGGATATAGTTTTTATTTATTCAATGTAGTTTCCATTATTAGCTACAACAGTCTCGAGGCGAGTGCGGAATGAAGCACAGGCCTTGGCGACGATGACCTTGTCCATTTGGGTCATCACCGTGTGAACTGCTTTCTTGACAGACTGGATGGTGGTATGAGGAGCTTTGTTGACATCTCTCTCAACAACGCCCCATACATAGTAGTCGAGGGGATTGCCATCTGGAGAATTAGGGGGCCAAATATCAGGACCCCAGTGACTAGGGACGTTAAGTGTCAGCCACGATTGTGTCTTTTTTGCCTTATGGGCTGGAGCTGAGTCCTGTTGGAAGACATACTTCCTTCCTGCGGCCACCATGTCCATCCAAGGCTTCACAACGGTCTCCAGAACATTGATGTAGGTGTCAGCGTTCATCCTAAGGCCCTTCTCAAAGAAATGGGGAGGCATGACATCACCTTCACTGCTGATAACGCCAAGGACCATTACGGAGGCAGGAAATTTCGTGTGCATCACGACAGGTATCTCTGAGGGGTCTTTACAGATCCAGCGATCATTCCTGGGATTTACCTTTTGGTCCACGTCAAAGTTCTTTTCGTCAGAGAAGAACCTTAGCATGCCAAAAGAGTCGTGTTTCAGGTTGTTGAGGAGGGCAGCAGCCTTTCCTTTTCTGTTATTCTTCATATTCTCAGTCAGCAACTGACCTTTCCGAAGGGCATAAGACTTGAGACCAAGGTCCTCATGGATAGTTCTGACAATTGTCATAGAGCCAACGTCCATTTCCTTGGCTATGGCCCTCATGCTCTTCCCAGGGTTTCCATCAATCTTCTCCTTGACATTTTTGACAAATTCTTCGCTTCTTACCCTGTCCGATCGACGCGAGTGCTTTTTCCTTGTAGCTATCCCCTCTTTGTTACTGTCGGCCTCATCAAACTGCTTCTTGACACGATAAATAGTGGTTTTGGGCAACTTAAGAAAATCCACTATCTCTTTGGGGCTCCTTCCGGCGCGCAGAGCAACGATGATGGCAGCTCGATTTTCAAATTCTCGGTTACTCTTCATCATTACACTGCGCACACATGTACTGTTGCATTTTACATGAATATGGCTACGTAATGAAAAAAAAACAAGTTTTTAATCTCAAGTAGTTTTTGTTTTATGGACTGTCAAAATTAGTCCCAATTTACCTGGTACACCCTGTATATATATGTGTAGACAAATATATATCACAACAGTACCCAATTCTTGTACAAGTACAACCTCATCAGTAAATGCCCAGTAACCAAAATTAACGTGTGTAGTGACGTACTTCCAATAAAACGTCAGTCTCCCACTACATACCGTGATTATCATGGCCTGTACCATGTTTTTGACGACCGAGGTGTGTCTACTTTCCCCAAGTTAGAGTTATGTTTCACCATGGTCATAAATTTCAATGTAATGACTGTTCTAGGAATGAATGGGAGAACTGAAGACAAATATTTACAGTTGAATCACATCCTAGCCGCTTGTTTGGCTTCCTTCATCCATTCCTTGTAAATATTTTCCTATCATCTCTATAATATTCTTTCACTTTGTAACCCGGAATATACAGTTAAATCTGTCTATAGCGCCCCCTCTTGGGACTCACCATAATAGGGTGCTATAAAGAGGGGGTGCTATAGACAGGTCACTTCTAATATAAATCGCATCGTACTAGGTATTTAAAATCGGGCGCTATAGACAGGTTTAACTATATATGTTATGAATATTTTGTTTTGTTGTTTAAAAAGATAGAGAATTGGAGGTGCAGTCGTGAAAATAGGAAAGATAATTATTCACCCATCATGTAGTTTATATTTTGAATTACTTGAAGAAAATTATACATAAAATTATTTTTCACAGTAATATAGAATTTATAAAATGAATCCTATATTCGTGGATTAAAAAAATAGGTAGGTCAACTATACATATTTCCACAATATTCAGAGTGTTCTAAATCTATAGTCAAAAATAAAAGAATAGTCAATGAATCAAAATAAAATATATGTTTTTAGAAATAAAATATTTGCATTTTAGATTATATATAATATATATATTTTTTTTTTTCACTTTTATAAATGCAATTCACATTATGAGTATAGATTTCTCTTTGATATACAGTCAACTCTCCTATGACGCGATTAATGTGTTCCGTGTTGTATGAAATCGCGTTATAGGAATTCGCGTTGTACGAAATAAAACTTGTATACCGCGAATGTTGTTAGGGTAAATTGTTAGTGACAAATATCATGTAAAAATGTTTTGTTTAAAATGATGTATATAGGAAAAATAATTATATACTAAAACAAAACTAAATGTTATATTATTTCGTATGCAAATGTGTATTAAAAAAAATAATTAAAGTTTATTCACTACGTAATTTGTTTGTTTTTTTATATACATTTGCATATGAAATAATATAACATTTAGTTTAGTTTTAGTATATAATTATTTTTCCTATATACATCATTTTATACAATACAATTTTACATGATACAGTATATCTCCTTTTCAATTTTTATTTTTTTCCAACTTTATTCATCATGCCTGGGGAGCAAGTTTCGTATTTTTTTTATATTTGCAAAATATTTACATTTAAATTCTAATTTAATACCTTATATGCGCTAAAAATGTTATTTTAAGCTTTAAAACTCAATTTAACACTATTTAAAAAATTTTACTTACAGAAACACATGTGCAATTAAATTGACAAAGTATACAACACTACTTCGTTCAAAAACAAAAAAAAATTGAACAACGCGTGTGCATAAAAATTAAATGTATTGTACAGTTGTCAATATGAAAATTTCCGCATTTTATTTTATAACGCGTTATACGAAAATTCGCGTTGTATAAATAAATTTGTCGCAATTTTTTTTATCGCGTTGTACGAAATCGCGTTGTAAAATCTCGCGTTATAGGAGAGTCTACTGTATATCATTATAATTTAATCTTTTTTTTTTTCAAGTTTAACAAAAGAACGCTATTCAAGTTTACTCCTTTCAGCAACAATATTGTAACAAATTATTTATTTTATTAGCAGAGTATTATTTTTTTATGTTTATATTTTGCTATACTCTGTACACTTCCCTCTTTTGCTTATCTTTTGTTTATCCTTCATAGTTTGTTCTTGCCTTAAATAAATCGCTGTCTCATCCCGAAGTTGGTGTTCCCTAATTTTTCACGTGGCAATATACAGTAGAGCATCGATTATCCGAATCAATTGGGAAATGGGGGTGTTCGGATAATTGATATTTCGGATTACCGGATCATTCCTTCATTCAAAATATATTACTAAAGTCATAATAGTGATATGAAAAAAAAAAAATACAGTTATATTGAACATAAACATTGCTTTATTTATTTTTGATATTTATATTCTATTACCTATGATAAGATGCGGTTTCCCACTGTTGAAGCCGTTTACTATAAAATAAAAATCTATATACATGTATATATTATGTGTGTTACAAATAATTGTACTGTATTACACGGAACTGACTAAATTAATACGGGCAAAATGGCCATCAAAATATACAGTACTTGCAATTCTTGTAAAAAGTCCAGAATTTTATTTTGCTTCAGAGCTGAAGTTCGTTTTTTGGCCACTAAATCTCGCAAAGGCTTTAAAGATTTCGGTTTCGGCGATTTTTGGTTTTGGATTAGCTTTCGGATAACCGATGTTTCGGATAATCGATGCTCTACTGTAATTATGAATTAAATTACAACAGATTATAAAGTCGACGTAATTCTTTATTTTATTATGTTAATATGTAGATAGAGTAGAACCTCCCTGTAAAAGACAACACTTAATTGCAGAGCTAAAGTGTCCTTTAGGGAGAGATGTCCTCTTACCGGAGAGTTACTATATTGCAAAAATGGTAATTTTGCAAATGAAAACTGTCTTTTGTGGAGAGGTGTCCGCTAAAGGGAGATTCTACTGTATTATTATTATAAAGCAATAACGCATCATATATATATATATGGTAATTTAAACCAACAACCCCATATTGTATATAACTTATAACAAGATTTTCATGTTGTAAAATAGAAACACATCTGTAAATGATTATACGCATGATTGACATGCGTCATTACATCATCATATGTAATGTACTTTGTACAAACTGAGGATAAATAAATAAAACTCTGTAATAGATTAAGAGTTGAGATAACGCAGAGATCGAGCATATAGCAGTCCCAAAAATAACATCTAAAGATAGATTGGAAACTGTCAGGACGGCGCCAGTTTAGAATTTCACCAGACGATCCACGCCCCTGTCGCATTAGGCCCCCGTCTTAACCTATAAATACAGTCACTTTACAGTCACTTGACAGTCACTTCACCATCTGCGTGAGCCCTCGTCGGTTGTATCACAGGTCCACCTCATCCACCATGTAGTCAGTAAGAACTCTTCTATCTCCATCTTTCGCTCCTAGCTCAACTTTTATCTGTTCACGGAACTTTCTTAGTGAAACTGTGTCTTCGTTTTTTGTGTGGACATTCCCAATCTTTCCACTCCGCCTCGACCACGACTGCCTGTACTTTGTGAGAACTGTAAAAGGTCTTCCAAGGTGCAGAGAAGTACTGGAAAACTCCTTATCCTGACTGTTCCTCTCGGTCAACACAGTATAGCGAGAGTCAACAGAACCTCATCACATCTATAGTCGACAGGGAACACACCACAGTTCAAGTCGACAGGACCTCAGCACCATAGTTAGTCGACAGGGTTCTACAAGAGGCTACACGAATATATCACATTACAGTAAGTCGACTGGATACCTCATCACATATTTAACGGACAGGATAACCAAAACGAAGAATGACACAACGAAGAAGGTAAGAAGCCTGTTCAGATAGAAGCAAGAAAGAGCAAAAATGGAGGAGCAAATCGACCATTCCAATGATACGACTGAGCAATCTACCCTCAAACAAGAAACGACATTGGAGAAACAAACCGGCCATTCCAACGAAACGACCAAGCAATCTCTTCCCCAAAAAGAGAAATTTACAGAAGACACGACGCCCCAAGGAACCTCCGCAGACCCGCTAACAGATTGCCAACGCCGGGAGCAAGCTGACCACCCCCAACGACACAGTCGAAATTCCGCAAGTCATGGAAACCGATGATCAGAGTGGCGCAAACCCTGTGAGAAGTTCTCCACCTTCGACCTGACATCGTCGAAACAATGCTCAAGGCGACAAGCCGCAATCAACTTTGGGGAAGCTACAAGCTTCTACAAGTCCTACATGGAGCTTTCCACGTCAGCAGGAAAACAACCAGAGACCAAGTTTCCTGACTGAACAATCATCACACAATTGTAAGTTTTTAAAAACCTACCTTAACTTTATCCTCAAGTTCACAACTTGATTCCCCATAATTTTTGTATTTATATTTTCACCTTAAGCATTTTAAAATCAATTTTTACCTTTTTATATCATTTTTTATTCAATTTTTAAAACTTTCACACTTCATTTATCAAATTTACTTTAATTTTTAATCAGATTATAAATTTAAAGTTATTACTCTCAATTTTACTTTTAAAAAAAAATTCGCCCATCACGCATTTTTCTAATTTAACTAATCTTACATGCCTTTCCTAAATTTACCTAAAATGGCATTATCCAAATCTACAACTTAAAAAAATATATATCATTATTATTTTTTTTTAAATCTCTTATTCATCATAATTTTAAACTTATTTTTGTTTTTCTTATTAGTTATCTTTATACCAAAATACCAATATCTTAATCAATTCTTAAAATTTTACAAAAATCATCGTCATATTCACCATTTTAAGTAAACGCCCAAATCCAAATTATTTGTCACTCTCACGATGTTGCCCTTTTACAAGAATCATTTTAGCAACCATAATCAACGATAAAAAAAGTAAAAAAAATCAAAATTTTAAATATAAATCAACATAGGTGAAACGCATTTTTTAATTTCAGAAATATTTTTTTTTGATTTCTCTCCGGAGAGAAAATATCTTCAAAATCACAAATAGGAAAAACAACTATCTTTCCCAAAACAAGTTAAAAATAAAAATTCCATCAACTATCACGCCAGTAGCTAAATTAGGTCACCGCCCGCCAAACCTATTCAATCGTTAATATTCGAGGATAAATACACTCCCTCGTCCATTCCTTTTACATGCATAATTAATCATCAACAAATCTCTCTCAACAAACGTTACAATACCCACACATCACTATCTCCAATTGACAACAATTTTTAGTGCGCGACTTGACACACAAATCCAATTTCGAGCCAAACAAGCTCCATAACGTCGCCCCACTAAACACTCAAAAAATGTCACATTAAACGTGCCACATCTACTAACAATCTAAAAATTCTCGATACATGTTCGTACAACCACCACCCATGACTTTAGTAAATTTGTTATTCATGGTGAAACTGGTTAGATTTTGTACCAAACAACGACTTCACGTGACACCTTTTATTCACATTTTTCACTTCGTGTCACAGCGCCACACCATAAAACTTTTCACTTTTCAGGCCAAAGACGCCTTCATGCCTGTGATACATCTCACCCCAAAGCGTGTCCACGTCGAAAGTCGCACTTTCACTCACATCTAAACTTGACATCACTGAATAACATTTTTACTAAGTCTAAACTAACTTCGAAACACAACAACTACGAACACCGAGAAAACCATATATTTCAATTATAACAGAAAAATGCCAATCTCAACAAAAAAAAAGAGAGAGAGAAAATCAGTTCCAAGTAAATGACAAATTTAACCAACATCCCACACGAGTGACCATACCAGAAATAGAACTCCCGACGATACCGAGAAAGATAGAAAGTAGACTCCCTTTAGGCGTCACTCCCCCAAGTCGAATCTATTTCAGTTACATGTCCCAGCTCAAGGCAGATGTTAATGACCGTTATCTTCATGATCGCCATTTTTTTAAAAAACACATGTTTCACACTAACCATTTAGGTTTTCTTACAAATCTCACCAACGCCTTAGTCACCACACCACACATATCAAACATTTTACATGATAATGGAGATCACAATACACAACATATTAGTAACCAATCCAACCAATAAATGGCGCTTCTGAAATTTCTATTTATACAACCGACACAGCGCATCACAATTTATTATTAGTACAATACAATTAATTTTACATTCATATTTCACTGTGCTTCTTAAAAACCCAGCGTCTAAACAATTTCTATTATTCAACCACTAGAAAAAATGTACAGCTGCCAAATAGTTGCATGTCGCAATTATGCGATCACCAACGTGACCTCATTATTTATAAAAACTTTACAAATAATCACTAATTAAAACAACTTGGTTAGGTCTAATCTAGACTTTATAACGAATATAGAATTCATTCTCTACATATCACCTTTTGGATAAACGAGAATATTGTTCAATTTTCCACTACTTAACATTTATCTAATCATTATAATAATCTTTAATTATATTTTAATTTTGTATAAAATCTTGAATAATATTTTTTATTTTTACCTTTGAATTATATAATCAATTTTTAGCCCAACATTATTAAAAAAAAAAAACTTTAATCAAAATTACTTTTATTTTTCATGATATTATTTTAGTATTGCAAATCATATTGCAATGCAATGCATTTTGCATCATATTGCAAAAATCATTTTTATTTTCTTAATTATTATATCTTTTATATATTACATGCCTGATTTAGTCCACTTACACTTTTTTTCCCACAACCATATTACTATATTTTATTCATTTTGTATTTGTTTAAATACCTTTATAATAGGACAATGTATATCATCAACTATCGGGCATGCAACAACCGCTTACAACAATCATATTCTTTAACCAATTCCCTATACTTTATTAGAACTATATTTTTCAGCCATTGCTTGCTTGCCCCGTCTTAACCTATAAATACAGTCACTTTACAGTCACTTGACAGTCACTTCACCATCTGCGTGAGCCCTCGTCGGTTGTACCCCAGGTCCACCTCATCCACCATGTAGTCAGTAAGAACTCTTCTATCACCATCTTTCGCTCATAGCTCAACTTTTATCTGTTCACGGAACTTTCTTAGTGCAACTGTGTCTATTTTTTTTGTGTGGACATTCCCAAGCTTTCCACTCTGCCTCGACCACGACTTCCTGCACTTTGTGAGAACTGTAAAAGGTCTTCCAAGGTGCAGAGAGGTACTGGAAAACTCCTTATCCTGACTGTTCCTCTCGGTCAACACAGTATACCGAGAGTCAACAGAACCTCATCACATCTATAGTCGACAGGGAACACACCACAGTTTAAGTCGACAGGACCTCAGCACCATAGTTAGTCGACAGGGTTCTATAGCAAATGAGAAGATTAAGACGCAAATGTTTCTTTCACACATAAATAAATAGTTATAAAACGAAGAGAGTCGTACCCGTCGAAGGGCGTGAAGCCCGAAAGCTTGTAGTCCATGCATTTTAATAAAAAAAATTTTCTCTTCGTTTTATAACTATTTACAATTCTATAAGAGAAATTTTCATGATTCATGTTAACACATAAATAAAATTTCTACTGTCCTTACTGCGATAAAAAAAATATTGGGAGGGCTTGGCTCATCAGTGGTGAACCTTCCCAGCGGTTTCGCCAATTTAATCTACCAGTCCGCTTTTTAGAGCTCTAATACTAAAAGCTTATGTCCATAGTTTGGTAAAATACCATACCTAAGATTCCATTCTTAAATGTCACATATATGGAAAGATTCGATTAATACAGTATTAGAGCTCTCTAAAAAAAAGGGTCTGGTAGATTAAATTGGCGAAACCGCTGAGAGGGTTAACTACTAGCCCTAACTCCGTCTTTGCCGGTCCCAAGCCCGGATGAAAAAGGAGGAGGGGAAGCAGTAACAAGCTTACTAAAAAACCTGGGTTCAGCTGGCCTGGCTGATAGTACCCTGTAAGGGCTCCTGATCCAGGGATACAGGATGAGCCGCGTTTGTACTCCATGTTGGGAGCCGCTGCACATGGCGTCTGTTCCTCATGTCAGAGGCGGCCATTTCTTTTGGAGCTAAGTCGGCTTGCCACTGAGTAGTGCTACCAGTCTTAATGACAAAGGCAATCTACTTCACCCAGTCATGATGGTTGTCAAACAGACACCATCAAGGATCACAACTTGATACCGTAATATGATTGAGTGGAGATAAGAAAGAAGAAGAAGAGCCTACTAGCCCTCCCACTATATTTTTCATCGAAGTAAGAAATAGTAGAAATTTGCTTTATGTGTAAAAGAAACATTCGTTCTTAATTGCTATATGCATACTTTACTTAGATTGTACGTCATTCGCAGATTTTATATTAGTTTTATGTATATTTTACCTTACTTGAATTGTACATCATTTGGATGTTGCTTCATATGGGTTTTCTTTATCTTTTTATCAAGTATTGTGTGCGCAAAAATGACTCCGCGTTTCTATTTAAATCATATAAATTTTCTTAAACAAACTTTTTTCTATTGCTTCGTTTTGCGTCTTAAACGCTATCTATTTATATGTAATACTTGATAAAAATTGTATGAGTATTTTTATTTTAAGTTCTTTAGATGTCTACTTTTGTGCCTGAAAAGTCATTTGTGGGAAGCTTTGCTTTTCATCTTCAATCTCAGAAAAAGAGCAACTGAAGCTTGTCAAATGCTCGAGGATTCCCCGCTAGGTGGCCAACCGAAGAGGCAGCAGGTAACTACGGCTCTCGCCAAGTACTATTATTTCTTTATATCTTTTGCATTTTATCCCTATTATTTAAAAAAATTGTGCTAGTTCAGCAATAGATTATAAATTAGATTTTGAAAATGAATTTAACCATGATTTTACTTTTATTCATTACGTGCCAGGTAAAGCTACGAGCTTGCTTATTTCTTGATTACGTAAATTTGGACTTTATTGACGATAATGATGCAAATTTCGATAAAGTGGCTGACCTAGATCAAGTTAAAAACATTCATCTTACTCGATACGTTCGTTATGGTAAATCAAATTTGAGAATAATCATACTTGCATTGCTGTTAATTTCGGGTATCGAAAGTAATCCAGGCCCTAAAGCTACTAGACAAACAACGATAGAAACTTCCATGGAGAAAGATCTAAGAGAACTAATTGCGGCACTTACTCTTAAAATTGACGACTGGGGATCAAAAATAGAATCTAGGCTATCTTCAATTGAACTAGGTATGCAGAAATTCGACTCCCGTGTACAGCAGCTCGAGTCTTCACTAGAAGATACCACGTGTGCTGTTGCATCGAATGCAAAAAAGATTAGCGAATTCGAGAGGCGAATTGAGTTTCTGGAGATGAAAAACAGAGAGAAGAACCTAGTTTTTTATGGCATTGAAGGTAGTGGTACAGAAACGTCGAACGAATCATGCGTTAAAATAAAAAGATTAATAAAGGACAATATGCAAATTTCCGACGAGATCGATGTTTCCAAGTGCTGGAGGCTATCCAAAAGAGATAAAGCCCCAATTTTGGTTGAGGTTTCCGAACACAGTGAGAGAATGAAGATATTGAAAAATTCATTCAAACTTAAAGATATAAATGTCTTCGTGAACAAGGATTACTCCCCTAGCATCAGAGAACAACGCAGAATATTGATTTCTAAACGGAAAGAACTCTTAAATAAAGGAATCAATGCAAAACTAAGAGATAACAAACTGATTGTTAATGGCACGGTTTACCAAGCTTCTAATGGTAAAATTACTACCAAGGAGGGTGCCGAACTATAGCAATTGGATAGAAATACACAGAGACTATCAATAGATCATCCAATCCCGCCAAATAGGAAAACCCGAAATACATGCTCAGTTAATCATTGCCACTCAAATTACCCTACAAATAAACCTTTAAAAGCAAAAGGTAATCCCTTAAGGATCATATACTGGAACATAAATGGATTTTTTAGAATTACTTCGGTCTTCTCTCTCTTCGATTACTTGAAATTGTTTGATATTTTTGCTGTAACTGAAACCTGGTGCCACTATTTACTTGACCTAGCTCTAGACGATTTTGAGTTTTACCAATCACCAGCTGTTAAACCTTCGAACCGAGGGAGAAGCTCTGGAGGAATCCTTGTAGGAATTAGAAAGGAAATCCAAGGCTTAATCTACACAGTTGAAATTGAGCCTAAATGGATCTCGGTTATATTTAGACTGGCTTCAATAGCAGACTCACCCCTAGTGTGTGCAATTTTTGTTTACTTACCCCCAAGCGAATTACAGCTAGAAAATTTAAAAAAATTGTTTTGCTATGTTGAAAATAAAATGCAACAAGGATTCGAAGTAGTTTTAGGCGGTGATTTAAATATTCGCATTGGCTACTTGGGTGCTTTCCACAACTTGTTCCAGATCCCAGTTCTGCTTTCCGGCTACCGTACCTCCAGAGATCCAACCGTGTCCCCCCTGGCTGAGACTCTTGTCGATTTCCTTGATGATAACTCCCTCACTATACTAAACGGAAGATCTATTAGTGATAAAAACGGATGCTATACTTTTATCTCACATCAGGGGTCTTCAGTTTTGGACTTATTCATGGTTTCTCCTGCACTACTGGAACTTGTTCTTGACCTAAGTATAGAAAGTTTGCCTTACTCCGATCATTTGCCACTTCTTCTAAAATTAAACGGATCAGACAATACAAAAGCGAAAAGCCTACCTTTAGAGTATATTCCTGTAAGAAAATTTACCTGGTCAATAAATAAAGCTCCGACATATGAACTTTGTCTCGAAGACCTAAATGCTCTTCAACTACCGGAAGACGCCTCAATAGATCTATGTGCTGACACTCTTACTAGCAGGATTCAAACATCAATGGTGAGAGCAGGAATGCTAACAAAGGGAAGAGCGGATAGTTCGCGGTCTAAGCCATGGTTTGACGGAGAATGCTATACAGCAAAAACATATATGAAAAAAAATCTTAAGTTATATTTGACTCTCAATACTCCTATTTATAAAGATTTGTTTATTACGAGTAAACGCAAATACTTATCATTGCTCAAATAAAAAAAGAACAAATACTCTGATTCTGTTCAAGCTGCCCTTAGCAATGTTAAGGACTCTGCCGAATTTTGGAAAATAATTGCGTCCTTTAAGAAACGGATTAGCACAAAAGGAAATATTGACATCTCAGAGTGGGAATCCTTCTATCAGGGTTTATTGTCGCCTCCTCAAAGAATTGTGGCTGATATACCTACTCTACTAATTCCTACTGACCCCGAGCTGGACGCCGAAATTTCATTTTTGGAAATTGCGAGGGAAATCGCTAGCTTAAAAAACAATAAAGCAGCAGGTTACGATAGTATACCAAATGAAGCTATCAAAGCCTTACCTGAGAATAGTTTAATCCTTTTATCTAACTTATTCAATAAAATATTAACTAAATCCCAAGTTCCTTCACAGTGGTCAAAAACCATAATCCAACCAATATTCAAAAATGGTGATCCGAATGCACCATCAAATTATAGGGGCATTGCCCTTATAAGCAACTTGTCAAAACTTTTTACATCCATATTAAAAAATAGACTAAGTAATTGGATTGAGAATAGAAAACTCATAGCGGAAAACCAGGCAGGATTCAGAAGGGGTTACTCGTGCCAAGACCATATCTTCACGCTTACATCACTAATCTAAATGACATTAAGCCGCAAAAGAAGGAAACTTTACGCATTTTTTATTGATCTCAAAAAAGCGTTTGATACAGTTCCACATCTACTATTATGGAGAAAGCTTGCGCTTGTTGGTTTAAGTGGGCGATTTATCAAACTCATACAGAACTACTATGCTCAAATGATGGCAGCGGTCAGATGGAACGGCTCTTTTACAGAATTCATCAAAATACAATCAGGTGTTCTTCAGGGTGAACCTCTTTTTCACCGTATTTATTTGTTATTTTTATTAACGATCTGGTTGCTACACTGGATGATTCTGACCTGCCAGGTATATACTTACCGGGCCATGGAACTATACACCTCCTCCTGTTCGCGGATGATATAGTCCTCTTTGGTGAATCCAAGATAAATCTCCAAATAAAGATTAATCTAATAAAAATATATTTTGAGGAAAATGGTTTAACTCTGAACCAATCCAAGTCTAAAATCGTAGTGTTTCGAAATGGAGGCCGCTTGGCCAGATCTGACGTTTGGTTTTGGGGCCAACAACCCTTGACAGTATCTTCAAAATATACATATCTTGGCTACCCCTTAACTACCAAGAATCCAACAGCTTACGTGGCGCAGCACTTTAAAAGCAAAGCATTGGTGGCTACAAACGCAGTATGGAGAATACTATCTAAGTCAAGAACCAAATCGTTCGGAGCAGTGATGAAACTACTTGACTCCATAGTTTTATCCACGTTGTTATACTCGGCCCCCCTGTGGGCGACAAATCAGATAGGAGTTGTAAACCAGATCCAGGATATTTTCCTACGGCGATTTCTTGACCTTCCCAGATATACTCCGGGCTACATCTTACGAACAGAAACCGGAAGGATGTCCCTTGAATTAAACATTACGAAATTGATTCTAAAGTTCTGGATACGGATCTTAAAAATGGACAGGACAAGATTACCCTATGTTTGCTTGTCCCAGCTCTGGAAAGTTTCAATTGTGGGAAAAGCGGGAAACAACTTTATTCATAACTTGAATAGCATCATTGACTCTAGGGGTTTTTCTTTTCTTAAGAACTGTGAAGATTATATGGTTGTGCGAGGAGAAATGCCTAGAATTATTCAAACCACAGTGGACCAGATACTCCAATTTGACCGAGCTAAGATACAAAACTCAACTCATTTTATTCACTACCAATTTCTAAGTAGCTCCTTTATGACGGAGGACTACTTACTATCAAATCTCCCTTTGAAAATTAAACGATTTATAGCCCGTCAAAGGATTCTATGGTTACTTTTCCGCGAGGATATCACGGGATTTTGGAACAGCGACCATTTAAATTGCTACTTCTGCAATGTTGGCATCCAAGACAATTTGGTCCACTATCTATTCCATTGCCCATTCCTACATGAAAAGAGAATGGAAATTCGCGAAATTTCGGAGCTAACTCACTACAATGAACAACATGTATATAAAATCTTTACTTCTCTCCTGCTGGATAAAACATTTGTTTATAAATATTTTAAATTTTTCAAGGTAATTGATAAAATGAGAGAAGAAGTGCTCAACTCCACAGACAACGGCTGATTGCTCCCCTCCCCTCTAAATTGCTTTTCCTCCTCACTCATGTACATATATAACCGTTATGGGGAATCCCCTTGTAAGACAATAGTGTCTTAATAAAGGTTTTTTGTTGTTGCTTGTCAAATGCTCTCTATATATAGCGCCTATAGAAACAAGATACTTCATTAAGAACTTTTCAAGAGTGGTTTAGACGATTGAAATCTGGATATTTTGACGCCAACGATAAGAAACACGGAAAGTCGCCAAAAATGTTATAGGATGAGGAACTTCAAGCATTGTCTTCATCCATAATGCTTAAACACAAGAACAATTAGCGGCTTCTCTCAACGTCACTCAACAGGCTGTTTCACTTCGTTTGTATGCTATGGAAAAGATCCAGAAGGAAGGAAAATGGCTGCCCACCGAATTGAGTGAAAAGAACAAGGAAAATCGAATAACGATATCTGAAATCCTGCTGGAAAGGTTTCAAAGAAAGTATTGTGAAATGGATCCCCTCCTTTCTGTAAGACAAGCTATCCGAGAGGCAGGGATCCCAGAGTGAAGTTGTGGAAAGATGGATGGACTCCAGATGCGGGAGGATGGCCCACGTGTGTGTGGGAAGGACAGGCGCCAAAAACAGCATTATCGTGCGGAGGACGAGAGGAGTCTGGGCACATCTGCGGCGAGTAGAAAACGCGGGGAGTTGCCTCTGGGGCGTGTGAATGATTCTGCAAGACGGTTCCAGGAGAGCCTGACATCGGAGCGGCCTACAAGGCGGTGTAGCCCAGGCTGGATGTGTATAGTATGGAGCGGAACGTTTTCCAAGAGTGACATCCACGGCGCCAAGGATCCTTCTGACGGGGAAGTTGAAGGCAAGTCCCACTTATTGTATTCCTTCTGTTTAGTGCCACGTATAATAAAGCGATAACTTTTGCTGCATACTTACGAACTCACGTCTGTATCTTTGTGCCATCCGGATCAGACAAAGAACACGAACAGCGTCTGGGTACGACGTAAGAGTTTTTTTCTTCATCGTATTGTGACTGGGGATGAAAGATGAGTGTATTTTGACAATCCTAAACGCAAGAAATCAGGGGTAAGCCAAGGATAGCCGACATTTACGACCACCAAACCCAATATCCACGGCAAGAAGGTTCTTTTGCTTCTGGTGGAATCAGCACGGCATACTTTACTACGAACTTCTGCCACCAGACGTCACTGCTCATCGCTATCAACAACAATTAACCCAGTTACGCCAAGAATTCGCAGTGAAACGACCAGAATGGGCGCAATGACGTGGCAAGTTGATACTGCTTCATGACAACACAAGGACACATGTCCCACAATCGGTTAAAGTCACCCTGAAAGACTTCAAATGGGAAGTCTTACCCCACCCGCCATACTCTCCAGACATCGCTCCATAGGGTTATCACCTCTTCTGGTCGATGGCACATGAGCTTGCTGACCAGCGCTTTCCGAATCGCGAAGAAGTTTAAAACTGGCTTGACGGATGGGTTGTCTAGAAACTAAAACTTTTATGAAGACATCCATAAACTACCCAAATTATGGGAGAATGTTGTGTCTAACAATGGCAATTATAGAAAGACGTTTAACAAGTTTCACCGCAAATATTTCTTTTTACAGAACGAAAAATCGTAATTTTAATTATTTTAAGGAGAAATACGAGTAACCACTATCTCTATCCTTAGGGATGAAGTATGAAAGGATGAATTGTGAGAGGAGTAATGATGAACGGAAAAATAAAAGTGTCCAGGGATAGGAATTTTTCCGTTCATCATTACTCTTCACAATTCATCATTTCATACTTCATCCCTAAGGATAGGAATAGCCGTTATTTCTCCTTAAAATAATTAAAATTACGATTTTTCGTTCTGTAAAAAGAAACATTTGCGATAAAACTTGTTAAACGTCGTTCTATAATTATAACCGCATTATATTTTATTATAAATAGAAATTATTTTTAGGTAATGTATATTAAAATTTTGTTTCAATTTCATTAGATTTTCTAACCGGAAAAAAAAAAACGCGGAGTCATACTTGCGCACCCAATATTTATTGTTACAACAAAGAAATCTTATTTCTATCATTGATGAACAGAAATCACAAAAAGGAATATTTTAATAAAGGCAATATATTCTGGTGAATATAAAATAAGTTTACACCTTCAAGACTTTTTAAAGTTTCATAAAGACACTTTATGGTATAATATAAACGTAATAAGAGTTTTTAATAGCGAAAAAAATATTTACAAAAATAATTGTTAAAATTTGAAATTTACAACGCCATTTTTTTCGAAAATATTTATTTTTAAATGAAAAAAATTAATAATTTTAATATAAACTGTAAGATGTTGTATTTAAAATAATTTTTCTATGCACAAATACTGAATTGAAAATGTCTTTAATAAAATCAAAACGTTACGTTTTCATGAATGTACGTTCATTAATACATATACAGTAGAACTTGGATAATTCGAACTTCTTTAATTCGAAAACCTCTTTAATTCGAATATTTATCGTGGTCCCTAGAATTTGAAATAAATAAAATTTCCCTTTTTAATTCGAATTTTTGGATAATTCGAATTTTTTTTATGGTCCCTTGGGGTTCGAATTATCCAAGTTCGACTGTATTAAATAAAAAATGTTGAGAGAGAGAGAGACAACGATAAAGCTCACATATTTGTTTTTAAAACTATTTATGTTAATAATTTTTTAAGCATAAATATATTACAAAATATTTTAAATAACAATTATAAAATGAGAGATAGCTCAAAAAATGTTTTTAAACCAACACTCGGCTTCGAACTTTTCGGTGTATTTTAAATAACATCATTAAAAAGAGAAAGGTCTATTTTTTTAAATGCCTACATCTGGTGTCGAACTTAAGCTGACCGTTATGCATACCTTTGCGCTTACCAATATGCCATGTTTGAAAATCACGAAAACACCAGTAAAAGTATTTTAGTCCTTACCTTTAAAAAATATTTTGAAGAATATTTGTTGGAAGTTGGTTTGGACAAAATACGAGGTGTGTTCAAAAAGTATCGCGACTTTTGAATTTTCGCGGGTTACGTATATATTCGAATTTCGATCTTTTTGTGGCTTTATGTTGGTACTCATGTCTCTCACTTATGACGACAAGCTCGGCCATTTTAAATGTCCACTTAAATGTTGACAGCTGCTTTGCTTGCAGGTGTTTTGGATCGTCTTCGATTTTTACCTATTAAAAAAAATGGATCAAAGAACCTGTATCAAATTTTGTGTGAAAAACGAAATTAAGTGCGCGGATGCATTCCGAATGTTGACTGTGGCATACGGAGAAGCTACCTTGGACCGAAGCAACGTTTATCGGTGGTACAAAATGTTCTCAGAAGGCCGAGAAGATGTATAGCTACATCAACCATTTAATTTAATTCCTGACGTTTCAGTGACTCATTGTCACTCTCCTCAGAGGAATTATTATTTTGAATCCTATATTTCTAATTATATATACACGATTTCCTAAAATACATGTAAATCGTCACGTATCTGCATATATCGATAAAAAAAAATAGTCTATATATATGTAATATTGGGTTGGATCCTGTCTGTGATTAGGGATCCTGTCGACTATCTATAATAATGCGTTGAGGTCCTGTTGACTCTCTGTAATAATGTTGTGAGATCCTGTTGACTCTCTGTAATAATATGTTGGGGTTTGGTAAGCCTGTTGTAGAACCTCGTCGACTCTCGCTATAAGTTGTGGCAACCGAGGGTCAAACCTGTAGTAACCGCGAGGGACAGTCAGGGGTGGAGAGTTTTCCAGTAGCCTCTCTGCACCTTGTAGGACCTTTAACAGTTCTCCCAAAGTACAGGCAGTCGTGGTCGAGGCAGAGTGGAAAACTGGGGAATGTCCACACACAAAAAACGAAGAGACACAGTTGAAAGAAAGTTCCTTGAATAGATAAAAAGCGAGCCAAGAGCAAAGATGGAGATCGAGAAGTTTTCTTACTGTTTTACATCGTCGATGAGTTGGTGACAACCGGCGACACGCAGATGGGGAACTGACTGGACTGAAAATGGCTGTTGCTACGTGGGGTCCTATTTAAACAACTTTTTTGGACTAGGAAGTGGACCAGGAAGTATTGCCTTTCTGCACGTGTCCGCAAATTCGACACTGGCACCAGTCTGGGCTTCCATCTATCTTTAGAAGTTACTTTGTAAATCTCTCTCTGGCTCTTAACTCAGTTTTTAATCTATTACATATTTTTATTTATTCATCCTCAGTACATTACATTTGGTGATGCAAGGAGACATGTCAATTATGCATATAATTAGTTATAAATCTGCAATTAGTTCTATATACAACATGACAATCTTGTTATAAAGATTATAATATATAGGGTTGTTGGTTTAAATTATCATAGATGGGCCCCGTGAGTGAAAGGGTTTATCCGGGTTTAAGCGGGTAAAGCCTCTCTAACACAGGTAAGTAATTAAAATTTCTTTTAATTAATTGAAACTGTGAGGGAAAAAGGACTATAACAAGATGTTTATTTGAATATATCTGAAAATTATCAAAATAAAACTTATGTTTAATTTAAAAGTTATGATATTCATTATAAAAGAGAACTGTAGATAAAACCTTTGTTTGCTAAAAAATAATGATGATAAAAAATGATGTTCTAAAAGATTGTTGGCGGGCGTTGGAAAGGGTTAGGGGTTGAAGAATATGCAATTGTAAGTGTTGCACAGACAATCAAATACTTAGGTCCAGGTGCAAAGCGAGGATATAGACTTGTGCGTCTTCCTAGGCAATGTTTCACCTGTGATCCTGTATAAGGTTACAGTGCTTTGTCACAATTGTAGGGTTATTGGTTGAAAAGATGTTGAAGAAAAGAATTAATATGCTTGAAAGGGGTGGTAGAGCCATGCGATAAGTAGAATTGTTGTAGCGACAGTAGGGTCTGACTTGACTTGAAATCAAAGGTTGATTGTGGTCCGCTAGAGCTGAAAAAATTGAAAATTGAAAAAAGTGAACGCTTGGTGCATGCGTTGGTGATGTGCTCTGCGGATGATTGAAATAAGCTTTTGAAACGTGTTCAGACCAAAAAGTCGAGACTTGTACTTCTGGGGAACGGTGTTTTCAAAGAGTTTGTTGAATTACGAAATCAAAAGAAAAATTGTCAAGCAGTGCTGTCGTTTCTCTACGTTGATGTGAAGCAATGGCGGAGAGAAAGATAGTAGTGTAAAGTACACTGAAGTGGTTAGTGAAATAGATTGTTGTAAACGATTGTTGTATATGCCCGATAGTTGATGATAAACAAACATTGTCATATTATAAAGTTATGTAAACAAAAATATAGTGAATAAAAAGATAGAAATATGATTGCGGATAACAACAGTATAAGTGGATAAGATCAACATGTAATATATAAAAGACATAATAATGAATTAGTAAAATATAAAAGATATAATAATGAGAATTAGTAATATATAAAAGATATAATAATGAATTAAAAATGATTATTGAAAGAATTAACTGTTTTGCCATTGTTAAAATAAAGTTGTTAAAATAATGTTGGAATAAAAATTTGATTATAATTGAAAAGTAAAAAAAAAAATAAAAAAAATAATTATTCAAGATTTTATACAAAAAAATATATAATATAATTAAAGGTTATTAATGATTAGATAAACAAATGGAGCAAAAAATGTCTCTTTTGAAGAAAAGTTAAAAGAAAACAAAAAATATTCGTTCCTGAAAAAAAAAGAAAGGAACATATTCACACAATGTCTAGGTGTAAGTCCAAGATTATTGGTGTCTTTAGTTTGACCTATGGGGAGGCAATGTGGTCCTATGTCGCTTTGGTCCGGTCTGAGAAGTTGGTCTTAGCCAGATCTTCCCGATTATATTATGTGAGACCAGACGGGGAGCGATCTTGATCCCTAAAATTGGATGGTATTGACGAAGATGATTGTAATATATAACAATAAAGGGTTAACATTATAAAAGATGGCGTTCTAGTTTAGAAAAAATATTCCATACTGGGCGTGAAAATAATGTAAAAGTTGTAAAACACACGATGATAATTGAAGATATAAAGTTTTATGATATTTCAATATTAAAATTCAAATTAATAAGTAAATTGGGTAATGATTGGTAAGCCAATCAGTTTTAGGTGCTACAATCTATCCGTCCTGCGAGTTGGATGACGTGTCAGGTACAGGCGAACTGCAACTGGAGGTGTCATTTTAACATGGCGGTTGCCCTTTGATGCCGACCGGCATAGCTGGGTTGTTTATTTACGTAGGCGGTCCTTTGTTGCCGACCCTTTGTTACCGACTGGCATCTGATGTCATGTCTGGCCTACGTCCCGAGTTGTTATCTTCTCTTGCCTGTTTGAAAATAAAATTTCTTCTGTTTGAAAATATAGTTTTCTTGGTGTTCGTAAGTGTTGTGTTTCGACGTTGTTGCGGACTTATTAAAAAAATGTTATTCAATGATGTCAGGTTAGATGTGCGTAAAAGTGCGACTTCAACGTAGACACGCTTTTGGTGAGGTGTCACAGGCATGAAGGCGTCTTGGGCCTGTTAAGTGAGAAAATTGTTGTGGTGCGCTGTGTAATACTAGTCGGTGAATTGTATGGAAAGGTGTCACGTGAAATCTTCGTTTTTGGTACAGCATCTAACCAGTTTCCGAAGGAATAACAAATTTATTAGTCATGGGTGGTGGTTGTACGAAACACATCGAGAATTTTCAGATTGTTATAGAGGTGGTATGTTTATCGTGAAGTCTTTGTGTTCGCGACGATATGGAGCTCGTGTGGCTCGAAATAGGACGTGTTGTTAAAAGGCGCGTTAATAGATGGTGGCCAATTGGAGAAAGTAAGGTGGAAATGTGTTGAAGTTCGTTCCGAGGGATGTGTGAAGTATTAATAATTATGCATGTAAAAAGAAAAGGACGAGGGAGTGTAGCTATGCTGGAATTTTTAACTTGTTTTGGGGAAGGACAGTTACATTTCTAGTTGTGCTTTTGAAGATAGTGTATCTTTCGATTTTTGTATTTTTAAAAAATGCGTTTTCACCTATGTTTATTAAAATTTGAATATATTTTTTAAATCGTTGCTTATGTTAGTGCGAAAATTATACTTGTAAAAGGGCAATGGCATGATAGTGACTTATAATTTGAATGGGGCGTGTACATAAAATAGTGAACATAACAATGATTTTTTGCAAAGTTTTGTATATTTAATTAAGACATTGGTGTTTTTGGTATAAAAATAAGGTATTAAGAGAAACACACAAATAAGTTTAGAATTATGATTCGAGTAATTTAAATATAATATGATTTTTTTTAAAACTGTAAGATTGCAAGTAATGAATTAAAATTTATAAGTTGCTTAAAATAAAGTAAAAATTGATAAATGAGGGTGTACAATATTTAAAATTTGAATTGAAATGCTATAAAAATGGTAAAATTTGATTTAAAAATAATTACAGTAAAAATAAACATTATATTTATGGAAAATCAAGTTGTTAGTATGTAGAAAGAGTTAAGTAGATTTTTTAAAAACTCACAGTTTTTATGTTTGTTCAGTCAGGAGACTTGGTCTTTGGTTGTTGTCCTGATGACGTGGAAGGCGTCTTGTAGAGCTTGTAGAAGCTTGTGACTTCTGTTTGGCGATGGTGGCATGTCGTCTGGATGGTTGTGTTGTAAGGTCGAAGGTGGGTAACTTCTCACCGGCTTATTTTGCGGGATGTTCGGCTGTGTCGTTGAGGGGAGATTGCTTGGTCGGTTCGTTGGGATGGCGTGCTTGTTCCTCCATCTTGCTTCTTGGCTCTTCTATCTATCTGGACAGTCTTTACCTTCTTCGTTGTGGTCTCCTTCGTTGTGGTAATCCTGTCGACTAACTGTAATAATGGGTTGGATCCTGTCTGTGATTAGGGATCCTGTCGACTATCTATAATAATGCGTTGAGGTCCTGTTGACTCTCTGTAATAATGTTGTGAGATCCTGTTGACTCTCTGTAATAATATGTTGGGGTTTGGTAAGCCTGTTGTAGAACCTCGTCGACTCTCGCTATAAGTTGTGGCAACCGAGGGTCAAACCTGTAGTAACCGCGAGGGACAGTCAGGGGTGGAGAGTTTTCCAGTAGCCTCTCTGCACCTTGTAGGACCTTTAACAGTTCTCCCAAAGTACAGGCAGTCGTGGTCGAGGCAGAGTGGAAAACTGGGGAATGTCCACACACAAAAAACGAAGAGACACAGTTGAAAGAAAGTTCCTTGAATAGATAAAAAGCGAGCCAAGAGCAAAGATGGAGATCGAGAAGTTTTCTTACTGTTTTACATCGTCGATGAGTTGGTGACAACCGGCGACACGCAGATGGGGAACTGACTGGACTGAAAATGGCTGTTGCTACGTGGGGTCCTATTTAAACAACTTTTTTGGACTAGGAAGTGGACCAGGAAGTATTGCCTTTCTGCACGTGTCCGCAAATTCGACACTGGCACCAGTCTGGGCTTCCATCTATCTTTAGAAGTTACTTTGTAAATCTCTCTCTGGCTCTTAACTCAGTTTTTAATCTATTACATATTTTTATTTATTCATCCTCAGTACATTACATTTGGTGATGCAAGGAGACATGTCAATTATGCATATAATTAGTTATAAATCTGCAATTAGTTCTATATACAACATGACAATCTTGTTATAAAGATTATAATATATAGGGTTGTTGGTTTAAATTATCATATATATATATAATTGAATGTCTGTCTGTGTGTACTCTATAGATTCAAAAACCATACATCCAATCGCCGTGAAAATTTGGGATATTATTAGGTATATCCCCGGGAAGGTTTTTGAAAACTAATTTCTTGAATATCCTTAGAGTTATTTGCAGATTTGTAGATTTAACTCGCAAGCAGCGCCACCATTGCGACGATGTTAACAAGTTTTTTATCTATAAGTTTTATTATCACTAAGTTTATTATCTTAAAGATTATTTATCAAAAGTAAGATTATCTCAGGATGACACGGAAATTTATTTGAGACAAGAATAATGATACAATTCAAGGCGAAGATACTATTCCTTTAACTTCCAATTACCGAGGGAACCAATTAATATTGATTTTATTCAACTTATCGAGTATTTTTCAAGGGACCGGGAAAAAATGTTCACTAGATAAAACGATGATTTTGTAATGTAGAAAATTAGGAAAGACAAAATTCAGGATGACACGGCACACAGGGACCGGTAAAAAATGTTCACTTTATCGAGAGATTCAAGTTTACGAGTTTCAAATTATCAAAATATATCTCTTTTTTTTAAGTTTATAGAGAATTGTTTTAACAAATGTTCGTTAGACAAACCTTTACTCGGATAAAACCTCGGGCGAAGCCGGGTACATCCGCTAGTTTAAAATAAAAGAGACTTTTGCAAATTTTGATTATATATATTTTTAATGCATATCTTGTATATATATAATTTTATACATAGTATATTCATTTTATTTTAGTATATAATTATTAAATCAATAATTAGTTTAGCATACTCTAATATTTTATTTACAATATAGTTTTGGTAAAAATATAAAATATACTATATGATTATAAAATTTGAGTTTTACAACGACATTGACATTTTAAAAATAGCATTATTAAATCCTCTAAAATATATAAGTGTTATTATACTTTTGAAGTTAACTTGTGCCATGAAGAATTTTTATTAACTGTAAGACATTGTGTCTCAAAGGAGTAAATTCTCATAAATGCACAAAAATATACCGAATTAAAAATGTCCTTAATAAAACCAAAAAGTATATATTTCATGAATATATTTGATGAAAACGTGCTTAAATGATAAATTTCATTTTAAATTCTAATAAAAATACTATATGGGTTTAAACAAAAATTATGAGTTTTCAATAACGAATATATTGTAATTAAAAAGGCATATATTGGATCAAAATATCATTTATTTTACCAATATTTCAGTTGTAAAATAAATAAATTGTAACGTAAAAAATTAGGGAACGACAAACTTCAGAATGACACAGCAATTAATTTAATGGAAAAAATATTAGAAAAAAAAATAAAAGATAAGTGGGTCAGGTGTTGATATTAAAAATAAAGAAGGCATCTCCTGACCACGAGCACATGTGCTTTTTAGATGGCAGAGCACCATCTAGTGGAGTAAAAATAAACTAAACGTTTATATTTAGCTTGCTCCGTGATATTTGGCCAACCCAATTTCTTGATAAATCAAGAAAAGCCATCCACGAACGCGTTTCGCGATGTTGGCGCTCGTCAGCGTGGAGTAGGCTGTAACCACTGCGACCAAAAAGATTTTTGGTCCCAATGGCTTCTTGAGATTTCAAGAAATGGGTATTTAAGGCCAAATTTGCGTAAAGACGCTTTACACATGAAAAACCATAGAAAAAAATAATAGATAAGTGGGTCAGATGTTGATATTAAAAATAAAGAAGACATTTCCTGACCACGAGCACATGTGCTTTTTAGATGGCAAGCTAAATAAACGTTTAGTTTATTTTTGCTCCACTAGATGGCGCTCTGCCATCTAAAAAGCACATTTGCTCGTGGTCAGGAGATGCCTTCTTTATTTTTAATTTATTTAATGTAAAACCCAAAATTAAAATTAATAAAATAGCAGAGAGGTAATTAGAAAATTTTACAGTGTATCAAAATACGAATATCCAAATTAAAAATATTTTCATAGAATAATAAATAATCTGCTACATAGCTCCTTCCCTATGGGAGCTGTGACCCACAGCTTGCTATTTTTGTTGCTACTGACATGGATCTGACGTGTTTCTGTCAAGTTTTACCTCGGAGTCTTGGACGTCTGTCGCTAGTAGTTTTGCGTCCTTTTTCTTGCGGCGTGAAGAGCGGCTTTGTTGTCGTATCGTCAGTAAGGACCTGGTCATCTTGGAGGGTTTTCTTTACTTGACACGGCAGTGGAATCCTGAAACCAGTCTCTGAGAATGTAGATCATAGCAGCCATGGCCTAAAGTTCTCGGCGATCTTCAGTTTGTCTTCCCTAATCTACCAGCATCTTCACCAAATGTAACGTAGAAAATTAGGGAAAGACAAACTTCAGAATGACACAGCAATTTATTTAATGTAAAACCCAAAATTAAAATTAATAAAATAGCAGAGAGGTAATGAGAAAATTTTACAGGGTATCAGAATACAATATATCGAAATTGATCATCTTTTCATAGAATAATGAATAATCTGCTAAAATATTATAAATAAAATGATAAAAATATGTCTTCATCTCAATATCTTTCATTTAAATGTGCATAAACCCTTTATTCCAGGCATTACATTTTTTTAAAAAGTCGCTTTAAGAAATATTATTTTATTTTCTACGCTATTATGCAATCATTATTCCTTTTAAAATGAAAATATTTTAAAATATATATTTTTGGAACACATTTATTAATAAAAAACACACACAACCAAATGTAATTCCACTAGACCGCGAGGGGCGCTGGTTGCGAGTTAAATTGGCGAGTAGATAAATTTGTAAATAAAATTACAACGAAAAGTTATTTTTTTAAATTTAATTAGCCTTTAACCTTTTCCAGGGCAAAAAAGTGTGACATGGGAAATTTTGTAATATTTACTCCAGTAGGTTAGAAGTTTATCGATAAATAAACAGCCAAATTTTGATTTTTATAATAATGGAGATAGATTTTATCTCAAGTATAGGTTTGGTATAGGTAATGAATATTTTCTCATGGTAAGTAGAGGTTGGCAACTGCTCATACTGTAAATATAACACGTGTAACAGCAGTTTGTACTTGAAATGCTAGAAATGTTACTAGGCCAGAAATAAAATAAAATGGGTTAACAGTATAAGGAATAAAGAAGTCTTTAGAAGATTGAAAGGGGCCTGTTGAAAGTCATCAGAAAAAAATGGCTTGGATATATATTAAGTAGATTGTTCTGAAAATAGAGCAATCCATACTTAAATCATCAGATAGTAAAAAGGCATATATTGGATTGAATAAAATATTTATTTGCCAATATTTCGGTTCGCTGAACGCCAATCTTTATCGAGGCATTACATTTTATATACACTATATGTATACAAGTGTATATATGTGTATACAAAAATGAAATGCCTCGATAAAGGTTGGCGTTCAGTCAACCGAAATATTGGCAAATAAATATTTTATTCAATCCAATATATGCCTTTTTACTATCTTCTTCTTTCTTATCTCCACACTGGGTGAAGTAGAATGCAGCTGCCTTTGTCATCAAGACTGGGAGCACTACTCAGTGGCAGGCCGACTTATCTCCAAAAGAAATGGCCGCCTCTGACATGAGGAACAGTAGCCATATGCAGCCGCTCCTAACATGGAGTACAAACGCTGCTTATCCTGTATCCCTGGATTAGGAGCCCTTACAGGGTACTATCAGCCGGGCCAGCTGTGCCCAGGTTTTTCAGTGAGCTTGTTACTGCTCCCCCTCCTCCTTTTTCATCCAGGCTTGGGACCGGCAAAGGCGGAGTTATTTTTACTATCTAATTAAGTAGATTGATGAAGAAAGTTCCAGATGGCATGAATGGAAAGATAGCTGTTGGAATAGAAAAAGAAATGGACTGACGGACTGAATGGGAATGAGAAACTACAAAGAGCTCAAGATAGAGAAGTATGGCGCCGCTACTGAAGACCAACAGGACCTGCTTAAAAGGGCAGGAAGGAAAGAAGAATGTAACAGAACTTTTGTTGCTTTCATTCACTGATAGGAATTTGGATATGGTTCTGAAATCTATCTCAGAAACTGTTGAAATAATTCAATTATTTTCTTTAAAGGTTTCGTTTCGGGTTTCAAACCTTGCTGATGATTTGAAGACCACACTCTGCCAAGATTGGCAAGTGGGATCATAGCAATGTGAATCACTACAGTAATGTTCAGTAGTTTATTTAAGGACGGCAATTTCCTTAATGACCATAGATGACAATACAATTGAAGGAAACACGTACGCCAGGTTATGTAAACACCGGATCAGCACAAGATGTGTTTGAGTGAAAATATAAACATTTGTGGACAAAGGTATCTCTGATAGTTTTTATAAAGAAATTTATTATTCGATGATGATATGTGTCGCTTAAAGAACGTCACAGATTAATTACCAAACGTTCGTATATATATAATTTATAGTGATTTTGAAGTAGATAATGACCTTTATAAAAAGCTGTACCAATGTTAAGAACGATACATTTGTTGATAAGAAACATTTCTCGTTGTTTTAGTAAAAGATTTTCTTCTTTGAAGAACACATGGCAACTAGAGAATCTTTACCGCCCTATCATATCAACCGATGGCTGGGGAGACAGAAGGGAGCTCTGCTAGGAAGAACACCAATCATCAGACTAGCAATATGCAAATTAACAAAGAGCGCGACCATAACATCGTCTGTAACTTTGGGCTCCGGCCGTTAGAGGTCGCCAGAAAAGTGCAAGACAAAGATGGCGGAGCGACAAGGAAATATTCGTCTGCGACGGTCACAAGGTGGCGCCACGTTACGTAAGGGCGGGAAAACCGGTGCTTAATGTGGAGAATCTGACAGCGTCGGTTGTTTGGCTGGCTGCCACAGCTGATGTTCTAGGACAGACTTTTGAGATGAAGTCTGGATGTTCCCGTTGGTTGTTTGGCTGGTTGCCACAGCTGATGTTCCAGCACAGACTTGTGAGATGAAGTCTGGATGTTCCCGTTGATTGTTTGGCTGGCTGCCACAGCTGATGTTCCAGCACAGACTTGTGAGATGAAGTCTGGATGTTCCCGTTGGTTGTTTGGCTGGCTGCCACAGCTGATGTTCCAGCACAGACTTGTGAGATGAAGTCTGGATGTTCCCGTTGATTGTTTGGCTGGCTGCCACAGCTGATGTTCTTGCACAGACTTGTTCGGACTCGTTTTGCTAGCTACCACAACTTTTGGTTCAGCACATAGATCATTAAATAGACGTTTATCTGAAATTATTAGCACATTTTCTTCCAGGTAAAATTTCAATCAATATTTCGGCTATTAAATTGGCCCATCCATATTGCCAGCTAAACTTTCTTTTGTAGATTCAGAAGATTTCATGAAGACGCCTCTGGACTGAGGAATGTCATAGTCCGAAACCATAGTCTCAAGGTGGCGTTCTGATTTGCTAAAGCTGGTGTTGTATCATTCTCGCTGACCCGAGTTCGCTAGATTACAGATGGTGCTTTTGTTTATGTGTCAATTTTGAAGGAAAAGATATCGTTTATTTTTATTGTTAATTTTCTCTCAGCAAAATTCCTAACATCTAGACCTTTAAAAGTTATTGGAAATGGCACAAAAAGTTCACAACCTCCTAGAGTTGGTGTAGGACTACCTAAACCAGGGATATGGAACGCTTCATGATTTTGCGTGTCATCCTTGCGCAGGAGCCATGTTAATCTTCTCTCTATCATTCCTTTTGTAGTATATGTACCGCCGAACAAGCGTGTACAGGGATCCCTAAACCAGGTATAAGAAGAAGAAATGTAGCATTCAGAAAAATGTTTAAAATCCAAACAAGTGATAAACAAATATCACGGCAATTCGTCTTATTAAAGAGCTCTGTTTTCTCATCTATCGTTCACAGGAATATATCGACCCGTTTTATTTACTCTCTCAGTCTCGCAGTCCATCGGTGGCGGAGTCTTTCCCGCGGTGGGAGCTACCAATGAAGAACTTATATATATATATTTATATAGATGGAAAATTTGCCGGGAGGAAATTAATCCATAGAAGCAATGGGCGCCTCTCCCGTCAAAATAAACGTCAAAAACTGACGCCATCTATTGACCGTCGCCGCAACTAGCGGCCTCGGGTCGGTGACAAAGCCACAACACCAGCTTTGGCAAACTGAGAAGCGTCCACCTAGAGACCATGGTTTCGGGCTAATGGCCCTCGTCAGTCTAGGGCGGACTTTATTCCATGAGATCCACACGGGATCTAATGGAATCTTCACAATCTACCAAAGAGGTGTTTTGCTGGCAATGTGGCTGGGCCAAATCTATGGCTAGAATATAGATGGAAAATTTGCCGGGAGGAAATTAATCCATAGAAGCAATGGGCGCCTCTCCCGTCAAAATAAACGTCAAAAACTGACGCCATCTATTGACCGTCGCCGCAACTAGCGGCCTCGGGTCGGTGACAAAGCCACAACACCAGCTTTGGCAAACTGAGAAGCGTCCACCTAGAGACCATGGTTTCGGGCTAATGGCCCTCGTCAGTCTAGGGCGGACTTTATTCCATGAGATCCACACGGGATCTAATGGAATCTTCACAATCTACCAAAGAGGTGTTTTCCTCCCGGCAAATTTTCCATCTATATTCTAGCCATAGATTTGGCCCAGCCACATTGCCAGCAAAACACCTCTTTGGTAGATTGTGAAGATTCCATTAGATCCCGTGTGGATCTCATGGAATAAAGTCCGCCCTAGACTGACGAGGGCCATTAGCCCGAAACCATGGTCTCTAGGTGGACGCTTCTCAGTTTGCCAAAGCTGGTGTTGTGGCTTTGTCACCGACCCGAGGCCGCTAGTTGCGGCGACGGTCAATAGATGGCGTCAGTTTTTGACGTTTATTTTGACGGGAGAGGCGCCCATTGCTTCTATGGATTAATTTCCTCCCGGCAAATTTTCCATCTATATTCTAGCCATAGATTTGGCCCAGCCACATTGCCAGCAAAACACCTCTTTGGTAGATTGTGAAGATTCCATTAGATCCCGTGTGGATCTCATGGAATAAAGTCCGCCCTAGACTGACGAGGGCCATTAGCCCGAAACCATGGTCTCTAGGTGGACGCTTCTCAGTTTGCCAAAGCTGGTGTTGTGGCTTTGTCACCGACCCGAGGCCGCTAGTTGCGGCGACGGTCAATAGATGGCGTCAGTTTTTGACGTTTATTTTGACGGGAGAGGCGCCCATTGCTTCTATATATTTATATATGTGTTATATAAAGGTAATATTTAAAATGTTATTTTAATTTAAATATTTTTCATAGATTCAAATATTCTGTTAAGTCGACCGCCAGAGGTCGCGCTTTCTGTTTATATAATCCGTTGTTGTTGTTTCCCAATGGCCGTTGGCCTAGGCATACATGAATCCTGCCAAGAAGAAAAAGAAGGCCTACAAGCCCATCGTGAACGTCGCCGACCTGGAGAGGGAAGATGAGATGGTGATCTCACGCAACTGCAGCATCCTGAGCTCCATTGGCCATCCTGCCCTGAAATCCCTGTATGAGGACCTGATCCGCTACATCGCCTCGCGGACTGAAATGATCAAGGCCCTCGCTACCGAAGTAGAGAACCTCACTGACACCCTCGAGTCCTTCGCAGAGTTGGACGAAATTGAGGAGGCCAACAAGCCCAAGACTGCTTGCCGCGGCACTCAAACCTGCCCTGCTCCTTCCTGCAAGGAAACCAGCTCCCAGACTGACCCAATCAAGCGAGCCACTCCTGCTCCTGCTGCTCTCCCTGCCAAGAAGCCTGCCTCCAACTTGCCTGCTCCTGCTCCAACCAAAAGGAAGCAGTCTGAGGCTCCCAACCCGCCTGCAAAGAGGACAAACCTGAATGGTCCTTCAAAACCTGCGCCTTCCCGCGTATCCAAGCCTGCGGCCGCCCAAGTGATCCTTCATGGAGAAAAATCGGCGGCCCACACAGTGGTTATCTCTGATGACCCACAGGCTGACCCAAGAGAAATGCTAAAAGCTGTCCGCGCTGCCCACACTCTCCCCCAAGGCGTTTGGGCCTCCCTGCACACCAAGGGGAAGCTGGTCCTCCACTCCAGTAATCCTGACACCATCCCTGAAGTGACAACCTCCCTGGCCAGCAAGTTGAGTAGATGAAGGTCCGCCAGCAGAAGGAGATCCTGCCACGGATCTGCCTCTTCAAAGTGGATGAGGAGACATCCAACTCCACAATTGAGGAGACCTTCCTGGAAACCGCTGCTGTTAGAAAACTTCCTGGGGACAAGGTGGTGCGCGTGGCGCACCGTTCTGCACCCAGAAGCGGGACCTGCACCGCCTTCATCGAGGTGGACCTCAAGACCTTTAGAGCCCTGGGCGTTCGCGGGAGAATCGTGGTTGATGGAGTAATCCTCAACTTCGAGGAGTCCGTCCGCGCCCGCGTCTGCTTCCGCTGTTGTGGCTTCGGCCACAACTCTGCCCAATGCTCCAGAGCTCCTAAGTGCTTCCACTGCGGTCAAGACGGCCATGAAGGCCGCGCCTGCCCATCCATTGCTGACCAGCGCACCTCCAAATGTGCCAACTGCTGCTCCAAGAGCCTTCCTGACAAGCACGAGGCGAGAGCCTCAAGCTGCCCCATCCTGAAGTCTAGGGCCCTCAAGTTCTAGGCTTCAAGGACCTTCTGCCTCCAATTCCATCTGCCACTTCTACTGGATTCCTGGCCAATTCAATGCTCCTGCCTCACTGCACCCTGGCGCTGTTTCCCTGCTTGCCCAACGTTTCCACTACCCCTGCGAGACATCTCCTGCCGCCAGATCCTAGGGTCCCTTGCCACCTGACATCGCGCTTGGGCTCAAAAATCATAACTTTTGGTTAGTAGCCCGTAAAACCATATTTTCTCTTTCCCAATGGCCCATATTTGGTCATAGTGGTTTTATATATTCCGCTTTACGAGGCCATTGGGGCTCAAAAATCATTTATTTTGGTTAGCAGCCCCGTAAATAAAGAGATTTTCTCTCTTCCCGATGGCCCGGTTAGCAGCCCCGTAAATAAAGATATTTCCGTTTCCCGATGGCCGGCTCAAACCGTTTGTAAATTATGTAAATAAGTTTATTTTTTCATTCTTATATACGCCTTAAGCCAGGCAGTACTTTTATCAAATTATGTTTTTTATATATTCCATAAGCTCAGTTAAAGCAATTACTGATCAAAACTATTTTTATTATTATACTTTCAATATTTTTGCCACGACTGCATTACCATAGCATAACCCTCTAGATAATCAAAAATCAACAGAAATATCATTATTTTTATAACATATTTGTCGTAAACCCGGGTAAGACAACAAGCGAGTTGGAAGCAGTCGGGGTTGAGTGGCAAGGCGTGCAGAATGGGAAGTCCGCACGGGACAGTAAGGACAAAGTTTGGGATCAAAGGACGCTCTTCTAGTATGTCTCACGTGGCACCAGGACCATGAGAAAGTTGAGGATTAACTGAGGAAAAGCTCGGCGTCCAGCCTGAAGCCGCGGGGACCGTCGTGAGATGAGAATGGCCTAGAACTCCGCGGGGCTGTCCGAAAATATCCACTGTAACCTAACTAACTGTCAACATCTGGACGCTCCTTCTTTTGTCCCTCTCTGGATCCCCGGGTGTCCCGTGGCAAGCTGGTGTCACTTTGAGACGACTAGAAAAGACGTCATACTTTATCACTTACATATCACATTGTTTAAATTACGATATATATATGTATATTTATCAATTATTTTATATATTTATATCTTAGATAGTAAAAAGGCATATAATGGATTGAATAAAATATTGGCAAATAAATATTTTATTCAATCCAATATACAACAACAACAACAACAACAAAAGCCTTTATTTAGGGCCTCTCGCCCTATACAGGATTCGCCAGTTCACAATGGATGGGGAGAACACTGTGTGGCCTTTTTCCGGGATATAGTCTTGTGGAATCCAAATATCGCCATCGCTATATACCTATTTTTTGATATTTCATTAATTAGTGCCGGAAATGAAGGACAAAGTTGCCCCGTTTTATCATTTAGTTTTCGTCTTTTCTCAGACAGAGCAGCACAGTCAAATAAGTAGCGCAACATCTCCGTTGTTATTCCTTATTCAATCCAATATATGCTATTTTACTATCTAATGATTTAAGTATGATTGCTCTATTTTCAGAACAATATATTTATTTATTCATTTATTTATTATTATATAATTTTATTTATTCATATTTATATTCTGTATTTAACCTTATATAATCTTATATGGCCATTGTAATAAATCAGTTTAAATCTCAATCTCTCTCTCTTTATATTATTTTAAACTTTATTTGTAAATTTCTACTTCTTGTTACCTTCTTTTTTGGTTTAAATATTGTATATTATAGAACGAAAGGTTTTAATAAATACTGTTGCGTTGTTGGTTGACAAAGAATAACTTCCGTAGGTACAAAGGATCTTTAGGACTTTATTTAAGCCAAAATAATTACAGAAGAGTGCAAAAATAAAACAATAACAATAAAGAAAACAGCAGTTACAAACTCACCAACTTGCAGCACAGTGTGGGAAAGCAGGAGCAGAACAGGAGACAGAAGTTCGTAAAACCTTCTAGAATCTTCCAGGAAGTACACCGGCGTCGGCGGTAAGCAGCAGTCCGACCTCTTGAGACAGCAGCGTTTGCTTGGAGTCCACCACGTAGCTTCGTTCTTCTACTTCTTTTTCTTATCTATCTTCCTCCCTGGCATGAGTTTCTCATCCCTATATATCCCGGAGTAGATCTTTCTAGGACGGTCACGGTTGGTCAGCCAATCAGAAAGCCGCGAGCACCGAGCGTTGCGCAATAGCTTTGGATTGGCCAATCAGTTGTCTTCCGCTTTTTCTACATGATTCTTAAACGCTCTAGAACATTCTCTCTCCCTCCATCTGGAATGTGCTTTTATTTGTACGTAACACTGCCCCCTCCTTAGTACTGATCGTCCCGAACAGTCCATTGTACTGGAACAGCACCCCTGAAGGGTGCTAACTGGTTGTAGTGCACCACTTTGGGTTTAGACGTTGGGGTTTTCTGAATCCGATAGATGACATCATTGAGGCACTTGGTGATCTTGTAGGGTCCTTCCCATTGATACTGAATTTTAGGAGAAAGTCTTTTTTTCCGTTGAGGATTATGGAGCCAAACCATTTCACCCTCTTTGAAAGTCTTGTTGGAAGTCTTGACGTTGTACCTGTCTTTCATTTTCTCACTGGAAAAGTGAAGCCTTTCTCCTGCCCACTGGTGAATGGTCAGCATCCTTTCAAATGGGGCACCTACATTGTAGATCTTCAACTTTCCTTTGGATCTTGTTGTCGGTCCCTTTCTCACTGAACATCGTGTACAGTTTCTGCAACATTTTTCAACATCAGTTCGACTTCCTGGCCAACAAAATCTTTCTCTAACTTTGGCCAATATTTTTCTGATGCCGAAGTGATCTCCCGTGGGACTGCTATGCATCTCCTGGAGAGCCAAAGGTACATGAGATCTGGGTAACACCAACTTCCAGATTTCATGCTTTCCATCCTCACTCTCCCATTTCCTGTATAAGACACCATCTCGCAGGGTCAAAGAATTCCAGAGGGACCAGAGACTTTTGGTTTTAGGACTGTGCGAGGCCACATCTTCCCAGCATGGTCTTTCACCTGATTCCTTCCAATTTATCACCGGCAAGATATCTCGGTCTTCACGTTGAGATTTTCTTAAAGCTTGGCCAGTCCAGTGTTGCTCTTCCACTTCATTGCTTTCTTGCACTGTAACTTGCCTTACGCAAAATCTGTTTACAGCACGAGAGCAATGTCCTCTTTGTGGAACACATGGCCTTCTTGATAAGGAATCAGCATTATCATTCCGTCTCCCATGGTTCTTTCTAGGGGCTGAGGTGGTTTTAGAATTTTCCGGACAGTTTCTTCTCATTGACATCTTCACGCTAGACCACTCTGTGCTTACACCACATCAACTCCTGAACCTCCCCATCATAGGTGGCTGCCGCCTTCTCCGGCCACCCGACCTTCTCGCTCCTACCCGGTGGGTCAATGCCTGCATTAGGGACTTCGCTGGCCCTGCCCCTCCCCTCACTCGGCCTACGCGCTGCGCCCTGGCTGACGCCGCGTCGCTGACCAGCTTCTGCCGTCGTCTTATCGACGAAAATCTACGCGGGACCTACCGAGTAAACACCATCGGCCAGGCGGTAGTGCTGCGCGGGACGACTACGCCGTTCTTGCGAGTCATCACTCGAACTGCCCGTCGCATCTTAGAGCGTCCACGCCTGACTGCCCTGCCCATCATCCAGTTCGCTAGAAGGTGGGAGGAAAATATAAACCTACCCATCAACATCGGCTGGTCGTCGCTCCGGCGCTGCGCCTTCTCCGGGCACAACGCGGACGTGGCAGTGAGGCTAGCTTTGCACGCCCTGCCCCATCCAGCCCATCCAGCATCGGCACATCAGTCTTGCATCGCCTGTGGGTCCGGCGACCTGTCGCTGGTTCACAGGTACTGGTCCTGCCGCTACATCAGGCCTCTCATCAGGGAGGCATTTACCATCATCGGGCGGCCCCCTGACTTGCAGGGCTGGGTCTTCGGGCATGGCCTAGACGATGACGCCCTGGCCATCCTGGCGTCTGCCAAGACGCGCATCTATAGGCACTTCCTCGGCGCGGAACTGAGGAGTGTACAAGAAGACCCCCTCCTTGTCTAGAGGAGGACCCTCTCAAGGTGGGGAAGCCTTCCTTGCTGAAGATATTTGTATATATATTCCCCTACACTTTATATGCCCATTTACTCTTTTATATTTTCTCCTTTGTAAAATTTGATTTAAAGAATCAATAAAATTGTTTAATTTGTCAATTTGTCCTCACTCTCCCATTTCCTGTATAAAACTCCATCTCGCAGGGTCAAAGAATTCCAGAGGCGCCAGAGACTTTTGGTTTTAGGACTGTGCGAGGCCACATCTTCCCAGCATGTTCTTTCACCTGATTCCTTCCAATTTATCACCGGCAAGATATCTCGGTCTTCACGTTGAGATTTTCTTAAAGCTTGGCCAGTCCAGTGTTGCTCTTCCACTTCATTGCTTTCTTGCACTGTAACTTGCCTTACGCAAAATCTGTTTACAGCACGAGAGCAATGTCCTCTTTGTGGAACACATGGCCTTCTTGATAAGGAATCAGCATTATCATTCCGTCTCCCATGGTTTTTTCTAGGGGCTGAGGTGGTTTTAGAATTTTCCGGACAGTTTCTTCTCACGTGGCCATATTGTCCACATCTCCAGCAATCGGTATCACCGCGTTGTTTTACTTTTCTGGGGCAAGTTGGAGAAATGTGATCAAGGGATCCATAAGTCCAGCAGCGGCCCCTTTTTCTTTCAGGCTTATCCTTAGAGTTATCTTGACAGTTTTTCCTTATGTGGCCATTTTTTCCACATTTCCAGCAACCTGTATCACTGCGCTGTTTTACTTTTCGGGGGAGAGTTGGAGACATGTGATCATGAGCTCGACAGGTCCAGCAGCGACCCTTTTTTCTTTCTGGATTATCCAATTCAACTCGTCTAGCCACGCGGTAATTTTCCATTGTGGCTTGTTGGGCAGCTTCATACTTCATGGCTTGGACAAGGGTTTCTTGTAGAGTAGTCGCACTTGAAAGTCTGACAAACCTTTGGGTTTCAGGGTCTCCGATGGGATCAATAAACTAATGTTGGGCCATAAAAATCTTGTATTTCCGGAGGGCATGTTGGATAGGCTAATCTTGCTAGGCGTCGGATGTCGTGGGCCAAATCCTGCAAACTTTCTTTCTTATCTTGTAGTCTATTCTTGAACTTTACTAGATGAAGCTGTTGGTAGTGTTCTTCTCCATATCGGGACTCCAGAGCGTCAATCAGGGCGTTGAAGTCTAGGCGAAGTTGTTCCGGAATCATCTGGAGTACATCCACTGCAGGTCCATAAAGTGCAACAGCCAAAATTCTTGCCTTATCTCTAACGTTCCATTGGTTAGCTTGGGCAACCACATCGAACTGGGTTTTGAAGGAGGTCCAAGATGATTGTCCATCAAAGGTAGGAACTTTGACAAGAGGCCTACACGAATTATTATTTTCTTGCTGGAAAACCGGAGTTTTTGGATGGCCCGTTTCCACAGCAGTAAGTCTCTCTTCTAAAGCAGACATTTTATCTTTCATTTCTTCTTTTACAGAGGAGATTTCGTCTTCTAAGCATTTGAATTTAAGCCCCAAGCTTTCTTTTAGCTCTTTATGTTGAGCTTGAAAAGTCTGATTTTGAGCTTGAATAGCCTCACGAGTTTCTTGATTTTGAGCTTGAAGAGCTTCACGAGTTTCTTGGTTTTGAGCTTGCAAAGCCTGGGTTTGAACTTGCATAGCCTTCAAAATTTCTTCCATTTTTCTGGTAAGTACCATAAATTATCCAGACTTCAGCTAAAGATCCCACTTCTGACACCAAATTGTTGCGTTGTTGGTTGACAAATAATAACTTCCGTAGGTACAAAGGATCTTTAGGACTTTATTTAAGCCTAATCGATAAAATAATTACAGAAGAGTGCAAAAATAAAACAATAACAATAAAGAAAACAGCAGTTACAAACTCACCAACTTGCAGCACAGTGAGGGAAAGCAGGAGCAGAACAGGAGACAGAAGTTCGTAGAACCTTCTAGAATCTTCCAGGAAGTACACCGGCGTCGGCGGTAAGCAGCAGTCCGACCTCTTGAGACAGCAGCGTTTGCTTGGAGTCCACCACGTAGCTTCGTACTTCTACTTCTTTTTCTTATCTTTCTTCCTTCTTGGCATGAGTTTATCATCCCTATATATCCCGGAGTAGATATTTCTAGAACGGTCACGGTTGGTCAGCTAATCAGAAAGCTGCGAGCACCGAGCGTTGCGCAATAGCTTTGGATTGGCCAATCAGTTGTCTTCCGCTTTTTCTACATGATTCTTAAACGCTCTAGAACATTCTCTCTCCATCCGGAATGTGCTTTTATTTCTACGTAACAATACTTAACATGTACTCTTTTAAATACTAGTTTGTTTCTCTCGCTTCTTTTATTTTGTTTATATATATTTCTGTTTTCTTTAGTTTTATACTATAAAACCGTATATAAACTAATTTTTTAAAATTAGTTTTTAAGTGTGTAAAAATATCATCTGTAATACAATATAATGCGGCTTATGTATGTAGAACGATGTTTGACAATTTTACCACAAATGTTTCTTTTGAACGAAAAATCGAAATTTATTTAAAGGAGAATCATACTTCATCCCTAAGGATAGAAATAGTCGTTATTTCTCCATGAAATAAATTTCGATTTTTCGTTCAAAAGAAACACGTGCGGTAAAATTGTCAAACGTCGTTCTATATCATCTGTGTCATTATTATTAAGTATATTATCAGATATATTGTATGCATACTATTTTAGCATTAAAACGAGAATACATGAAGGAAAGCGTTTTAATATTGCCACGTTTTTATTTTTAAAACGCTAATTTTAGTTTTGTAAAACTTTAATTTTAAAGTTTATTATTTTAAAAGTGAAATGTTTGTTAATGAAATAGATATTTTACCTAAACTCATTTTATTGCCGCTTTCTTTTACAAGCCATTTGTTTATGTATATTTTTACATATCGTTTTTATTGAGTTTTTACTAATTTAGTATGTACATCATTGACTTTTAATGAATGGAAAATAAAAATGAAAATAAACACATGAAAAATTAAAATAACATTTTAAAGGAAATTATGTACAATTGAAAATTGTTTCTGTAACGTCTCATATTCCCCTTCTTGAAGCATTTATTCTCGGGTAATAAATGGTCGAAGTTGAGATATGTGAACGCGTCTTGCTTGCTTTTGGTCTTTCAGAGAGATATCGTAGGTTACATCAGATATCTTTTTTTGAATGACAAATGGTCCTTCATATTTTGGTGATGTCTTGATGAGACGAGGGTCGTTGAAGGCAATTTTTCTTATGACTAAGTCTCCTTCTTTAAAGACATACTTGGGGTGATGGCTATCGTGTTTAATCTTCCACTTATTTCTACTTTGTTCTGTCCGCAGGCTAGCTTTCTTCCTGGCTTCTTCAATTGTAATTGGAGTTTGGTCGGCAAATTCGGGTACATTACCGATTCCATACATTAAGAAAAGCGGTGAAAAACCAGTCACGTCATGTGGTGTGGAATTATAATTTTTGACAACTTGCGGTAACAATGAGCTCCATTTACATCTAGGTTTCTCTAGAACAGCTATTCTCAGTTTTGTCATTATCGTATCATTTAATTTCTCACAAATGCCATTGCACTGAGGATGATAAGGCGAAGTATATGTGTGTTTAATTCCTTGTAAAGAAAGAAATTTGTTGAACTCTTTTGATATAAAATTTTTGCCATTATCTGTTAAGATAGTATTGATCGAATTAACAGATTTGATTATCTTATCAAGACATTGAGTGACAGCTTGAGCAGTGTTTGTTATTGTGGGATATGCCCATAGATAACGAGTTGCGTGATCAACAAAAACTTGAATGAATTTATGCTTTGTGTTAGCTGCTGCTGTTCCCAGTACAATAGTGTCACAACCGATCATTTGTAATGGTTGGATATTTGACGTTGGAGTGATCATTTCTCCTAAAGTTGGTTCATGTCTGACCTTCACTAGTTGACAAGATTTACAAGATCGAACATAATTCTTGATATCAGTTGTTATTCCTTTCCACCAATAACATTGAGTTATAAGTTTGCATGTTTTGGTTATTGATGGGTGACTCAATGAATCGTGATATTCTTCCAATATTTTTTTGGTAAGCGAGTTTGGGACAACTGCTTTAAAAACTCCTTTTTGTTTGATCATTACCACACCGTCGTGAGTGTGGGAATTTTTCAAGAAACTCAAATCTGAATTTTGTTGGTGTTCTTGAAGTTCTTGAGTTGCAATGTTAACAACTGGGAGTCTTGATAAGGCGTCAACATGAGTTTGTTGCTTTCCAGAACGATGAACGATGTTACATGATTTCGAGGATAAACTAAGAATCCATCTAAAATACTTAGGTTTCGGTTTCTTCATGGTGAAAAGCCATTGGAGCGCCGCATGATCAGTGATGATTTCAAATGGTTGGTTTTCTATGTATACATGAAAGTGATCAGTTGCTTGTATTACGGCTAGGCATTCCATCTCATAAGCAGAATAATTCTCTTGGTGTGGTTGCAGTGTTTTGGAGTAATAAGCAATTACATGTTCCTCATTGTCTGGACCAATTTGTGTTAGGATTGCTCCAATTCCATATTTGGAGGCATCTGTATAAACTTTGGAGGGGTAGTCCGGGTTGTAAATAGCAAGGACAGGTTTTGTAGATAGTGCCATTTTAAGTTTAGCGAATGACTCCTCTACTTCCTCATTCCAGATGAAGGGCTGATTCTTCCGAGTGAGTCGAACCAAGGGGAATGAAATTTTAGAAAAGTCCTTCACAAATTTTCTGTAATAATTTGCCAATCCCATGAACTGACGAACTTTCTTTACAGTATCAGGTCTTGGAAAGTCTTGAATAGATTTTACTTTTCCTGGATCAGGTTTTAATTGATTGTGACTGATGATATGTCCGAGGTATTTTACTTCAGTTCTTCCAAAAATACATTTCGACAATTTTAATTTCATGTTGTACTGTCTTAATTTGTTAAAAACTTTACTAAGAAGCTCTATGTGCTCTTGCCATGTTTTCGTGTACACCAATATGTCATCTTGGAAAGAGCAAGTTCCTTTCCATAATAATTCACCTAGAATATGTTGGATTATCCTTTGAAACGTTGAAGCAGCATTTTTTAAACCAAAGGGCATCACTAAAAACTCATAATGACCATCGTTTGTGACGAATGCAGTTTTTTGAATAGATTGCGGGTCCATTTCGATCTGCCAATAACCCCATGCAACATCAAGGGTAGAGAAGAATCTGGATCCATGCAATCGATCAAACATGTCCTGTATGTGAGGTAGGGGTTGCCTGTCATCCAGTGTGATCTCATTAAGACGTCTGTAATCAATGCACATCCTTTTATTTCCATCCTTCTTGGGAACCATAACAACAGGAAATGCCCAAGGAGAATCTGAAATTCTTATTAACTTGTGTTCGAGAAGTTCTTTAACTTGTTCAGCTATCTCTTCATACTCTTTTAGAGGATGACGATAGGGTCTAAGAGAAATTGGTTGTTCACTTTTCGTGATGATCTTATGTTGTATAGCTACTTTTCCCAAATCAATAGCATGCTGAGAAAATACATTCCTATTGTGTTCAAGTAATTCTTTTAATTCATGTTCTCTTATATCTTCTAGATGATTTACAAGAATTGGATTTTGTAATCCATCAAATTTGGTGTAAATTGTTTTGTCTCTGACATCTATTAAAAGATTAAAAATAGATGCAACATCTAATCCGATCAAGAGTGGATATTTAAAGTTCTTCATTACATGGAGAGTTACAGGTTTAATTAGTTTATCTATTCTTACCTTGGTCTGAAGGCTTCCACATGTCCTGGTAACTCCATCCGCTTGGCTGATGTGAATGTCTGAATTTGGTTGAAGTTGAAGACGGGTTCGCTTGAACAATCGCCAATTGATTATTGATACTGTTGCTCCAGTATCCACAAATGCTTGCGCAGGAATTCCATTTACTTCAACACTTATGTTGATAAGCTTGGAAGCTCCTTGTGTAGGGGTATTTGTCAAAGTACTTACATTCAACAATTCCGGGGCTCCGCATACTTGTTTCACTGAAGTGTTTTGATTAGGCCTATCCTTTTTATAATTAGGATCATAATCCTCACAATCTGTGACCCAATGTTTAATTTTTATTCCCTTTTTCGAACATATTGGACACCAGAATGGGCAAACATTTTTTCTATTATCATTATTTTTTGTCGCGAGATGTATTTTGTTTTTAGGCTTAAACTTAATTGAAGCCCTATTTTGTTCAATTGAAGCTGCAATATGAAACCATTTTGTGGCGTCAGTTGGCTGTGCAGCCACAATTAAATCTTTCCAATCATTTGGAAGTCCGTCTGTTAATAAATTAATTTTTTCCTCCTTCGTTAGATGGGTTTGGTTTAACAGGCGAATTTTATCTTGAAAATAATTTTCTATTGATTCTTCTCGTTTTAATCTTCGATGTGATGCTGAGACAATTGGATTTGCGTTGTATGAACCAAATCTTTGAATCAACTTTTCCTTTACAACTTCCCATCTTTTTATTGCAGGATTTGAAATAATCTCGTCTGCATACCATTCAAGTGCTGAATCTGTCAAGTAATACATAAGATTTTTGATTTTTTCATCTTCTTTTAAAGAATTATTTTCAAAATCATATAATTTGATCCATGACTCAGGCCTAATTGCCGACTTCGAGCCGTTGAACTTTTGCAACCGGTTGTTTGGATTTTCCGCCATTTTCTTTTTCCGTATCCCTTTCGACTGCGCCAAATGCCACGTTTTTATTTTTAAAACGCTAATTTTAGTTTTGTAAAACTTTAATTTTAAAGTTTATTATTTTAAAAGTGAAATGTTTGTTAATGAAATAGATATTTTACCTAAACTCATTTTATTGCCGCTTTCTTTTACAAGCCATTTGTTTATGTATATTTTTACATATCGTTTTTATTGAGTTTTTACTAATTTAGTATGTACATCATTGACTTTTAATGAATGGAAAATAAAAATGAAAATAAACACATGAAAAATTAAAATAACATTTTAAAGGAAATTATGTACAATTGAAAATTGTTTCTGTAACGTCTCAATATATATATATATTTTTAAAATAATTATTTCTATACTTTTAATATAATAATTTTTCTATAAAATAAGCGCTTCCCTCTAGGTCTTCTTGTTTTAATGCTATATCTCGTTGTCGTCTGATATATTATTTCAGGTTAGAACAGAGGTTAAGCTAGATGATGCAATAAATTCCTACTTTGTATTCCAATCATTGATAGATGGGAATTCACTAAATCTCTTTCCACTTCCTTTAAGATCTGTCCATGAGTGTGTCTCTATATTCATCTCCAAACACTAGGAAATGGTAGCTAGCAATATTCATGTCTTCCTCGAGCTTCCTGCAGTCTTTTGATGACATTATTGGGTCTGAAAATGTCCGTGAATTCCTCCATTCTCGGCGGTCTTCCTTCCAAACCTCCATCCCTACATTGGTTGTTCTTAGGTAGAATGTGGAATCAAGAACGATTTTAATGTCCTTTCCTTTCTTTTCTACTTCAAACTTCTACCCAAGCCTTGTAATTCACCAATTGTTTATGTAAAATAGTTCTCTGAACTTAGTGTTGTTGTTTAACGCAACATCCCTTGTGGGGATATCGCGTCTGATTTTATGATAATAAATAAAATTAAAAAAGCACTCAGAGTGACAGAGACAAGATGTCCGAACATGCTGATTTTCATCCTTTCAGTCGTCTCCAGAAGGCCACATAGCTCCTCGATCATCTTTTTCATATCTTCGAGGTAGAGCTAGAGAACAATTTTTTAAAAATCTCTCTCTGTAAATCCACCCTAAACCACCCCTGGTACACCCCCATTCCTAACGAATCTTCTTTCCACACTCTTACTAGGCAAGAATAAACGGCGATTTTAAGATTACAAATAGGACATCTTAGAATTCTCAAATTTAATGTAAAAATCAAAACATTCCCGAAATGCCCTAAATGCGATTCCCAACCAGCCAGTCCTGAACATCTACTGAATTGTATCAAATCCTCCAAAAAAAGACCTCTGGGAAGATCCCAGGACTATAATAGAAAAGCTGAGACAATGGAACCTAATGGAGAAAGGAGATCTTTTAAACAACTTGAGGAATAAGCAACAACAACACAACAACAGAGCTAGATGTATATAAAATGATGTATTAATGGGTAACTGTAAAATGAATAAAATTACGCTCTGTTAACTTTTGTAGCGACTCAAACTTATTTGAGAGATGCTTAAACATTTCATGCCACGTGAAAAGTTTTTATGTGTTTGTCTACTTCCGCATTTCGACAATATTTGACATAAGAAGGGGGAATTTTGTTGCAATGTAGAGTTAGGTCTGAAAGAAGTCACCCCGGAATATTATGATAACGATAAGTTAATGAATTCATATATCATATTTTCCTTACTACTACTATGTCAGTAGTATATTCGGTTCCAAAATCACTTTATTATGGACCGTTCAACAAGAGCAACCTAGTTTATGATATTTGCAACAATGAATAATATGGAAGCAATGGTCGCCTCTCCCGTCAAAATAAACGTCAGAATCTGACGCCATCTATTGACCGTCGCCGCAACTAGCGGCATCGGGTCGGTGACAAAGCCACAACACCAACTTTGGCAAACTGATAAGCGTCCACCTAGAGACCATGGTTTCGGGCTAATGGCCCTCGTCAGTCTAGGGCGGACTTTATTCCATGATTCCACACGGGATCTAATGGAATCCTCACAATCTACCAAAGATGTGTTTTGCTGGCAATGTGGCTGGGCCAAATCTATTGGCAAATGACTTTGTCACCGACCCGATGCCGCTAGTTGCGGCGACGATCAATAGATGGCGTCAGATTCTGACGTTTATTTTGACGGGAGAGGACACTATTGCTTCCATGGATTAATTTCCTCCCGGCAAATTTTCCATCAATTAATAATATGTGAAGGTTATTCACATATTAAATAAAATGCTAACGCGGGATTCGATCCCGGTTCATGACTGTCGCGTCGCGCGTGATTGTAGAACGAAATTTGAAAATTATCCCGCATGTGTTTCTTTTGAACGAAAAATCTAAATTTATTTCAAGAAGAAATAACCATCATTTCTAACCTTAGGAATGAAGTATGAAAGGATGAATTGTGAAGAGTAATGATAAAAGGAAAAATAAAGTGTTCAGGGATGGGAAATGTCGTTCTACAATCATAAGCCGCATTATATTGTATTATAAATTACTTTATATAATATTTACGAACGGAAAAATATGTCCAGGGTAGCCTAGTAGACATGGCATCTGCTCGGTAAGCGGAACACTGTGGGTTCGTTTCCTATCCCTGGACACTTTATTTTTCCGTTTATCATTACTCTTCACAATTTATCCTTTCATACTTTATTCCTAAGATTAGAAATAATCGTTATTTCTCCTTAAAATAAATTTCGATTTTTCGTTCAAAAGAAAAAATGCAGGATAATTTTCAAATGTCGTTCTACATCCATATTTTTACACAGTCTCTTACAAGAGGTGCACACCCTAATTGGATGGATTGGTGTTCAACTGAGATCTTGCTTTGTAGTCTAGCGTCCAGTAGCCAGCTGTCATCCGACCAAACAAAGGCCGGACAGCTGGAGTAGCGGGAAGTGGTTCCCCTTCCTGTCTGTAAATACAAACGTCGTTCTTTGTTCCTTCACATAGGATGGAATGACTCTTTTTGGATGCACATGCGCGCGTGTACACGTATGTATGGATGCGTATTCGTGCATAGATACACACTAGCCGAATGACCCGGGCAACGCCCGTGTTTTACCCGATTGAATGTTTTGATTCAAATACTATTTGTTACAATTATAAATTGGCGCCTTAAATAAATGCATATATTAGTTAATAACTATAGCCTATGTGCTTTATCTGTCTATGTACTGTTGGCTTCCGTAGGCGTCTCTTACTGGGAAAAAGAAAGAGAGATTCCATTTAGTTATTAACTAATATATGCATTTATTTAAGGAGCGACTCGCTCCAACACAATAGTTACAAAAACCAAAAAGCGAGTGGGGGGGCAAAGTAAAAAAACAAAGTGTCTCGCGTAGTGGCGGCGCCATCGTAGCCACGTGATCGTAGCCAACCAATAGGAGAGCGCCATTCAAAAAAAAAGCAAACGGTGACAGAGATGAAGAATTGACGACGCATGACGCTCGTAACTGTATATAGAATGTACATACATAAATATAAGTTCATACCATTATAATAATTTTTCTATTTATTTTTCTAGCATGAGTCCTTCACTCCATGCTGATATAGCTATAAATATACACAGCTTTAATCAGTATATATGTGTACCACATATATATATATATATTAAAAAACGAAAGAAAAAATAAAAGATAAAAAGATCAGGTGTTGAAATCAATATTAAAAATGGCATATCCTGACCAGGAGTACATGTGCTTTACAGAAGGCAGAGCGCCAAAAGCGCGAAACGCGTTCGTCGATGGCTTTTCTTGATTTATCAAGAAATTGGGTTGGCCAAATATCAGGGAACAGGGTAAATCAATGTTTAGTTGATTTCTGTTCCGCCAGATGGCGCTCTGCCTTCTATAAAGCACATGTGCTCCTGGTCAGGATATGCCATTTTTAATATATATTTACTCGTATATATATGTGGTGTTCGTTTTATAACTTGCTGGTTGGTTAATCCACCATACATCTCATATATATTATATGAAAATATATATCACACACACACACACACACACACAAAAGCCTTTATTAGGGACTTGCCCCGTACAGATTATCCCAATTGGGGTAAGGTAATAATCATCTTGTGTTATTTACATAGAAATTGAACTGGCTTTACTCTTCGTCTCAAAGTCATTCACTTGTTGACTGTCCTTACATAATGATGATCTAAAAAATTTATAGTAAGCTATTGCCTTAGAAAATATATCATTAAAAGGCGACCGTTTTTAAAATAAATTTATATTCTTTTGTGAGTTTATTTTGTTGTTGTTTTTGTGTGTATGTGCTCTTATTGCAATGACAAAAATATTGGGACGGCCTGGCTCATCAGTTGTGAACCCTCTCAGCGGTTAAATCTACCATTCGTAGCTACTATTTTTTATTAAGATTTTTTTGTTTGTTTTTATATCTCCAGTACTGAAGAGGAAACTTTGGCAAATATATTTAAATGAACTATGGTTTGAGGATACACACATTGTATATATATGTTATGAATATTTTGTTTGTTGTTGAAAAAATAGAAAATTGAAGGTGCAGTCGTGAAAAAGAAAATATAATTATTTATTTATCAAGTAGGGTTCATTTTGAATTACTTGAAACAAATTACACATAAAATGATTTCTCACAGTAATATAGAATTTATATATAAAATGAATCTTATATTCGTGAATTATAAAAAATAGGTAGGTAGGTTTACTATACATATTAACAACAAATATTCAAAGTGTTATGCTCTAAATCTATGGTCAAAAATAAAATACTAGTCAATGATGAAAGTAAAATATATATTTTTTAAAAAATAAAATTAAATTCAAAAGACAAAAACCTCTCGCAATCAGTATCTTTTATTATTACAAATAACGGACGCTAGCTTTCGAACAATTAGTTCTTCAACGGGCGTTTTTACAAAACGAAATCAGATTCTTATTAATATATAGAGGTAATAGAAGAAATATATACAAATATTCGCTCAAAGATATGCTAAAAAGTAAATTAGAGAATTGAAAAATAATCAGATATGCAAAAACTTCTTTAAAACTAAATTAAGTTTAAAACTAAGTGGGGAAGGGGGGACATAGCAGAATTCGTTCTTCAAATTCTTTTAAAAAAGACAGCGGAACTGTTCTGGGACATCTATTCTTCTGTTTATGCTGTCTTTACAACCAGAAACCAAGGATTCCAAAATTAATCTTTCCCCTTTGTATCTGATGTTGTTGTAATGGCAGATGGGGTTATCCAGATCAAAACTATGTCCTGTGTTTAACGTGTGTTGGTACAGAAGGGATCTGGGGTCTTTTGAGCTGATATTGTATTTGTGTTCTTTGATTCGGTTTTCGATTTTTCTGCCTGTTTCTCCTACATAAACGGATTCACAATCATTGCAGGCAACCGAATAGATCGCGTTGCTTTTATGGGAGAAATCTATAAAACCCCTGGTTCTGTTGACTGTAAGGGTAGCCTTTTTGAACGGGATGAATGTATGTTTTCTTATAAAGTCTGGTGGGTATCCAAATGTCCGTAGATTATTGTAAATATTCTCTTTTTCTTTTTCTTTTAAAGCTCGAAGGGAACAATGGGTATGGAGCCTCTTAGTTAGGGTTTTGACAACTGATATTTTGTAAGAGACTGGACTGTAGGAGTTAAACGGAATATATGATGGTTTGGCGGTATCTTTGTAATAGACAGTTGTTTGGAAACTGTTCCTATTTCTAAAAATGAGGGCATCCAGATATGGTAAGGTGTGGTTTTCTTCTCTTTCTATTGTAAACTTAATTTCTGGGTGGTAACTGTTAAGAGTGTCAAGGATGGCTTGGTCCGCTCCTAGGTGATATTCACAATATATATCATCAATATATCGTCGCCATTTCTTAATCCCCAGATTCTCTCGACTGTTAATCCAGCCATCTATTGTCAGTAGAACAATTTCTGCTACTGTAAGGGAAAGGGGGCTACCCATGGGTGACCCCTTAATCTGCCTGTAAATCTGGTTCTGATATGTAAAATTATTAATGGAGAGGCAAGCCTTGACCATGGTACAAATTGTATCAATATTGTCGAGTTCTGCCTTCACAAGTATATCCCGTAGGTTGCTGATTATAAGATCATGAGGGAGGCAGAGGAAGAGGGATTTCACATCGAAGGAACAAATCCGACTGTTAGGGTCGGGTATAGATCTTCTGATATCACCTATAAAATCTGCTATGTTGTTAATTGAATAGATGTTCCGTGAACGGACATGGGGCGACAAAAGCGAAGACAGAAAACGAGATACCACTATAGCCGGCGAAAGGTGGTATGCGACTATTGGTCTTAATGGGATATCTTCCTTGTGCAACTTCGGAAGGCCATATATGTAAGGAATATCTGTGTTATTGTTTATGAATGACTTGTATTGTTCATCAGTGATCTTTTTATTCTTCCTGAGAGATGCTAACGTTTTCTTAAAAAGAGCTATGGATTTAGAATTTTCGGCTTTAGATATGGGTTCAAAAATCTCTTTGTCTTCCAATGTTGTCTCCATCTTATTCTGGTAATCCAATCTGTTCATAATGACCGTACTACCTCCCTTGTCTGCTCTGCAAACCACCAATTCCTTATTGTTTTTTATGTTTTTAATCGCTTGGATGAATTGTTTCTTAGGTTTTATATCAAAAGTACCCCTTCTGTTAATTTTAGCGGCGACTATGTTCCTTATCTCTAATTTCTGTACATGGTTGAAAGTTTGGATTACGGATTCGATTGAACCAATGGTTCTGAAAGGGTCAGTTTCGGTCGGTATTCTGTTTTTTAGGCCATTTCTTAGTAAATTCTCTTCTGATGGGGAAAAAACATGATCGGTGAGGTTAACTATTGTATTTCCTAAAGTATCTGCTGGAAAGTTATATTTCTTTTCCCAAAACCGGAATTTATCATGATGTTTCTTGGATATTCTGAGATTCTGTGAATCAACTGCTCTTGTGATGTTTATAAGTAATTCTGCCATGGCTTTCCTTGGTAGTGTACACAATAATAGGGAAATTAGTTCTTTAATTGTTTTACCAAGAAATCTTATCATGGAGTGACACCCTTTGATCCTCGCCTTAAGTAGATCTTTTCTAAGATTCTCTATCTTCCGTTCAGAAAAAACATTCCCAACCGGATCTCTAATTCTGAGGGAAGGGGGAATAAAATTCACTTCCTGACATTTCTTGTTGAACTGTAGGTTATTTCTCCACCTGGCTAGGCTGAGTGACTTCCTATATAATTTCGTTTTATAAAATTCAGTATATTCAAGGTTTTTCGGGTTCATTCTAAGATCAAAAAACTTGCGCATAAAATTAAATTCAAAAGACAAAAACCTCTCGCAATCAGTATATTTTATTATTACAAATAACGGACGCTAGCTTTCGAACAATTAGTTCTTCAACGGGCGTTTTTACAAAACGAAATCAGATTCTTATTAATATATAGAGGTAATAGAAGAAATATATACAAATATTCGCTCAAAGATATGCTAAAAAGTAAATTAGAGAATTGAAAAATAATCAGATATGCAAAAACTTCTTTAAAACTAAATTAAGTTTAAAACTAAGTGGGGAAGGGGGGACATAGCAGAATTCGTTCTTCAAATTCTTTTAAAAAAGACAGCGGAACTGTTCTGGGACATCTATTCTTCTGTTTATGCTGTCTTTACAACCAGAAACCAAGGATTCCAAAATTAATCTTTCCCCTTTGTATCTGATGTTGTTGTAATGGCAGATGGGGTTATCCAGATCAAAACTATGTCCTGTGTTTAACGTGTGTTGGTACAGAAGGGATCTGGGGTCTTTTGAGCTGATATTGTATTTGTGTTCTTTGATTCGGTTTTCGATTTTTCTGCCTGTTTCTCCTACATAAACGGATTCACAATCATTGCAGGCAACCGAATAGATCGCGTTGCTTTTATGTTGAACATCATGTTTAACTCCTGGTTTGGTAATGGGGTTCCTCAGTATATGTCCTATTGTACTTGTGCTGCTATAGGTGAACTGAATTCCATATTTCCTCAAATCATGGACTATTCGCTGATTGGTAGGGGAGAAATCTATAAAACCCCTGGTTCTGTTGACTGTAAGGGTAGCCTTTTTGAACGGGATGAATGTACAAGGTGCGTTCATTAATTTCCAGGACTGCTCTTTATCTTTGAAAAAATAAAACAAATAAAAAAACGAATTCAATATTTTTCAAAATATGCCCCTCCTGCCTCAATACACCCGTTCCATCTTTTTTTCCAATTGTCGAAGCAGGAGATAAAATCACTTTTTGAGAGGTTCCTCAAAGTTGCCTTCGATTCAGCTTGTATCATATCAACGTTGTCAAATTTCCGTCCTTTCAAGTTCATTTTCAATTTAGGATAGAGGAAAAAGTCATTGGGGGCTAAGTCGGGGGAATAGGGTGGATGAGGGATCTGTATGGTTGAATGCTTGGCCAAGAACTGCAAAACAACATGGGCTGTGTGCGGCCGCGCATTACCGATGTGAAGTATCCAGTCATTGTTTTGCCATCTTTCAGGTCTTTTAAGGCGCACTGCCTCCCTTAAGCACCTCATTATCCCCAAATAAACAGATAGTCCAGTCTCTGAAGATAAGTCTTTAATAGAAATTCTTTGTTAGATTAATTAACTCCTTTATTTCGAGCTTGTTTTCCTCGCAACGAAATGATCTTGGACGCCCAGTATGCTGATCATCGTTTACCTTTTCCCGACCTTTTTGGAAGCGTGAAAATCATTCAAAAGTTCTTGAACGGGATAAAGCTGCATCGCCAAAAGCTTCTTTAATCAATTCATACGTCTCAGTAGCACCTTTTTCAATTTAAAACAAAACTTAATGCAGATTCTCTGCTCTTCGAAAATGGCCATTTTAAAATTAGAAATGCGAACCTCACAAGGAAGTTGTTTTGTTCTATTTTTAGATCGGCGCGTGCGCCACGAGACTCGTGCTTTCAGTCAGGTGTGGTCAAATGTCCAATATTCAACTCTGTAAAAAAATATTTTCTCTAGCTTTTTTATTTATTTTATTTTTTAACCAGTCCTGGAAATTAATGAACGCACCTTGTATGTTTTCTTATAAAGTCTGGTGGGTATCCAAATGTCCGTAGATTATTGTAAATATTCTCTTTTTCTTTTTCTTTTAAAGCTCGAAGGGAACAATGGGTATGGAGCCTCTTAGTTTACCAAGGAAAGCCATGGCAGAATTACTTATAAACATCACAAGAGCAGTTGATTCACAGAATCTCAGAATATCCAAGAAACATCATGATAAATTCCGGTTTTGGGAAAAGAAATATAACTTTCCAGCAGATACTTTAGGAAATACAATAGTTAACCTCACCGATCATGTTTTTTCCCCATCAGAAGAGAATTTACTAAGAAATGGCCTAAAAAACAGAATACCGACCGAAACTGACCCTTTCAGAACCATTGGTTCAATCGAATCCGTAATCCAAACTTTCAACCATGTACAGAAATTAGAGATAAGGAACATAGTCGCCGCTAAAATTAACAGAAGGGGTACTTTTGATATAAAACCTAAGAAACAATTCTTCCAAGCGATTAAAAACATAAAAAACAATAAGGAATTGGTGGTTTGCAGAGCAGACAAGGGAGGTAGTACGGTCATTATGAACAGATTGGATTACCAGAATAAGATGGAGACAACATTGGAAGACAAAGAGATTTTTGAACCCATATCTAAAGCCGAAAATTCTAAATCCATAGCTCTTTTTAAGAAAACGTTAGCATCTCTCAGGAAGAATAAAAAGATCACTGATGAACAATACAAGTCATTCATAAACAATAACACAGATATTCCTTACATATATGGCCTTCCGAAGTTGCACAAGGAAGATATCCCATTAAGACCAATAGTCGCATACCACCTTTCGCCGGCTATAGTGGTATCTCGTTTTCTGTCTTCGCTTTTGTCGCCCCATGTCCGTTCACGGAACATCTATTCAATTAACAACATAGCAGATTTTATAGGTGATATCAGAAGATCTATACCCGACCCTAACAGTCGGATTTGTTCCTTCGATGTGAAATCCCTCTTCCTCTGCCTCCCTCATGATCTTATAATCAGCAACCTACGGGATATACTTGTGAAGGCAGAACTCGACAATATTGATACAATTTGTACCATGGTCAAGGCTTGCCTCTCCATTAATAATTTTACATATCAGAACCAGATTTACAGGCAGATTAAGGGGTCACCCATGGGTAGCCCCCTTTCCCTTACAGTAGCAGAAATTGTTCTACTGACAATAGATGGCTGGATTAACAGTCGAGAGAATCTGGGGATTAAGAAATGGCGACGATATATTGATGATATATATTGTGAATATCACCTAGGAGCGGACCAAGCCATCCTTGACACTCTTAACAGTTACCACCCAGAAATTAAGTTTACAATAGAAAGAGAAGAAAACCACACCTTACCATATCTGGATGCCCTCATTTTTAGAAATAGGAACAGTTTCCAAACAACTGTCTATTACAAAGATACCGCCAAACCATCATATATTCCGTTTAACTCCTACAGTCCAGTCTCTTACAAAATATCAGTTGTCAAAACCCTAACTAAGAGGCTCCATACCCATTGTTCCCTTCGAGCTTTAAAAGAAAAAGAAAAAGAGAATATTTACAATAATCTACGGACATTTGGATACCCACCAGACTTTATAAGAAAACATACATTCATCCCGTTCAAAAAGGCTACCCTTACAGTCAACAGAACCAGGGGTTTTATAGATTTCTCCCCTACCAATCAGCGAATAGTCCATGATTTGAGGAAATATGGAATTCAGTTCACCTATCGCAGCACAAGCACAACAGGACATATACTGAGGAACCCCATTACCAAACCAGGAGTTAAACATGATGTTCAACATAAAAGCAACGCGATCTATTCGGTTGCCTGCAATGATTGTGAATCCGTTTATGTAGGAGAAACAGGCAGAAAAATCGAAAACCGAATCAAAGAACACAAATACAATATCAGCTCAAAAGACCCCAGATCCCTTCTGTACCAACACACGTTAAACACAGGACATAGTTTTGATCTGGATAACCCCATCTGCCATTACAACAACATCAGATACAAAGGGGAAAGATTAATTTTGGAATCCTTGGTTTCTGGTTGTAAAGACAGCATAAACAGAAGAATAGATGTCCCAGAACAGTTCCGCTGTCTTTTTTAAAAGAATTTGAAGAACGAATTCTGCTATGTCCCCCCTTCCCCACTTAGTTTTAAACTTAATTTAGTTTTAAAGAAGTTTTTGCATATCTGATTATTTTTCAATTCTCTAATTTACTTTTTAGCATATCTTTGAGCGAATATTTGTATATATTTCTTCTATTACCTCTATATATTAATAAGAATCTGATTTCGTTTTGTAAAAACGCCCGTTGAAGAACTAATTGTTCGAAAGCTAGCGTCCGTTATTTGTAATAATAAAAGATACTGATTGCGAGAGGTTTTTGTCTTTTGAATTTAATTTTATGCGCAAGTTTTTTTATCTTAAAAAATAAAATATTTGCGTTTTAGATTATATAATATACTAGCCGAATGACCCGGGCAACGCCCGGGTTTTACCCGATTAAATGTTTTTATTCAAATATTATTCGTTACAATTATAAATTGGCGCCGTGGATGTCACTCTTGTGAAACGTCCCGCTCCAAACTTTGTGTCTGAGAAGCGATATTTTTATAGAAAGATGATCTAGCTTTTGTTTTCTGCTCGAATGAATGTTTTTCTGTTAGAATTTTGTTCCTGCGTACAAAATAATGAACTGGTTTCACCCGTGGTCTCTGCTTTTTGGAATTTTTCCCGATATAATTTTGTATCTGATAATCAAACATGATACAGCAATATCGTCATCATCATTTTCGGAATAAAAATATATAGTTTTAATAATTGATTTATATATTTTTTAAAATAGCCTATCGTCTTCCCCGTATTTTTTTACCTATGTATGGAAATTTTGGTTTGAATTAGTGAACTACTGCGAATTTGTATACCGGACATACAAACATTTATTTTTATATATATAGAGATATAAGATAGACGGAAATTTTTCCGGGAGGAAATTGATCTATAAAGGTCACCTCTCATGGCTAAATAGACACTAAAAAAATGAGCGCTATTTATTGGCCGTCTCCGCAAGCCATCAGACTCAGGTCGGTGACAAAGCCACAACACAATCTTTGGAAAACTTAGAAGCGTCCATCTAAAGATCATGGTTTCAGGCTAATGTCCCTCGTCAGTTTAGGGCGGACTTTATTCCATGAGATCCACAAGGGATCAAATGAAATCTTCACAATCTGCTGGAGAGGTGTTTAGCTGGTAGAGTGGCTAGGCCAAATCTATGACCAAAATATAGATGGAAATGTTGCTAGGAGGAAAGTAATTTATAAAAATAAAGGTCGTCTCTCCTGGCAAAATAGACACTAAAACTAAGTGCCAATGGCTCTCATTGGCCAATGAGATTCAGATAAAGGTGTGACTTATTACATTGATAGTCATATATATACATATAGATTGTGTGTGAGCAATAGTTACCTAGAAATTATTCGAAAAAGAAAGAATAATTAATATAACGGCAAAGTTCATCTTTATATTGTACATAGAAGTATATGCCCGTCGAAGAAAAGAAATTTTGCTCGAAAGCTTGCGAAAATCAAAATTAAAAGAAACCCTTTACCTTAATATTACATACTAGCCGAATGACCCGGGCAACGCCCGGGGTTTACCCGATTAAATGCTTTTATTCAAATACTATTCGTTACAATTATAAATTGGAGCCGTGGATGTCATTCTTGTATAATATATAAATGAGTTTTAAAAATTGTAAAAAAAAAATATGCATCGGCCGGGAATCGAACCCGGGGCGCCCGCGTGGCAGGCGAGCATTCTACCACTGAACCAAAAGCAAACGGTGACAGAATTAAGAACGCATGACGCTGATAACTGTATATATTAATACATTGTGTAGGCTCAGTTGCTACTTTCCCCCTGCTGGGCCTCTTTTTTTCTAGAGAACCTACGGGTTTTAACCATTTTTGTCTTTTACCCTGTAATCGAAGACAATTAAAATGAAACACAATTTCAGTACTATTTACATGAAAGTACATATCGGGAAAAAAGAGGCCCAGCAGGGGATCGAACCCTGGATCTTTAGTTTACAAGACCAACGCCTTACCACTTGGCCACTGAGCCTACGGAAAGTGGCAACTGAGCCTACACAATGTATATGTAATATTAAGGTAATGGGTTTCTTTTAATTTTAATTTTCGCATTTTTGTCTTTTACCCTGTAATCAAAGACAATATGAGACACAATTTCAGTACTATTTACATGAAAGTACATATCGGGAACCCCAAATTGTTCCTGCGGAGAAACTGAAAAAACTGTTCTTCACCTTATTTACAACTGTCCGAACTTTACAAAAGTGAGACATCGATTGTTCCCTGATCTAACTGATTTAACTCTCTTACATCAGCCACTTTGTATATACTAATTTTATGAACTCTGTCGCTTTATACATCTGTAAATATTTAACCCTAAGTTTCAATTTGTTTATCTGTTTCCTTTGTTTCCTCTGTAATAGGCGCAAAAACTTCAATATCGCGTCTCTTGTTAGATAATATTTTTGCTTATCCCTAGTACACGTGGTAGAAGTAGGCGACTGCTTTTACTGTGTGCACCACATGTCTACACATGTGAAAAGCAGTTCGACTTTGCACTTACAAATGTGCCAGAGCCCCGTTTGGTTACTTGCACTCGCTGGTGGGGTTGAACTTTTTCAAGAATCGGGGACTATTGGAGCATTTTTTTTTTTATAAGAAAAAAGTGCCCAATGCGGGAATCGAACCCGTGTCGTAGCGGTCAAAAACCAACGGTTGAGACCATCATTCCACCGACCCCCCTGGATAATAAATAAATAAAAAATAAGACACCCTATATCTTGAATTTCATCTCCGCAAAACTCACATTTTAAATAACAGTCTTTCTTTTAATGTGAAAAAAATAGTAAAAATGTGAAATTATGCTGGGATATGGTCGATAAATTAAGAAAAAGGCATATCATTATCATGCAACTGAAAGTTACTGATGGCTTGAGCCATCTATCGGAATAATTACCAACTATTCGTTGATTTGAGTATTTGGCCAATTCTAAAATAATTAAAAATCAACGAATAGTTTATATTTATTCTGATAGATGGCGCAAGCTATTAGCAGCTTCCAGTTGCAGGATAAGAAGATGCCTTTTCCTTAATTTCTTTAAATATTTTCAACAGGTTTCTGTGAAATATGGCCATAGAGTATTCTTAGTTACGAACCGTCTTCAGTAATAATTGGGGTGAATTGCAAGCAGCCGAGATGGAAGCGGCAAGAACGCACACTTGGAGGTATCACCTGTGAGGGAAGTCAGAGTGGAGATAGAACGTCTAGCAATGGTACAACTGGCGTGGAGACTGCGTCTAAGAGATCTGTCCAATAACCATCAAGGGGAGATTATACCCTTCCTTCCCAGAAAGTGGACGGGGCAGTGACCCCTAGGAATTAACAACCATTGTGTAAGTAGACAAGATATTGCGTCATACAATGTGGTCTGACAAGGCTTCTTACTTCTCTATTTGCAACTTCCCATCTCTTTTTTACATATCCTCACAGATTATTTTTATATTTAAAACTTTCGCATACGATACAGTATCTGTGCGTTACTATTTTTATATAACACTAGACGAATGACCCGGCTTCACCCGAAAATTCCCCCGAATGCAATTTCCTTCATACTGAAAGTACATCAATAATAAATGGTAGAAGTGCCATAGAATAGCAATACAGAAGTAACACATAAACCACAGGCAAAAAGTATGTATGATGGCAAAAATTGTATTATATTAGTGTTTAGGTATTTGATTTAATTATTTTTTCAATCCATTTAGTTGTTTCAAAATCAATATAGTTTAAATAGATGGCAGCTTTTCCACCCAACCCCTGAGGTACCTGCCCCAGCGCATTAACCCTTGAAATTGCTTGAGTTGAGTGAGTGACTGCGATGCCCATCTTCTCAGTAAGAATAAGAAAAAAATAGGTTTATAAAAAAAATTAATCCAAAATACTGGCATGTAAATATTTTTCTGTAAAAAAAAAAAATAATAGAGCACATGGAAATTAGGCAAATATATGTGTTTGCTAATGACTGTGACTGCATATTAAACGATTTTTAAAAAGAGAGAGAGATAAAAAACAAAGGCCAGAACAAAAATTAATTTAAAAAATACGAAAGCCATTATTTACATACAGTAACGCTAATTTTGTAAGACTTTTTTTAATTGCATTGTGTGCACTTACCGTAACTTAGAAATATAAATTTTTCTTTCAATACTTTTGTAAAAAAGAAGTAACACTCGTATAAAAATATATCTCAAAAAAAGTACGCAAGCAACTTGAAAAAAAATGCAGAACGCTCATTGGTCGCTTAATTGGCCTGTTGTTGTTACTTCGCCTCGTATTTACTCCGCGCAAAAAAAAGTTCTTCAAATGAGCCACTGAGTAGTGCTCCCAATCTTAATGACAAAGGCAGACGCATTCTACTTCACTCAGTCATGATGGTTGTCAAACAAGCTTGATACCTTAATATGATTGAGTGGAGATAAGAAAGAAGAGAAGAAAAAATTTATAATATTTTCTAGTAACTCTTTAATAGAAAAGAGTTAAAGCGACCTTTGTAAATTCCACAAAGGGAATGATGGCCAAAGAATCTTGCTTCTATCCATTAAATATGATGCAGAAATATTATCAGCATTATTTTATAACTGAAAAATCAATAAATTAGTTCAGTAATTGGTTAATTAAAACATCTTCCAGACTTAACTCCATATCTTATTGAAATTTTCAACCAGATTGGCTAAATATTGAGGAAACGTATAAGAAACAGATAAATATACATACATTGTCTTTTATATATAGAGAGATATATTTATTCTCAAAGATTTATTCTCAATATATTTTCAGTATTTGAAAAATATTTTCCTTTTTTAAAAATTATTCCTAGTGCACGTGGTACAGGCCATGATAATCATGGTGGGTAAAGGTAGGTGACTGCTTTTACTGTAAGTGCACCACATGTCTACACATGTGAAAAGCAGTTCGACTTTGCACTTACAAATGTGCCAGAGCCCCGTTTGGTTACTTGCACTCACTGGTGGGGTTGATATTTTCCTTTAACACTTTTAGAAAACTCTTATTCGCGTTTTATTTCTCATTATTTGTCCCTATAATCTTTGTTGAATTTGCTTACACATTTTAAAGATATTGATTCCAAGAAGTATGATCAAAATTATTGATATACAAGAGAGAGAGAACAAAATAAATGAGAAACTTTTATAACATAGTAAACAAAAGAAACTCAGAAACTTCTCATGCTCAGCAATGGCCGCAGCCTTGCAGAAAATTGACATTGTCCCAGAGCAGCAGCTTTACACACCCAAGATAGTGGACATTGCTGCTGCTGTGATAGAGATGCTTGGAGACATCTAAGGCTCTTCATTGGACACGACAACAACAAAGAGAAACTTCTTACGGTTAGCACCTATTTACCTGTGATCTTACACACATACTCTGTGGGAACAGTTAACCAATAAAATTTTAAATATATATACAGCAATCTTACTGCGACTTCTTTTATGGTTACCTTTTAACTATCTTAACCCATCTTTCACTTCCTAGCTTTCTATTGAATGGTGTAGGGCGTATACATTGGTCTACCATTTCCGCAGTGAAAATTTTGACAATTAAAGCAAATTTATTGACAACTCAGTCAATATTTACAAAATAAGGAAGAGATCACAAAAAGAATTATACAAAATAAAAAGATTGCGAAAAGCGTGTTCGAACCAGGGACATCAGGTTCTAAAGTCTAAAGCTTTCGCAGCTAGGCTATTTTGACATATTATATAATAATTTAAAGAAGAATTCATATTTACAAATTTAAATTTTCAGCCGGGGAGTCTTCCCAACCGTACAAGTGTCCTCTTCCAGGCGATGAGGGGGTCTTCAATTCCACCACCCAGCCCCACCTGCACGAAGTACCGATAAATTCGGCACTTCGCTGACGCAAGGATGGCCATTTCCGCAGTCTGAATTGTAATAGGAAGTCTAAGGAAGCTCCTGGGAGATGATAAAAATATCTAAATACTCTATCGATGTAATAGCATATTGTCTTTCTTCAATGGCACGAGGAAGAACGATGGGCCAAGGAGGAACTTTGGACTTATCCCGATCTTATCTTTCTCTCGCCACAGAAGACAAACAATCTCTTATATAACAATGGCGGTGATCTCCATTGTGTCGTTAGCGTCTCCCTTTCTTTCTTTTTTTATATAATTCGAGAACATGTGGGAAAAGGCGTTTTAAAAATATTGCCACGTGTAAAATTAGGGAAGACTAACTTCGGGATGAGACAACAATTTATTTCAGGCAAGAACAAACTATGATTGATAAATAAAGGATGAGCAAAAGAGGGAAGTGTACAGAGTATCAAAATATAAACATAAAAAATAATACTCTGCTAATAAAAATAATAAATACTTTGTTACATTATTTTTATAAGTAAAAAACCCCATTAAAGCTAATACTGTACTGGAATTTATTCATTTATCAGTTTATTACGGAGCATTAACCCGTGAGGGACATTTGATCTAAACAACTATTAGTTTTTCTACGAATTGTATATACCAAAGTTAGGATATATAGTTATTATATATAAAGGATGATGCACCGCGACCTGGCGATCAAGGTCAGTGATGGTGTAACCATCTCGGCAATTGACGATATGATACAGAACGATCGTCACATTGACATCAGAGATATTTCTGACGAACCCTTGTTATTATGGTAGCGACCAAAAAAAATCATTAAGAACGATTTATAGTACAGGAAATTTTTCGCAAATGAGAGAGGGACAATTGACAATTGAAACAATTTTATTGACATCTAGTCAATATTAGATTTTAAACAAATAGATAAAAAAGAATGAGGGAGAGATGGGTGCCTTGGCCGCTCACAAAGGATATAAAGGAAAATGTCTTAATGCATGTAAAGAGTTTTTGGAAGGTTATGATATTGAAGGTGTTGGGTTTCTTGATAGAATAATAACTGGAGATGAATCCTGGATATTCCAACACAACCCTGACTTTAAGAGATCAAATGCAGAATGGCATCATAAGGATTCAACAAAACTCAATAAACCAAGCATAACAGCTTCTGCTGGAAAAATACTCTTGGCTCTTCTTACGGTCAGTAAAGGATGCATCTTAGAAGATTTTCTTCCTAAAGGCCAAGCAATTAATAGCATAGCTTATTCTAAGCTCACAGAATGGCCATCCTGGCGTCTGCGAAGACACGCATCTATAGGTACTTCCTCGGCGTGGAACTGGGGAGCGTTCAAGAAGACCTTGTCTGGAGAAGGACTCTCTCAAGGTGGGGAAGCCCTCCTTGCTGAAGAAATTTGTACACATACACAACTATATATATATTCCCCTACACTATATATACCCTTTATTTGCTATTTTATTATATATTTTTCCACCTTTGTAACAATTTATTAGAAGAATCAATATTATTGTTTAAATTGTCAATTGTCTAAGCTCACAGAAAATAAATATACAGTTAAACCTGTCTATAGAGCCCCCTTCAAATAGCGCCTCCCTCTCTATAGCGCCCGATTTTAAATACGTAGTACGATGCGATTTACATTAAAAGTGATCTGTCTATAGCAACCCCTCTCTATAACACCCTATTTTGGTGAGTCCCAAGTGTGGACGCTATAGACAGGTTTAACTGTATATAAATTCGTTCAAAAATATTTTGTTGCCAAATGCCTACAGGGGATGATGCTCGGCACCAAGTGGTAAATCTCACCATTGAAACTGATAATAAATTAAATTTTGAAGTTCTAATCCAGCCCTCGCATAGATTCGAACTTCCATGATTTACCCCCGCCGAGTAATTATTTTTTACTAGACGAAAGGCCCGGGCAACGCCCGGGGTTTACCCGAGTGCGAATATATTTTAAAAACGTTGTCTTGGGTGGTCGCTATTGACAGGGTGGTCTGTATAGACAGGAGGATGTATCACACAGCCGATAACAGGGTTGTCTAGAGTGGCCGCTATAGACAGGGTGGTCTGTATAGACAGGTGGATGTATCACACTGCTGATAACAGGGTTGCCTAAGGTGACCGCTATAGACAGGGTGGTCTGTATAGACAGGTGAATGTTACACACTGATGATAACAGGGTTGCCTAAGGTGACCGCTAAAGACAGGGTGGTCTGTATAGACAGGCAGCTGATAACAGGGTTGTCTAGAGTGGTCGCTATAGTCAGGGTGGTCTGTATTGACAGGTGTATGTATCACACAGCCGATAACAGGGTTGTCTATAGTGGCCGCTATAGACAGGGTGGTCTGTATAGACAGGTGTATGTATCACACAGCCGATAACAGGGTTGTCTAGAGTGGCCGCTATAGACAGGGTGGTCTGTATAGACAGGTGGATGTATCACACAGCTGTAGAGTGGTCGCTATAGACAGGGTGGTCTGTATAGACAGGTGTATGTATCACACTGCTGATAACAGGGTTGTCTAGAGTGGCCGCTATAGACAGGGTGGTCTGTATAGACAGGTGTATGTATCACACAGCCGATAACAGGGTTGTCTAGAGTGGTCGCTATAGACAGGGTGGTCTGTATAGACAGGTGGATGTTTCACACAGCTGTAGAGTGGTCGCTATAGACAGGGTGGTCTGTATAGTCAGGTGTATGTATCACACTGCTGATAACAGGGTTGCCTAAAGTGACCGCTATAGACAGGGTGGTCTGTATAGACAGGTGGATGTATCACACAGCTGATAACAGGGTTGTCTAGGGTGGTCGCTATAGACAGGGTGGTCTGTATAGATAGGTGAATGTAACACACTGATGATAACAGGGTTGCCTAAAGTGACCGCTATAGACAGGGTGGTCTGTATAGACAGGTGGATGTATCACACAGCTGATAACAGGGTTGTCTAGAGTGGCCGCTATAGACAGGTGTATGTATCACACAGCTGATAACAGGGTTTTCTAGAATGGCCGCTATATACAGGTGGTCTGTATAGACAGGTGGATGTATCACACAGCTGATAACAGGGTTGTCTAGAGTGGTCGCTATAGACAGGGTGGTCTGTATAGACAGGTGGATGTATCACACAGCTGATAACAGGGTTGTCTAGAGTGGTCGCTATAGACAGGGTGGTCTGTATAGACAGGTGAATGTTACACACTGTTGATAACAGGGTTGCCTAAAGTGACCGCTATAGACAGGGTGGTCTGTATAGACAGGCAGCTGATAACAGGGTTGTCTAGAGTGGTCGCTATAGTCAGGGTGGTCTGTATAGACAGGTGTATGTATCACACAGCCGATAACAGGGTTGTCTACAGTGGCCGCTATAGACAGGGTGGTCTGTATAGACAGGTGTATGTATCACACAGCCGATAACAGGGTTGTCTAGAGTGGCCGCTATAGACAGGGTGGTCTGTATAGACAGGTGGATGTATCACACAGCTGTAGAGTGGTCGCTATAGACAGGGTGGTCTGTATAGACAGGTGTATGTATCACACTGCTGATAACAGGGTTGTCTAGAGTGGCCGCTATAGACAGGGTGGTCTGTATAGACAGGTGTATGTATCACACAGCCGATAACAGGGTTGTCCAGAGTGGCCGCTATAGACAGGGTGGTCTGTATAGACAGGTGGATGTTTCACACAGCTGTAGAGTGGTCGCTATAGACAGCGTGGTCTGTATAGACAGGTGTATGTATCACACTGCTGATAACAGGGTTGCCTAAAGTGACCGCTATAGACAGGGTGGTCTGTATAGACAGGTGGATGTATCACAAAGCTGATAACAGGGTTGTCTAGGGTGGTCGCTATAGACAGGGTGGTCTGTATAGACAGGTGAATGTATCACACTGCTGATAACAGGGTTGCTTAAAGTGACCGCTATAGACAGGGTGGTCTGTATAGACAGGTGGATGTAACACACTGCTGATAACAGGGTTGTCTAGAGTGGCCGCTATAGACAGGTGTATGTATCACACAGCTGATAACAGGGTTTTCTAGAATGGCCGCTATATACAGGTGGTCTGTATAGACAGGTGTATGTATCACACAGCCGATAACAGGGTTGTCTACAGTGGCCGCTATAGACAGGGTGGTCTGTATAGACAGGTGTATGTATCACACAGCCGATAACAGGGTTGTCTAGAGTGGCCGCTATAGACAGGGTGGTCTGTATAGACAGGCAGCTGATAACAGGGTTGTCTAGAGTGGTCGCTATAGTCAGGGTGGTCTGTATAGACAGGTGTATGTATCACACAGCCGATAACAGGGTTGTCTACAGTGGCCGCTATAGACAGGGTGGTCTGTATAGAAAGGTGTATGTATCACACAGCCGATAACAGGGTTGTCTAGAGTGGCCGCTATAGACAGGGTGGTCTGTATAGACAGGTGGATGTATCACACAGCTGTAGAGTGGTCGCTATAGACAGGGTGGTCTGTATAGACAGGCAGCTGATAACAGGGTTGTCTAGAGTGGTCGCTATAGTCAGGGTGGTCTGTATAGACAGGTGTATGTATCACACAGCCGATAACAGGGTTGTCTACATTGGCCGCTATAGACAGGGTGGTCTGTATAGACAGGTGTATGTATCACACAGCCGATAACAGGGTTGTCTAGAGTGGCCGCTATAGACAGGGTGGTCTGTATAGACAGGTGGATGTATCACACAGCTGTAGAGTGGTCGCTATAGACAGGGTGGTCTGTATAGACAGGTGTATGTATCACACTGCTGATAACAGGGTTGTCTAGAGTGGCCGCTATAGACAGGGTGGTCTGTATAGACAGGTGTATGTATCACACAGCCGATAACAGGGTTGTCTAGAGTGGCCGCTATAGACAGGGTGGTCTGTATAGACAGGTGGATGTTTCACACAGCTGTAGAGTGGTCGCTATAGACAGGGTGGTCTGTATAGACAGGTGTATGTATCACACTGCTGATAACAGGGTTGCCTAAAGTGACCGCTATAGACAGGGTGGTCTGTATAGACAGGTGGATGTATCACACAGCTGATAACAGGGTTGTCTAGGGTGGTCGCTATAGACAGGGTGGTCTGTATAGACAGGTGAATGTATCACACTGCTGATAACAGGGTTGCCTAAAGTGACCGCTATAGACAGGGTGGTCTGTATAGCCAGGTGGATGTAACACACTGCTGATAACAGGGTTGTCTAGAATGGCCGCTATAGACAGGTGTATGTATCACACAGCTGATAACAGGGTTGTCTAGAGGGGGGCGGGCAGGGAGGTCACGAGTTTGCTGACAGCCAATGGGCGCGCATTCTATCCGTGAGCTTCAGACAAACAGACAAACAAACAGACAGAATAAGGCAAATATATAAGTAGATTTGGACACTTAAAGATGATATGACTTTCAAGACTGATAATAACGTTTTAAAAAACGAAGTACAATGGCACAAGAAATTAAGTAAATAGAAAAAGGAAGGGATTATGTGGAGGATTGAAATATTATTTTTGATTTTTAGTTTGCACATTTAAAAAAATATCGTTTTCTATTGTATGAATACACGAGCTTGTAGGTAAAGGTACACAAGTTTGTACATATGGGTACACAAGCAGATATGCATGGGTTCACGAGATTGTATATAAGGGTGCACGAACTTGTGAGCATATGCACTTGTAGGTAGACGAGCATGTATGTATGGGTGCACGAGCTTGTATGTGCACATATGGGTGCACAAGACATGGGTTCACGAGATTGAATATAATGTATATAAGAACTTGTAAGTATATTGGTAGACGAGCATCTATGTATGGGTGCACGTGCATATAGGCACGGGTGCACGAGTTTGCATGCATGGGTACGAACACGGCTACCCGAGACGACAGCTGACAGACCAGTCACAATCCGGTTTTCTCCCTGGGAAGTCTGTGCGGCTGTCTAGACACACGACGTCCTTGTGGTCCTTCCACTTTTATTGACGTTTAAATAGAAGAGAGGAAAGAAAATAAAAACATTCCATCATGTCCTTTTTTATGTGTCTCCTCGAGGTTTTAGCGCCATTTGAATTGAGCGCGTCCCAGTTTTGGAATAATTTATATACAGGATTTTCTCAATTTCAAACCTACTGGACTTAAAAATACGTTTTAATTCGAGCTTGTAAATCCCTGATCAGGTATTAAACCGTGAAAAAGTAGAAAGAATTGAAGAAAGATTTCAACAAATCTGTGTATGTGGGTGATTTCTCGAAAAATATTATTTTATTCGCCGTTTATGGACTATTTCTTGTGGCATTTGTGCTTGCGCAAGTGCTGAAATGAAGATTATTATTGTTTGAAGCTACTTCGTATATCCGACACAATAACTGTTGTGTATTTAGGATTACCGCGTAGTTGTAAACAAATTATTTTAACTCGTACTAATCCTTTTCTATATGTATTTATTTAGACAATTTTAATAGGATTATACAATATATTTATAATAGAAATAGAGTAATTTTGATATTAACTCTAACTAACGACGCGGATGGTCGTTATTTACCGAAGCCAGAAAACGAAGATGCAGAAAGATGATCATAAAAAAAAAGAATAATTATATTGACCGGTCATTATTTATATTATATAATATTGATCAGTCAATATTAAATATCTACCAATAACAGATTGTTCTGTTGTTTCTTTAGTGTTCTGTTGAAATTAGATTCTGTGGACAATTTATCAATCCAGCAAGCATCATTTGCCATACCCTACAAAAGCTATCTATCTACGAAAGTTTATGGTACATGGTTATAAATAAATGGTATAATATTTATATACAGATCAGCATGTAATGGAGAGAATCCAACTAAATGGGACAAGATTGGTAGCTAGATAAAGTCAGATAGAATTAAAGTTCCTTTACTTATTCATTATGAGGCTAGGATTCAGCCTGTTTGACGACTCCAAAAACCTATGTTTTATTTGTGTTTGTGAATATTCTAGTATTATAAATAAAGTCAGTTAAATTGACCGGGAAGTATGTTTTATTTCTCTTTAATAATTTTCGATATAAAATGTTGTTAATACTAAGCAATAACGCGCCATCTATAAATATATATAATGAAAGGATTTAAAAGCACGAATGTTTCTTTTATACATAATAAAAACTTCTACTGTCCTTACTGCGATGAAAAAATATATTGGGAGGGCTTGGCTCATCAGTGGTGAACCCTCCCACTGATGAGCCAAGCCCTCCCAATATATTTTTTCATCGCAGTAAGGACAGTAGAAGTTTGTAATATGTATATAAGAAACATTCTTGCTTTTAAATCCTTTCATTTTATAAAATGTTGTGTGTTGCTAATTCTGTATTCACTCAGATCCTCGAAAAATCAAAAAGAATATTCTATGAACAATAATAAAAGTCGATTTTTGGCTATTGGTCAGTTATGTTCTAACATCATTCATACAAAAAGAATGACTCTACTATAGTAACAAAACATCTTCTACGTCAATGTACAGTCTGTAGAACATGGAGACAGACGATGTGATGAACTATGATTCAAGATCTTCAACGGCAAATTTGCACTGATGAGTCAAGGTTTCTCAACCTTTTTTGGGCTCTCGGACCTTAAAAAATTTGTGAAAAAAAAAATGTTTTCTAACAAAAAAACTCAACTAGGTGTTAAAGAACTAGGGCATTAATTGTGTGATTATTATTTTTATCTGAATCCTATAAAATTGAAGAGAACATTAAAAATATTGAGCAATTTTTTTAAACACAAAAAGGTAAATATCTTTGAGAGATCGGTCAAAATTTTCCATGAAGAGGCGCCCGACCAGTAACCAAGAAAAACCGGTGTAGATGGAAAAGATTTCCAAACAGAATCTGCAGTATATTAAGTGGAACATGTTCTGTTGTAATTCTTGGAATATACATATACAGCCATAGAAGAATGGATAGGAGAGACTTCGCTTGGCGGCACGAAGGCGGGCATGGCGCCGAACACTGTTCAGAATTTGAAATTGAAACAGACGGTCGCGACCTGGAACACTAGTTCGGTCTAGGTAGCCCACTATCCAATGGTGTATAGATTTGTATAGGTCAGGCGTACAGACTTTGGTCTAGGTAGCCGACTATCCAATGATGTATAGATTTGTATAGGTCAGGCGTACAGACTTCGGTCTAGGCAGCCCACTATCCAATGGTGTATAGATTTGTATAGGTCAGGCGTACAGACTTCGGTCTAGGTAGCCCACTATCCAATGGTGTATAGATTTGTATAGGTCAGGCGTACAGACTTCGGTCTAGGTAGCCCACTATCCAATGGTGTATAGATTTGTATAGGTCAGGCGTACAGACTTCGGTCTAGGTAGCCCACTATCCAATGGTGTATAGATTTGTATAGGTCAGGCGTACAGACTTCGGTCTAGGTAGCCCACTATCCAATGGTGTATAGATTTGTATAGGTCGGGCGTACAGACTTCGGTCTAGGTAGCCGACTATCCAATGATGTATAGATTTGTATAGGTCAGGCGTACAGACTTCGGTCTAGGCAGCCCACTATCCAATGGTGTATAGATTTGTATAGGTCAGGCGTACAGACTTCGGTCTAGGTAGCCCACTCTCCAATGGTGTATAGATGTGTATAGATCAGGCGTACAGACTTCGGTCTAGGTAGCCCACTATCCAATGGTGTATAGATCAGGCGTACAGACTTCGGTCTAGGTAGCCCGCTATCCAATGGTGTATAGATTTGTATAGATCAGGCGTACAGGCTTCGGTCTAGGTAGCCCACTATCCAAGCTGCGAATACAAATTGGATCAAATCGAGAATAAACGGTCTAGGCATGAGTGGCTCTATGTAAAAAAAAAATAACAAATGCTATCTTAAATTTTCCTGGTGTTTCGAATGATGAATAATACATATATACAAGGTGCGTTCATTAATTTCCAGGACTGGTTAAAAAATAAAATAAATAAAAAAGCTAGAGAAAATATTTTTTACAGAGTTGAATATTGGACATTCTACCACACCTGACTGAAAGCACGAGTCTCGTGGCGCACGCGCCGATCTAAAAATAGAACAAAACAACTTCCTTGTAAGGTTCGCATTTCTAATTTTAAAATGGCCATTTTCGAAGAGCAGAGAATCTGCATTAAGTTTTGTTTTAAATTGAAAAAAAGTGCTACTGAGACGTATGAATTGATTAAAGAAGCTTTTGGCGATGCAGCTTTATCCCGTTCAAGAACTTTTGAATGATTTTCACGCTTCCAAAAAGGTCGGGAAAAGGTAAACGATGATCAGCATACTGGGAGTCCAAGATCATTTCGTTGCGAGGAAAACAAGCTCAAAATAAAGGGGTTAATTAAATCTAACAGAAGAATTATCTTCAGTGACTGGACTATCTGTTTATTTGGGGATAATGAGGTGCTTAAGGGAGGCAGTGCGCCTTAAAAGACCTGAAAGATGGCAAAACAATGACTGGATACTTCACGTCGGTAATGCGCGGCCGCACACAGCCCATGTTGTTTTGCAGTTTTTGGCCAAGCATTCAACCATACAGATCCCTCATCCACCCTATTCCCTCGACTTAGCCCCCAATGACTTTTTCCTCTATCCTAAATTGAAAATTAACTTGAAAGGACGGAAATTTGACAACGTTGATATGATACAAGCTGAATCGAAGGCAACCTTGAGGAACCTCTCAAAAAGTGATTTTATCTCCTGCTTCGACAATTGGAAAAAAAGATGGAACGGGTGTATTGAGGCAGGAGGGGCATATTTTGAAAAATATTGAATTAGTTTTTTATTTGTTTTATTTTTTCAAAGATACAGAGCAGTCCTGGAAATTAATGAACGCACCTTGTATATTTTTAAATCTACTTTTTAATTCGTTTTGTGCCCGTTTAAGATGAAACACACATTGAGGCCATTAGTTTTTACTATTTTGAAGGCATAATCAATAATGTGTCATTTTTAATCACTATTTATACAAGTGTGGTTATTTATAAAGGGGGGGGGGGGTTGTCTTGAAGGGTGAGTGGTGACCCATAATAGTTTGCTCTTTTTCGAGTACATCCATAATCTAACCGTAGTCTCTCCTTGTTTTAGAAAATTATTTATTTGAAGGAAATTTACCATAAAATTATTATTTAACCATGTAGAGGGAGGAGAATTTTATTTTATAAATTTTTCAATAAAGAAAAGTGTACTTTTTTCAATGATTATTCAATAAAACTTAACTCACAGGAGGTAGGTCTTTTGGACAAGACAAAGAGACTGGTTAGATTTCAAGCAATGTCATTGACCTTGGTCAATTAGGATGAACAAAATAATAAAATGGGATACTAGTTTAAATTATCTATTCGATAATTTATGTATATATATAAATACTTAAAGAAAAACTTGCTGCACACGTTGATACACACAAATACATACACTAGAAGACAATGAAACTTGCTACATATGCTAAACTATGCAAATATGTAGGATAAAGGCTAATATGCAAATAATCCCAGTTTGTGCATGAATGCGTATAACTCGCGAGCGTAGCTGTAAGTCTTATTATATTGTAGCGATGTTGGTTGGTAAAGAATAACTTCCGTGGGTACAAAGGATCTTTAGGAATTTATTTAAGCCTAATAAATAAAATAATTACAGAATAATGCAAAATAAAACAACAATAAAGAAAACAGCAGTTATAAACTCACCAACTGCAGCATAGTAAAGGAAAGTAGGAGCAGAACAGGAGACAGAAGTTCGTAGAACCTTCTAGAATCTTCCAGGAAGTACACCGGCGTCGGCGGTAAGCAGCAGTCTGACCTCTTGAGACAGCAGTTAGCTTGGTATACACCACGTAGCTTCGTTCTTCTTCTCCTCTTTCTTCTTCTTGGCATGAGTTACTCATCCTTATATATCCCGGAGTAGATCTTTCCAGAACGGTCATGGTTGGTCAGCCAATCAGAAAGCCGCCAGCACCAAGCCTTGCGCAATCGCTTTAGATTGGTCATCAGTTGTCTTCCGCTTTTTCTACATCATTCTTAAACGTTCTAGAACATTTTCTCTCCATTCTGGAATGTGCCTTTATTTATATGTAACAATATACAAAAATTTTATTCGCGATTCGAACACTGTACGTATGCGTGAATTCCGAGCTGGGCGCTTCAATGTGGCGGAAGGGAGGCGAAGTACGTATGGATCCTAGGATCCTGGTAGGGCCACCTAAGGCGTGAAGGCTCCCACCGAGGCGTGAGTTGGCTACTCCAGCTAAGTCCCAGCAGGTCTGTGGAAGGGACCCCACCATAGAATTCCAATGAACGCCCATTGCATGAATGTCGAACCAAACTATATATAATTAAGAGGAGCATGACCGGAATAGCGGTAATGGGATTGTCCGAAATACAGTGGAAAGAGAGCGGTTGCTGTAAGTTTTAGATGCTAGCTATTACAAGGGCTCATATTGGATGATATACTAAAGCTTCACTGCGTTCAAAGAGTACGTAGTTCCCAGTTGGCAGAGTTTCAGAGTCATTACATCAGTCTAAAAGCTGCAAGCTGGTCAAATCGCTATGTGGAACCACGTCAATCTTTCTGACTTCACCATCCAATTGTGATGGGAACTATAGGAACAAGATGGTGCCTACACACATACGGTCTCAGGATGCACTAGAAAATGTTGTTGCGACTTTCGTGATTTTGCCTGGAGCCCCTACACACAATGATTATCATGGCCTGTACCATCTAGGGATAAGAATTTTTTATTATTATTATCCCTAGTACACGTGGTACAGGCTATGATAATCATGGTGAGTAGAATTTGGCGCATGCTTTTACTGTAAGTTCACCACATGTCTACACATGTGAAAAGCAGTTCAACTTTTGCACTTACAAATATGCCAGAGCCCCGTTTGGTTACTTGCATTCGCTAATCGGGTGGGACTTTTGCAAGAATCGGGGGCTAGTGGAGCATTTTTATTAATTAGAAAATTTTAATTAGAAAAAAAAAGTGCCCAATGCGGGATTCGATCCCGGGTCGTAGCGGTCGAAAACCAACGGTTTAGACCACCCTTTCCCCGACCCCCGAAAAGAGAGAGCGTGCGATCACTGATTATATACTTAGGTTGTATGTGTTCTAATTACATAAATTAATTAAAATATACACCTTACGTTATCTACAAATAATTTTCCCAAAACATTTGTTCCAGAATCTTCTGATCCAATTTTACTTTATACAAAGGTAACTGTTAGCACGTTTTCTTTGATGTTTCTTCTAGAAAGAACGAGCTGACTCAATTCGATTCAATTCGATTTATTTCACACAACAAAAGAGAATTACACTACGATTTAATGCGATTTATTTGTATTTAACACAAAAGAAAACAGAAGAAGAAAAAAATCAACAAAAAGAATGATGATAATTAACAATAAAATTCTATGAATATGAATTATAATTAATTAATAAAATACAATAATAATAATAAAAATAAAACCTGACATATAGATTACTATAATAATGATAATAAAAAAAACCTAACAGTAACAGTGGTTCCTAATTTTAGAAATTTAATTTCCATCTATCATAAAATCTGTAACAATAATTTTTTTATTGCCTGCCTTCCATAGAAAATGCAGGGTATATAAGAAAACCAATCCAATACAGTAGTAGAACGGTCTGGAGATTTAATTGGCGAAACCGCTAAGAGAGTTCACCACTGATGAACCAAGCCTTCTCATTCAATAACTTTTATCATTGCAGTAAGGTCTGTAGAGGTAAAAAGAAACACCTTGCCTAAAATTTTATAGTTACAGATTTTAGTGATACCTAGGCTATACCAATTTATTTCTGTGAAAACACTTCGGCCAGTTAGAGTTTTTTTATTTTCTCAACGTTTCGACAAAAATATTTTGTCTTCATCAGGAGAAATATAAAAATAAAGCATTTGGCAAGGCGTTAAAAATTGTTCTGAGGTTGCAAGGGCGTTCTCACGCGATATGACCTCTCATACGTGAATGAAAACCAAATTGGAAACATTAAAAACTGTAACTTCAAATTAAAATGCCCCCTCCACGAATTTCAGCATAAAATTTTCAAGACAAACAGCCAATAGCATAAACCTACTTTGTCATATACCAATTTAAACGCGAGCTAGACAAATAAAAGTCACTTTCAACAAAAATTTTAGGTCTCCATTTGAAATCTTTTTCAACTTATTGCACGTCACTTGATTAATTCTCCAACTTCAATGTGAAACAGTATGTTATAGCATATACAAAGAATTCAAAAACCCAAATTGACTCAAAAATATGACCTTTCATACATGAATGAAAACCAAATTGGAAACATTAAAAACTGTAACTACTAATAAAAATGCCCCCTCCACGAATTTCAGCATAAATTTTTCAAGACAAACATCAGCCAATAGCATGAACCTACTTTGTCATGTGAATGTTCGCTTTATTCCCAACAAGCTGGAAATTATTACATAACTTCTTTTTAAATATATAAAATACTTTGTAACAGATAAATTTACTGTTTCTTTTCAATAATATCATCAAATATTATTTCTACAGACCTTACAATATAAGTTATTGAATGAGAGGGCTTGGTACATCAGTAGTGAACCCTCTTAGCGGTTTCGCCAAATTATTCTCTAGACCGCTCTACTACTGTATTGGGTCTAAAAAAAATCACTTTATTAGGTACCGCTCAAAAAGAGCAACCTAGTTTATGATAATTGAAACAATGAATAATAAGTGATGGTTATTCACATATCAAACAAAATGTTAACGCGGGATTCAATCCCGGTTCATGACTGTCGGGAATCGAGGGTGCTACCCACTCGTCACCGACTTCTCTGTATATTTTGTATTGGATTGGTTTGGTTTATACCCTGTATTTTTATAGAAGGCAGCTTAGGGGTGTTAGTGAACCTATGTACATAAGCTTATAGGTCTGTAGAGGTCTGTACATACATATAACTTAAAGGAACTGCATCGAGTAAAGCTCTTCCACAAATATGGTTTCATAGCAAATATATATTAGTAAGTTGAATTTATAAAGGTAAAATACTTTCTACTTGGTTTTACCAAAAAAACTGTAATTTTGATTTTTAAGAGTGAGCTTCAAGTGAATAAAAAAAGTATTAGATAATAAAAAGCAATATATTGTATTGAATAAAGATTCATTTGTTAATATTTCAGTTGGCTGAACGCCATCCTATGTCAAGGCATTGGTTGACGTTCAGCCAATCGAAATATTGGCAAATAAATATTTTTATTCAATCTGAAGGCATGTTGAATATGCCCACTTCCGCCTGAGAGGACCTACGTCACCACTACGTCACGGCCAGCCAATCACCGAGCTGCCCAGCGGGCAGTCCATCCCCCCTCCCCCTTTTAGATAACATAATAAAGATAACTTTCCTGTTGTTAACGTCGCCTCCATGTGCTTCATATATATCCACTTCAATCGGCAGATGTAGTGGGTTAATTGACTACTTCCTTATACTATTACATCATCTAGTCCAGCTTCAACTAATAGCCCAACATCTGCCCAACACAATCCAATATATAATTTTTATTATCTAATGATTTAAATATAGATTTCTCTTTTTTCAAAACTAAAAAAATATATATGCTAAAGTAATAAATATACATACAAGACGTCTTCTGAACTATGCATAGTTTGGTTTAGTATAGGTAGTTAGAATTACCATTCGATTGGTTCGAGTTTTTGCATCCAACTCAACTTGCATCCAACTCTTTGTACAAATTTGTTGATATTTTCTTTCTTTTCCTCTAATTAAATGCATACTAAGTCTTGTACATATTTTAAATGATCTCTCTTTTCTTTCTATTTTTAGTTTACCTCTAAAGTACAAGTGTCCCTAGTGGGATATAGCGCTCTGTGTAAGTCGAAATAAAAATAGAACAATCAGACGACTCGAACTATATCAAAGCATTCTAGTGAACACTTGTACTTTAGAGGTAAACTAAACATAGAAATAAAATAAAGATCATTTGAAATATGTACAAGACTTAATATGCAATTTAGTTAGATGGAAAGAGAAAAAATATCAACGCAATTGAAATATGTAAAAAGAGTTGGTAGGCAAATCTAGTTAAATGAAATCAAATTGAAAAGTATTGTGTGTATTCGAGGAAAACAATTTACAGATTGAAGAAAGTTTTAAGGAATATTGAAAATATGTAAGATATTAGAGAATTATTCACAAAACTATGGATAAGATATTAGACTTGATGCAAAGTTCACCATAGCTAAACATAAAGACCAAGGAAGCAAATTGAAAAAAATAAATCGTCCATGAGCTGCAGCGTCTAACCTTGAAGAAAAAGTCCACCACGACAGGCCGGCGCTACTGGACGTAAAGATAAGGATGGGCATTGAAAAAACGTCTACGAGAGCCACGGCAGCATTTGACCTTGAACATGATTACTTCAGCCGCCTGGCAACAGACTTCCTCAACCTGACCTGGAGGGAACTTTCGCATAACTCTCTTTCTAAACATTACAACCTCAACATTAACAGGGAATTAACGGCAACAGTATCAGAACAGGACATTTTAAAAGAATGAAGATAAACCCAGACAAGACTAGATCCTACAGGAATAACTGTTACAACACCCAACTCACTCCGAACCATATATACAGTTGCTCGGCCATCCTTGCAGCCCTCTATATGGCAGACATCAATCCAGAAGAGGAAATTCATACAAACAAGGCACCTTTGTTGACTGGTATTGTGATCAGGGTGCATGGACCGATCTGATCTGCTCCATGGACAAGACACCACCACCTCAGTTGGCCGGTATTGTGATCAGGGTGCATGGACCGATCTGATCTGCTCTATGGACAAGACACCACCACCACCTCAGTTGGCCGGTATTGTGATCAGGGTGCATGGACCGATCTGATCTGCTCCATGGACAAGACACCACCACTTCAGTTGGCCGGTATTGTGATCAGGGTGCATGGATCGATCTGATCTGCTCCATGGACAAGACACCACCACCACCTCAGTTGGCCGGTATTGTGATCAGGGTACATGGACCGATCTGATCTGCTCCATGGACAAGACACCACCACCACCTCAGTTGGCCGGTATTGTGATCAGGGTGCATGGACCGATCTGATCTGCTCCATGGACAAGACACCACCACCACCTCAGTTGGCCGGTATTGTGATCAGGGTACATGGACCGATCTGATCTGCTCTATGGACAAGACACCACCACCACCTCAGTTGGCCGGTATTGTGATCAGGGTGCATGGACCGATCTGATCTGCTCCATGGACAAGACACCACCACCACCTCAGTTGGCCGGTATTGTGATCAGGGTGCATGGACCGATCTGATCTGCTCTATGGACAAGACACCACCTCAGTTGGCCGGTATTGTGATCAGGGTGCATGGACCGATCTGATCTGCTCCATGGACAAGACACCACCACTCAAACATTACAACTCGCTGGAGAATAATTCCAAGCTCTATCTCTTTCTTGATATAATCCAGATTCCTTGAGCGTGAGCTCTATTTTGTAAACAATGGGACTTAAAACTAAATAAACAATCAATAGAAAATAGTTTTTAGGCTTTTATGTAAAAATGCTCAAAATGAATAATTCCATCACAAAATTAACAAATATTAGATCCATATGAGTGTGTCAAAATAAAAGCGGCGGAGTTGATAATCGTATATTCAGTGAAGAGTTAAAATATTTAGTGAAACATAAAACCTTGCTTCATATTAGAAGACATCAAAATGCATTATGATCGTTCTCCGAAACTTTTGACTCATATATCTAATTGTTCAATGGCGGAAGCTGGAATATTCATCCTTTTTATATAATGCATTTTATATAATATAGGATATCATTAAAAAACTAATCTAAAACTTAATAAAAAAACTTATCATTACTCTTCACAATTCATCCTTTCATACCTCATCCCTAGAGTTAGAAATAATCGTTATTTCTCTTCAAAATAAGTTTTGATTTTTCGTTGAAAAGAAACACATGCGGAATAATTTCAAATGTCGTTTTACAATCACAAGCCGCATTATATTATATTGTAATTAATTAATTAATACATCGGGCGATTTTATTCTTCATACATAACGATATTTAATTAAAAAGGCATATATTGTATCAAAATATCATTTATTTTACCAATATTTCAGTTGACTGAACCTTTATCAAGGTATTATAACATATTAATGTGTGTTCTAATATGTTATAATACCTTGATAAAGGTTGGCGTTCAGTTAACTGAAATATTGGTAAAATAAATTTGATCCAATATATGCCTTTTTAATTAAATATTTATTAATGGATTGCACTATTTTCAAAACATAACGATATATCCTTTTCAGTTCGATCTCTACGTTTTACCGACTAATTTGTTAATGATTCTGGCGACACATGGCAAATGCAACCGTTTGTTTTATAATGTCGAAAAAAAGAAATTAAGATCGAGTTAATTCACGTAAATGGCTGCTCATTCTATATAGATGTGAAATAGTCGACATTAAGTATATGTAGTAATATATGTAAATATAGTAATGTAGTTGTTGTTACTGTAGGATGACTGTAGTGTGTTGGTTAAATGCAGTCGTTGTGGCCTCAATGTTACATGAGCCCAGTTGAACCCAGTGGGTTCTGGCGTAAATGTATTGCACCAAAGAACGAGACATATTAGATGTCCCCACGGAGATGGCGAGAGAGTGAGTGAAGCCGACACCGGTCGGGGAGAGATCTGTCTAGAGTGGTCTGTCAATTCTCGTGTCTCCAAGCGGACTAATCTGTTTGAGTAAGAAAGGGGCACACCTGGGAACTCGACTTGTTTTTCGGACCTTTTTTCCTCTACAGGCGCCGACTGTCACTCACTCGAAATTTTATTTCTGTCACATTGGCAATTACACTAAAGCTATATATAACACATGGGGATATAGGTATATAGGTATAGGTATATTGTAATATATTACAACATAAATATAAACTATATTTGCATATGTACCATAATTATAAAAGTGTAACAGCCTCAGATTGTAGATACAATTCAACACGCCAGTTTGGCCATCAAGTAATACAAAGCAATAAAGTTTTTATAATACAATATAATGTGGCTTATGATTGTAGAACGACTTTGACAAATTTACCGCAAATGTTTCTTTTTAACGAAAAATCGCAATTTATTTTAAGGAGAAATAACGACTATTTCTAACCTTAGGGATGAAGTATGAAAGGATGAATTGTGAAGAGTAATGATGAACGGAAAAATTAAAGTGTCCATGGAAGGGTATCGAACCCATCGAATCTATGTTCAAGGTAGCCTAGTGGACATGGCATCTGCCCGGTAAGCGGAACACTGTGGGTTCGATTCTCATCCCTGGACACTTTATTTTTCCGTTTATCATTACTCTTCACAATTCATTCTTTCATACTTCATACCTAAGATTAGAAATAATCGTTATTTCTCCTTAAAATAAATTTCGATTTTTCGTTCGAAAGAAACATTTGCGGTATAGTTGTCAAACTTCGTTCTACAATCATAAGCCACATTATATTGTATTAACAATTTCAACTTACAAATATGATTATTTTAGTAAAATAGACTCTGTTTATTATAAGTGTTGATTCCAACTGCCTGAAGAAGAGAATTTATTTTAAGGAGAAATAACGATTATTTCTATCCTTAGGGATGAAGTATGAAAGGATGAATTGTGAAGAGTAATAATAAACGGAAAAATAAAGTGTCCAGGGATGGAAATCCCATAAATTACGATTTTTCGCTCAAAAGAAACATTTGCGGTAAAATTGTCAAATGTCGTTCTACAATAAAGTTTTAATGAGAGTCCGCCACACCGACAAGACCAGACAAGGATCTCCTGATTACAGAAGTCGTTAGTTATGAGGAGCTAATATGTTCTAGTTATTGTGTGCGCAAGAATGACTCCGCGTTTTTTTTTTTTTTTTTTCTGGTTATAAAATTTAATTAAATTGAAACAAAATTATATACTATTATTTAAAATACTTGTTATATATAAATACAAAATTCCCCCATAATATGGGTAGTTTATGGATGCCTTCATAAAAAAAAGGTTTTGATTTAGAGGCAATCCATTCATCAAGCCAATTTTAAACTCCGTTGCTATTCGGAAAGCGCTGGTCAGCAAGCCCATGTGCCATCGACCGGAAGAGGTGATAATCCGATGGAGCGATGTCTGGAGAGTATGGCGGGTGGGGAATGACTTCCCATTTGAAGTCTTTCAGGGTGACTTTAACCGATTGTGAGACATGCGACCTTGCGTTGTCATAAAGCAGTATCAACTTGCCATGTCGTTGCGCCCATTCTGGTAGTCTCACTGCGATTCCTTGGCGTAACTGCGTTAATAGTTGTTGATAGCGATGAGCAGTCACTGTTTCGTCTGGTTGCAGGAGTTCGTAGTAAAGTATGCCGTGCTGATCCCACCAGATGCACAGAAGAACCTTCTGGCCGTGAATATTAGGTTTGGTAGTCGAAGTAGTCGGCTGTCTTGGGTCTACCCATGATTTCTTGTGTTTCAGATTGTCAAAATACATCCATCTTTTATCCCCAGTCACAATACGATGAAGAAAATACTTTCTTTGAAACCTTTCAAGCAGGATTTCAGATAGTGTTCTTCGATTTTCCTTATTCTTTTCACTCAATTCGTGGGGCAACCATTTTCCTTCCTACTGGATCTTTCCCATAGCATGCAAACCAAAATAAAACAGCCTGTCGAGTGACGTTGAGAGAAGCCACTAACTGTTCTTGTGTTGGTGCATCGTCTTCATCCAATAATGCTTGAAGTTCCTCATCCTCTAACATTTTTGGCGACATTCAGTGTTCCTTGTCATTGACGTCAAAATATCCAGATTTGAATCATTTGAACTACTGACAGGTTCTAAATGAAGGAGCATTGTTTCCACAAGCGTTATAGATCATTTGATTCGTTTGCGCTTCTCCTGAGATGAAAAGCAAAGCTTCCCGCAAATGAAAATTTTCAGGCACAAAAGTAGACATCTAAAGAGCTTAAAATAAAAATATGCATAAGATTTTAGATCAAGTATTACATATAAATAGCTAGAGTTTAAGACGCATAAATATATGCAAAACAAAGGAATAGGTAAGTTTGTTTATGCAAATTTATAATGAATTAAATAAAAACGCGAAGTCAACACAATACAAAACAAAACACATATTTGCGCACATTCTTGACTCCTCTTAGAGTTTGTTGAATATCTTTAATTGTTGCCTCTCACTTAGATCGTAAGACAATAGGAATATTTTTTCATACTTTGGATGTATGGCTCTAACAATATGAAATGAAAGTTCTCTTGAAGGAAATTGATGCCCTAATAACGAACTTCTCGCAGGAATATATTTTGCCCTCGGTATATATTCGTCTACAATTTCATTATCTTTCAGTCTAATGTTTTTTTTTAATCTAAGCCTATATCAATGATCTTATCTTCCAAATTGCCTGTTTACGTTTTTCTCAGTGAGTCCCAGACTTTCTTCGCATTTGTTTCTCCTATGAACATTCCAGCTTGTTCATTTGTCAACGTCGTGACGATTATCCCAAATGCTTCATCATTTTCTCACTCCAAATCTCCCAAGAACTTTTGTCTTCCATATCAGGTTCTGGAGATCGGAAATTACACATTTAAATAATTTTCTACCCTTCAGAACTGCGCCGATTTTCAACGCCCAAATTTGATAATTAGTTCCTGTTAATGGTTCAATTTTCATTTGGGATAAAAAATTATATTCAGATATATTTTCGTCTTTTGAACTAATAAACAAACCAATATAATTTAAATACAATTATATATTTTAAATTTATTTAAATCTTGGCTAGCACTTAAACATGCAATATATAGATATATTAATCTATATAAATACCTTAAATCTCAGAAGCGCTTCAGTTTACCGCTTATAATAAACTTCTTGTTTAATCTTCTGATTAAATATTTTCCCTTTTGAGCTTTATACCAAACCACGGAACTTTGCTTCCAACTGTTGATTTTGCTTAGAATTTTTAAAGAAACTGATTCCAATAAAATTATAATTAAACATTATATTTATTGATTTAAAAGAGAGAGAACAAAATAAAACTTATAACATAGTAAACAAAGAGAAACTTATCTTTATATGGTTAGCGCCTATTTACTTGTGATCTTACACACATTTTTATTTCACAATATAATATAATACACTGCGGCCTGTGATTGTAAAACGATACTTGAAGTTGACACGTCTTGAGAGCTATTGTAAATACCTCCGTAACTCCTATTATCGGGCAAAAAATCCCTCTATCCTTATTGAACAACTGTATAAAAGTGCAAGAAACAAATACGTCAGGTAAATAAATAAGGCTAAAAGAATGTCTTGGAGGTTTTTCTTAGAGGACATCAAATCAAAAAACCCATATGGAAATTTATACAGGGTATACAAAAATATTAGAAACGGTTCTAACCGAAAGGGATTTTTGGAAATTTTAGAAGTGAATAAAGATGTAGAACGATTCCAGAAGACACAGAGGAACTTTTGAACAACCTTTTCCCCGATGATAGCGATAATGAAGACAGAACCTTCCACTAACATTTTTATTTATTTATTTAATTTATTTAACAGTTGGCAGAGACACGCCATATCCACTATTAGGATAATTGCGTGTATATCTTAAATTATATATAATATACAAATCAAATCATTGTGAAATTAACATAATTGAACATTATCAACTGCGATTATAGCTGTATATTCTTTGTTTTTATGTTCTAAAGCTATTTTAACAATTTCATTTAATGCAGAGATGGTAGATCTTGATCTTCTAAATCACACACACACAAAAACCTTTATTAAGGCACACAGGTCTTACAGAGGATTCTCCTTGGGGTTACAAGACGGAGAAACTTATGAAGTGGGAAATATACAAAGGGCTAAAAATGGAGAAAGATTATATACACATGATAGATATATACAGATTATTATTTGAATGATCCTATGGAAAATAAGAATATGGATTTGGAAGAAAAAAAATTGGAAATATGGATGGAAGAAGTGGAGAGTGAAAAGAGGAAAAAACAGGTATTTACACATGGAACATACATATAATGGAACAAGTCAATTTAAGCTCTTCTGCTCACACAGCATAGGTGGACCATGGCTTTTTTCAAAAAATCTTTAAGAGATTTTCCAGGAAAATCCGAGTGTTCAGAGTTGTAAGGTAAACACCGTTTTATCGGTGTGGGGGGTTAGCTTATCGTACCTGCCCAAACAAATAATAAGATATTGACTCTGTCCTCCTCATCAAACAGAAATGTTTGGTATGTTTGGATGTTCGGTTAAGTCTTTCTTTTTTACAGCATTTTTGTGGAAGTTATATAGTGATCTTCTAAATCCATGTTGACGATTATTAAGCAAATTCGATTCTTCATAAAATTTTATTAGTTTGTTGTTAATTATTTTTTCAAATATTTTGGAAATGTTTAAGTTGAGACAAATGTGTCTGTAGCTTTTATAACTTTTCATGTTTGTTTTACCTGGTTTGGAAATAATTCTTACCTCAGATTTTTTTCCATTCATTCGGATAATAATTTAAATCTAAGCATTTTTGAAAAAGTTTCACCAATATTGGAACTATTAGTTGTTTAGTATGTTTTATCATATTGTTAGAAATATTATCAATTCCAGGCGTTTTCTTTGTGTTTAGCTCATCAATTATTCCATTTACTTCATTGAGCGTTATTATTATATTTTCTTTATTATGAAATCCTAGAGTATAGTTCCTTGTTTTTGTGGAAGGTTCTGTCTTCATTATCGCTATCATCGGGGAAAAGGTTGTTCAAAAGTTCCGCTGTCTTCTGGAATCGTTCTACATCTTTATTCACTTCTAAAATTTCCAAAAATCCCTTTCGGTTAGAACCGTTTTTAATATTTTTGTATACCCTGTATAAATTTCCATATGGGTTTTTTGATTTGATGTCCTCTAAGAAAAACCTCCAAGACATTCTTTTAGCCTTATTTATTTACCTGACGTATTTGTTTCTTGCACTTTTATACAGTTGTTCAATAAGGATAGAGGGATTTTTTGCCCGATAATAGGAGTTACGGAGGTATTTACAATAGCTCTCAAGACGTGTCAAGTCCGCGTTCCACCATCTGTTTATGTTGTTTTTTATTGGTTTGTGTTTTCTGTGGGAAAAATTTAATTGATTAAACATAAAATATATATATATATACAACAAAAACGTTGTCTTAAAATTGCAAAACCTATATAAAATTATCATTCAAAACCAATGAATTTATTCACCCAAATTTGATATACAGGGTGATCCAAAAGTCCCGCACAACTTTAAAAATTAATAACTCCGCGAATATTAGCGTTAGAGCAATGCGGTAAACACCATTGTGTTCAGGATGCAATGGTATTTTTTATGGCAAATAATGAAAAATTCGAAATTGATTTTAGTTACAACTTTATTCACTAGATGGCGCTCTACCAGAATCAGAGATTCAGCGGCCAAATTGTTTGATAAATTGAAAAATATAACTGAACGACACGTATTTTTCCTTTGAATACCAGGAAAGAACCCTAATAATATCAAATTATAAATTAATAAAACACCGTTTCGCCAAAAGTTAGAAGAATTGGTTAACGATTTTTAAATACAATCTGAGATATGTAAAATAGGTATATGCAAATAAAAACATGTAGCAAAAAATATTTATATTTTAGATGGAGTTTTGTGAAATAGATTGAATGTTTTAAAATAATTACTGATATCAATAGACGATTTTTGAAATGTTAATATAGTAGCAAAAATTATGATGGCACTACTAATAGGATTTCGTGCTATAAGGAATGTATAGTTTCTTGACTTATTGGCGACACTTGACTATTTAACTGGATATTTTTGTCATGATCCAAAAATGAAATATAGAGGGGAGTGACAAAATATATTTGTCGTACTTTATTCCAAATATCCTATGGGTTTGTCAAATGTTATCATTGTTTATTATACTGTACATAATTTTGAAAATGTATCCCCTAAAAAAATCATTTTTAAATCGACCTTTTGCGTTGAAAAACGTGGTAGTAAAATCATTTTGTATTATTTTTTGCGCAAAATTTCTAAAGTTGGGGGGGGGGGGAGGGATACAGAGAATATTCCTTATGCTATTTCTTCTAATGAGCGAAAAGCGATAAACTAAACATAAGGGGTAAAATTGTGTATACCAGTGTTATTCGAGAAGTTATAACACTTTGGCCTGCACGACATAATATAAGATGTGGGCAAATGACAAACAAAAAAATTACTGTTCACAGAAAAAAAAAGAGTCAAGATGTGAGGACAGCATTTATTATTCCCATAACCCAAAGCGATAAACTAAACATAAGGGGTAAAATTGTGTATACCAGTGTTATTCGAGAAGTTATAACACTATGGCCTGCACGACATAATATAAGATGTGGGCAAATGACAAACAAAAAAATTACTGTTCACAGAAAAAAAAAAGAGTCAAGATGTGAGGACAACATTTATTATTCCCATAACCCAAAACAAAGAGCTGCAAAATATAACACATGAGGTAACTGCCTACTCTCTTGTATTAGGTCACAATCCTTGCTCAATGTGGCGCCCTTCATTCTCAAACACCGCCTGCATACGATAGATGACAGAATCGTCAGAATTAAATAGTTGAAATTTATAAAACGTGCCATCTGATAGAAACTTTCAACATGGCCAATGTGGTAGGCCAGCATCGATAAAAACGCGACTTAATGTACCCCCATAACCGAAATTGTAAGGCGTCAAGTCTGGTGATATTGGAGGCTACTGGTATATAAAGTGGTGACTTGTATCAACGAATTTCACCGAACGTAACCTTCAGCAATTGTTTGGCACCGCGGGAGATATGAGGAGGTCCTCCATCTTGCATGAATGTTATTTCGCTTAGTGCTTGTCTGTCCTGCAATATGGGAATAACCTTTTCTCTCAAAAGTTGAACATAACGTTCACAAGTTACAAAAACGGTTTTAAAAGTTCTTCCATTGATTTTTTCAAAGAAAAATGGCCCAATAATAAAAGAAGAAGTGAACCCACACAAAACTGTAACTCTGGGCTGATGAAGTGGCATTTCTGTAAAAATCCTAGGGTTTTCTGTTGCCAAAATGAGGCAGTTTTGAATGTTAAATTCTCCCTTTAGATAAAAGTGAGCATCATCTGTTCTTAGAACATTTGACAGCCAGTTTTCATCAATATCAATTTGCCGGAAAACCCATGCAGCGAATTCTTGACGCTTCTCAAAATCGCTGACTTTCAACTCGTGAAAACTTTGAATTTTGTTAGGGTATTTTTATAGAAAAATTCTAAATGTGTGTTCTCTCCAAACTGTTCCATACGAAATCCCCGTTTGTCGAGAAACTTGTCTAGCACTTACTTCTCCAAACGTGGATAACGTTTCAATAGCTTCAGCATTCTGCAAAACCGTAACAGCCACTGACTTGCATGTCGATGGTCTTCCACTCCGAGGTTTTGCTTCCAGAGATCCAGTTTCCTCAAAACTTTTAATCAATCGCTTCAGAGAGTAGCAACTCATTGGTCTTTTACCGCTTCGAATATCTTTAAAGGAACGAAACGCTCGTAAAGCTTCAGTGGCAGATTCTGAATCACAATTTAAAAAAATTCACCAAGAGTGCTTTATCCTGTAGTGACGGCATTCCAGGGGGAAGGGGAGAAGTCCGACCATACCTCCCTGCGATCCCCCTTGGACCCTTGGAATATTTGACCAAATTCTGGTTCGTTTCCAAGGTGACTAACGTTGCAACGGCACCCATTTTCAAATGAAGAGCAAAACTGATATCTCCAGTAATGCTACCGCGTCCGGGGTAACCGCCGCGTCAGGAGCTGCAGCTCGAGCTCATGATGAGAAATCTACTACGAGGACACAATTCAATCTACTACAACTCAATATATATGGTACCCAGAGGAAAATAAAGAGCTGACCTGTCTTCTTTGTGACAACAATGTACATTTCACTTGTCCTCAGGAGACAAAATTGAATCAGAATCTGAGATTCAATATCAAAGATTATGCAACACTACGAAAGGACAGACCGGGAAAATTCGGAGGAGGACTTGCCGTTTTGATTAAAACTCTAGGAATCAAATTTAAGGAAATCGCCTATAATCAGAGTAAGCCTAGAGAAAGCACGATAGAAGCTCAGGCAATAGAAATCTATCTTACAGATAAAACAATTACAATCATAAATGTTTATCACCACGATAATACTAGCATCAATACAGGCCTGATAGCCTGATAGAGACATTAAGTGAAGCGTCTTCGGATATCGCAATCATACTTGGTGATTTTAACGCCGAAAGACCAACTTGGGGATCACCTGTCCAGGATAACAAAGGTCAGCAGGTTGAGGACATGCTAACCGACCTCGACCTTACACCGTTAAATAACGAAGAGAACACCTATCTATCCATGTCCACAGGCACAGAATCCGCAATAGACATCACAGCGATAAATTACAACATCGCACCCACAAAAAATGGAAAATTCTGAAAAGTGCAATCAGTGACCACAGACCAATTTTAACAACCCTAAACTTCAAAATTGAGAATTTCTAACAGAATAAAAGAACACTGGAAAAAAATTCACAGAAAAGCTTGAAGAACTGTGCAACGAAGAATTAAATCACAGAACGATTGAAAAAATTGGAAAAATTCTCTTCGAACATATCCAAAGCTGCAAAAGTATCGATACCTAGAGGTAGACGTAAAGGCCTGTGAATACTTTACTGGAAGGACCATAATATCGAAGCAATGATTGCAGAGAGAGACAATATCAATGAACTTCTTAAAACAAATAAAACAGAAGAAATCATAAAGGAACTCATTGAAATTAGTCACAAATTAGAACAAGAAATTTATATATTCAAACAAGTGAAAAATGGGCAGAATTCTGCCAAAAAAATGGATCCAAAAAAGGAAAGCCATCACTGGAATATAATTAGTGTTATAAAACAATCAAAACCAACACTAATCCTCCAAAATTCTAACCGATATGAATAGCGTGAACGAACAAACAGATGGCTGACATAATTGCTGAATATCTTTCAAGCACTTCCAGACTCAGCTATATGAATGAAGGCGGGACTCTAAAAAATAATGTAAACAAGTAAGTTAAACAAGCAAGAAATTACCATCAGCAAGATATTTTCTCTAGAGACTTCACACTGAATGAGCTAAACTCATTAATAGAAAAGTTAAATTCAAGATGTCACCTGGAGATGCTCTAATCTTTGGTCAAATGATTAAACACTTTGGAGACGAAGCTAAAAATCAACTCCTACGAATATTGAACATTTCATGGCACAAACTGGTAAACTACCAAAGAATTGGAAGATACCAATTATAGTGCCAATACTGAAACCAAACAAAGATTCCAAGGAATGCAAGAACTATCGGCCAATTGCTCTTACCAGCATACTTTGTAAAATAACAGAATGAATTATCCACTCTAGGCTCATAGTCTGGCACACTAACAATAATAAAATAAACTTCTACCAAACTGCCTAAAGATCCAGACACTGTACAACTGATAAACTGTTCTATTTCTGTCAATCAATAAAATATTTCTAGGAAAAACCGGCAAAGAAGACAACGGCCGTATTCCTGGATATGACCTCAGAATTTGATCGAGTGTAGAAATTATTTGAAAGGCTGCACAACATCGGAGTAAGAGGAAAAACCTTAATCTGGATTGCAGACTTCTTAAGGGGAAGAAGGATAAAGGTTCGGGTCAATGGAACATTTTCCAGGGACCGAAGAACATGGGCTGGTGTACCTCAGGGATCTGTGCTCAGTCCTCTACTCTTTTCGCTATATATTAACTGTTGTTTATGTAAATAGATGAATATTATTTGTATTATTTAAAGCCTCATTATGTAAAAATATATGTATATATAAATTGGACATTTGTTGTTGGCCATGGTCAAGTTTGAGCCTTTGTACGTCTAATTACGACACAACAAAAGTGGCGACGAGGATGCGCGATCTACATAGCCAGTAAAACGCTGAGGAAAACGGGGTCTATGCAAGTTTAACAACTACATATTTTAAACTATCTGGATCAAGAAAACAAATGAGTAGAAAGATCAGCATGACAAGTTCAAAGTTAATAGCACCTTTTAGATGCTATAGCCCAGTGGAGGACACTTCGATCTTTTTGTACAAAAATTTGAGGCTTTCTTTTTGGCATCTGAAGGAGGAGATTGAAGTGCTGATTTTTACCTCGCTACCAGATTCTGAAACTTTGAAGCTGGGAAACGACATTTTCTTCCTGGACTAATGAAAGATCAACCCTATGATACTATCATTCAAAGAATTAAGCTGCATTTGGATCCGAAGAAGAAAGTGATACCACAGCGATGCAGATTTTTAAAGAGAATTCAACAGGAAGGAGAATCAATTTCGGAATATCTTAGAGAATTGAAACATTTATCTATAAATTTTAATTTCGGCGATATGCTGGGAACCATGATGCGAGACCGTTTTGTGGCTGGAATCAAGTCGGAAATCCTGCAAAAGAAGCTACTACAAGAAAACGACGATGGCACCCTGGATAAAGTTTTGCAGTGGCGATCTCGTTCGAACTGGCGGAGATAAATACAAGAGAATTACAAGATAAATTAGTGGCCAAGATATCCCCTGTGAATGGAAAAGTTAAAAGGGCGAGTACAATAATAGTATGGCGCAGCATAGGCCTTTCAGGCAAAGGGGAGAAATAATGTGTTATAGATGTGGTGAAAGACATTCACACGTGGCCTCTGTATGCCCTCATAGAACAAAGACTTGTTTTAAAATGCAAAAAACTGGTTCATTTAAGTAGGGTCTGCAAAGCTAGTAAAAATGTGGGGATGTAAATATGTACAAGAGGACTCTATATATTCTGTACAGGGCGAAACTGATGCCACAATAAATTTAACAGTAGATTAATATTCTTTGTGCTTTACAATAGATACAGTAAGTCCAGGTACGTTATTACCTAAAGATATTTATAAGATTTATTGGCAAGGTAAACAATTATTTCCAACAAATTTAAGATTAAAATCCTTTTGTGGTAAATCAATAGAGATTATAGGGCAAAGAAATGTTTTTGTAAAAGAAGCCAACCAATATTTACGATTAATAGTTGTGAATGAAAATTCCAGGTGATTTTTTTAGAAAGAGAATGGCTTAAACAGTTAAAACTTGATTATTCTATATTGTTTAGCATTAAAAATTTAAATAATGAATCTAATAGAAATAGTTTGATTGATAGATATGCAGATTTGTTTAACAAAGATTTGGGCTGTCTAAAGGATGTTAAAATAAATTTCAATTTAAAAAAGGATGTGACTCCTGTGTTTTGTAAGGCCAGAAGTTTACCTTTCTCTCTAAAAAACAAAGTAGAGAATGATATTGATCGTTTAGTGAATTCTTGCATTTTATAACATATAGTTCATGCATATTGGACCGCTCCAATAGTACCAGTATTAAAAAAGGATGGTAGTGTAAGGATATGTGGTCATTTTAGATGTACAGCTAATAAAGCAATAGAATTAGATAGGTATCCCATTCCATCGATCAATGAGATATTTTCAAAATTATCTACAAGCACCGTACTTTCGACTCTAGACCTATCACAGGCTTACTTACAAGTAATGTTAGCGCAAGAAGCCAAAGCTGTTGTTGATATAAACACAACAAAGAGGTTGTTTTCTTATAAAATACTACCATAAGACGTAGCGGTAATACCAAATAAATTTCAGAGGATTATGGAAGGTCTATTTGCTGATTTGCCAGGTGTGGCCTGCTACATAGATGATATTTTGGTTGCAGAAAAAGACTTGAAGATCATGAACAAAAGTTGGATCTAGTGTTTATATGATTGCTAGAAAAAGGTTTAAAGTTAAACAGATATAAATGTAAATTTAAAAATAAATCGGTGGAATATTTAGGGTTTAAAAGGAATAAATATGAACTGCATCTCTTAGAAAATATAATTAAAGCAGTGATAGAGGCGCCTGAACCAAAATAATGTTTCGCAATTAAGATCTTTCATAGGTCTCTTAATTTATTATTATAGATTCATAAAGAATATGGCAAACATTTTAGCGCTATTCTATCAACTTTTGAATAAAATTGTAGATGGAATTGGACGAAAGAATATCGAATGTTATTTAAAAAATGAAATCATTATTAATGGACTATGGACTAGGCGTATTTCTGAGTCATAGAAATGATAGAAAGGAAGAATGCCCTATAGCTTTTACTTCTAGAAAATTAACTGAAGCGGAAAAACCTTTCTCTCAACTAGAAAAGAAAGCGTTGAGCATAACTTTTGGCGTTGAGATATTCAGACAATACTTACTGGGACGGAAATTGGTATTGGTCACAGACAACCGACCCTTAATTCATATATTTTCACCTCATAAACCAATTCCCATATGTGCAACATCCAGAATTAAAAGATGGTCCTTAAAAATAGCTGCATTTAATTATACTGTGGAATTTCGAAAAACTAGTGATAATTCCAATGTTGACGCATTGTCACGTCTTCCTTTAGAATCGAGTGTCAGGGAGTCTCTTGATGAAGACCAGGTACTTCTTCTCAGGAAGTTGAATGAGGTACCCTTCTCTTTTATGGAGGTGGCGTATGAGACGCCCCAAGATAAAATACTGTCTATAGTATTAAGGAATGTTAGAGAAGGCAACTGTGTGTGTGTGTGTGGAAATTCACAAGGGTATCGAGGGAAAACCCACTAGCTCCTCATTATAAGATAAATGAGGAATTAAGTTTGGAGTTTGGTTGTCTTCAATGGCGTGAAAGAGTGGTAATTCCCCAAAAATTAAGATCTTTAATTTCAAATGACTTGCATGAAATACACATGGGGATTGTTAAAATGAAGATGATTGCCAGACGGTATTTTCTGGTGGTCAGGCATAGACAGTATCATCGATGAGTTAACTAGAGAATGTAGAGTATGCCAAGAATTGGCAAACATGTCCCCGGCTACCATCTCGGAATGGACTTGGCCCGAAAAACCGTGGCATCGACTTCATCTTGATCTAGCAGGTCCGTTCATGGGAAGAATGTTTTTGGTTCTCGTGGACGCATACTCGAAGTGGATAGAAATTTTTATCCTCAAAGATATTTCCAGAAAAACGATTATAAATCATCTTAGATAAATTTTTGCCAGATTTGGATTGCCCTAATTTTTGGTTACAGATAACGGAAGACAGTTTGTCTCCGGTGAATTCGAGCAATTTACCAAAATGAATGGTGTACGGCACACTAAGACCAGTGGGTATAATCCTAGTACAAATGGTTTAGCTGAGAGATATGTAAGAGAGTTTAAAAACCTTTTGAGAAAGAATAATGGGAAGGATGATTTAGAGACGATTCTACAAAGATTCCTATTTGCTCATAGAGCATCCCCCCAAACTGTAATAAAGGAATTCCCCCGCGGAACTGCTAATGAAGAGAAGTTTAAGATCGAGATTCACGAATTTAATAGTAAGATGGGAAATCCGCGAGAGGTATTTCATGAGGCCGTAAGAAAGCAGGAGCAGTTTACTACAGGTTGCGAGGTTTATTTCCGCAACTATGCAACTGGACCTAAACGGTAAAAAGGTACCATTTTGAAATTATTGAGCTACCGTCACTACCTTATAAGTTGCGAGGGCGTCGTGTATAAGAGGCATATCAATCAATTGCGACCTGTGAGAAAGAAACAAGTGGAGACAAGAAATTTGATACTTTCTCGAACATCAGAAGAGAAGCCTGTAGGTGGAAGTTAGAAATAAAGTTAAGAGGAGGTTCCAGAGGTTACAACAGGAAACAAGGAGGAGACTGCTTCTGTGCACGTGTCCTCTTGCACTCCTAAATCGGAGCCTGCCCCTGTGCAAGTGCCCGTCCGCAGTCCTAGACCTCAGAGAGCCAGGAAACCCCCAGACCGACTGGAGTATCATTAAGGGGAGAGCTGTGTTGTGTATGTAAATTGATTAATATTATTTGCATTCTTTAAAGCCACATTATGTAAGAATATATCTATATTAATAAAATGCAAATTTCATAAGAGTACATCACTATAAACTTTCGTTACAATGCATCAATATCAACCAAATTTTCAACATTTATGTAAAACGAGATGGAGCAGGTTTTGCTTAACATCAAAATATTTTTCCTAACTTTAAAATACATAACTTTGCTGTTATCGATAAAATACAAAAAAATTCAACAGAGTAAAAGTATTTATACTTTCAAAAGTGTTTACTTTCCGCTTCTTGCTAACTGCTCTAATTTGAAATATTTGGTAGGTTTTATTTATTTATATATTTTCATTTTTAGATATAACTGATCTAATTCGTCGTTTAAAATAACTTCTCTTGAAATATTTGGTATGTTTTATTTATTTATATATATTTTCATTTTTAGATATAACTGATCTAATTCGCCGTTTAAAATAACTGCTCTAATTCGAAATATTTGGTATGTTTTATTTGTGTTCACTCTATTTCTATTTATTTGAAGTATTATAATTTCCATGTTTCAAAAACCTATTTCAAAAAGGTTGTTAGAAATATGTAAGGCCTGAAATAGCTTTACATGCGAACATTTATGATGCCAAGCGTAGCTTAATAACTGCTCTTGAAATATTTTGTATGTTTTATTTATTTATATATATTTTCATTTTTAGATATAACTGATCTAATTCGCCGTTTAAAATAACTGCTCTAATTCGAAATATTTGGTATTTATTTATTGAAGCCCTTTTTTAAATTTTCTTATGGAGTTTTTTAATTATTGCTTTTATCTTTTAAATACAGTTTATTTATTATATTTCTACATATATGGGTTGTATCTAAAAAATGGGTTATTTATATTTTTAAATAAGCGAGGGATTTCTTTAACAGATTCATTTATTTGTCTTTTTGAGGTCCTTTTTCAAAATTTTATTTAAGATATTTTAATTTATTTGATTAAGTATTTTATATTTAGATTATTTATAGTTTTTTTTTTTAACATATATAGGGGTTGTATTTTGTATTTTAGAAAATTATTTCTATTTTTTTCCTCAAAAAAGCATGCTTTTTCATTGCCGTGTCCTGCGGTTGGTCTATTTTGAGGCTTTTTAATGATAAATGGTTTTGTACATTAATTTTTTAACTTTTTTTTTTTTTAATAATATGGTTTTAGTTTTTTATAATCTTTTTAACATATCTGGAAGGTTATTTTGAAGAAAAAATTTAGGAATTTTGATTTTTACCTCAAAAAGACAGGTATTTTTTATGCTTTGTTTATAAATTGCTGGTTTTTAAGCTTTTGTTATTAATCTCAATATTTTTTTTCAGAATATGCCTCGCCGCAGCCGACCTTTAATTGGTAGGAATACGGCTGCTTCCAGGAGATATAGGAATGCTATAGCTATTGAGACACCACTTCAAAGTGAGACGCGTCGTGCGCTTCGCCGTCTTAGGTATTCTGAAGCCCGCGTCGCAGCTGCACAAACTATGCAAGTTCCTGTTCAGCGTATTCAGCTTTGGACTCATAAGCCGTTTTCAGGTTTGCAGTATAATACCCATATTGATTATAAAGCTGATTCATCTGTCGATATAGGCCAAATGTCTCGGGTATGCCAGTTTTGCTCTGCTTTGAGATTTAGAGATGAACCCTTTGGCCTCTGTTTTAAACAAGGTAGAGTTTCTCTACCTGCTATTGAGTCCCCTCCAGAACCTATTTTCTCTTTGCTCTCTGGCCTACATCCTCTATCGAAGTCCTTCTTGCTGCATATCCGTAGATATAACTCTATATTCCAAATGACATCTTTTGGTGCTAGACAAGTTGTAACTGTAAATATGCATATTTTGTGTGGTATTACAAAAGTTTCAATAAATATCTTTTTTAAATATTTTCTCTTCAAGCCCATCATACACCACACATGCTACATTTTTCACATGTTTCAATGTGTAGGGTTTTAAACCTTCATGGTAAGGTATTCTTACTTAAGAAGTATACTGTGTTAGAAAAATTTATGGTTTTTAATTATTGGTTATTTTATTGTGTTTATTTTACATACATGTGTTTATATTACATAGTATGTGTTATTTTTTGATAATTTGATTGGAAATATTAGTTTTAGCACAACTTGCTTCATACCAGTAATGTTATATCTGTGTTGGCTTGCTGAACAATACTGGCCCAACATGAATTTACCTATGTTTACCCAAATTACCATTTTAGCATAAGTATACATCTTGCACCTAATAAGAGACCTAAACAATGTGTAAGGTTGAACAAAGAGTGGTCTAACATACACATTGTTTCGGTTTCAGTGAACAAAGAGGTCAGTAAATTTTATTAGAAAAAAAAACTATTCCATGTAATGTAATAGAAACAAAATACGACCACTACGACCCGGGTTCGATCCCCGCATTGGACACTTTTTTCTGTTTAAAAAAAAAATGCTCCAATGGCCCCCCGATTCTTGCAAAAGTCCAACCCCACCAGCGAGTGCAAGTAACCAAACGGGGCTCTGGCACATTTGTAAGTGCAAAGTCGAACTGCTTTCACATGTGTAGACATGTGGTGCGCTTACAGTAAAAAGCAGTCGCTAACTACCCACCATGCTTATCATGGCCTGTACCACGTGTACTAGGGATAAGCAAAAAAATAAAAATAAAAAAATAATGAGGATTAAAGATTTTGAATTTTGTTGAAAATTTTGCATGCATTTCTCTATTTCTGTTCTTATCTTGCAAAGCTAATGGATTGTTTAGGTTGCTTATTTTTGACTCGCCAATTTGTTTAGTGATAAAGTGGTATAGCGTTCTTTTTCAGAGCATCACCCTACAAAAAAAATACCTGACCTTTCCTAATATTCAGATAGATTGATTATATCAACGTACTAGACTACAAACATTCCCTTGAGTAAAAACAATTATTTAAAAAAAAATCTTATCTAAATATATATCACTCGGGTAGATATGCACACGGGTCAATCCCGGGGCGAAGCCCGGGGCGAAGCCCGGGTCGGCGTCTAGTGTGTATATAAATTGGACATTTGTTGTTGGCCAAACGAAATGAATAAGAGCTAAATAAAGAGTCATGGTCAAGTTTGAGTTGTTGTACGTCTAATTACGACACAACATCAACGACATCCATCCTTACTGAAGACACAAAAGTTGCCTGTTATGCAGATTATATAGCCATATGGCACACAGGTAGCAGTATAGAAATATCAGAAAAATACTGAACACATCAATGAGAGGACTGGAGAAGTGGGCGATGAAACTCAAAATGACCATAAACCCAATAAACACAAACCTATAGGTCTCCTTCACTGACAGGAAAAAAGGCATGTATTTAACTCCAAAATAAGCATAAACAACCATATAGTTGATAAAATTAGATCTCCAAAATACCTAGGTGTGATACTTGATGAGGAATTGCGATTTACAGAACACATAATTAGCACCTCAAATGGAGCTACCAGAAACCTAAACATTCTGATAAGGCTATGTGGAACAAATTGGGGAGCAAAACCCAAAATTCTCAGAACAACATATATCACCATAATAAGGCCAATAATGGAATATGCAACACCTGTTTGGGCTCCCTCAAGTTCATCAATAAAAAGAAGACTAGACAGTGTTCAAGCAAAAGCGGCCAAATTAATCACTGGTGCTGTTTCTTCCACCAACAATGAGAAAATTCAAAGAGAATGTGGCCTAGTCCTACTCGAAAGCAGAAGAGAATTAAAAACAATAAATTTCACAAATAGCTTAAAATGTAAAATAAAAAAACCGAACACATATCCAATAGAACCTATTTAAACTGGGCACAAAAAGAAAGACTTAAAAGATCTTCAACACTTCAGTACGACAACAATATTAGAAAGAGCATAAATATGAAACATAATGAATTTCAAATTCGAGAATAACCAATATTTCCTACCCCATTCCAATCAAATGTAATCATCAATCTTAACCTGAATGAACCCTGCAATAAAAAAGAGAACAAAAACATACTTAAAAAGAAAGGACTTGACACAATTGGTTTATGCGATCAGATAAATTATTTAACAGCATATACAGATGAATCATCAGACCTTACCATAAGTAATGGAGGGGCTGGAATTAACATAATACTGTAAGATGGAACATACATCAAAATCAAAGAAGGAGCAAGAAAGATTTCGTCAAACTTCACTTGTGAACTGACAGCTCTCTGGAAATCTCTTGATGTATGCCTTAACCAACCATCCCTGCATCAAGCAGAAGGAATTATAATATACCATACAATGACTTCATATCCGATCAGGAAGCAATTCAGAAGGGTAATACTATAATCACACAGAAAATACATTCGTTACTTACTCAACTGATATCATTGGAGAATAACTGCATTCTACAATGGATTCCTGCCAGTGTTTGGATCGGGGGTAATGAAATGGCAGTTGAATTTGCAAAGGAAGCCAGAAAGTTGAGCCAAAGGAAAGAACAAATGTCATTATTTGACGCTAATGCTTTTGCAAAATACAAGATAATTAAACAAAAAATAAGAAAAGATCAAATTGTTAAATAAACTCCGAGAGAAAAATGACAAAACTATAACAAGATTTAGAACAAAACATTATAAAGGATGACAATACATCCAGATGGCACAAGAACCTATAGAACATGCAACAACTGTCCTGGTGTGGAGCTAACACCTACCCACATATTCTCATGCCCGCAGCCTTGCAGAAAATTGACATAGACCCAGAGCAGCTACTTTACACACCCAAGATAGTGGACAATGCTGGTGCTGCTGTGATAGAGAGATGCATGGAGACATCTGAGGCTCTTTATTGGACACGACAAAAACAACAACGGCATTCCAGAAAAAAATAAATCATTAGAGATAGATAAACATTTTTCAAATGAATTAAAATAAATATAATCGATACTGAGAGAGAGTTGAATTAAAAAATTAGAAAATTATTATTTTCGAAATTTTTAAATAGCTGAGAGGATTCCAGCAAACCGCATCTAAAATATCAGTTTTTTTTTTTTTTTTGCTACATGTTTTAATTTGCATATACCTATTTTACATATTCCAGATTGTATTTAAAAATCGTTAACAATTTCTTCTAACTTTTGGCGAAATTGTGTTTTATTAATTTATCATTTGATAATATTATGATTCTTTCCTGGTATTCAAAAAGGAAAAGTACGTGTCGTAAAGCTATTTTTTCAATTTATTAAGCAATTTGGCCGCTGAATCGCTGATTCTGGTACAGCGCCATCTAGCGAATAAAGTTGTAACTAAAATCAATTTCGAATTTTTCATTATTTGCTATAAAAAATCCCATTGCATCCTGAACACAATGGTGTTTACCGCATTGCTCTAGCGCAAATATTCGCGGAGTTATTAATTTTTAAAGTTGTGCGGGACTTTTGGATCACCCTGTATATATATTATATTAAATAGAACATTAGCTTTTCACACATGCGACGTTAACCTGTGCGATGTGGGGGGAATAATGGGGATCCACTTCGGGACGTCGGCCAGACGAATTGGGTGACATCAAACAAACATACCCGCCAGCCGGCAACAAAGGAACAGAGCACGGCCTGGTCTGCTGACCAGTTGGGTGTTTTCCTCTGTCCTCTTAACATGTTTTAAATAAAGTTAGTTTGAAGGAGACTTTTACCCTCTCCTTTCTGCTATTTAGTGATCTGACTTAAATCCTTGCAACAGTCCACAAAAGAATCATCACTGCGAATTCTTCTACCGAATTTCGCATCAGTGTTTTGTGAAACGATTACCAGATTTTTCTTCACAATGTGTTTTCATTCAGCATAAAAAAAGTTATTTAAAAGAATAGTCATTAAAAATCTTATAGGAAGCATCTTTTAGCCTTAAATATAGGGTAAAACAGCGCCATGTTAATCATAATTAATTTTAATCGAGAGAAATCTCAATTGCATTACTTATTTTGCTTGATTAAAAAGGAATAAAATTTTAAATTAAAAAAAAAGATTTCTATTAAAACTAAATTACTATTAAAATACCAAATAAAATCGAAAAATGCCGCTTAAAATGAATATGTTGTTTTTAAAGTGTATTTTTTTAAATTAAAGTTTAAAATGTTGTTAAAATGAAAATGTTGCTATTAAAATGTTGTCATTAAAGTATTAAATGTTTTATTAAAGTATAAAGTGTTTTTTTTAAGTGTAAAATGGTGTTATTAAAATGAAAGTCATTAAAATGTAAAATGTCGTTATTTAAGGTGTAAAATGTTGTTATTAAAAAAAAGGGTAAAATGCTGTTATTAAAGTGCTACATTTTTATTAAATCATAACGTGTTTTTATTGAAGTGTAAAATGGTGTTATTAAAATGAAAGTCATTAAAATGTAAAATGTCGTTATTTAAGGTATAAAATGTTATCATTAAAAAGTGTAAAATGCTGTTATTAAAGTGTTACATTTTTCATTAAATTATAAAGTGTTTTTATTAAAGTGTAAAATGGTGTTATTAAAATGAAAGTCATTAAAATTTAAAATGTTTTTTAAGGTATAAAATGTTGTTATTAAAGTGTAAAATGCTGTTATTAAAGTGTTACATTTTTTAAATTAAAGTATAAAGTGTTGTTATTAAAGTGTAAAATGGTGTTATTAAAATGAAAAGTCATTAAAATGTAAAATGTCGTTATTAAAGTGTAATATGTTATTATTAAAGTGTAAAGTGCTGTAATTAAAATGTAAAATGTATTAAAAGTGAAAAAATCCCTATAAATTAATATAAACCGTCGATGTATTTTAAAATATATAAACTAACGGGTTTCTTTATTACGGTAAAATTGGGTGTGTTTCCAAGACATAGAGGCTTTTCCTTACAGCCCTAAATAAAACGATTCTACTGTTCTCAAAGCTCATGTCCCACATTTTTTTCTTAAATATCATAACCACATACACACAAAGCTTTATTAAGACCACCGGTCTTATACAGATTCACCACAGGAAGAAATCATAGATGGAGCTCCTATACTCCAGACAGCGCAGCACCCAACAACAGCTTCCAGGTCCGACGCATGTCCAATGGCCACACGTTCCTTCGTGCATACGTCATGGTTAGCGAACCACTGAACAGGCTAGTGTGGAATCAGCCGCGTTCTAGTCTTCGCTTTCCTCGTCCAAATGGACCAAGACATTCGGCAATTCTATTAATCTCCTCCGAACGGTGACTGCGGCCTTGTAGAATTTATATAAACCAAAAAGAAGACCTTGATCAAACGTCATTGCTGTTATGATTGAACTGACAAGTTGATCCGGCAACACGGCAGACTCGATTGAAAAACATGAGGACAGGTAAATAACGATGATATAAAAAGGACATATGTAAAATAAATAAAGAATTTTGAGTTCAATTGCATGCTGCGTGATCAAAGAGGCACAAAAAACAACATAAACAACATGGTGGCAGCGGAAAGTAAGTACTTTTTCAAATAAATATATCATTGAATATTAGTGAAAAAAAAAAAGAAAACATGGACTTTGTTAGGCCTAGCGAACTCGCCTTGCACGGTAATGTAGCGGAAAATTGGCGAAGGTTCAAACAGCGATTAATGCTTTATCTTGAAGCAACAGAAAAAGCCACAAAGCCTGATAAACTGAAAGTTGCCATTTTATTAAATTTTATTGGCGAAGAAGCCTTGGAAGTTTTCAACACATTTCATTTAAAAGAAGATGAAGCAGAAAATTTCGATCTTGTAATAAACAAATTTGATGATTTTTGCGAGCCTAAAAAGAACGTCATTTTTGAAAGATTCAATTTTTTTTTCAGCGACCCAGAAGGATGGTGAATCCATCGATAGTTTTATAACAGAACTAAAAGGATTATCCACATCATGTGAATTTGAATCACAAAAGGATAGTTTAATTAGGGATCGCATTGTGTATGGAATACAAGACAAGGCTTTGCAGGAATGCCTCTTAAGAGAGCCCAATTTAACTCTTCTCAAAGCCATTTAAATGTGCAAAACAGATTAAATAAGCAAGCAACAGATCAAGATGATGCAGAAAAACTAGAACATCTGGCAAATAAGAAAATATGAAAAGAAACACAGTTCAAAACAAAATCAAGAATCTGAAAAAAGAATTCAAATGCCAAAGGTGTGGGAAGCCTCACAGAGCAAAATATTGTCCTGCATGGGGTAAAAGATGCTCCAAATGTAAAAAGATGAATCATTTTGCAGCCTTCTGTAAAAGTTCAGCTATCAGAGGTCTGAATGATGAAACAGAAGAAACTGTATGGTCAATACATGAAGCAAAAGTAGTCCATACTTTGGAATGGAAAAAATCCATCATAGTGAATGGAAAGGAAATATGTTTCAAGTTGGACTCTGGAGCAGAAGTAAATGTTTTTCCATACACATTCACCAGACAAATGAAAGGTTTGGAAATATTTCAGACTAACCGGAAGCTAACATCATATACAGGACATGAAATCAAGATAAAAGGAATTGCCACACTAAATTGCAAAACTAAAAATAAGACGGAAAGTTTAGAATTTTTCATTGCTGATGGATACTATCAACCAATTTTAGAATTGGAAACTATTGAAAAGCTTTCACTAATTAAGAGATGTGATGCTGTCCAAATACAGCAGAACAATTCAGCAAAAGAAATTTTGAACAGGCACAAAAATATATTTGAAGGCATAGGAAGACTGCCAATTGAACACAAGATTAGACTAAATGAAAATACAACTCCAGTTATTGCTCCAAGCAGAAAAATTCCTTTTTTCATTAGAGAAAAAGTTAAAGCAGAATTGGAACGGATGGAAAAACTTGACATTATTGAAAAAGTTGAAAAACCAAGCGAATGGACACACCCTATTGTAGTGGTACAAAAACCTTCTGGAGATGTCAGAACTTGCATGGATCCCAGGGAACTGAACAAGTATGTTCAGAGAGAGCGCTATATTCTGCCAACAGATGAAACAATATTTTCTGAACTGAAAGGTGCTACAGTTTTCTCTGTATTTGATGCATCATCAGCTTTCTGGCAAGTCCCATTAGACAAAGAAAGCACCAACCTGTGCACCATTGCGACTCCCTTTGGAAGATTCCGGTTCAAGCGACTTCCCTATGGATTGAACAGTGCATCGGAGGTATTCCAACGATGCATAAACAATATTCTTTCAGGTCTCCAGGGAACTGCTTGCTATATGGATGACATCTTGATCTATGGAAGCACAATGGAAGAGCACAACCGAATCCTTGAAACAGTTCTTCGAAGGTTGGAAGAAAATAATGTCAAGCTCAATACTAAGAAGCAGCAGATAGCTGTCGACAAAGTAAATTTCTTAGGCCATATAATCAGTCGAGATGGAATAGCCATTCAAGCTTCAAGAGCAGAGGCAATACAAAAGTTGAAAAGACCTTATAACAAGACTGAGATCCAAAGATTCTTAGGTATGGTAACGTACCTTGGCAAATTCATTCCTAATCTTTCTGACAAGACTGCACCTCTAAGGAAATTGATAAGCAACAAGAGTGAATGGAAATTTGAAGGCGAAGAAAATGATTGTTTTGAAAAACTCAAGGATATGGTTTCGAATGCTCCAATATTGACATTTTTTTACCCAAACAAGCCAATCACCATTTCATCTGATGCAAGCCAATATGGTATTGGTACAGTGCTCATACAAGGGGGACATGCAATAGAGTATGCGTCCTTCAGCCTGAATGCAACTCAAAGAAAATACGCACAGATAGAGAAAGAACTTTTGGATATAGTCTTTGGATGTGAACGCTTCCAGTACTATATTTGGGGAAATGATGTTATTGTGGAAACTGACCACAAACCCCTCCTGAGTATTGTTAAGAAACCTTTAGAAAAGCTTTCCCCAAGACTGCAAAGAATGGTCTTACGTCTGATGAGATTTCAAATATCTTTTAAGTTTACACCAGGGAAAAACATGTTTGTCGCTGACCATCTGTCTAGAGATCCATTAAAAGATGAGGTGGACACAAGCTATTTAGAAGGTCAAACTGAATCAGTACACATGTTGCTGGTTACCACAGATGAAAAAATAAAGAGACTACAAAAAAGGAAACTCATGGGGACCACACCTTGATACAACTAATAGAGTATGCGAAGAATGGATGGCCGAAATATAAAACTAAGGTCTGTGATGAAGCAAAACCCTACTGGCAATTTCAAGATGAAATTCATGTAAGTGACGGAATTGTTTACAAAGGAAATTCCCAATGGTGCCATCGACTCTTCGAAAAGAAATCCTGCAGGTTGTTCATTCATCACACCAGGGCGCATAGCAGCTTCCAAAAAAAAAGCAAGATCAGCATTTTACTGGCCCGGCATGATAACACAAGTAGAAAATGAAGTGGAAAAGTGCAGAACGTGTCAGGAATATTCAAGAAAGAATCCTGAGGAGTTAAGAATAGTTCATGAAATCCCTGAATTTCCATGGGAAAAAATTGCTGTAGATTTCATGGAGGTGAGTGGAACCAGTTCCATCTTGGTTGTCGATTACTACTCAAAGTTTGTTGAAATCCGCAAATTATCAAGCAAAAGAGAAACCGAAACCATCATGCAGTTGAAGACCATTTTCAGGACTCATGGAATTCCAAGAACTCTAGTTTCGGATAATGGACCCCCTTTTAACTCTACTGGATTCAAAATTTTGCCCAGAAATATGAATTCAAACACCAAACCTCTAGTCCCAAATATCCAAGATCTAATGGACAAGTTGAGAGGACAATTCAAACCATCAAAGGACTGATAATTAAAGCTGTGAAGTCAGGAAGAGATCCCAATCTGGCTTTGATGGAGTTCAACAACACACCTAAGTATGACTTGCCATCTCCGACCCAAATGCTTATGGGAAGATCTGTGAAAACTCTTTCGACATACACCCGACAACAGTTAAAAACCACTGTTTGACACAACAAAGAATTACCAAAAATTGAGAGACCATCAACAAAAGTATGCAGGAAGTTCAAAGAGAATTTTGAGACCTTTGGAAGTAGGAGACAACATCATGTTGCAGGAAAAGCATAGAAAATGGGTTCCGGCAACAGTGACCGCAAAGCATGAAACTCCACGCTCATATATGGTGAAAACACCAAATGGGTCTGAATACCGCAGGAACAGGTCTCACCTTAGACCGAGAAAGTTCAGTGCAGAAGATTCTGCCCCAACAATTCAAAGTCCAAGCACTCCTGGATCTCAAGCAAGGACAGCCATGGATGACAACATACAAGATCATGGAAGACCCACTTCCGAAAACAGAAGAGCATGTAATCCAAGGGAGGACGTTGCAAAAAAAAGGTGAAGAATCATCTACTTCTCCTAGTGTGCGAACCCGCAGTGGTAGAACAGTGAGAAACCCTTTGCGTTTTAGAGACTAGGAGAACTGCAATCCTTTTTTATATTTTGTTTAAAGGAAACATGTTATGATTGAACTGACAAGTTGATCCGGCAACACGGCAGACTCGATTGAAAAACATGAGGACAGGTAAATAACAATGATATAAAAAGGACATATGTAAAATAAATAAAGAATTGAGTTCAGTTGCATGCTGCGTGATCAAAGAGGCACAAAAAACAACATAAACAACAATTGCATTCATCCAGTTATAAATCTATTGACTATCGGATTGAGACAAGGATAAATCACCCAAGAGTTCCCCTCTTTGTTTCTCCAATTAATAGCAATCAAAAATTGTATGCATGATTCCGTCTTGTATTCTGTTAAATATCATAACCAAGATGTCAGAAATATAAGCAGAACCATCCAATACAATATTGTAGCTCTACAAAATAGTATGGTTGATTAAACTTGTGAAACCGCTGGAAGGGTTCACCACTGATGATGAACCATATACCCTTCTAATATTTTTCATCGCTAAAGGACTGTTGAAATTTTGTTTTATTTGAAAAAGAAAAATTCGTTCTTAATAGCTTCATTTCCTATATAGAGATGGCGAGTGATTTTCCTATATACAGTATATAATTTTGAAAATAGAGCAATTGTTGTATATATATATTAATTAATTGTTACCACAGAGTGTGTGTATAAGCTCACAGGTAAATAGGCGCTAACCGAAAAAAAAAGTTCCTTTGTTTAATATTAGTTTCTCTTTTATATTTGTTCTCTCTCTTGTAAATCAATAAATATGTTTGATTGATATGCTTGGAATCAGTTTCATTAAAAATTCTAACCAAAGTCAACGGCAATCCATAAATAAATCTTTAATTAAAAAAGCATATATTGGATCAAAAACAATACTAGTTTATTCAAATAAATTATTATTTAAATAAATTTGAATACATTTTTAGTTTTTAATCCAATTTAATCATTTTAATTTTAAAAAAAACAGTATATAATGTATTTTTGTTATGTTAATGTGATTGATTCTTTATCCCTTTTAGCCGATTTGTTGTATGATTTTATATTTAAAATATAAATAAATATAAAGAAATATCTCTCTCTAATGTTTTTGATTATTCTCTACCCAGATAATCTGAATAAGAAAAAAAAAACGTTAAATCAAACTACATTCTAAAATGAATTTATATATATAAAAAATATATAATTTATATAATATTTAAACAATATATATATTTCATACAAAAATTAATAGAATAATTAACCAAACGTGCAGTGTAGAGTTTAACTTTAACCTTTTGAAAAAATTCAAGCGAATTCACTTCCTTAAAGATAGTGGATCATGCGGCAGGAGGGAATTTTTTTTTTTATTTGACGTCACTTCCTGTCTTCTGGGAGATTATTGCATCGTCTTGTGAAATCGCCATCGTGTTTCCCTTGTTTTTCCCGCTTGCAAATTATCATCTGTTGCGAGTTATTTTAAAACTTTTAATTGGCGGATAAAAAAAATGGGTTAAACAAACTCTTATATAGACAATCTTTTTTTAAATAGTTTAAACCTTAAAATGTATTTTCATTTTCTGAAAGTATAAATACATATCAAAAGATACCAAGAGATTTCAGAAGCAATGCGTTTGTTTATTTTGGATTGGATATTATTTTTTACAACATAGGAATTAATTCTGTGGTAAATTATTTGCGCCTTTTTTTTTTTTTTTTTTTAACCTTCGTATTTTAAATATCAATTTGATTTTTTTAGAAGATAAATGGGTTGCCTGGATTCGTAGTTCTTAAAAATAGAGACTGGCAAGGCGTTTTTGCCAAATGTTTTATTTTAATTTATTTTATTTATTTTCCTGACGAGGATATAATATTTTTGTTGAAACGTCGAAAAAATAATACCTTTTCTAGCCGAATTGTTTTTTTTTTTTTTTTTTTTTTAAGAATTTAAATTTATTTAAACAATTTTTTGGAATTAAATGAAACTTTTAAATTGATTTTTTTTTTGTTGTTGTTCAATTTTTAAATTGAACATTTATATTTTTTCACATTAGAAATTATTTTTATCCCTTTTTATAGAAATCTTATATTGAATATCATTTTATCACGTGGAATTGTTTTACTTATAAACATAATCAGTAAAATAAAATAAAAAATAGAATTGTCACTATCTGACAATAGGATTAATACTGTTCTTAGAGGAATAAGAGACGGCATGCAGGTATAAGAATTTCATGTACTCGGCAACTAAGTTACAAACAACTGGCATAGTGTGTAAAAAAAATCGAGATTCTATGTTCTTGCAGAAAAATTATTTTATACACGATTCATTGCAAATCAAACGTATGTGTCGCAATTGACGGCTGGTTGTATAATATCAAAATTCCATTCACACTCTCACAAGCCAAAACATATTGCCAAGTTGAAAACCAATTGTCGCCATCTCTACAAACGACATCTGGCAGGCAATGGAAAATTATGCTTCTCTAGACGAGATGGGGATTTATTCAACTGATCACGCAAACAAAACGGCATTATTTTACCTCTGTCGAAAGTGCTGTTTAAAAGATCGTTCTGACTAGGTAAAGAAAGGAAAGTTTTCCAAATGGAGACATGATAACGGTAGCTTCGAGTAATGTCAAAATTAACGCATGTTATTATCAAAAAGACACTTTGAGATAAATTAACAGGCGATATATTCCAAATCTCTAGTGCCAGAAGATAATTTTAATCTCCGTCAGGACAAGGTATCCATACATACTGCACGTTCAACAATAGCATTTATGGAAAGAATGTCTCTCTTACCGAGTAAATAGGATAATTAAAGTTATTCCATTTATATAGAAAAAATAAACTGTTAGCTTTACAGATGTTTCGTCAATCGACTTTTGTAGATTGGTTGACGACTCACAAACTTTGACTGGTTTATGAAAAACTGGTTTTTAGAAATGGGGAAAAGATTTAGTTCCCTTTGTGTACAACAAAAATAAAATCCTATATACAGTAGAACTTGGATAATTCGAACTTCTTTAATTCGAAAACCTCTTTAATTCGATTATTTATCTTGGTCCCTAGAATTTCCTATATAAATAATGTTAAAAAATCGTGGTTAATTCGAATTATGTCTTGGATAATTCGAACTTTTACGAGTTAAAATAAGGACCTGATGCCGGTTCAAGGAGTGAAATTTTGCGAAATGACGTTGTAATATTGTAACAACGAATTTGTTATTTTATTATTATTAATTATTTTCTTAACAGAGTTATCAATTTTTATGTTTATATTTTGCTAATCTGTAAACTTCCCTCATTGCTTATCTTTTATTTTATCAATTATAGTTTTCCTTGCCTTAAATAAATTGCTGTGTCACGCCGAAGTTTGTCTTTCCTAATTTTCCACGTGGCAATATCTTGCCGCAAGAGAAGTACTATATATAATAAATTTATTTTTATTGGATTTTTGAGACTCCTTATTTATCAAGAAAGCTAAAAGGAGCGAATATGTCGGCGCTTCGAACATACAAAACTTTGACGTTGGCTGAAAAAATAGCGGCGATTAAAGAAGTAGAGATGGGGATGAAAAAAAAATCCGATATTGCTAAGGACTTTGGGATTCCTCGAAAAACGTTGTCGACGTACTTAAAAAATAAAGAAAAAATTCTCAGGAGTGAAAGTGAGTGTGATAAAGGCCGAAAAAGGTTAAGGGAGCCGGGAAATCCTGATTTGGACAAATGTGTTTTAAAATGGTTAAAGCAAGCAAGAGATAAGAAGATTCCCGTGAGTGGTCACCTTATAAGAAGCAAAGCTGAACAATTTGCTACTGAAATGGGGAAAACCGATTTTAAGGCGAGTTCTGGGTGGCTAGATGGCTTCAAAGAACGCAACAAAATTTCGTTCAAAACCATTTGTGGAGAAAGTGGGGCCGTTAATCTACAAGTAGCCGAACAATGGAAAAATAATTTACGGGAATTGATCCAGGATAAAGACGCTAGAGACGTCTTCAATGTTGATGAAACGGGTCTTTTTTTTAAATGCACCCCTGACAAAACGCTAGCTTTTAAGCATGAAAAATGTCACGGGGGAAAACTAAGCAAAGAGAGAGTCACTCTCCTGGTTGGTGCAAATATGGATGGATCTGAAAAGCTTCCTCTATTGATGATAGGCAAGGCAGCCAATCCACGATGTTTCAAGAACGTCAAAACGAAGCCAGTGGACTATGCAAACAGCGCAAGAGCTTGGATGACTAGTTATCTTTTTGAGAAGTGGCTGTTGAACTTGGACAAAAAGTTCACAAAAGAAAAACGAAAAGTTATTTTATTTATCGATAACTGTACTGCACACAACTCAATCCCTCCAATGGAAAATGTGGAAGTAATTTTTTTTCCTGCCAACATGACTTCGGTTATCCAGCCCATGGACAAGGGAGTCATCAAAAATCTTAAGCATTTTTACAGACGGTTTCTAGTTGAGAACATATTGACAGGAGATTCCGAAGCCCTTAAAATCAAACTAGACGTTCTTCAAGCCTCTCGATTGTGTAAGAAAGCTTGGGACCAAGTAACGTCCGAAACGATCAAACACTGTTTTAAAAAAGCTGGTTTCGTAAAAAAGGAGGAGGATGAAGAAAATGCAGATGATATTATAGCGGAAACGATGCCTTCAGTTGACGGCTGGGAGGACGTCATTTCTAATCCTACCATCTCGTATGACGATTTCTTAAACGTGGATGACGATGTTGCAGTATGTGGTGAGATAACCGACGCAGATATCATCGCTGAAGTGCTCAACCACAACATTGAAAAACAAGACGGCGACGAGGCATCGGGTGATGAAGACGAGTCATCAGTTGCCGGGGAAATGAACGTTCCAAGTGCGGCCGAAGCAACGAACTATATCATGCAACTTAGACGCTTTATTGAAAGTAAAAATGACGTAAGTCCCTCTATTTTCCACTCGTTGAATATGTTAGAATCCTTTGTCCTTACTGAAAGACTTAATTCTAGAAAACAGGCTAAGATTCTGACTTCTTTGGCAAAAATTAAATTTCAGAGTTCCAACGAAGTAGAATAATCTGTACATTTTTTTAACCAGCAATCTGCCTTTTTTTTGTACATTAAAACATCAGTTTTGAAATTTTTTAATATGTATATAGTATATACATACAATTATTGCACATAATCTAAATATACGGTAAAAATGTAAATTTACAGCAACTAATGTTATTCTTAATAAAGGAATTGATCGAAATTGTGAGATTTTTATTGTTTTAAGCCTTTTTATTCAAAACATCTTTAATTCGAATTTTTGGATAATTCGAATTTTTTTATGGTCCCTTGGGGTTCGAATTATCCAAGTTCGACTGTATATTAAGTTATTGGGCTATTTTTAGGAGATATTGATCAAATTTCTGTTGAAGATATCTACAAGGTTTCGCAATCTTTAATATCGATATCCAGATTTTTAGTTTTAGGCCTTGGAGAGCATCTGCTCTTCTGCCAAGGTTAGGGGGGGAGGGGGCACTTTTCTTTACTCTACGTGACAATGTGAGCAGCGGCTTGGATGTAACACCTGTGTGTTTAAAGGAATATGACCGCTCAATATAGGTCACATGGTAAAAATGGACGAGGAAAGTGAAGACTAGAACGCGGCTGATTCCACACTAGCCTGTTCGCTAACCATGACGTATGCACAAAGGAACGTGTGGCCAATGGACATGCGTCGGACCTGGAGGCTGTTGTTGGGTGCTGCGCTGCCTGGAGTATAGGAGCTCCATCTATTATTTCTTCCTGTGGTGAATCTATATAAGACCGGTGATCTTAATAAAGCTTTGTGTGTTTATAAAACGACCATTCAACTGACAAATAATGGATGCTCAGAAGAGGTTGGATGCATATATATAAGAGTCAAAAATAAATTAAACAAGAATACGAGAAACACGCCCTGTTTCAAGTAGCCATACAGAAAATATGGCTGGATAACACATGTAGGAGAGAATTACGTGGTTCAGCCTGATACACTAGACTTCCACTTAAGACTTTCTGCTTTTAGATATGTGGTCTGGTAACAACTTTGATTTTATGGAGCCATGGAGAGGAAACAACGGTATTTATAGCATTATTGTAAAAATACAGCTAAACCTGTCTATAGCGCCCCCTCTAAATAGCGTCTCCCTCTCTTTAGCGCCCGATTTTAAATACGTAGTACGATGCTATTTACATTAACCTATCTATAGCACCCTATTTTGGTGAGTCCCAAGAGGGGGCGCTATGGACAGGTTTAACTGTATAATTATATTTTTAATATTTTATTTATTTCGTGTCAGTTTACAGGTGTTACATTCCGTTCATAACTCACGAGTCACATTGTCCTAGCTTTTTATTCGTGATGAGTTGTTGAGTAGAGGTGTCCCCCCCACAACTTACAGGAGATGGTATTTTTTCTAATACAGTTGAAACTGTCTATAGCGCCCCCTCTAAATAGCGCCTCCCTCTCTATAGCGTCCGATTTTAAATACGTAGTACGATGCTATTTACATTAACCTATCTATAGCACCCTATTTTGGTGAGTCCCAAGAGGGGGCGCTATAGACAGGTTTAACTGTATAATTATATTTTTAATATTTTATTTATTTCGTGTCAGTTTACAGGTGTTACATTCTGTTCATAACTCACGAGTCACATTGTCCTAGCTTTTTATTCATGATGAGTTGTTGAGTAGAGGTGTCCCCCCACAACTTACAGGAGATGGCATTTTTTCTAATACAGTTGAAACTGTCTATAGCGCCCCCTCTAAATAGCGCCTCCCTCTCTATAGCGCCCGATTTTAAATACGTAGTACGATACGATTTACATTAAAAGTGACCTGTCTATAGCACCCTCTCTCTATAGCACACTATTTTGGTGAGTCCCAAGAGGGGGCGCTATAGACAGGTTTAACTGTACATATTTTTTTCTACTATAGTTTATACGCCTTAGTGTTTTTAGGTATATACGTTTTATTTTTTAATATTCTCGTTCTCTCTGATTGACTGTTCACCGCCATGTGATCTTAAGAGCCAGTTCAGCGGCATTGAACAGGAAAATTCTATATTAAAAATTCCCATCCCTGGACACTTTATTTTTCCGTTTATCATTACTCTTCACAATTCATCCTTTCATACGTCATCCCTAAAGATAGAAATAGTTGTTATTTCTCCTTAAAATAAATCACGATTTTTCGTTCAAAAGAAACATTTGCGGTAAAATTGTCAAAGTCGTTCTACAATCATAAGCTACATTATATTGTATTATAAATAAGATTTTAGGTTATATTATAGAAATTTATTTTATAAATTGAAAATAGTTTTATTTTTGTAATTATATTCGTATATTTTTTCAAATATTTTATTTCAGGGTCGCGTTTTTAGATATCATAATTGATATTAGGCTTTTCAACACCTTTGTATTACAGGGATCCGAAGGTTGATCTCTTCATTTTGTAATGGTAATTTGTAGCGGTGTGATAATAGTAAGATTTTTTAACGTTCGACACCTTACACTCATGGACAAAACTTAAGGAAGTTGTATCTTTTAGCATGTATATCGGTATTCAGATAATAACTCTGAAAGATATTTATTATCCAGTGACCTTTATTGAATGAAGACACGCGAGATAACCAAATTGCCTTTGTCGACTGGCGTCTATCAAAGACTTTTCACTTTCTTAAGTTTTGTCCATGAGTGTAAATAGGTCGAGTTATTCTTGAAATGCCTCGTCGCATCTGTGAGGAGCTAAAAAAATGCTCTGGTTTCCATTATATTGCAACTAGAAAATTAGAAAAGCCAAACTTCATGATGACACAGCAATTTATTTAAGGCACAAACTAAAATTTATAAAGTACAGAGAAGCAATAAGGAAAGTACACAGAGTAATAAGATATACATATTAAAATTAATAATCTGTTATAAAATAAATATTCCGCTACATAGCTCTTTCCCTATGGGAGCTGTAACACGCAGCTTGAAAATATTGTTGCTACTGACATGGATCTGACGTGCTTCTGCCAAAGGATTCCTTCGTAGTCTTGGAACTTTGTCCCTGGTACTTTAACGTCCTATTTCTTGCGGCATAAAGAGCAGCTTTGTCATATAGGGACATCGTCATCTTGGAGAGAAGTCTTGGCTTTGATACGGAGGTGGAATCCTGGAGCCAGTCTCAGAAAATGTAGATCACAGGATCCGTAGCCTCATGGTCTTATCGATGACCTTCAGTTTTGCCTTCCCTAAACTTACCCAGCATACAGCAAGTATACAGAATTTGTCTGAGTCTGCCAATGTGACATATTCGTTGATCAGAAATCTGCAGAGAAATGGTCAACAAGATGCATTGCTTTAATGAGTTTATTAAAAGTGATATATATATATATTTTTTTTGTACACGAATGCCACCTTCCCGCACTTTTCCAACTTGTTTCCATTTTATCAATAGATTTCACTATAAACATTTTAAATCTTAAAGAGTGCAACAAGTTGGAGTAAGTTCAAGATACAGTTGTGTGTGAGGCAGAATGGAATAAATAGCTGACAGAATTTGATTGGCTGAGTGGTCCACCAATTGTCATGGGCCATTGAAGCTTATCAAGACGGCTATAGAGCCGTCATTTGATCTTCTTTGGTAAAATATGAAGATATATCAAGAACAGAAGACCGTCTTCATATCACTATAGGAACTATTGAAAATCATCAATAAGCTAAGACAGTGATTCTCAACCAATGTGCCGCGGTAATTTTGTGTGCCGCGAAATTCTAAAAATGTGCCGCCGAATTTTAGTCATATGATTATGTTCACGTTTGTATTGGTTTTTCTTTTTTTCTTTTTCATTTTTTTACTTTTTAAAATAACGAAATTAGCAAATTGAATGTTAGAGATGTATATTACTTATATTTTGCATAGAAATATTGATACATAATTTGAATTTTCTTGCATTCAAGTTAGCAAAAGTGTGCCGCGAAATTCTAAAATTGTGCCGCCAAATTTTCAAATCTTTAAAATAATGCCGCAACAAAAAAAGGTTGAGAATCACTGTGCTAAGACTTTAAATTGTAGTAAAACAGAAGAAAATACTCTAGGCTAGAGTAAAACTATATATTTTTATATAATCGATTTTTTTTTTATTTCCTAATTTATTGATTTTTTACTATTTAATTTTCAATATTTATAATGTTAAAAATTGATTATTTTCATTACCTTTTCAAAAATAGGTCATATTTGAGAAACACCTAATAGAATAAAAAAGATTTAAAAAAATATATTGTCAAAATGAACATAGTCGCTCGGTGGGGAATCAAAGTAAAAAACTTTAAAAATGATAAATATATTTTATTTATTATTAATAGGCTAATCCCTTAATAGAATGTTCAAATCTAAAAGCTTGAGGGATGAGTTTCTTTTGCAAATAAATTTATTTCGAGCTTTTTCGGGCAATGCCCTTCTACAGGAAAATTAAAATAAAGTAAATTAAATTATATTACACTGAGATTAAGCGAGGCAAATATATAACAAACTATATAAAATAAATATCAGAAACAAACACGTGAGACTACTCGTGCGTCAGATACATATGAATAAATCAATAAACTGAAATTTTGGTATATATATATATAGCGAATTTGAATGTCTAAAATATGAACTGATATAGAATCGGACTAAGAATATGCCCAAGCAGACAAAAGAGGACAGACAGTGATCCTTAATCGATCGGACTACAGCATCAAAATGCTCAAAATCCTAGAAGACCTAACCACATTCCATCCCATATCCGAAAATGAAAAAAAAAAAATCTGCGTACAAATCATTCAAAAAAGAACTGAAAAAGATTAATACAGACCACAAGATCACAGACGACGAACTTAAAGAATTCCTATCTAATCTGTCCAGCCCACACAATGAACCTTATATTTACGGCCTCCCAAAAACACACAAACCAGAAACTCCCTTACGTCCTATAGTGGCCTTTTTCTCTTCTCCAACAGCTCCGCTTTCCAAATTTATAGCCAATTTTCTAAAACCTTTAGTCCAATTACAAAATGCTCCATTCCCCATTTCCAACACTCAAACCTTTATAGGAGAAGTCCTAAAAATCAAACGTGAATCTGACCGCAACATGGTGTCTTTTGACGTACAATCCTTATACCCCAGCCTTCCACGCCCTCTGATCATAAGGGATACAACAGAACTACTACAAGAACATCATATTGATACAGATATCATCCAAAAAATCACACAACTCATTTCCATATGTCTAAATAACTGCATATTTTCATATAACTCCAAATCATACAGGCAAGCAAAAGGGCCCCAATGGGAAGCCCTCTATCTACTACAATAGCAGAGATCTCAATGCGCGCAATAGACCGATGGATTACTTCCAAGTTCCCCCATGACATAGTCTTTTGGCGCAGGTATATCGATGATATTTTTTGCATCCGCACCACCACCCAAACCGAAAACATCCTCAGCAATCTAAACAATTATCACCCTGATCTTCACTTCACTGTTGAAAAAGAGAACAATAGTATCCTTCCATTTCTCGACATAAAAATTATCCGTTACCAACATGAATTACACACCACCGTTTATTATAACCATCCTTCCGCCTTAATTACGTTCAATACTCGTCCTTTTGTCCAATCAGTCATAATATCAATACAGTCATTGCCCTATCAAAACGCGTACATACCCACTGCTCCCTCCAGAAGTACAAAAACCTTGAAACACAAAACATAATAACTAACCTCAAAAACTGCGCATACCCAATATCTTTTATATTACGACACTTTTACGACTCATCTAAAAAGATACAGCCTCCAATACACAGATCGATTTGCAATATGCCATATTCACCATTATCCTCCACAATAGCAAGATTCTTATTAAAATTCGGAATTAAAACCTATTTCACCTGCGCACATACCTCAGGATCCCTTCTCCGAAACCAGATAATGAAACTTAATTATAATGAACCTCACAGCACGGCACGAAACGTTATTTACTCCATAGAATGTTCAAACTGCCCAAAAATCTACGTAGGTGAAACTGGGAGACAGGTCAACATTCGAATTCACGAACACAAAAGAAATATCGATAACCATAGATCATAGATCCCTAATAGTTCAGCATATAAACGAAACTAGCCATTCCTTCAACATTACATCCCCTAAAATTCATTATTCCAATATCTCCAGCAAACATCAAAGACTAATCATCGAATCCCTCCTGTCAAGTAAATTCCACAGCCTTAATAGAAAATTTGATTTACCGGAAATTTATAATGTAATATTTCCTGCTGCCACCCAACTCCCCACTGTAACATGAACTCAGAGACCACAAATTCAATAGTTATTCTGTCCTATATTTCCAAAATACACCATATTCTTAGTCCGATTCTATATCAGTTCATATTTTAGACATTCAAATTCGCTATATATATATACACAAATATCAAAATTTCAGTTTATTGATTTATTCATATGTATCTGACGCACGAGTAGTCTCACGTGTGTTTGTTTCTGATATTTATTTTTATAGTTTGTTATACATTTGCCTCGCTTAATCTCAGTGTAATATAATTTAATTTACATTATTTTAATTTTCCTGTAGAAGGGCGTTGCCCGAAAGCTCGAAATAAATTTATTTGCAAATGAAACTCATCCCTCAAGCTTTTAGATTTGACATATTTTATTTATAAACAACCAAAAATTATTATTTGATCATCCCAAGTTCCTCTTCTTCTTTCTTATCTCCACTCAATCATATTACCGTATCAAGTTTTAAAAGTTGACAACCATCAAGATTGGGTGGAGTAGTCTGCGCCTGCCTTTGTCATTAAGACTGGGAGCACTAATCAGTGGCAGGCCTACTTAGCTCCAAAAAATGGCCGCCTCTGACATGAGAAACAGACGCCATGTGCAGCCGCTCCTAACATGGAGTACAAACGCCCCTCATCCTGTATCCCTGGATTAGGAGCCCTTAAAGGGTAGTGTCAGCTAGCCAGCTGAGCCCAGGTTTTTTAGTGAGCATGTTACTGCTCCTCCTCCTTCTTTTTCATCCGGACTTGGTACCGGCAAAAGCGGAGTTAAACCAAGTTCCTGAAACGTACAGGTATTTCCAACCATAACTTGCTTTTATTAATTTGAACAATATTAAATCAATGAAGAGGAAAAGAAAGGTATAGAATAGAGAGGTGTTTGGCAAAGAGATGTTTCAATTAGTGAAATTTAGAATGTGAAGAGCCTTATCTTCCAACAATGATCCAAGGTAACCTGGTGACTGATACCGGGGTCGGATGGGATTTCCTTCGTCCCACGCTTCTTCCTTTCCTTGATCCTGCACGACAGCTTGTCACAGCGCTAGTGCACAAGCTAAACAGTCTGATTTTGACGCACAATATTGATGTCAAGGGACGACAGGCCAACTTCAAGGAACATTATTGTTGTCAAGACTTCATCACGGATGTCAAGGGGCGACAGGCCAACTTCAAGGAACAATATTGATGTCAAGACTTCATCACGGATATCAAGGGGCGACAGGCCAACTTCAAGGAACAATATTGATGTCAAGACTTCATCACGGATATCAAGGGGCGACAGGCCAAATTTAAGGAACAATATTGATGTCAAGACTTCATCACGGATATCAAGGGACGACAGGCCAACTTTAAGGAACAATATTGATGTCAAGACTTCAGCACGGATGTCACGAGGTGACAGGCCAACTTTAATGAACAATATTGATGTCAAGACTTCAGCACGGATGTCAAGAGGTGACAGGCCAACTTTAAGGAACAATATTGATACCAAGACTTCCTTCCGGATGTCAAGGGGCGACAGGCCAACTTTAAGGAACAATATTGATGTCAAGACTTCAGCACGGATGTCAAGAGGTGACAGGCCAGCGTAAAGGCAGAATATTGATGCCAAGACTTCATCACGAATGTCAAGGAATGACAGGCCAACTTTAAAAAACAATATCGATACCAAGACTTCAGCATGGATGTCAAGAGACGAAAAGCTAACTTCAAATCACTGCTAGGTATTAAGGCTCTAGCCTGGATGTCAAAAAGAAAAGAAGGTTCTATTATTGTCCCCAAGTTGTCAGCACCGTGTACATTTCGATGTGATAGAAAGAAACGACCGTGTATCTACACAGTGTAACTCTTTTTCGATTCACAATGGCTTGCCTAGCATCCATTATTCTTCCCTCACCTTTTTCCGAGCTTCTGTTTTTGATTTGTTCAATGTATCCGCACATAAATTCTAGAAGCACTATATACACGCCACATAGGGAATTATAATTGCTCAAATTTAAAAAATTACCCATGTGGATCCTAATATAATGAGGGATATTATAAATTTTAAAATATTACAGAAGATTTCTCTTACATCATAAATTTATTCGCTATCAATTGAAAAAGGAACTTTTAAGATTTTTTGTACGCCTCATGAGTTAATAGGCGTATGAATGATGAACCTTTTACAGAAAACACCTCCAATCGAAAATCCTTCCAATTATTCTTCCTTTACAGTCGGGTTGCCGTCGCCAACTTCGATGTGCATCGACCATTCAGTCTGTCTCACTTCCACGAAGCGCCCAGCCCAATTGGGTCGCCTCTGTAGTTCCAGACAGTCTGGTCTCGTCGCATCAGTCCGTCACGTCATTGTATGCACCATGATC